>CM050431.1:5648558-6251226 GCA_027564155.1 Gymnocypris eckloni scoliostomus | reverse complement strand
TGATTGTCAGTGTGCAGCTCGGTACTAATTTAGAAGGCTGTGACATTTATGTGGGATCAGCATTTAGGCATAGACACTTATTTGTATATCTAAAACGAGGGAGAAGGGAGAAGCTGTCTGGTCAATGCAGCCCTTCCGAGGAGGGTTTGATTGTGTACAGGCCAGCTAGGCGTATTAGGGCGATTTGGGTTTAGCCAAAGTATGTAGACGAACAAAACGATTTAAATATGGAGCTTTTCGCCACATTTCTAACCTGAAAGGAGGGTTGTGCTGTTGTGGTTATTCTACCGAAGCACCCTTTCCATTTCAAGCCTCTGTGTGAAGTTTATTTAGTTCCAGTAGTGAGGTGGTTATTACTCCTATGATGATCGGGTGGAAGCACTTTCTGTCCAGACACTTTTCCCTGCCTGTGGCATGAGTGAGTCAGCCAGGGATCTGATTATGGAGCGTCCATAAATAAGTAGATTAACATGTTTCCCAGTCGTAGCCACTTTACGCAAATCCTGTCTGGAATGTTCTGGCCTTTCTATTTTGCACATTCTTCCTCACCTTGCTGAGCAGCTCTCCATTGGGAATGCTGAATATATCCTGAAAAATGGAGCAGGGATTCTGGTTTCTGGATGCTAGAGTTTCGGGCAGCAAGAGCATTTGTGGGACAATTGAATTAGTCAACTTTCCAGTGCTACTCTTCCATACCCCCATACAAAACCATGCACACCCCACCCCTCCCGTCTTCTCTTTGTTGGTCAGAAAATAGGTCTAACAAGAGGGTGTGTGTGCACGGCAATGGGGCCGTTTCTATTTTTAGTGTCGGCAAGTTACATTGAGTCAGCCCTGAGTTTGAGGTTGGGGGCTCAGGCTCTTTGATCATAATTATAACTCAAACTCTGGGCACATGGCTACCAATTCAAGAGCAAAATATACAATGTCTTTGGAGCAATTTTGTCATCTTGACATTTTATAAGCCTATCCTGCATTTTGCGTTTCTCTACTGTGCATTTAACTATATAGATACTACAAGTTTGGAAAATACACAAAACACATGAATCTAACTATTCGGGTTTTGTTAGGCAGAATGACACAAACTTACAAGACTTTGCTTGTGTTGTGGTGTGAGAAAATTGGTTTGATTTGGGTTTATAGCAATGCACTTTCCATGAAACTCTATGGGGCAAGGCATCGCACCAATCTGGAAAAAAGGGCTTTTTATAATGGTCTAAATTATGGTTTTGATAAGCTTGTCAATAAGAGCAAGCGCTCATTGGGGAAAAAAAGTTTAAACAGTATTTTCACTTTCAATAGTATTAGTAAATGTTTAAATAGTGTTTTAACTTGACAACAGAGAGTTGATGACTAGATACGGACTAGCTTGAGTATGCATAACAGAAAATATGACACATTTAAAAAACAATACACATTGACTTTCTAAATTGTCTTTAGATTAAGTAAACTAAATTACACATCTTTGTTTTATCTAAAGTGAAAAGTCCACTGTCATATTGTAGCTAATTTAGCTTTTGATTATGCTGAAGATTTAAACTTAAATATGAGTTTATGCTCCATAAGTTATGTTTGCCATATGTACAAGCATACCAGACATTGGTATGCTTGTGCATAAAATTCATCTTTAGTCTAATTTTCCATTAACTGAAGTTCGATCTATCTTGAAGTCAAGATCAGGTGATTAATGGATAGTCTCAAATAAAAATGGGAATATCTCTGTGACATTAATAAGAACCACTAACATAAACTGTCTCTGTCTCCTCCTACACAAAGACCCGTTTCTGCATTAGTCACCACATCCTGTAACTCCCACTGTCGCTCACCCCGTCCCACAGCCCACCCACCCAACCCCTATCTGCTGCGGCTGGGGCTCGGGATGGGTGAAGTTCAAATGGGCTGCATTTAAAGATTCCTTTCAACTCTGTGGGTCAGTCAGACCTGTTGGTGTGAGTGTAAACCTCACTCTGAAACGTCCACATGAAGGCCTTGTGTCATTAAAGGCTTCCTGCCGCTTTTGCATGTACCTTTCAATTAACTGCCACCTCAAACAAA
Organism: Gymnocypris eckloni scoliostomus; assembly: GCA_027564155.1. Taxonomy (NCBI): domain Eukaryota; kingdom Metazoa; phylum Chordata; class Actinopteri; order Cypriniformes; family Cyprinidae; genus Gymnocypris; species Gymnocypris eckloni. The sequence goes on along the minus strand of CM050431.1, from coordinate 6,249,171 downwards.
GACACATGAACGTGGGGCCAAACAAAGGCTTCTCTTGTGTTAGTGAAGCCTGAGGTGAAATTCCACTGTTGGTAAATTTGAGTTACCTTGGAAAGACCTCAGCAGAGCATGGAGGCCACTTGAAGTGCACAGCATTTGTGTTGTTTATGAGAAAGGCATACTGTGCTTGTAAAGACTTCAAAAGGAAAAAAAGTCATGCACGAATGAAGGTGTGCAATGCATGAAAACTGCATACAGGCATATTAGCGTGAAATGTATATTTTGTGTGTTGGTTGTCTTTGTCAGCTTGCATAAAGCTGAAACTATAGTTATACTGCAACCCCATACTAAAATAAGTGCATGCATGTTGTGCGTTAAAAAATAGAATGCAGACTTTTTGCAAAACATGACGTGTACCCTTCTCTAGTAAACACTTGTTGCAATGGTATACTGCAGGTGTTTGTGGTCTTTGTCAGTATGAACAAAGCTCATGACTTGGAAATACAGTCCAGACTATAGCAGTACTGCAAACCTTACTAACTTAATGCACACATGCAATGAAATACAGCATGCAAGCATGTTCGGATGTCTGAGGAGCATAGTGTGTAATTGTTTTTATCAACATCAAGTCAATCACTTACAAACACTCCAACTATAGCAATATCTTTACTGGAGGAAATGCATGAATACATTAAAAACAGCATGCAATTTATCGCTAGAAAGAGTCAAATCCACGCATAGTTGTCTTTGCCAGTATGAACAAAGCTTATGGCTTAGAAATACATCAAGCTCAATCCAGCAATAATACAGCTCTTATTAAATGTATGCATCTGCTGCATAAAAAGACAAAACATGCAAGCTTGGACAAAATACAACGTCCATCACTTACAAACACTCAAAAACTCCAACTATAGCAACACTGCAATCAGTTACCGAAAGAAATGAATGCAATGCATTAAAAAAAGTAGGCAAATTAACAGCAAGACATGAAGAAAACTGTGCATGCCTATGTTATTTGTCACCAAGGATGACTTTCCACACTTGGAAATGCACAAAAGCTGGTCCAGGTGAGCAAATCAGGAATGGATAAGTTTCTAGAAGGTCTTATCTGTGAGTCATCAATCCTTTACTTTATCCAGGGGGACCAGCGGGAGCAATGGAGCTTGGAGACGGTGGAGCACATGAGCGGTGGCGTTCTGGGAGCAGAACACAGGACAGACGAGACTGGAGGTAAGAGGTAAGAGGTAAGAGGTAAGAGGTAAGAGGGTCAGGTGAGTCATGTTTGAGACCAGACAGTAGCTCTTCGGGAAGAGTGCGTTGATATAGTGCTCTTGATGACTGGTGACAGGTGGCGGTGATCAGTAATCAGGTGCGTCGGATCTGGTGTGTGTGTAGTTAGTGGTGACTGAGGTGACTAAAACCTACTTTATAACAATGCTGCAAATACTTGCAAAATGAAATGTGATATGTGGAAAACACAATGCTAGCTCATTTGGGATGCCTGAAGAGTATAGTGCGTTATTAATTATTGTCTTCTTCAGCATGGAACACTCTCACCACTTGGAAAGCTTAAAACTATAGTAATGCTGCTAAATGAAATGCAGGCATGCACTGCTTTATAAACAGCATGCAGGATAATTAGGCAAGCGTGATGACTTTTTTTCAGCATTAATATAGCTTATATCCCTTGGAAATAATTAAAAGCTTAAATTATACTGCAGCCTCACACTGAATATTTAAGACAGATTTAAGTGTAAAGTCATAAAAGGCAATGAAATTACCAGTAGAAAACGCTGCCATGTTGTGCTTGTTAAGGCTTTGAATAAAATCTCCAGCAGGAGAGAGATTTTGCCCTTGATCTCCCCACTGTAAAGGACTTTAAACAGAACACAATCATTTTTCTAGGGTAGAACTCGCCCATAACACTAAATGAGACCACCCATGATCCAGGCTTTATTTAATTGTTACCATGATATCGCTCTCTGATTCACACTTGCTAAAAACGAAGCCGACTGTAATATATAGGTCTGTTCTTTGAACGAAAAGCTCTTTCAGATGCATGATTGTGCCAGATTTTACACTTATGATGTCTTGCCTGAGTCAGTGCATGCAATTCTGGATTAGATCTGATTTCATTTCTTATCTTATAAATGTCTCAGCTGGATGTCATTTCCTTTTGTGAAAGTAATCTAGAAAAAGCTATTTTAAACGCAACACATGTTCTCCTGATGCATCACTGGTGTCTTTACTGTGGATGGTCTTCAGACAGCGGTAACGGCTGAGGCTGTTGAGCTCTGGAGGAGGTCATGACTCATGTGAAGAATGGACAGCGCTCGTAATCAGATGTCTGCGATGCTTCTTAATCGAAGACCAAACTAGCAGCAGCAGCACTCTCAAAGCGAAGACATCAGACGTGCAGGCTTACAATAACATGCTCTCATCTGTGTCAGCACAAAAGAATAATGATTACAGCAGGCCAGATTCAGCCAGAATCACTGACACGACAGTCGATAGAAATAGAACAAAATTGGAACTGCCACGTCTCTGTTTTTAGAAGTATACATTTCTAGATGTGCATCACCTGTGTATCTAATGTGCGTAACAATGCTCAATGTGTGTGTGTGTGTGTGTGTATATATGTGTGTGTGTGTGTGTGTGTGTGCGTGCGTGTGTGTGTGTGTGTGGTATGTATGTTCAGCATTATTATACTACTAATAGTATAATACTAATAGCCCTATGAATACTTATTATAATACTACAACTCTTTACTTGTTTATTTTAATGCTTTACATTAACATGCACAAACAAACAATTGCTTGTTGCACAATTAATCAAAGAAATGGCAAGTAACTCATTGAATTAAGTGTTCAAGTTTGAAGTAAAAAGTAAAACATTAATATTCTTTATTTAAAACTTAACAACGATGTGTATGCAAGTCAAGTCACCTTTATTTATATAGCGCTTTATTTAACAGAGATCGTTTCAAAGCTGCTTTAAACATGCAAGCAACAGAATCAGTGATGTTAACTTCTTGAAACGTAAGACGAATCCAAATCCTGCTGAAAACTCTAAAATAGGGAAATCAAGACAATATGCCATTTTTAGAAACTGTTTGTTGGTTAAAATGGTTTAAAATATATATATTATTTTTTTAATTGTATGAAATGAAACTCAATACTAAGATTTTGTTTCTAAGATTTGACAGATGCGTTTTAAAAGGTAGTTATTTTTCGTTACATTGGACACGCGTGTTTGTCTCTGACCCAACAGAGGTCAGTATAATAGGTGCGGTTTTATTTAATTAAAGACTGGTTTCATTGGGAATCACTGACATATGCATTCATATGGTAAGTGTGCGGCTGTAGAAGGACTTGTTGGTTACAGTTCAGGCTAAACTGGGTGGTGGGGGGGCTTAAAACAAGTCTATAATTATGGCTACGATGCTCGGCAACTCAGTCCCAACCGTCCAGCACTGCACACAACTTACAAAAGAGAGACTCTGCTGCTCTGTTTCAGGCCAATTCAGCAGAACCACATGAGGGGCAAGAGAATCAATTTAGGTTTTTTTAACATCCATTACAGAACCAAGAAGCCCCTTATTTTCTCTACAAGGCCACCACTCCCTGAGATATAAATATAGCCCTGTTGTGCTAAAAATACTCAGGCAGGCCTTTCTATTAATAGCCCTGCCGTCTGAACTAAATACTGTCAGCAACTTTAAATCAGCCAGGGCTTTTGCCAAGTGAAAGAAAAGGCTCTCTGTTTCTCTAACCCTCCCCCCGCCCTTCTTCTCTCACACACTTTCTGGCTTGACGTCAGCACTCGCCAGCACTTTCGACTCCAGTCACCAGTCTCGTTCAGGTCAATTTAGACTTTTAGTCTTTTGCTGCTATTGTGCTGTGGTGTGCCGCCTCTAGGGTTGAGCACTCTTGCACTCTTTTTCCAGCAGTCTGGAGAGGAACACACAGCTAGCTATTGTCTGGTCAGCTGTGGTGCGAGGGTGCCGTGCTATAGCACATACTCGTAAAGCGTCTGAAAGTGAAGAGACACCTCAGACCTTAAGTTCACCGCTCACGCAGCTGATTCCTGCAGCGGTCACGTTCACTTCATCTCCTGGGGACGTGTTTCATGAAAGCATGCAGATTACTGGGGCTACAAAATGCTACATGTGTAACAATATTTTTTTATATATAGAGCACATTGCATACACAATGGCAATTCAGAGTGATTTACATAAAATGGATTTAAAATAATCATAAAATAATCATGAAAATCTTTTAGATTTAAAAAAAATTATTAATACCAATTTTTATTTATGCCTGTTTATTTTGATAATTGTATTTGTTTTTCATAAAACCTCTTCGATGAATATCTATTATTATTTTATATGAATTTTGACTTTTCTGAATTAAAATCATTTTTATATTTTTGTGAAAAGAAACATTAAGGTGGAAAATGCATAATCTTCCTGATTTTTTTAAAATGAAGAGGAAAACAAGATATATTAAGTGCTATATTTTATAGAAAAATATGTTATAATATTATAATATATTATTTATATTATTGTGTGTGTGTGTGTGTGTGTGTGTGTGTGTGTGTGTGTGTGTGTGTGTGTGTGTGTGTGTGTGTGTGTGTGTGTGTGTGTGTGTGTGTGTGCTCAATATTTGTGATATTTTACATTTGAACAACATTATTTTTAAATCAATACTTTTTTATTGCAATTTTGCAATAACTTCAGATGTTGTCATTTCTCTTTACTGGATGGTTACACCACCTGATATAAATGCAAATGTCACTAAATCAAAATACTAAATTATATTTACAAAATACTTTTTCATACATACATTTTATATAAACAATTTTCCTTATATTGGACACCCTTATTTGTCAATGATATTGATGCAGTGACAATAATTTCCCGAGAGCTTTTAGCACTATCCTTGTTCTTTGTAAGCTGGCGAGCCATCGAGCCCCTTTCTCTAAAAACAAGGTCAACATCTGCCGTAACTTTAATTAAGCATGAGCAATGTGTTTATAGTGTCGAGATAAAATGCTGATTAAAGACTTATACAGTGCAATGAAAAGGAGCGCATTCACAAGCTGTAGTTTTACTGTCTATTTAATTTGGTCTGCTCTGCAGGATGGGTCATAAACTTGGCCAGAATCACGTCTCGCCTGCTGGTTTGGGTGGAGGTGGAAAGAAGCCTGAATGTACCTGACGACCTCAGAGACCAGAGTCAAACAGAAACAGACTGGGTGGCATCTAGTCATTACAGCGCACACAGATCAAGGCTTTATAGGAAGGGGAAATTTCACCAGGGGCCCAGAGTTTCTGCCTATGAGTGCTTTTACAAATACTGCTTTTTAGAGTGTATCTATTCCTGTATACTTCTTTCTTGGTCATGCTTTGTAAATGATTTGGATTTAATAGTAACACAAATATATATATCAGTGTTTCAATTACTTGCTTTGATATTTATTTTCACAATGTGTTTCCATGTCATTTCTGTAATTTGCACTGGCGACCTGGTTTTGGATTACTTTATGAGACATTGACATATAGCCTAATTAAAATGATATTTAGCACAATTTTTGCTGTCATGATTTTTTTCATAATTGCTTAACTCCTTTAATTGCTGCATAAGTGTGTGCATCAGCATCAAAGGCCAAAATGACGGATGAACCACTGATGTCTCATGGATATTGTGTTGATGTTCTGTGTACCTCTCGCTGTCTATGGGAGGATCAGAGAGCCTTCAAATTACATCAAAAATATCTCAATTTGTGTCCCGAAGGTGACCCGTTCTTATGGGTTTGGAACGACATGAGGGTGTAGGCTAATTAAAGATAGAGTTGTCCTTTTTGAGTGAACACTAGAGCACCCTCACTAACTTCAGAAGCAATCAGATATGATTCTAGAACAATTCCTGATGTATCTATATAAAATCAGATTTTTAAAAATTGATAATACCCTATCCTTCCTGATAAATGACAATAAGCTAAATGTGCATCACAGTCCACGTTTAGGGGCATTGTAGCATTTCGTCTTTCATCACGATAAGACAAAAACAAACAAAACAAAACTAGTATGATTCATTATCGCACCTTGTGGGAAACAGCGAGCGCATTCCCGCTGCACGTCTATGGAAACCGCCGCTGTTTCCGCATTCCTCGCATGCCAGCGGCACGACTCAGCTGGTGAGCGCTTAGGAGATGCCTTATCCAAACAAACAGGCATAACGTGATACTTTAAACACTGGGAATTCGGTTTAAATGATTCTATTTCGCGCTGGTGTTGAGTAGAAGAGACACAGACGACGCTTTCAGAATTGACCTTAAATGGTCAATGACGTGTCCGGGGTTCCAGTGCGTAATCAGAAACGGGCTATGCCTACGTCAGACGCACAATCAGCTCAGGGGATGCCCAGAAAACATGCTTGATGTCTTTCATATCAAAGGAGACTAATCTTGGAAACTCTGAATCCTCTTTTCTATTATTATCCCGTGATACTAATCTATCTTTAATCATTATTATCGAGCTCAGTAACTGTAGCCTATAATAGGCTAGGCCAACTAGCATTGTGTTGCTTCAGATTAGCAGTAAATGAGCAAACGCTCAGAGAATATCATAACGAGGTGTATGCGATTGTCAATCGTGATATAGTTATCTACCAGGAAGGTGGTGTTTTGTTGGAAGGATCTCATAAGACGATCTGTTTGTTTTACAAGCAACTTTGTGCAATGTAGCCCTTCACCTCCCAAGAGTTCACAATGGTGACCTGAACAGAAACTGGATGGAGCTGGAAAAACAAAGCTGACAAAGAAGTGTGCCACAGTGTTACTAAATGATAGTGGTAGCTTAATAGTTAAAACTTTGCCCTAGTAACCCATACCAAGCCATGAAAGGATGAAGCATGATATAACATCACCATTTTACCCTTGAGGAAAACACGATCCCAGTCTGCCCAGTGGGACTGCTGCCGGTGTAATGTGTACTGTTACAAGATGTCTGCTACATAATATTTAGAGATTGTTCTCCAAACAGTAGGAGACCTGCAATAAGATACCTGTAATGTAACCTCAAATCACTTACTGAAAGCTATTTTATATGGATCATGGTGACAGATCATTTTCTGGAGGTTATGCAAGCTCTGTGCAGTCTCTTTATGGAGGAGCAGAGCTTGCCAGAGAAGACGGAACTGGACATGCCAGTACGGTTTCGTAATTAACTGTGTATCAGTAAGGATATGACGCTGATTCCAGGACAGAGGATATGAAGACTATCCTTAGGCAAACTGTTGATTCGTTTGCACGTCATTTAGGGCTCTTGTTCTTTCATAACATTTACACTGAATGCATTCACACCTTATTCCCAAAATCTGGCAAGACTTTAAGGATGTTTAACAGGAAGTGTTTTGTCATTTTAAACTTTGATCGAAGGAAGTCAGTCTGCACTTGCAATATGCTTGGTCACCCGTTATTGAATTGTCTATCACCAACCCCCCATCCAAAAGCAAAAACATAAGACAGATGTGTACAATTCTCAATCAATAATTTATTGAAACAATTTTGCATTTGACACGAGCAGCAATGCATATATTACTCTATTTAAATTACTGGAAATAACTTGCATAAATTAATCTCAATAACTCAACAGAATTCATTTCGTTTCACAGACACTGTCGTTCTCAGTGCATTAACACAAGCGATTGCAGTCCACTTGTAGCTTGGCATAAATGCCACTGCAGTTCATGGTCACTAAAGTCCGGCACATACACGGATCATTCACTCGGCATTTGACAATGTTCGTCCCGCAGGCAGCGATAGTGACGCACACTCGTCGCGTTCCAACCCATCGCACGCCCACGCCGCCCGCGTGCAATTTCTCCGGTACCGCTTGCGCCGTCAGGCAGCCTTTCACAGTTCATGTTCCCACAACTTGATCCTCCGCTACCACTTTCCCCCCCACGGAGGACACGACAAGCTGATGGGGCAGGGCGGAATGTACCGGTCCCGTGCGCACAGTCCCAAGAGCTCCACTTTCTCTCACAGCACCTTCGCATGACAGCAGTCAACGGCTGGAGCCCATTTGCTTTCATTCGCAGAGAATGACTCGTTCATCCTTTCATTACATCAAGCATTGCGACTCGTTCAGCCTTCTTGCAGGGACAGATAAGGAATCCATTGGTTTTTGCAGCGGCTCTCTTCGCAGTAGTTGCCCACATCCTTCAGTGCCTGGCATTTGAGTGGCTGGCATTGAGAGTTCTGTGAAAACACATGAAATGCACTGTAAGTCAATGTCGTACGATATTAAGATTTAACACTGAATGCATGTTGCATATAAATCACGCACTGAGCCGATTCTAAGTCTACTTACAGTGACTAGGATGCAGTGGAAATCCCTTGGCTCGTTGTTGTCCACGGTGGTTGGCTCTCCGAGCACCTGCGCGAGGCGTCCCAGCCCGGACACCCGCAGAATGTTGATGTCGTTGTCGCAGCAGAACGCCTGAATGAGCGTGAAGTGAATCTGCAGCGCAATATCATCCTGGTCCTCCTCGTCGGTGGCCAGGACGCACAGTACGACACAATCTGGGTCTCTGTAGATCAAGTGAATTGCAATTAGTCTCCTGTTTGTTTGGATAAAGCAATACAGTAGCATGTGTAAACGTCAGATATAAGTATATACTTACACATTCATTAGTTTTGCAGACTCATAAACGCCGACGGTAAGACAGTCCTGTCTCTGTGCTGCTACCAGCAGCTCTTCCAGTGCTTGGCTCACGGTGTCCATTCTGTAAAAACAAGCGGACTATGGTAAGCGACAGTCGGATGGTTGTCTGTGTACTCAAGGTACCATTGAGATTCGCACTGAATGTGTATGCAATGCATGCAATGAAGAACTTACTTTTTTTCAGTGATATTGCATCCAACGACTTCTTCCAGAGTCATTTTGCTTCAGATAATATTAATCCACACGTCTCAGGAAGAGCTCGGAAATATTCAAATCCAGTCAAAGTGTGCTGGCCAAAGTATAATCCAAATATCGCTCGGAGTTGTAGTATTCCTTTGCTCGCTTCGCTGTGTCTGAGAAGTTGTTTCTGCCGTCTCCGCGAAACCCTTCTTTTATACCGCTGTCGAGTGGGCGTGGCTTTACGAAACGCTCGCCTTTCTCATTGGCTAGCAATGTTTAACAAGCGTCTCGCTCTCGCTCTGCCATTGGTGATGGGGGAAACTCCTGCTTAGACCCCACGTGGGCTGATTCGGGGAAAATTTGCCTAAACAGCGAGTACAACATGCACCCAGTTGCTTTCAATTTGTTTGTGCCGAGTTTGATGGAATTTCCTTATGGAAATGATGGAGTTTCCCTGGTGCTTTCGATGTTCATGTTGCAGTTTTGTCTGAAACTTTTGCATCATGTACACAACTTAATAAAGCCAGAATGTTACGCAGTTTTCATTTATATTCTGGTTTGAGTCGCAGGTATAGTACATGTATGGGGAAGGATTGCATAATGTTTCTGAATAATATTTGGGCACATCCTGAAATTGCACAAGCCGGTTGGTCGAAACTCCTTTGCATTCGTGGTGATTCATGACTCCAAATTCTCCTCCCGATGCAATAGCGTGCACAGATAGTGACGGAAATGATGCATTAAAATATATGGCATCTGTCTGTGCAGAAGTCCCTGTTTTGCATTGCGTTTGCTGCAGAGGCTCTAGAAGGTATAGTTTCTGTCCCCTTGTTACCTGGAACTTTCCTCACCCAGGCTGTTCCAGTTCCACCGGCTAATTATAGACGGCACAGTCACAGGATCAGAGCAATTGATGTTGTCATGGGACCTTGCTCTGCTTGAGTTACGAAACCCGTCTGCATAAACACTGGGGTCAGCGTCTTAAGGACACTTATTGTTTCATCGATTTACATCCTTTAATATAAATACCTTCAGTCAATTCTGCCATAGCCTAATATTGTAACATAAACCATAGGCTAATAAGCACAATGTGTCCGTGCAACAACACTTTCAGACATGGCTTGCATTTATGCGTTTCAAATTAATCTAAAAATGAATCATTTAAATAATCAATAACTCAAATCAATAATCTCAAACTGACCTGAATCAGTTCACTGTTCTAACGCGCCACCTGCTGTTAATGTAGCGCAATGTAGTTCATCTCTGGAAACGACTTGGAGTCAACTGAAATTTTGTCATAAGCTGAAATATGCTATAAATGGTCAGAGCTGAATAAATAAATGCTACTTAAAATGTGATAAAGTGTGCTACTATGAGGTTCAAGCAAAGCATTTCAGCAATCAGTTCCTCAGCAGAAACATCTTCTATCAACGAGTGCCACCTGCTGGTGATGATATCTCATCACGATATCTCAATCGTAAAATGGCTTATCCTTCCGGTTGCACGGTAAATGGTTTATACACTTAAGTATTCTATTAGGGGACCTTTTCTGTGCCCTACGGTGGTGCAAAAGTAAACATTCTAAAAAATAAATAAAATAATAATAATAATACAATTACTTATTTTTGCGTATATATTACATTTTGGTGGCATTGCCTAACCAGTCAGAAATGGATAATGTAATGATCGTTAATCGTTTGCATCTTGTTTTATTTAAAGTGCATTGATTGTATGCTAACTTGGTTCTGTGCGGTGTTATTAGTATTTATCAGCAATGGCTTTAATTCCGGTCACACTGAGTCGCTTACATCTACAAAGGCAACAGTTACTGTGGTTATAATATGCTTGCGCACACATTATCCTGAGTGTGTTTATTCGCTGTGAATAGTGTTAGATAATTAGCAGAACTTCAGAACAGATTCGTCGTGCTCTCTGAAGAACGGCACATACGTGAGGAAAAACTTGTGCTTAACACGAGGAATGGTAACAGTCCTAATATACAGGAAGCCTGGTAGGGGGGTCTGCTGTAGTCCTGCACGGATCCCCTGTGGTACCTATTCATTTGGAATACACTTTGACTTAATCTTGACACTCATCCCTCACAGTAGGCCTACACACACAAGTCGGGTCAAATGTAGATTTGCATAAAGTCTACAGGATCTCCAAAAGTCCATGGCTCACAGAGTAATTAACACGCCCATTAAACGTCTATTAACGTCTTGGGAAAAGAGGCTACGTGCAGGGGCTTCATGCACTTATTTTTGAGGGGGCTCGTCGTTGTCACGTGACACACAGTAGCCATGCAGGCTTGTTGGTTTTCATTTAATATTTTCTTTTTTATTCGAAATATTCCCAAACGTAAGGCTATATCATGCAATATATGCATGCAAAGGGTTTGTGTAAGCTATTAACTATGCACAAAACCCGTGCTTTTACTTAAATATGGGTGTCATGTCATAAACTATTTTTCATACGACTGTGTATTTAACGTGAATTTTATTTTTAAAGCATTGTAAGTTATAAATTAATACAGAAATAGAATCATTATCATTTATTTCAGTCTAGCCAGAGTTCAAGAGCCCTCAAAAACTCCCTGCACATTATTGTTTCTGATGAGAGAACTCAGCAGAGAGCAGGGCGTTTCAGCGATGACTCATCTGAACGCCTCTGATTGGCCACTGCATTCATAAGCTCAACAGAATCGTGTGTGATTGGTTATAACGCGGCAATTTTTTTGTCTTTTGGAAGCTGCGTTTTAAAAATCCACTTAGTTCAAGAAGCTGAGGGAGCACGTGCCTCTTAGCAACGTGTAATTGGATAATATGGCTGGGGTTTCAATTTTTGGTGGTTATGCCAAAAATACAATCTTTCTTCTACTTTAATTTATGCTTCCAAATGGCACTTTTCATTCAGTGCACATGCGCATGTAGCCTACTATTTAATATCAAATACACTTTTTTTAAATGTTCGAGACTATAGTTTTTATTTATAACATCGAAAATGTCTTTTTAAAAAGCCGAATGATTAAAAAAGTTTTTTTTCCCCTTATGAATTTATAAATTACCCTCGTTTGTTTCAGAGCAAGCATGACGTTGCCCAGAATGCCTCGTTTTTTAATGGTGACGCAAGGACGTATAAATCAGTTTCTAAAAGGATCACCTGTCTTCAGGTGATGTGTGGCGGTAGACGAGGAGACATACAGGAGAGGAGCCAGGTAGGCTGTTTACAACACAGGTTAACAAATAATCAGTGCATGTTTTTAACGTTTAGTTGTGTCAATGTCAGTAAAGATCAAAATATTGTGTCAACAGCATGTCCTCGCCCGGTTTTACTGCCATCTTCCATTGTGAAGACACTCAGCAATCAAAGGGGCCGTTCTCATACACGGATGATGGGCTAAATGATAGTTTGGATGGGTACGTTAATGGATAGGTTTATAATATTTCTGAAAATAAACGAATTATAAAAATAACTTGAATAGTTTCTAAATTTTAATGTAAAAAATCCACACAGGCAAGCGTTTTAAATAGGTTAGTTTCAGATTATATATTTTTCATATTATAAAAAACAAAACTGTTTTTCAGGAGTTCAACTGAGTTGACTGATGTTTTTGAGGAATTCTGTGAGGGTGGTCTCTGGGTTCCTCCAAATGATGATTTGACACACAAAATTACTGCCCAGCTGGAGAACTACCTTTCCGATGAGAATCTGGCAGATGATGCTTTTCTGCTAAAACATGTCCAAAGAAACAAGATGGGTTATGTTAGTTTGAAGCTGCTGACATCTTTCAAGAAGGTGAGATCAAGTAACCAGCATCATCTCGATCTGGTTTGAAGTGTCATCACAAAATAAACTGTGGTTGTCTGAATTTTTGGTTTTACAGGTTGGATTTAAATTTACAGGTTTAAAAAACTAAGCAGAAACGATTATTTCAATGAAAAACCATGAAGTGTAAAGTGTTACACAGGGAATTCTGCAGTTTGTTTTTTACACTGTAAATAAGATTACTTGTTCTTTTTAACTTCCAAAAACTGCAAACTTTACAGTATTTTACTGTATAATTATGTCCTGTTCGGAAAACTGTTAGCGTTTTTGATGGTGTATATATATAGTAAGGGAACTTCTCATTTACCAGTTAACCATTTCTTATAGTAAACATTAAAATATTTTTTTGTGTGCTTTGATTCGTGTGTTCATAGATTAAAGATCTCACCCGTGACTGGCACACCACCCTGACGGCTGCAAGAACGTCTCCGCAGCTGGAAGTGAATGAGATGGGAACCAAGGTGCGACGAAGGACTCCAGTACCTGATTGGCTCCTGTGCATTCCCACAAGCAAGCTACTTCTGGCCTGGAACTTCCTAGACGGTCCGGTCAAAGAAGAGGAAAATGGGTCACCGGGTGTGGAGCAGCTAGGCATCATGGAAGCTGCGATGCTGGTGTTTTCTCCCTATGGCACCATCTCATCTCTCCGCATTCTGCGGCCAGGAAAAGATATCCCTACGGAGTTGAAGCGCTATACTAAGAAACACCTGGAACTGGGGCACAAAGTGTGTGCTGTGGTGGAGTACGAGTATCTAGAGGGTGCACGCAAGGCCTACGAAGCCCTGAAGGCGGAAGAGCAGCAGCAGGGAGGAAGGGGCGTTTGTGTGGTCCTGCTGGGAAGCCGTGGAACTCGTAAGCCAGGATGGAGACAAGGTCTAGTGGAGGAAGAGTCTGAAGAAGGTATTGACAATGAGAGTTTGAAAAAGCCGAACAGAAAGTCCAGGCGATTCCTTTATTCTCTGGAGGATTCGGCTGTTTGCAGCTCTTCAGAGTCCGATTTTACCCCTGCTTCGCCCCAGCCCAACCGCAGAGTCTCCCGTCCTCAGGCCCTCTACGGCAGCCCTCTCGCCATCCCGCGGATATCAACCTTTCGCTCTGACCCTTACAGGAATCCCCTTGGCAGCCCTGTAGGAAGCCCTCTCCTGCCGCATAAGCTTTTTCCTTGCAGTCATGTGACCTCTCCTCTGGCCATTCTTCCTTTCAGCAGCTCGCCCACTGTAGCTGAAATGTCCTCCTTCAGCACGTACAAGGGCTCAGGTGAGCTCTCCCAGACGACTTGGGCTTCACAAGCAGCCCTTGGGTCCAGAGACGTAAACATGCTGCCCAGGTCATTCAGCCTGAGATGGGCGACTCTGTGTCCCCCAATCAGATAACGAGGTCTCTAAGTGTCCTGGTTGTTCGCCAGCCTGCCGGCCCTGATGGCACCAAAGGGTTTCATAACTGCATTGGTAGAGGCAAGCTGCTGCTACCACACTGACTCCATTAAAGATGCATTATAAAGTCTTGTTCTCCACTGAGTCTGTATGAGAGCAGTTCAATAGAAGCATTTTTAATGCAACATGTTTACTGACATGTTTATTTGTCCTGTTAATGATAATGGAAATAATGTAATGGAGAAAGTGTCTAATTAAATATTGAAATAAAGATGAATTTGTACGCCAATTTTAGTGAATGTAGTATTATTGAATATTAGGATCTGAATTATGTCCTGCATATCAACTTTTTTTGGTAGCAAGCATGCTGCGTTTTAGATTATAGTAGGCACCTCTAATTTAGGGAAGTTCCTCTCAAACACAAACCATTTCAAATCATTAAATTATGCTACAAATAATCCATATCCATCAGTCCGACAGAACGAGCCATACTTTTCTAATCCCTATTAGCAGTGTTCACTGGGATGTTTCTAAAGCATCTGTCGGAATGATGGAATCACATTGAAATATTACCATTTAATGTTCTGGTTAATGAACATTTGATAACGTGTTATTTAGCATGTCTGTAACACTGAAATAATCATAATAATTCATGGTCTGGTGTAATAAGTACCTCTAAGTTTATTTTAATGTCCATTGGGTGAATAAAGTTACCTCATTGTAACCGGCTTTTCAAAATGCTTGTTGCGTTCATAGAGCAAACCTTTGGAAGGGAATTCGCACAAAAGCATCAGGAAAAAGTATGCACTAGTACACATTTAGCACTGAAGAATAACAAAATAATTTATTTGAATTTTTAAGAATAAATAATTCCATTGAACAAGTATCCATCAGTCTTTTAGGCACTGCTTTACCTGTAGAGGAAAATGTTAGCAAACACTTCAGTACAGGGCACTAGCAAGACAAATATGACATGCTCCAATATGTAACATGCTGCAGTTCAAAACCACATGTAACTCTTAAAACGAATATTGTGTAACCATCACGTCTTAACAGGACACATGACACGCTGTACATGAATAATGCCTCATCAGTACACTCACTCATTACATTATGCTCCGCTCCATCTGGAAATATGGCAAAATATGACACGCTTGCATAGACTTGATTTTCCTCAGCCGAATTAAATGAACAACAAAATGAATTTGGAGAAAGGCCTATACCATATGCGTTTGCATCACAGTCGAACTGAAATAACAGCAAATAAGACAGCCGTTAGTACATGTAAATATGTAACATGATTCATTCAACCCAGAAAACAGCTAGAAGATATTCAACAAACACAAACATCACTTTTTGTGACTTCTCAACCACGCGCCTGTAAATGCATAAGCAACAGCTTTAGCTTGCTTGGTTTATCTGGTGAAGCTCTATTTTAAGAGCTAACTGTTTTAAAGGAGGCTCTCAGAGAACAACTTCACTGCATAGATCGTTTAATTATATACATGCACCTAAAATGACTCTGTCATTAACAGCAGCCGGGAGCTTCGGCGCTGGAGCTTGTGTGGATTACTCCCATGATTCACTTCTGATATCTGTGAGTTTCCAGCACAATTATTTTTAATTTCAGTGGAGGAAATATTTTTCAGTTTTTCAGGAAGGTTCTATTGAGTAAACTAATATACATTTAACATTTCAAATTGTATCAATTCACATTAACAACAGAGCATTTATAAATAAACATCATTAAAGCTGTAAAAATGTTTCATTTATGATACGTAATGCCTTACTGTGAAGTTCTTTTATTTTTTATAATAATGTGTCCAAAAGAACTGGCATGTAAGGAATAATTATAATGCACATTTAAAGGAATAGTTCACACAACCTGAAATATAACAGACATGTTAAGCTATTTTAAAACATTTAAAAGGAAATGTAATATTAGGGTTTGCATGATTTGCTGTATATTTGTGTTTTGAGGAAAAAGTACACACTTTAGATATTTAGCACTCCACAATAATTAGATCAAACAAGCAGACGTGATCTTTCTAGGCTTTGGCTTATCTGTAGAGAAAAATGTAACACTTTAAAGTCACATTATAGTCCAATTACTTTCCATCCGCTGTGGAACATTTCTATTTTATTTTTCTTCATCTACTGGATTCCAACTTTGTTCAAATGAAATGCTGTGTTCATCAGAAGAAATTAATACAGGTTTGGAACCAGTCAGGACATGACATGAAGTTGAACAAATGACCAAATTGAAAAGGTTGTGTGAGCTATTCCTTTCCAGCAATGGTATGCAATGTATTGTGTTGCATTTTAAAATGTCTGAGACCAAGGGTCAAATTTATGATATAAACCTGTCTGTTTGTAACCAACGCATGGCATACAATGGACAACACTGGGTCTAAATCATCTCAATCCAACTCCTACGGCTCTACGGACAAGAATCCATCATTTGTACTTTGTCAATGACTGCTGAAATTGCTCATGAGAGGCTCCAACAAAACAGTAAGCAAGAAATGTCATATTACATCTCCAAAACATTTTTACCAGATTTTTAAATCAGGACTGGATCATGGTAACTAATAAAACTGCAGGTGGACTGCAAGTAACAGGTAATTTCAATGCAAATTTAAAAAACATTCTTCTCTAATATTCATGTAATTCTAATATTCATATATAATTCCATAAGGTATAACCAGATAAATACCAAAGCATATGCAAATATAAAGTTAAAAAGATAAATGAAACTAGTTAGTCTTTTAAACTGAACCCAAGTATAAAAAAATGCTCATTCAGTAATGAGAACTGAAGTAGACTGAGGGACAAATCTTAATGATATGTGGCATACTTGCACCAATTAGCCAGAATTGACCAGGCCTTCGCTCTTTACAGTAGCATCCCATTCACACTCCAGTAACTTGTATTATGATACAACAGATGTTTTACCAGACACTGAATCAATTGTAACCATCAAAACACACAGGCTGCTAATCCTGAGACGAGGAGCAGTTGAGCGGAGACTCATACTGTGGTCCCAAACACAACCCCATCTAATTCCTGATCATCAGAATCGTCCTCGCTGAGGGAGAAGTCTTTGTGGTTGGAGAGGCGGCTGGGGCTGCAGTTGGATTCGCCGTCCATGAGAGAGCTGTTGGTCGTGGGCTTCCCCAAGTCACTGACAGACCCCATCCTCTCTGCCTCGGCCATCTGGGCCAGCATGCTGTCCAATAATGGACGGCTTTTGCAAATGTTGTCCAGCAGCTGACATCGGTGTTGTAACTGTCCGATTAGAGAATCTTTTTCCTTAATCGTTTGGTTGAGTTTATGGATGGATTCCTCTGATTGACAAAGCTTCTCATGGAGGAAGAAAATCTCTCTACATGGAAAATAAAGATACAAATGACTTACTTCTTAATTAAAGCTGCAGTTAATGCACCATTAGTTGCACCAATCGGAATAGAGCTGTTCAGTCATAACAGCAATTTGTAGGCCAATCTGGACAGCTAACGCACCCTCAGGAAATTGCTAATATTTTTTAGAGTAGCAGATGTCAATTTTTTTAAAGGGATAGTTCACTTAAAAATGAAAATTCTGTCTTTAATTACTCACCCTCAAGTTGTTCAGTTTCTTTGAGCTGTTGAACACAAAATAAGATATTTCAAAGAATGTGGGTAACTAAACAGTTCTTGGTCCCCATTGACGTTTAAGTATGGAAAAAGAAATTCATGCAGATTTGGAACAATTTAGCAAAAAGTCATTTTTGGTTGAACTGTAACTTTGAAGTCTGTTATGAAGATATGGTCATGTTTTGTTCTCCAAAATGATCTATACACTACAGTGACATCAAATATGAACTTGAAGCTGATGCGTCTTTTTGAAAACAGTTGCTATATTAGGACTATAGTGGTTGTTTGATATGTCTGTCAAGTAAACATAAAATTCATAAAAACAATGCCTTTTTTAATTCATGTTTGAGGTATGACTATAGTGAGCACATTAAATGTAATTCTAACCACAGATCTTGTTGCGAGAGTCGAATACATCAATACATCAATAATGAGATAAATACATCAACAAATCCATCATTAAGATGTTTTTAACATAAAGATGTTTTCTAACTGCTGTTGAGACCACAATCCATAATAACACATCCTCCAGTTAAAACGTCAGCTCGTCTGAATCAGGAGAGAAATATGCACAAGCCAAGCAACCTTTACAAGCAAAAACAGTTCTGTATGTATTACATATTCTGTATAATATATTAGTTGGTTTTGATGCGCGTGGTCAACAGGGACTGAAGAGGAAATGTTATCATGGTCTCGTGTTTTAGCCTGAAGCAAACGTTTAAAGTTACAAACATTTGAATTATGGATTTTTTTCGTACAAACATGCAGCTTTCACATTATAAGATGTTAATTGATGGACTGGAGTGGTGTGGATTATTGTGATGTTTGTATCAGCTGTTTGAACTCTCATTCTGACGGCACCCATTCACTGCAGTGCATCCATTGGTGAGCAAGTAATGGAATGCCAAATTACTTTAAATCTGTTTTAATTTTGGGGTGACCTATTCCTTTAATACTTCCCAGCATTTTAGGACTACACACTGAACAGAGTGATTGAGGAAACTTGTTTGGAAACAGTAACCTGTCCAGTGGCGTAGCAAGTCAGCCCCAGGCCCTTATGCAAAAAAATGTACGGGCCCCCCCAAATTAAATGGGCTCCAACTAAGTTAACTTGTTGATTTGTCTGATGTAAATAACGTTAGGTGACTATTCACAAGTCCATTAATTGCACGAAGCCACCTAATAATAATAAGCTTTGTTTTTATTATAACACAAAGTCTCATCCTTCTGTGCATTTTAAGATCAGATACAAACAATAAATGTGTTTCATGCTCTTTCATTTGTAATGAGGTAACTACATTCGCCTCAGTTCAAGCGGCATGTGAATCAATTATATTTTCCTCTTTAATATTTGTAGCACGAAATAAAAATGTATAAATATTTTAATGCATATTGGAAACAAAATCTGAACATTTAAAACAAACAAATATCTCATTAAACTGATCAATTAGAGTTTCAAAAACATCTAAGCCTACGTGTTATTGCTGTTTTTCGTGTTAAGATTGACAGGTTGGCTGCCACAGACTTTTTTATACTAAAATGCCGCTGTAGGGTATTTGTAATGCATGCAAACACAATCTTGGCCCAGCGGCCCCAAAAAGGAAAAATAAATAAAATGATGTATGAGATTGACCCTGACTCCCCATAACTCCTCATTGGACGTGCCCTTAGAGAGAAATTAATCTTTACGGATTACATAATGAAAGATGTTAATTTTTTATTTTATTATTTTGTTGTAAAGTAGTAATTTATATCATTCTATAAATATATTTATTATGTCAGTGAGGCAATTATTTGCGGAGTTTCAGATCAGTTTTTGTGAAGTGTTCCTGCTCAAGATCAAGACCACCCTGTTTGTTTTCTTTATTTTACAATATCAAGACGTTTTGTTGACATTGTGATTACACAAATAAGACTATTTCAGCTTCGAATGATATAGACCAGGGGTTCTCAAATCTACATGCAAAGGTCCAAATCTGAATATTCATCTATGTCAAAGGTCCGGACAATTGGTGATTACAAAACTTGTTTTTAATAAACATACATAAACAAATAGAAACACTATTTAAAATAAAGCGCCCTTTGCATTCAAAATGGTTTATTAAAAAGTGCAAAAGTGGCAAAACAATTAATTTAAGTGTCTGCAATAGAGGTCGACCGATAAGGGTTTTTCTCTGACCGATGCCGATATTTAGAAATCAGGGCAGCCGATATCTGATGCTGAATTTTTTGGCTGATATGTTGGTTTAAAAGTTATTTATTTTTTATCTCATAAAAGAGAGTAAAGTAATTGTTCCAAATAAGCCAGGTTTATTTCAGTTAGTCTGATTTATTGTCAATTGATTTTGGTTCAAAAGAAGTCAGATTAACTGAAATAAGCCTGGTTTGTTTGGTAAATGGTGCGCGCTGTGAAAAAGTGTTTTGGAAACACTAAATCGCTTGGAAATAATGTATTCAAACTGAGGACTAATATGCGCCTTATCGATGATGACCCGTGGTGTTAATAATGCACCTGTGTCAGCGCGTGATGTAATAAGACTGCAGCTCGTTAATAATTGTTTTAGTTTGATCCATTTTATACAATCCGCCTTCATTTAGCAAGTTCAACACATTTTGTTCCATTCAGTTGTGAATGCTGCTGATTCACCGAGACGAGACGTGCGTTTGCTTTCTCTTGAAAAAGATTCACCAGAAATACTTCGCTATTTAATGCATTTTTCATTACAAATTGTTTTATGAGCATAACAATTCGAGTAAATGTGTAAAAGGTGTAGCATTATGTCATCCTTATTATAGAACAATGTGCATTTATGTTAAAATTGTAACATACATTTTCCAAGTTTAGTTATCTTATTTTTTATTGAAAAACACTCAAACTTGCACCGTTTTGGAAAGAAATGGGCTCTCATTTCAACCCATATCATGGTGTGTGATAGTGAACTATGAGTCTCTAATGGTGTTTGTATTTGCACTTTTTTAAACATTAATATTTGATGTGCAACACCAGCATGCTGTCTCAGTGGCCTTACACATGCTTTTAAATGATTTTTCTAACTTTATGATTTAAATGGGGATGATTGTATTGAGAATAACTTTCATCTTTTCTTCAACTGAATACTGATTTGATGTATTAAAACAGTTGACAGTCAACATTAAAACTACTGGATGATAGATATTCTTCATCCTTTATGACACACAAGATAATGTGAATTACAGAATGCACAATGTTTCTCGGTACTCATGAGGACTTTTAAATAGGCTACTCTTTACTCTTACTTAAGTAGTTTTTTGGACAAGTACTTTTACTCTACTCACACTATATATTTTTGGAAGGTAATGGTACTTTTACTCGAGTATGTTTTCCACCACTGCATGTGACCCTCTTAATAAGTGTTCTGAAGATGAACAGGTTTGGAACGAGGGTGAGTAATTAATGACAGACTTTTCATTTTTAAAATCAGAATCAGAATTAGCTTTATTGCCAGGTATGTTTGCAAACATTTTTTTAGTGACAGAAGCTCCACAGTTTTGGATGAACCATCCCTTTAAAGGAAGTAAATATATTATTTCCCCTACTTGTCCTTGGCCTCCGTGATTTCTTGCGTGGTAGCTCTCAGTTGCTCATCTTTGCGGATGAGGCTTTCCGCCTGCTCCCGCACGGTTTTCTCCGCGTCCTCCAGCCTCCGCTCCAGGTCTGTGACCCGCCTGTGCAGCGCCGCCAGGTGTGCGTTCGCCTCTCTGATCTGCACCGGCGACGGGGACGACATGCTCGGCATGCGGAAGACGAAAGCACCGGTCCGCTGAGCTCTCTCTCACCCACGACAACACCGCACCGCTGGACTGATCATCTTCCGCGGTCCGGATTGAATGATGCTACATGCAATCTAAACAAAATCAGATTTACAACATGAATGAATACGGTAGTGCAACTTTAAAATACACTGTAGAGTTTATATATAATATAAATAATAATCTAACATGAGTGTCTTCCTGGTCTGGTGTTTGGGGATATTGTTCTCCACAAGCCAGGCACAAGTTATCCAGAGGTTCTGTGGAAGATCATCAAGGTGACATTATATTATTTATGCTTAATACATCATCCCTTTTTAATATAATGAAGAAAACCCTAATTCATTCAGAAGGCATAAACCCAGGTCTGTGCATGAGAAGATCAAGTCTCCCCAGAAGAAGTGCTTCTGCAAACTAGAAAATTGCCATTGAACCATTTACACTGATTGGTCTTTATGTGATTTTATTACCTATAATTATAGTATCCATTGTATTAGATAGATTTTGTTTTCCATTCTGAATGATACCATTTTTTATTTACCTTATGATCACTGTTACTTCATTTTGAATGAAAGTTGTGTTGTATGTTATATAAATTTTCATGTAGGTCAACAAAATTATCAATAAAGTTATTAACTTATCATTTGAGCCAATGACTAAAGAGCCCATGATAATCACAATACTGTGTGCTGTATATGCCTTTTGCAAGTTATATTATGTCTTCTTCATACACACATTTGCGATTAAACTAACGCCCAAATAACCTGCTGTCTTTATTGTATTCATGCAAAATAGACACATAATGACTTTATCTTTTATCATCTCACCGTGTTTCTAACCATTTGCAGCACTCTGTTAAGAATGGTTATATAACTACTTAAATATATTACAAAACGGTAACATTAATGTATTACTAAAGTTGGGTTGATGTTATGTAGGCTACCAACCGAGCAAACAATAAGAAACACCACAGAATGATCACAACTGAAACTGTATTGTGTCACCAACACCAAAGATACATTTATATTATTATACGTTTTAAAGATTGTCAAAATAAATTAGTTACATAAACAAAAATGTTTGTTGGCTCGGTAAGTTGGAGTGTATCCTCAGACACATCAACAATAGCTGTAATAATTCAATTAAACATAACATGACACAATCTACAAACTATTGTGACTAAATCAACAGTAGCCTAATGCCTGCTGAACTTCATCTCACTCTGAAGCATAACCTTATTCTGAAAACAGTTTGTGTGTAATCTATCGCGCGTGTGTGATAAATCAATGTTTTCAGTGGCGCTTTAACGCGAAACAGGAAACTCATAAATATTCACGCCCAGCGTCAGCGAATATTTCAGAACACCGGCTCTGAGTTATACCCTTCTCACTAGATCCACAACATCATTGAAAGAATGAGGTCAAGAAGCAACTCTAGCTCAAAAGATACATTTATGGCATATCACTGCATTATCTTAGAGAAACTAAATCGAGTGATGATATCGTTTTTTTAAAGGGAGAAGAAAACGTGGTTCACACTCCATACCAGTTGGTGGTAGTAATGCACCCGTTCGGTGCGCACCAACCGCCAATAATCTCAAGAAGAAGAACTCTCGCGATATCACAGCCGTGTCCTTGATGCAGACATGGGCTACTGGGATCTAGAAGAGGGCAAAGACTGCGTTGACAAAACATGGATCACCACAAAAATAGCCACTGCCATCGGTAAGACTGCTGGATATCTGGTTTCTAGGGGTTCTGACGGATCCTTTGAGCGTGTGTTTTTTAACATGTGCAATGTTTATTCGCTCTAAAGGCTAAGCTGTTAGCATGTAACGTTACACTTGCTAGTGAATAACACAGCGCGCTATTCTCACAATTGTCTTATATTCATATTTTTTCGACTTATTTCCGTCGGTTAGTTGGTTTGTCTAACTATTAAGTGGCGTCGGCGTGTATTTTGTGATCGCAAAATGACATCCAGGGCTGCTAACTTGCATCGTTTGCATGACTCTCGTAGTGATGCAGATGTCACCAGACATGGCCTGCTGTATTAAACAAAGCTTCATGATCTTTACTACTGTCTTACTGTTGTTGTTCTGCAGGGCTGGTAGGTTCTGCTTACCACATTGTGGCATTTCCACCTGAAACAGCTGTTGAGGCTTTGACCAGAGCAACTGCAGGCACTGTCACCATGGGTAAGACAAACAAGCTGTGGTCTCGTTCATTGTACGGATATCTGTAGAAATGTTATCTCTCTCTCTCTATATATGTGACCCTCTCTGTGAAAACAGATTTGCTGTTTTCTTCAAAAAATCATCCTTCATATGGAAAAGAACACTCTTTGAAATTGTAACCTTTATATCTTTAATATTGACTAAGTAAGGTCAGGTCAAAGATTGAAATTGTAGTGAAATAATGGTAGAAATCTAACTTTGATGCTTGTTATCTCGTAATTAGATTCTGAGACTTTAGTCTGGATTCCACAGAGAGGGTCACATATATGTGACCCTGGACCACAAAACCAGTCATATATGTAACAAAAATTTAATTGATATTATGCAATATACACTATTCAATATATATGTATTTGTGGGAGATCAGGGTAATTTGTGTTGGTTAAAGACTGACTGCATCTGAAATTGCATGCTCTCTGAGTAGCTACTTCTTTTGAATAACTAATTTCTTAGTAACCATTAAAATGTCTGTCTATAATGTTCTGTCTATTTGTTCTATAATGTATGTACAATGAATGTAATTCGGACGTAGACATTCGTCGTGTTGTCATTGTCATGTGCCCTACCAGTATCAGTTATGTTGGATCACTGTCATTAACAAATCCTCTCTCGTGGCCTCAGTTTTTGGGACTTTTTGTCTATTTTATTAACTCTGTGAATTTGGACATGCTAGTATTTTCACTGAACGTTGTTTTTGCCTACTATATAATACAGATGTGTGCAATTTTGGATGCAGCCTTTGTCTGTGATTTCATCTTCTATATTTATTTTGCTCTATCAGCACTTCATACAAGGTTGAATAAAAGTAGTATCTTTACAGTTGCTTGTGTTGGCCTTGTTTACTTGTTACATGTCAGAACAGTAGATTCATTAATGGAATGGTTTTAGTTTAAATGTTATATCAGATGGCAACACACACTTTGCTCCTGTAACTCATTTCCTGTTTGCATCTCTTTTAGCCACCATGGGTGCCATCTTTGGACTGGCCACTTGTCTAAGCGCACAGGCCAGAGAAGCACCTGACGACCCAACCAACTATTTCATTGGTGGATGTGCTTCGGGTATTTTCCTCGGGGCAAGAAGTATGTACATACTCGCATGTTTTTCATAATTATTCATAATATTTCTTGTTAAAGAAGAGTCTAAAGAGGTTTGCTGGTGTTTTTTATGTTTAGCACACAGTGCTATCACAGGTACCACAGCGTGTATTGGCTTGGGAACTTTGGCTATGTTCACCAAGATTGGAAAAATGGAAGGCTGGAGACTATCAGGACCCCCAAAAATGTGACCGGATATGTCTCCTAGTGCTTGATGTGTTTATATTGTATATTGCTCAAATGTATTACGATTAAAAATCTCTGTACTCTGTGTTTGAGTGTTTTCTGAAATCGCTGTACCATGTCACTGTTTTTCTGAACTATTGTTGTAATTTCGGCCGCATCCGAAAGTAGGTCATACTGTTGATATTACCTGAGAAGTTAAAGTAAATATGCTGGAAAACTACGTGCTTTCAATGATGCACATTTAATACGTGTGGAGTAAGAACATATAAGGTAGCCAAAGTGTTTAAAACACCTGCACAGTTCAGCTGAATAACAGTTGGCCCTCTTTCATTTTGTTGTTACTCTTTTTATTGACTATCACTCTACATATACATTCATATACAACAATTCCTAAATTCATTACAATATGCTGATAATTTGAACATTCTTTAATGGTATTAGATGACTATGCATTTAATTGATTTCCTATTGTCACTAAATAATTGCAGTGTTCAAAACTATTCCAAACTGGATCATAATGCACAATGTTTCAATATAACATGTATTTTGAGGTGCACCTCGTCATATTAATTGAGTGTTTCACTGGTTACCTTGCCTTGAATATGTTGGTAGATTTGTGTTGAATGTTGTCTTTGGAGTAGAAATATTAATATTTTATTTGTAAACATCTTTTTTCCTCTGATTTCAATCGGTGCTTTGGATTTCGTATTAAGAATCGGGGAACTTCGGAGTAGGTTCACAAATTATTTCACTAATTTAATGATTAGCGATGCAGCAAATAATTTGACTTAAGATCGGAACTTCATTGCCTGTAGCCAGGTACACAGAAATAAAAATCAAGTAAAATAGAATACATTTACACCTTAAGATGACACACAGGATGAATATAGAGATGCATTTAAAAAATGACATTTTTATTTAAATTACGCAATAACATATTTAAGCAGCCAGAAGCACAAAAATGCAGTTGCCGAACAGGTTAACTGGAATAAACATAATTGGAGTTAATCGATTAAACTAATTAAAGAAACTACTTGGCCAGAATAGAGGTATATTTTAATTAGATTTTACATAGACATATTGCTGTTTCAGCTATTGTTCTGTTTTGTAATTGTGACTGATTCAGTTTTTCTGAAGACTCTTTAATAGTCTAATAATTATTATATATAAATAGAGTTGATGCCCAGAACGAACACATTTCTGTCTCCACTGTATAATACATAAAATGTCTTGGTTAAGTTCTCTTCCTCTGTCCATCACTTGCATACAAACATACTTGGTTAATTAAAAATGATAGCTGAAGTGATTTTTAAGTTACTTTAATCGTGTTGGTGAGCGTGTGAACTGGAGGTCAATGGGATGTCATGCTGTAGGCTATTCAAATAATTTGCTAGAATGTTATTAAATAGCTATTTTTAATCATTGGCCCACATGAAATGGACTTTTGTTTTTTTCTTAAAAATCCCTTGGACCTCACTTGTTTATGACTCACAAGTTTACATGTTGACTCTCTGTCTTAAGTATCAAAATATATTCATAATGTAGCCTGTAGTAGAAAAAGCTTGCGAACATATACAGTAGAACATGTACAAGTTCTTGTTGTGGCCACACGGAGGAGCTGTTAAACCATTGTACCTTTTTATTTCTATTATAATTTACATAACTCATATGAATCACTCACCATTTCATATGCATAAATACATTCATATTTCAGAGTCTGAAAACCATTACAAAATGAATCTATCCCTGTAAGTCTTAATACCATGTTAATTTTCTTTCAGCAGTTCATGTTAGGGGTCTGGGCCTCATAGATTGGTGTTAGCAGTTTCCAGTTGTTCTATTCAGGGAGTGTTTATAATCACTGGTTTCTGGGGTGGTCTCGTCTGGCGCGAAGTATAGAGATGTGTGGCAAACTCATAGCTGGGAATATCCTCATATATGTGCGCACAGCTCTATTATCACTACAATGAAAACTGTTCCAAGGTGTTAGATTTTTATTAGAGACCCGTTGAGTTCACTGGACCATATTTACAGGTGATTAGCACAGCGGTTACTGAGAGGCTTTTAAATAATGAATGAGATGTGAGAAACAGCTGTTTGCAGTTTATTTGGTTGGAACGAGCAGAGAAAACACAAGAATCTTGGAGACTGATTTGTTTGCTTTGGCCTTTTCCCTGTTGACAACCACAGAGACACACAAAAAAGAGTGCCAATTATATCCATGAGGATAAAAGCCAAACGTGTAATTAGCACACGTGTCCTCATCAGGACCTTCAATCTGCTAATAATTTGATCACGACACTGAAATTGCAAAACAATTTTTCTGTAAAGATCAGCAAACCTGTACAGATTTATATATGCATGTATACAGAAGGGGAAAAAATGTGATCTCCTGTTGATTTTGTATGTTTGCCCACAGACAAATAAATGATCCGTCTATCATTTTAATGGTAGGTTTATTTAAACAGTGAGAGACAGAATAACATCAAAAAAATCCAGAAAGCACATTTAAAAAAAGTTATACATTGATTTGCATTTTACTGAGTCAAATAAGTGTTTGATCGCGTCACAAAACATGCAGTACTTGGTGGCAAAACTCATGTTGGCAATCACAGAGGTCAGACGTTTCTTGTAGTTGGCCACCAGGTTTGCACACATCGTGATTTTGACTGATTTTGTCCCACTCCTCTTTGCAGATCCTCTCCAAGTCATTAAGGTTTCGAGGCTGACTTTGGGTAACTCGAACCGTCAGCTCCCTCCACAGATTTTCTATGGGCTAGGCCACTCCAGGACCTTAATGTGCTTCTTCTTGAGCCACTCCTTAGTTGTTTTGGGTCATTATCATGACCCATCCATGACCCATTTTCAATGCCCTGACTGGCTTCAATGCCCTGGCCCTGACGGTACATGGCCCGGTCCATCGTCCATCCTTTGATTCGGTGCAGTTGTCCTGTCCCTTTAGGAGAAAAACACCCCCAAAGCACAATGTTTCCACCTCCATGTTTGACGGTGGGGATGGTGTTCTTGGGGTCATAGACAGCATTCCTCCTCCTCCAAACACGGTGAGTTGAGTTGATGCCAAAGAGCTGGATTTTGGTCTCATCTGACCACAACACTTTCATCCAGTTTTTCTCTGAATCATTGGCAAACTTCAGATGGGCTGTACATGTGCTTTCTTGAGCAGGGGGACAATCGCAGCGATTTCTGTTTCTGATTCATGAATTTTTGGCTCAAGGTCTGCATTTAAAGTCACACCAGAGGTGTTCAGCTGGGATTAGGACTTGTCTTTCTGCAGACCAGTCAAGTTCTTCCACACTGACTGAATCATCATTTCTTTTTATCTTTGTCTTAGAAACCTTTCATTAGAAGGGGTGACCCAATACTTTTGGCAATATAGTGTGTATATATAAAATGGCCACTTGGAAGCCACAAACTTTAAATTTGGGTGTCATTATTAATTTTATAACAAGAAATTAGATAAATTAAATCATTAATTAAATTCACCAGAGCTGAAAATAAAGAAAAATACAAAAGAAATGTTGCGAGGCCTGTCAAACCAGCTTCCGCTCATGGGACTAATTATGGTTGTTATGTGAAATTTGGCTCATGGTGACATCACGTGACCGTGCTAATGAGCTGGAAACTATTGACTACACATTTTTTATTGAGCAAATTACAGTTCCAGTAACACTGGCAGCGCCTTGTATAGAATTCAAACCACTGAAGTGGATTTGTCAAGAGTCGAAGACCAATCAGGATTTTAAAAGTGAAGTGTGTAATGCTTCATGTTAAAATACTTTCTCCCGGGATGCTTTTCGAAGCCAGATGGTGTAGTTATGGCATCTTCCAGCAGGGGTTTTCAAGCTTTTTGATGTCAAGGACCCCTAAATATAATGATCCTTCCATGAACTACTCCTTTTCAACACAATCTCATGGCAGCTGGAACTATTTCACTTTCTGGCAGGTCGGTTGTGAGTTTTTATGAAATTGCATGATCTGCTTATGGCCTGCTGAGATATATTTTAGGGATGGACCATCATGCTTAGTTGTTTCTAAAAAAACATTCGATTTCATACAATGTGCTGCCTTTTCCTAAAATATAAAAGCAACCTTTTGTGCATAAAGAACCATTTTTCCAATTTGAGAAAAAAAAGAGTAAAAGTAATAAGAGTGTTGGCATTTACATTGTTCCAAAACTAATAAATATTTAAGTCAAATCTACATACAATAAAATTACAATCACGATTAATCTAATTATTTCCAACAAATCTTGAGAAAGCAGAACATTAGGGACATGTGTTACAACATACCGTGTTTAGCTTTTAACTTATGTCTTAAGTTTTGGTCTAACCACAATTTGGGGATAGTCTTTATTTCTGCAATATAGATTGCACTTTATGTTACAGAAATGATCAGTTCACCTCCAAAATTAAAAGCCGGCTATAAAATGAAGCATCGGTCCACAGTTTCTTCTGGTCTCTTCTTTTCTAACGAGTTTGCGGGAAAAAGAAGCTGATGTGAACTTTCTTCTGCCACTCTGATTTATTGATTTGTTCGCTGGCTCAGTTTCCTTCGATCGAAAACATAAGTTGAAATACCGGTTCATCTTCGTCCGAAGTGCTGAATCTCAAATCAAAATGCTGTGGTTTGGCCACAGAAAGAAAATACAACTACTAAAGACTGTATCCATATCCTGGTGTGTTCATCCAGCAGCCACTGCATTAGAAAGCAAGCAGCTCGCTCAGCATTTTAACCGTACAAACGCCTTCAGTCTCAGCGGAAGCCCAAAAACAGTTAGCATCGACCCAGCACTCTTGTGCGTCAGAGGCATCATTCTTCCGTGTCAAGGGTCCGATTCTGCAGTTCCTGACTGCAACAATCTACTCTGTGATAAAGAGAGTGGCATTCGTGGAGCTGTATTCTTCATAAACCATGCAGCAGGCAATCTCTTCAACTCTGACCTCAGATTTATGCAGTCGGTTTTAATGGAGGCGATCTTTCAGAAATGTTTTTGATATCAGAGCCTGTTAAAAGCCTCTCTCCATTAGGGCTGGCATTTTGATAAGCAACTCAAGGGCCTGTTGGACAGCACATGCTTCGTTAGAATTAGGACTTTTATTCGGCCGGGAGCTTAAAGTCCAAGATGTGACTGTAATGAAATATGTGTTAGTAAACAAGGAAGATTTATAGCTGCTTAAGTCTGCTGGTGATGGTTCAGAGTGGGTGTGTGATGGACCGTGTTATTGATGTCCTATATCTAGTTACCCTAATGGAAATTATTAACTAGATGCCCGATGAAATTACGTCCAGAGTGTACATTTAATGAAACCATGAACTAATTATTTTCCTTTGGAATATCTTTCCACTTAGACTTTTGTACTTACACTTTAAATACAGTGGGTGTTTGTAAAATATTTATAAAAAATAATAAAAATATTGATAGAAAACAGAAAATATGTTTACATATATATATATTTTTACTTATTTTAGCACATTTCTAAAAATATGTTGTAGTCACAGATGCTGTCCATGAACAATAGCTACATCTATTTGTTTCTATAATTCATTAGGGGTTGATATATACAGCTACATCTAAAAAAATTGGAATATCATCAGAAAGTGAAACCCATATATTTTATAGTTTTATTACACATAGAGTGAAATATTTCAAGCCTTTATTTCTTAATAAAGATAGATTCATAGATTTATAAATTACATAGATTCTCTATGGGGTTCAGGTCAGGCGAGTTTGCTGGCCAATCAAGCACAGTAACACCATGGTCATTGAACCAGCTTTTGGTACCTTTGTCAGTGTGGGCAGGTGCCAAGTCCTGCTGGAAAATGAAATCCATAAAGCTTGTCAGCAGAAGGAAGCATTAAGTGCTCTAAAATTTCCTGATAGACGGCTGCATTGACTTTGGACTTCAGAAAGCACAGTGGACCAACACCAGCAGATGACATCATCACTGACTGTGGAAACTTCACACTGGACTTCAAGCAACATGGATTCTGTGCCTCTCCTCTCTTCCTCCAGACTCTGGGACCTTGATTTCCAAATTAAATACAACATTTACTTTCATCTGAAAAGAGGACTTTGGACCACTGAGCAACAGTCCAGTTCTTTTTCTCCTTAGCTCAGGTAAGATGTGTCTGACCATGTTTCTGTTTCAGAAGTGGCTTGGTAGCCCTTTTCCTGAAGATGTCTGAGCGTGGTGACTCTTGATGCACTGACTTCAGCTTCAGTTCACTCCTTGTGAAGCTCTCTCAAGTGTTTGAATCGGCTTTGCTTGACAGTATTCTCAAGCTTGCGATCATCCCTGTTGCTTGTGCACATTTTTTCTACCCAATTTCTTCCTTCCAGTTAACTTTGCATTTAATATGCTTTGATACAGCACTCATTGAACAGCCACCGCTTTCAGTAATGACCCTCTGTGACTGACCCTCTTTGTGGAGGGTGTCAATGATCGTCTTCTGGACCATTGCCAAGTCAGCAGTGTTCCCCATTAATGTGGTTTCAAAGAACAAGAGATACCCAGAATTTAAACTCTATGGATGGTAATTTATTGAAACTCAAATGTAAATATTCTAATATTTTGAGATACAGATTTTCGACTTTCATTAGCTGTAAGCTTTAATCATCAAAAAAAAAAACTTTTAAGTGTTTTACTTTACATGTAATGAATCTAAAATATATGAAAATGTCCCTTTTTTAAATAAGTTACAAGAAAAAAAGGAACTTTTTCACCATATTTTCACCTGTATATTGTGTTAACAAAAACCTTTATTTTAGATGAGATGAATCGTTTGACAACACTAGTCTGAATATAAAATATCAACTACTTTTACTATAACTAAATACATTTCAATATATACAAAACAAAAACATTTGCAATAAAAAAAAAACGTTTATGTAAATTTATATAAATATATATTTTGAAACTTATTTTAGTAAATATTTTGTGTGTGTATATATATATATATATAGTGTATTGCCCACTGAAGCTAAGCTGGGCTGAGCTGGTCAGTACCTGGATGGGAGACCTCCTGGGAAAACCAGGTTGCTGCTGGAAGAGGTGCTAGTGAGACCAGCAGGGGTTACTTACCCTGTGGTCTGTGTGGGTCCTAACGCCCCAGTGTAGTGACAGGGACACTATACTGTAAAAATCACCGTCCTTTGGATGAGACGTTAAACCGAGGTCCTGACTCTCTGTGGTCATTAAAAATCCCTCTTTCGAAAAAGGGGTGTAACCCTGGTATCCTGGCCAAATTTGCAAATTTACCTCTAATCATCCCCATATCTACTGATTGGCTTCATCACTAGATCTCCTCTCCACCAGTAAGCTGGTGTGTGGTGGGCGATCTGGCGCACTATGGCTGCCGTTGCATCATCCAGGTGGATGCTGCACACTGGTGGTGGATGAGGAGATTCTCCCTTACTATGTAAAATGCTTTGAGTGCCTAGAAAAGCACAATATAAATATAACAAATTATTATTATTTTAATCCTCAGTTTTGTTTTGTTTTGTTTTTCATCCATATTTTGTCTTGTTTTAAGCATAAACTCACATAACTCGGTACATTTAGCAGACAATAAGACTGAAAAATAAGTGTTAATTTATTTATTTTCTTAATAGTAAACACGGCTGTGCCATTGATCCATATTTGCTTATGTTTGGTTCCAGAATTTAATAGTGGTGTTTTAATTGGCTCAATAGGCGAGTAAGCTAAGATAAGAAAGCACAGTTACTACAAAAACCAGCCTAAAATAATGATCAGCTCAGTTAGAAACCCAGTGATTCTGCTAGATGGGATTTCAGCCATTTGTGCTGCGAGTGCTGGAACTGTAGTAAACATTAGCATACTTGCGGCGTTAGTGGATTTATCATAGCCTGCGTTGTCTTGTTTTACTTAGTTTTGGGTTTTAGTGTTGCGCTACCATTGATTTAGTATGATTTTAATTGCACTGCCTGTCCAAAGAGCCCAAATCATCCACATCTCAGTGTAAAAGATGAGTTTGTTTAGTGTGAGATAAACTCTGAGAGAGAAATATATGAAGTTGGTCTTTAGCTAATACAAATCTAAACCAAGCCAGTCCCACAGCTGAATAATTTACGGAGTGCTGAGTTGAGGGAATCCAATACACTGAAACCAAACTTCTCAAATTTGACCACTCACAATCCCCACCCTTCTGAACACACATATCCACGCATACAAACATCTGGGATGCAACGTCTGCAGAAAACGATGAGGCACAAGTCCCCACGGGTGATATTATGGCATCGTAAAGGACTCGTTTCTCGAACCTTGGCATCGAATAGATTGTAGACATTGAGTCCTGAAAGTGAACTTTCTTTTCCTGAGCTCCTCGTATCGCTGTCTGTATGTTAACCTTTCTGCAAATTCATTTTATGGGAGCAAAGCGATATTCAGATATTCAGTGTCACCTATTCAGTTGGTAGGGTGGTTTTCTAGGCCAGTCCAAAATAATTGGATTCTCTTTTGGCTGCTTGGCAGCGTGCACTTGTGCTTACTTTGAAAATGCCAAGAGGATCTTTTCTGTGTATGTAAACATTACCGTGAACTGAGAAACAAAGTATAAATCTCGGAATATTTGTCAATTAATGGGAGCGGGAATATGGTACAAACTGTTCCTAAAGCAGAACAGATGTTCGATTTGAATTATTCTTTATCATCGCTATATTGGTGTCCAAAAATGGGTTTAAAGATTCATTCGGTCTTAATAGAAACGGCTTGCGTTAAGATAATTATAAATCTGTCATCATATTCTCATGTGACAAACCATTCCATGATACCAAAAACATCTGTTCCATGCTGTTCACAATAGGACTAACACAGACTGTTTGACCTTTGTGCAACACAAGATCACTATAAATCTGACTTTATCTCTGAAGACGCCTCAATTCTGTTGAAGATGAATAGCTGGAGAACATCTTTAGATATAATCAGCACATTCTGAGAAAGTTCTCATGGTTTTGTATGATAAGTGGTACATCACGTTACACTTATTTCTTTTGGATAGCTTTATTTGTTGAGTAGGGAAAAAGTTAAAATGGCTTAAGGTTTACTTTGAAACAAGTTTCATTTAAAAATTGCTTGTAAATTTCACAAAAAGTGATAAAGAAATGGCAAGTAACAATGACATAAATATGGCATTTTAAGTAAAACGCACTTCAATAATCTGTGTTTTATTTAAAAATATGAAAAATCATTGTTCACAGCAATGGAAAACACTAAGAAACGACTACAAAATGATCAGTTTATCTGGATTTACTATCTATCCATCCATCGGTCTGTTAACACAGATTGTAAACAGTAAAGCTCAACAAAATATAAATGTATGCCAAAATGTATCTCAGAGGAAGAACATACATTTTCAGTCTTACAGTAGCCTATATTCATTTTTAAACAACACAATAGTATTGTTTTAACTTAAGAGGCGTTTAATGGCCTGATTCATGCAGTCTCATTGTTCATGCTAATGTTTATGTTTTGTTTCTCATCCAGGACATTTAGTCCTAACAGCACTGTAATAACCTGCACCTGGGTTCACTATACTATCGTCCTCGTCTGCTCCGTTACACTTCCTTATTTATTTCTAGTTAGTAGAATGTATAAAGTGGACTATCAAAACAAAGTGTAACCTCCATTTCTGCCTTAGAGTAAAAAAGGACAAATGTAAATTCATATCTCACTATTGCAACTTTGTCTCGTAATTATAATTTGATCCATCAAAATGTGTTTATTTTTTTAATAGTGACTTTGTGTTGTGTTTCTTATACTTGCAACTTTATATCACACAATGTTATTTTCTTATTTTGACGTTATATATTAAAGTGTGACTTCATATATCTCGTAATGTGAGTTTACTTCATACTTTAGTAATTCTTTTTAGCTTGAAGTTTTCTTTTGTGCGATTTATTTTTTCTTACAACACATGCTTTTTGTCGTCATGATGTGACGTTCAGAAATGCATCAGAGATAATATTGAATTATGTATTGTATTTTGCATTGATGTTTGTTTTAACTAAACTAAAAACATTGTGACCACTGAGCTCCAATAAACATTTATGGAGACATTTACATTGGCAATAAAATAGCTTCCCACTAACAAATGACACTAAAAGCAGAAAGATTACTGTTGTAAAGTAAATTAAAATGAGGGCTAATTAAATGGAAATTGTATGACATGCTCTCTTTCCCTTGTTATATAGAATTGTCTCAACGTATTTAAGGAAAGAGACAAAGGAATAATTCACTCAAAAAAACAAAAACATTTAGACACTCAAGTTGTATGAGTTTCTTTCTTCTGTTGAACACAAAAGAAAATATATTGAAGATCATTGGTAACCAAACCGTCGCTGGTACCATTGACTTCCATATTCCATTTGGAAGTCCAACAACTGTTTGGTTACCAACATTCTTTAAAATATCTTCTTTTGTGTTCAAATGAAGAAAGAAATCCATACAGGACCAACATATGGAACAACATAAGTGTGAGTCAATTTTGGGGTGAACTTTCCCTTTAAATATAAGTAAATGGACAGTTTCTTGGCACGCTGCTGGAATGATTCTGCATCTTTTGTTAAGTTTCCAGCTAATGCTAGATTGAAGGCTGTATTACAGGCCCAGTGGCTTTCTGTCTCCTATACACACATCTCCTAGACATTTTCAAAGTCTAATGGTATCGCTTATATCATTAGCAGGCCATGCACACTCATGGCTGCGACTCAATGTTCCATTTTTCAGACCGCAGATGTTAGTCCTGCACAGCTGTGAGGGCGCTCTCATGCTTTACTGTGGTGTTTACACCACTGCGGCCCTCTTCATAGCCTCACCTGCTCCCAGTCCTCTGGCCAGCGCTCAATCTGACCTCCCATTAGAGAGAGGGAGGTCCGTCTCTTCATCTCAATAATGGATGATAAACTGACGGTGGTGATTAAGAGTGTAGGAATGCTACATTTTTCACTTCTGCTCAGGCCTCCAGATACAGCGGCTCTTCTACGGCTTTGGCTTTCCAAAAAAGTGGAACAAAAGTTTGTTTCCAAGAAGCCCAACCACAATTTGAGCTAGTGTCATAGACGCAACGAAGACACTAGGGTCATTCTGCAAGTGCCTTGTCAAGTTTGTACAATTTTAAACTATCTATCAGGAAAAAATATGTTTAAACAGTGTGTGGCATCTCAAACTAAATAAATACAAGTATTTTAGGGTATGTTTTCAAAGGTACACTCAGCAAAAATATTTATGCCTGAATTTAAGATTTAAGTATTTTAATTGCGTAGTAATTTCTATTTAAAAAGGTTGTGACATAAAATAATAAACAGAATGTGAGGCATATTGTCCAGTCATGTAAATGACTAGTAAGAAACGGTCAGATTTTCCACTCAAAATAATCATACTTTATTATTGACAATCACATCTACTTGATTAGATTTTTATTTTCAGCACTATTTATGCACAATTAAGATGCAACATTTATTGTTACAATTTAGCAGACTTTAAATATACCAGTTTAGTATACCATAAGTACAATTGCAGTATATACAAAGTACAAATATATAAATGTATTTGTAGTATACTTAGGATGTAGTTCAAATACATTTTTCTATATTTATTTTTCACTAGGGAATAGCTGGAACAAGGAATATTAAATTACTTTAAATATATGATATGGAAATATTGTGTATGCATTGATGATAAAATGTATAAAGCTGGTTATTGTGTTTTTAAAGGACATTCCATTTATTAGTATTATACTGTAGTAATCTTATGTGTTTCTTTTACGTATGCATCACATTAAGTTTATTAATTTAAGTTAAAACTGTTTTATCAAAATGGATGAGAATTGTATATGCATTCCAAATACATAAATCCTAAATATGCTTTTAAGCGTAACAAGGTTGACATTTAAAATATAAGATTATGCAAAGTATTTAATGCTAATATGTCAAGCAATATTAAATTAATAGTTCAACCAAAAATGAACATTCTGTCATCATTTATTCACCCTCAAGTTGTTCCAAACCTGTTTGATTTTCTGTCTACTGCTGAACACAAAAGAAGAGATTTTGAAGAGTGCTTGTTCCTATTGACTTCCAAAAATACTATAGAATTACCAACATTCTTCAAAATATCTTCAGCAGAAGAAAGAAACCCATGCAGGTTTGGAACAACGCGCGAGTGAGTCAACGATGACTGAACTTCATGTTTGAGTGTACTGTCCCTTTAAATAGCCATCACAGGAGGAAGTAGCTTTTTGGATCCAGTTAGCAGGGGCTAGCCGTTAACAAGCTAACCTGGCAAACGTTGATGTCTTGAGTAGACCACACAGAAGCTGTTCTCAGATATAATCCATATCGCTCTTTTGCCACATTCAAAGTTCTCCATGAGGCGTGGAGATAAATGTAAATTGTGATTTGCTGAAAATCTCATATTCAGGTTTGATGTCAATGATTCGTGACCATCACTGATCACAACACGTCTCGACACGTGTAAATTTCCATCTGCTCCTCGACACAGTGCTATCTGTAATTCTGTCAAATGTAGTGCGATTACGGAGTTTGACACCCAATTCAAAGAAAATCCAATTGACATGAGAGTGAGTGAATAACTACAGTATTTTCATTTCAGGGTGAGCTATTTGTTTCATTCTGAAACTGCAGATACACAAAATATAATTAGCTGAAGAGGGAAACATCTGTGGATCCTAATGCGTGTGATTCATGTTATGGGTTCAGCTCTGATATCCACGAACAGCTCAGTGATGTTCCTGCACACACAGCACTCCCAGTACCACAATCATCCCATGGCTTTAAAATCATTTATGAATGGACACGACTCACAATGGCCTGTGTCGAACAAAATGCTTTAACGGCACACCCCAGAGATCAGTCATCGGGCTAAATCAGTTTCTATGGGAACTGCTCTAAACAACCATGGCTTTCTGTATAGATTGTATCCGATAAATAATGAGCTAAACAAGTTGAATCAAGACTCGTCTGGGAGAGAGTGGTGATTTAATCCAGCTATATATACCTCGTCTATAGTGTCTTACAGCAATTAAGCATTTTAGGGATTTGACTGTCCCCGTGTCAAAGTTCAGCCTGACATTACGAGGTTTTCTTGTCGTCCTGCAGAAAATGTGTGGCTTCAGAAAGCTTAGTGAATATCCACAGAATTGCAACGCCCCTCATTTAGCTATACACGTCCTTCAGACTTAAGTGTGTTTGTTTATTCAATTATTTCATACCAAGCGAAAAAAAAAGATATTCTTGCTCAGTATTTTCATCTAGTTTTCTGTCACAAACATCTGAACATTCTTAACTCAGGATACATTTACTTGAGATGCAATTACGTCTTGTTTTCTGAAAATGAAAAAAGCATTTTCTTGTTTTAAGCATCGACTTTTAAAAGATTTTTCAGAAAATAATAATGCATACAATCTTAAGTATTTTTTCTCTAAAGTTAATGCATCTTGATTTCTTGTATAAAATTGTTGATATTTGCGCTACCTTTCATCTACCAATAAAACTGTACTTTTCTCATTGTATGTAACACATATGATCATATTTAAATACACGTATTCATAATTCCTCAGGTTTATTTCACAGAAAGTGTGTGTGCGGGTTCTAGTCATTAATGGAATTTGTTTTTATAATTTAATTAAAAAATTATAATTGCGATTAGTGACTTAGAAATATGCCGAATCTTACATATTAAATATAAAACATAGGAAAAATTACATTTAAAAAGTATAATTTTTTTTCAAAATCCTAAAAAAGAAAAAAATATGTTTTTAAATCCTAGACTTTTATTGTGGGCTATTTTTGTATTCACCTTAGTTTTAACGTAAAAGATAACCTGAATTCGCTTCCAGTTAATTTACCTGTACAAAAACAGGCCGTTATTCTGCTTGACTTTTCGCACTGCTATTTATTAAATTAATATATTATTTTAATCATAAACACAGTAGTTTGTGCACTGTAAAAATTATTTGATCCATGAAAATGATAATTTTTCTGCTTCAGAATTTCATGTTTAATTCAACGTGTTACTGTTTCTTTGGAATTGTTTGTGAATTTAAAATGGTTTCTACAGAATTTTATTTTTTTTATTTTTTTTACCGTAGCACACATAGTTTTACCATTTACTACACTTTGTTATTCTGCTAGTTCTTTACTTATAGCAGCAGTTATAGGAAATCTTGTACATTCATGGGAAATTCACGGGAAAAACACAAAACAAAAGGTCCTTCTCGCATGCTCGCATGCCAAGGATATGGCTTCAACAGAATTTAAACATTTCCTGATAACTTTTAAACAGTTAAGGGAGATATACACGTTCTAAGAGGAATTTCCTCATGTGTAAGTTGCTTTAGATAAAAGCATTTGCTCAGTTAATAAATGTACTGAATTTAAATGAGATGCACTGAAAGGATCTGTTGAAGGTGTTTTAAAAGATGCGTCATGATGAGTATGCAATAACGTGATATATTAAAACATTTTGGGCAGCTCTCCAAAGATTACAGTTTAATTCACACATTGTGTGAATCCTGCATTGCTCATAAAAACCTGTTCATTTTTTTGGTTCCATGCTGTTCACATGACTGCACTAAAACAAGTTATGCAACAAGTCTCCTTCACATGACCATAACTAGCTTAAATTTAATACCTAATCATTTATTGGAGCTGTGACACTTGCACATGCAATTTTATAATCGAAATATAATATATACAAAATCTATTACAAAAATGATATAACATGTATTTGTTTAGTTTTATCAACTCTTAATATAATAGTAGCAAACATTTAAAAAAAATGTACGGTTCAATACCAGACCAATTGCATTTTAACATGCAAATATTGTGATAAGTCAAAACGTCTTAAAAAGTCTAGTGTTTGCAAAAAAAAAAAAAAATATTGTAAAAATTATATTTTTGAAATAAAGCCATGTTTGACTTAGTTTTACCTGAATTAACTGGCGTGAGATCATGCATGATGGTCATAGCTCCAGACTATGAATCCATAAGGCAATAAATGACCTAATACTAAAATGAAAACAAAAACTATGCAGACATTTAAAAACAAAAATGAAAAGAACGCACAACAGTATTGCAAAAACTAACAATAACTGACATGCAAGCAGAAAATATAAACATACAATTTAATTCAAGATATTAACAAAAAATTGCAGTGATAAAATATATATTTTTTGATATTTTGAGAATGATTTTAAAATACTGTTTCATTTGTGACACGTCTCCTAGTAAAAACACACACATTTCTGCATGAGTTTGTTGTGAACGGCTTTAAAGTAGTGTGTGATCCTCAGTTTTTTAAAAACCTGTTCAGATTTTAAAAGTCGTGTTTTTTCCAGACTTTAGGGATTTAGAACAACCCCAAACCACAATGTTTAAGGAATATAATGCAGCTTGGCACTACTATTGAGAAATAAACAAATTAGCATGACTTTGGCAGGACTTCACAGTTTTGTTTACATCTCTAGCATAGACCGATATCCAGGCTGAAGGTAAATGTCCACAACGGACAGGGGGTGGAGCTGGTGTGTGTGGTATAAAGAGGGGATGAAGCACATGTCTTCACAATACCCCCACCTCACATCCTCCCTGTCCTCCAGCTCTCCAGCAGCACAGCAAACCCATCTCTAACGTCACAGTCACACGCTCTCCTCTCGTGGAGTGGAAATAAACTGTTTAATTCAGTTCAGTTCAGCTTCATTACGTGGCGCACCAGGTAGCAGTAATCCTCCGGAGTGGACGGGACACGTCAGACAGGTACCTGACTCTGGGACCGTAACCTCCATGGGGCCCACATCACATATTTGAAGACTCAACTCAACGAAGAGCGGCGGGATTCGGATCGGGACGTGTTTGCGCAGAAGGACGGTTCATGGCAACATGTGCGCTCTTCTCCGAGAGAGCATGATGGGATTTTGGCTTCTGTAGGGACTTGCAGTCAGCTTTTCCTCACTTTTATGAATCATTACAGAGGAATCTGTTGGATAAACATCTGTTTGAAGCTGTTTTCCGAGTGATTACTTCTTTCGGAGTTGTGTATATAAAGGATGTAAGACAAGAACCTGCGCAGTAAACATTTAAAGAACTGCACATGAACAGCTGCTTATGTGAACAAGTGCTTCCAAACTCTTTAAACATATATGTATTTTCATGAGTGACAGATGGTTGGCATATCCTTTAATTACTTGTTTTTGTGTGAAAGTGTAATGCTGTCTTGGAGAACAGCTAATGGGTTTCTATTCGCAGCGCTCATTATTTAAGGCTGGTTGCTCATCACAGTAAAGACTGAGAGGACATTCTTCTATGTTTATTTTTTTCCACACTCATTTTTTGAGGCTGGTCACTTTAACAGTGCAGATTGCGAGGACACTTTCTTCCTTTTTTCCCATTTTGGCAAAAGTCTAAAGTTTAATGCAGTATGAGGATATTTGGACATTTGGACATCTTTGGCATCCCTGGATTTCTGGAGGATCCTGTAACTGAGCAATGCAGAGCGTATCCTGGACGAGCCTCTGATTTAGCATAAACAGAAGCTACAGCACTCCTTTACTCTTCTGAAGAGAAAGGGTTGGAATATCGATCAATGCCATTTTTACCCAGAGGTCAGCTGAACAGACGCGCTGTGGAGTCTGGATAAGCCGTGCAGACGGTAAGAACACATTCTGCTCTCGCAGCTTAACTACAGCTTAAGAGCTGAGATTTTGTCAAGCACAGTAATGGGCAAAAATCTTGCAAATAAATGCAATGAGGTGTGTGCTGCAAGGATTGTTTAGTACGATTTAAAAAGCATTCTAAATAACAACAGTTACTTTACAGTAGGGCGCATTTGTTACAATGGGAATTTTACATTTAGTAACATGTACTTACTGTAGGGTTAGGGTTAGGAAAAGGCTTTAGTTGCATGTACTTATGTATTATTTACTGTTACTGCAGTGAGGACATGTGACAAGGACACTGTAAAAAAGTGATACCAAAAAACACAATTGCTGTGAGGATATTGCACATGGAGCCATTCACATGGCATATGTTTGTGCGTTCAAAAACATTTTGATGGAGTGAAATGGGATGCAGCTGTTTCATAAAGATTGTCGTTACTGATGCTTAACTTGTTACAGCATCTTACGAGACCAAGTGTTCATGGTGAAAGAAACTAAAAAAATAAATAAAATAAAAGCGACGCACTCGGACTACAAAAACACACCGAATACAAGAATGCACTCTTAATTTTTTCGTTTTTGTTAATATTTTAAATTAGATTAGATTTTTATATTTTGTGCTTTTGTGTTCATTTGAGTTAAAGTTGAATCATTATATTATGTTTTTGTCACCTCTATTAGATTCTGATGTTTTAAAATGTGTCTATATATACTTTAATTTCATAAATGTTCAATTAATGAAAATTAGAAATCTTGGAAACTAGCTAAAATAAAAAAAGTTTAATATTTAATATTTGATTTCCATTTAATTTCATTATTTTAAGTAATTAAGTAATTCATGTGATTGCTTTTACTAGTTTTAGCTAAAATACTCTTTCTTTATGCATCATGATATAGAAATAATCAATATAATAAACATATTGAATGGCTTACACATTTGCCACAATGATGCCTTTAAATGATCTCTATTCATTTCATCTTATTTATATGAATGTGCATTCGGTGTTGGCAAGAGCCACTTACAGACAGGCTTATTTGAGTTTCCTTTGCCATCAGAAGATGCCAAACGAAAGAGGAAGTGACAGATTGAGGTCTGTCATCTGCATCATTCCTACTAAAGTGCACACAGACATCAACATCCCAGAATCATCATCAGCTGTCCTTGCATTTACATCAGGCACAACTTGTCCTTTCATAAAAGCACTAACGTGTTTTGTTCTTTCTAAAAGCCCTATGCACTATGAACTGAATGGCAAGAATCCAAGCCTGTCTCTCAGTTCTTCTTTACACCTGGTATTAAGACTTGTCTCAAGTGGACAGATGAGACAAATCACCATTTGGACATGGTAATGTTATGCGTCTAAGGAGGTTTTCAGAGGATTACTGTTTTTTGAATAACTGACTATGTTGTGTGTTACTGCAGCTTTAAGATCTGATGGTCTTCTCTTAGGAAT
Organism: Gymnocypris eckloni scoliostomus; assembly: GCA_027564155.1. Classification (NCBI taxonomy): domain Eukaryota; kingdom Metazoa; phylum Chordata; class Actinopteri; order Cypriniformes; family Cyprinidae; genus Gymnocypris; species Gymnocypris eckloni. Next base: position 6,205,973 of record CM050431.1, on the reverse strand, counting down.
TTCAATATCTTAGTCTCTGTTCACATAGCACAAGAATTACTGACAGGTATGATTCTCAAATTAAGTAATGCTTGTAACCATACTGACAGATAATAATAGGAAAATATACATCATATTGTTTCTGCTCCACTATTTCAGGCAACTCCCGCTGCTTTATCCTCCCAGATATGTGGTCACGCTCATTCTTTTCAGTTCATCAATCAAGCTTTATCCACCCAAAATCTGATATTCTCCCATTTTTCATAACTTGAAGCTGACATAACATTTGTGAACTTACGACATCATATAAAAACTATTCTGACTCCAGAAAACGTATATTCAGTTATAAAATGCAATCGTCAGTCTGTGTGTCTGAATAGATCTGTATTTGGACTGACAATGGTTTTGTGCAGCTGTGTGAACCTCAGTATGCACAGATAGTGAACCATGTAATTGTGTGTGCACTCCTGTGGTTTATATTCAGGACCCATTACATTAATCGTTCATAGAAAAGCCCAACGGAGTCATGTAGTACTTCAACACAGCTTATACATCACTACCATCATCATTATCTGGATAAAACAAATCTGCCCAGATATGTTTATGTCGGTCTGCCAAAATAAACACAGCTTCACCTGAATGGACGTCCCTTCAGAACACTGAACAACTACAGAATTACAAGCCCTTTCAAACAAGGGTGGCTATTTTTAACAACAAAACGGGGACATTTCCGTGAAGGATTTAGCAAACCAAATAAATCAAATCAAATACATAAACAAAATCCATCTTTGATTCAACTAATTCGATCAAAATAGTAAGATTTGATATGAAAAAGATAGATAGGCTATACTAAAATAGATAAATAGATAGGCTATACTAAAAATACGAAACTGACGTGCTGAAATAATAGTTATATAGGATAGCATGTAGTTCTTAAAAAATGTGCTAAAATATGAAGGGTGTAAGCTTGATTTTGGCTTTGGTGAGGACATAACGGCAGACCACCGATCTTTAATTGTTGGATCTAAATTATTGCTAGGGTCAATTTAGTAATCGCTGGATATTGGTAGGAACATAATAGCATCTCTACGAAATTATACACCCTTGAAAATCAAAACAATTAATGTCAGACTTTGGAAACTATAGTTTTACTCAAAAACAACAACAACAACAAAAACATTGTTAATAAAACCTTGGCAACCACAAATTAACCATGGTTTAGCCATAGTTTAACCATGGTGTTTGAAGTAAAACTGTGAATATACAAAAAAAAAACATGGTTACTACACTGTAAAAAAAATAAATAAAAAAAATAAAGTTGAGCCAGCTTAAAATTAAGGCTACCAGCTTCAGCAGATTTGAAATGATTCAGGATCCATGCTCCGAAGTACCAATCTGAATCAAATGATTTGAGATGCATTTTGAAGTCCTGTTCTGAATCAAATGATTCACGATCTGATTGGAGCTCTTCTAAACAGTGAATCATTTTGTGATGCAATGGCTTAACTGATTCTGAGTTTTGAAAAGCTCCGTTCTTTTGATCAGTTTTTTTGCCAGTGAATCACTTGAACTGAATGCTCGAAGTCGCAAAATGAATCAATCGGAATGCTTCCAGCGTAAATGACTCACTTGGTTGAATCGGTTTGTCTGTTCATCCTCTTTTTGCGTCTTGAGAGCCATGTTTATTAAGCTTTTGTGGGGGCCGAGGCTAACTCAGCTGCACCCAGTTAAAATAAAAAAATGAATACATTTGTTTCTCTGTTTAACCATATTAATAGTGAAAGATGAATTTCCTCCGGTAGATGTTTTCTAGCTGGATGTTGTGCTTATGATCAATAATCACATCTTTGTATTCACCCAAACTGATTTGCAGAAATCAAAACAGGAGTCCCACTCGCTGTGAAGCGGGAGCGATGAGGCGGCAGAGAATTCCGCTTGGTCTTAAAGCCTTCCTAGAGTGGCTACGTTGACTATTCAAACAATGATTTGTAAATTAATGAATTTGTTATTTGTATGGTCAGGGTGGTCATACGGCGTGTGCCTGCAAATACAGGACAAACTGCGTTCCGTATAGCTTTCATACAGAACGCATCTCTGATGCCTTAAATACAGGACGATTGCAGATTATACGGAATGGTTGGTGACCCTATATTAAGAAGCAAAAGACAATTGTCTCGGGGTCCCTCTGGTGTTTGGCCCTGCACGTCACTGTCAGTACTACTACTTGCTTAGCTCGCTAGTTTTATGGCAGAAATAAGTAGAAAAAGTATGATGTGTGCAAGTAAAATATCAATATTTCCATTCCAAAACACCCAACAAAAATCTACGGACATCCGTGCAGGAGATGTAACCGATTAACTGCTAACCATGAAACACTCAATTTCACTCCACGAAAATGATATGCTAAGCATTAAGAAGAGTACTAATACTAGTGTGCAGTTTATGCAGCTATCTTTGTGAATGGCCTATTGAATCATTGATTTACTCGATGCCTTCAAAAACACTCAATCGTGGAGAAGCAATGCTTGGCAAAATAGAGCAAAATAGTCCATACTAACAATATTGTGTTTAACATGGACGTCAGTTTAAATCAACTTGGACATGTCTTTATTTGTTTGTTTATTTAAATTCTATATAAAATAGTGATAAAGAAGGATAAATGAGGATATGGTTCAATATACCTACTTTGCATTTCGAAACCGGACAATCTAACCTAAAATCTTCACTCTAATAAATTCTGTTCTGTGGAAAATGGCCATTTGTACATCAGTAAGACTTTACCTGATCATGTGGGCATTACTGTTCACTAATTCCTATATGACCTATGAAGGGCAGCATTGAAGGGTGGCCTGACAATTGCTGGATGTTTTTATATATATATATATACTTAAATAGTACTAATAATTCAAATATAGTACAAAAGTTTGAATAAATTAAACAATATTTTAATAATCCTTAATATACTTTTATATTCAAACCAGATAATGTATAGTTCCCACTTCCAGGGAAGGCTGTTTTTCATCAGTTGATTGATGTGGACAAAGGAAAGCAAATCAACTAAAGGCACTGCAGATTATCCTGTGCGCGTTAAGGTCCATTGAGAGTTATTAGTGTCTCTGCATCTTCAAAACGTTTAAAAGACTCTTGAGAGCTTCTGAGATTCATTGTGTTAAAGACTGCAGTATGAAACATCTCATTCATGCATGCCTCATGAATGTTTCATGCATTTGCAATTCATAAACACGATCAGCACCAAGCTCTTATGTTACACTCCCATCCCTGACTGCAAAAATAAACAATGAGCTGAATTTGAGCCATTCATTATATAGCTGATAAACATCAGGGTGGTTACGTTTAATTTAAGAGGCATCTGTTCATTTTCCATGTGTTTTATACTGTTGTTTAGAGTGTGGTGAACAAGGCCACTGAATATAATGCCAGAGATGTGAGGAAACCTAACACAGTTCTGCACATCAGAAGAAGACAAGCCGAGAGCAGCAGAGTGATTGATTTTATCCTGCTTTTAGCACCTCGACTTCCTCTGACTCTGCAGATAAAGAGAAACATCCACCCTTTGTACAGTCGTTTGAGTTGGATCTCACCTTGCACTACCTAGGATGGAGGTAGAGCTTCATCAGTCTGAATAACATTTTGCAAAGAATACACTACAACATATTCATCTAAATGCTTCATTTATACATGGACTAATCATAGCATTTAAAAAGTGAGGCGTGTAATTTCTGAACCACTAACGTCACCAAACGCAATTGCAAAAGCAATGAAAGTTTCCCAAACACTCCCACGTGCCACTGGTCAAACAAACCGATAGTCCCCCCCCAAACTCACGCCATTGGTTGCCAGAGTTGGGCTGGTTGAGCACAATGACTTTCAGCAGCACATTTTTTGTAGTAGTCAACCTGTAAACAGACATAGCTGTCTCTGCATAAGACGTGTAAATACAATAAAGTATTTTGTTAAAGTGAAATAATTGTTTGTTGCTTTAAGACCATGCATATTTGCTTTTAAGTTATCTTCTAACAAAGCCTTTAAAAAGTTAACGCAAAAATTATAGTCTTTCAAATATATTGATGACTCATGCTGCACTGCTCAGATTTCTGTCCAATCAGATGCTTTCTAACGAGACTGCCCCACCCCATAACAAAGCCTGCAAGTAGCATATCATAGTTCATAACTGTGATGCAACTAGAATATATTGGTTATTTAAAAAGAAAGCAAACCATTTAATATATGCTGACCATTTCATACTGAAACTTACAACCTAGTTTCATTTCTGCAATTACGTTGATTCTTGCACATTTTACTACACTGTCAATGTGAAATGTCCAGTAAGTGGAGCTTAAAAGCATGTTTGGTTTTATCTGAAACAATGGCAATGTTTTATTATGATGGTTATTGTACACATCGCAGCTGTTCGGAAATGAAATGTCCGCTGAGTGGGGCTGAAAAGTTAATACTCTGTTGTGTTTAAAAGTAATGTACCACCTACACTAAACCTAACCAGTAGTGTTAACAAAAGCAAATGCGAGATAAAAAAGACAGAAGCAGCCATGCCATTTTAGCTTGTACAAGCCCTTGAGTTTTTATTGTGACTCAGGTTTCACAGACTCGTAGCAAAGTGATCCACATCGCATGTGCAATGCTGTATCAGGTGCGCTACCGAGCAAGTTTACTAAATCAGAAGATCCATACATATGGAAATGATTGTGTGATGCAAACGTCAAAATGAGTTAGTTCACAAATGAGTTATTTACTAAATAAAGGTCAGAAAATAGTATTGTGCAAGGAAAGAGGCAAAAAATGAATGGTTCAAAGTAACATCTATAATATATACAATTTTAATTTACTACAACTTGTCTTTCATAATTTTTTAAGAGGTTATCTGAACTCTTTCTGTTTAAACTTGAACTACTCTGATTTGTAGTAAATTATAAATCAGGTGTACTGTTATTATCGATAATAAAATATCTGATATAGTAATGCTGAGGATCACACCCTCTGCTTAGGCGTGAAGTACTGTATATGTAGTGCACATCTCTGCAGCACAGCTGGGAGGTATTAGCATTCATACCTCCATGAGCGGATTCGACTTGTTTTGTTTTGATAAAACTTGCTTTAAACAAATTCCTGAGCTTGAACAAAAGCAGTGTGGTGCAACTATTCAGTACAAGAGCATTTCATCTGGACATCCTGTTTTTCTGTTTAAATCTTGAAGTTTCTCATATTTTCTATGCCCAAAACGGGATGCAAATCTTTACATTAATCAGATACATCTATATCTATTAAAAACATTTTCGGTAATTGAAATAGAGCTGAAATAAAATAAAATATAAATATTAGATAGAAAAAGTGAATTAAAAGTGTTGTATCTGCAACTAGAAATCGATACCTTAAGTTTTGAAGTACAAAAATTACAAGAAATTGGAAGCAACATTTAAACTTTCCATTGTTGCCATGAGGATTTGAAATGACAAAACTTTGTATTTTATTAAAGACAGGAGCTTGAGGATATTACAGTATACACAATCTGAGTGTATAATGACAATAGAGCGGAAATGACATCAGCGAAACTTCAACAATCTAGCAGACAGAGTCTGATTATCAAGACATGTGATGGGGTATTTCTATTTTCTCTGAAGCCTGAGAAACTCGTTCTTAGGAAAGGTGGCTCTTGGGATGCTATTGTAGCCATCTTGTCATTTCCGAGTGCCCACTTGACAAGACAATTTGCTTTAGAATGTTCTATAAATACAGATCTGCTCAAGTCCACTTCCCTTGCAAAGAATACACATTTAGAACGCCATGCCTCCAAAAGGGAGCTCCGAACAATCGTCTGTTTCCTAATAAGGAGACAGTGTGCTTTGTGCAGGGTGTATCCTGGCTGGAGACTGTCTGATGCCGGAGAATAAAACAAAGAGGCAGTTTTTCTAAATTTCATTTGAGTTATTAGTTATGGTTTGTTTACATGAGACTGAAATAAATGTCTGGCTTTCACTTAGTCAGTGAGTGGAAGCAGTTTAATGAACTACTGTAGACTTTTCCATTTAGTGCTGGTATAGCCAACATGTATCACTTTGCATTCATCTTTAATAATAAATATGTTTTATTACAAATGATATTTGTGTGATCAAAATTTGACATTTAAAAAAGTACAATAATAGTGAAATATTATGATATTAATAATAATAATAACAATAATAAAATAACATGTTTCTTGAGCAGCAAATCAGCATATTACAATGATTTCTGAAGGATAATATGACAGAAAATTCAGTTTTGATGACACCAATACATTTGGTGAAACTTTAAAAAATATATTCAAATAGCAAACAGTAACTTATAGTAAATAATAAATTGTAATAAATACATCTTGGTGAGCATCAGAGACTTCTTTCAAAAACATCCAAAATCTTACTGGCAACAATGATGGGATTGAAATTGTATTCCAGACAGAGATGAACCGAGGTTATGAATCATCATTACTCACATTTGAATTTCACATTTACACACGCACACACTAACTAGTAGCCTATATTTTTTTATGAAGACCTCCTATTAACTTCTGTTGTTCTTAAATTATGTTAATTATAATCACTATAGACTACTGTCTTTATATTGCAGAAATAGTTAGAGTATATGTTATTATGCTATTTTGTTTGCTGACTTTTGCTACAACGTATTCTGACATCAGCATCCACAGGCCAATGAGACTTAAAGGGAGGCCGCACACCGTATTTTTAGAAATCCAGTTCACTATATTCCCGACTGACCCGTCTCTGCACAGCTCAAAGCAAATTCCTTCATATACTCAAAGTGCTTTGTACCTGGATCCATGAAACTAGACACATTTTGGTATTTTAAAGAGATAGTTCGCCCCAAAACGAAAATTGTCATCATTCACTCACCCTCAAGTTGTATTTTAAAGATTCTATGCCGCAAACTTTAAATATTTCACATATTTTTTGTAACAGTTGTAAACACAACGGCTTTCTTCTTTCGCGAGGGAGTTTGGCGTCACGGCATCGTTGTTTCCAAGCGGAGCGTTAAAGAACGCGACACACACGTCTCCCGGAAATCCTGTATAATTCAACCAATCCGACGACGACTTCGACACTACTGAAGTGTTTTCAGATAAGTGTACCATATGCATCAGACGTTTAGCCAACGGTCCGAGCGTGACGTCTGAGGCTGAGACTAGACCAGGCTCAACCCTGCTTAGTGGTGATATGGCTGAAAACATAATTTAATCTCTTTTTAGAATTATGAAACAAGTACATTTACCTTCAACGGTTGATTGTAATTCAAACAGACTCTTTATTTATGTTATATTTTGCTGTTACTGCCATATGATATTTTGGGTCATAAAACAGCAAAGCTTTGGCAAGAAAACCATGGCACATCTACACAAAACCCTGTCATGTACTGGTCCATGCATCTTCCTCTTTCCATGTTCTCCTGGACCAGAAGCAGCACGTAGTATTACCCAGTGCACTCTAATAACGTCTGCTGAAGCGTTTGAGTGACTGTGGTCTGGTTAAGTTCTCAGTTTCTGGAAGACCGGCCGAGGCATTTCCTGATTTCAGCTGCTGAATTGTTTGGTTCCCCCAGAATCATATGGGAATGGAGTCAATAACTATAATTCCTGTAAGAATGTAGTGTTTTAAAGGCAAACACTTACACGCATGTGGAGTTAATGTTCTGCGTCTGGTTATGTGACAAACAAAAAATACATATGTGTACTTATGGTTTGACACATTTATAACAGAAAGAAAGAGATATTTTTACATCTCAATTTAATAAGAAGAACTCATATAAAACAGCACTTTTAACTGAATTTATTTGTGTGTTAATGGAAGCTGGCTTATATTTAAAGTAGGTAAAGTAAACCAAAAAAATACTTATAATAGTTTGTATTTTAGACAATAACCATCGCAGGTGCATGTAGTTGTTGTTTTTAATTCACATACAAGTGGATGCTGCACACTGGTGGTGGTTGAGGAGAGAACAACCCCCCCCTCCCCCTCCCCCCTCCCATGATTGTAAAATGATCCCATGATAATACACAATAAAGCGCTATTATAAATGCATCATTCATTCATCATTCATTCATATATATAGCTTTTCCTCAGCATTGTAACATAGTGCTTTTTCAAGGTTCCATGAAAACATTTCAGCTTTTATTTTACTTTTACGCCCTGAAGAAGATATCACAGGTTCATCAAGTTCGTCAAAATTATCTATCCTCGTCTCAATCACTTTTAGTCAGCTTTGACGAAACTCCTCTCAGCTAGCACGTCTTTTCAAAGTGAAAGCCATGTCACCTGACCTGAATACAGCGTGCTGATTCGCTAAAATGGACTTATCGGCTTCTGTTCACAAACAGCAAGGGCGCTTGTCGGCTTCTGTAGTAAAACATGAACTCGCGATACATTGAAAGTGGACAATGCAGGCTTTTTTGACAAAATGTGTTTAGGGTTCATTTTTTTGGGAAGTGGCGTTTATCGGTTTTTGCAAATTAACTCTTCATATATATAAATAAATAAACAATATACCGTTTTAATAGAAATGACATTAAAGTATATTTGACTTTTTTCATAAATGCTTATCACTTACATTTTAACCATATTTTATAAAGTAATAAAGATGTACTCAAGTGTCAAAAGCACCAAAGTTCAGCCGACTGCATGTAATACAAATTACTATAACATATAATACAGCTGTATTAAAAATAACATGTAATTAGGCATCTGAAACATTACATTCAGTTCACACAAGTATATTCTCTTAAAAGTATATTTCCATAAGTACATCTTTAAAAGTATGCTTAAATATTTTTCACAAGGGCGTCCATGATAACTAATGTATTAAGTACAGAAGCATATTGTAAAGTGTTATCTTTTATTCTTTGAATTACTTGAAGTGTCAATTAAATGGTAGTACCTAACAAGGTAATCATTTAATACAATTGAATTACAACCTGAATGTACTCTGGATCCTTACTTTGATACAGACTAATATACCTTGGTACTATCACTGTACTGATTCTAGTCCTGTAACAATAACGCTATGATCCTAAAAACAGACTAAGCAGATTAAACCTGTGTTTAAGAGATCAAAAAGGGGAAAATAAATATTTGTGGTGATGTAGGGAAATCACTGAAGAAACCCTGCTAATATATTTCTCATGTGTGTACTGTGAAGTTGCCAAAGGAGAAGTTTGTGATCAGTGTAACACTGCGGCCCGAGTGTAAACGCAACCTGTTTTGCTTGGAACTTGAAAAATAAAACATAAAAAAAAGAGCGCTTTGGGAGCATGTGACAGTTTTTGTATGTTCTGAATACAGATGATTTGGGCCACATAACACGGCTAGACAACCCACACTTGTGCGCTCCAAGACCTGCGACCGGAATGAGATCAACAGAGGAGCAGAAAAGCTGCGGATGGCCAAACCACTTGTGCAAACATCTGTGAATGAAATCTTTGGAACAACAACTTGGCTTGCACGAGGCCACTCATACGTAGCTGAAAGACTCGGAGTACACAATCGAACAGGTTTTAATTTGGTTTGGCGTTTGTTAGTGCTGAAGTTCTGTAATTGTTGGACTGCTGTACTTGGACCGCTTTTGAGAATAACAGTGGTGTCAAACATCAGCGTCAATCATCAGTGCAGCTAAAAAAAACAATGTCAAAGCAATAACAAAAATGATAAATGGATTGTTAATGTGCTTATTTGAAAAATATGTACGCAATAAGGATTCCACATTGCATTACAAAAATTGTAGTTAGTAATTGAATCCATTACTTTACACATTTTAGGTAATATGATTAGACTACTTTTAGATGACTTTTGACCTAACTTGTTTATCACATTGCATTAGTCCCGTCAAACGATTAATCATGATTAACCGCATCCAAAATAAAGCTTTTGTTTACATAATATATGTGTGTGTACAGTGTATATATAAAAACACAGAGACAGCATATATTTAGCTAATATTTACATTCAGATAAATTATAAAATATACTGTATAAATATATTTAATATATAAACATTTTTTTTTCTTAAATATATACATGTGTATTTTTTTCTACACATAATAAATATACACAGTATACACACATATATTATGTAAACAAACTTTTATTTTGGATGCGAATCAATACAATTAATCGTTTTCAAGCACTACATTGGATAATCTTGTGCCATATTGATCTAAAAATACAGAGTATGAAAAAATACTAGAAAAATGTATTGACAACATGAAGTTTATTAAACATGACATTACATCAAGGTTTCCCAAACTGAAGGAACTATAGGAGGTTTGTGAGCTTAATACAAACCAAATAATTAATTAAATCACAAAAATGTCATCATTTTAAAATAACAGTCAATCCAAACAAACTTATTTACCTGGATGTCATGTGACCAATGTCAGAGAGCCGTGAACATAAAAATTTTGATATTTAACTATTATAACATTTATTTAAACATTTCAGGTAAAAGTATTAGTTGAAGGATGAGAAAAAAGTTTGGGAATCACTGCAACATATGTAAATATGTAGTAAATAATAAAATATAAATCATTTGAATGTGTTTGAAAGATAAAAAACCTTCCAAAGACAATAATTCAGGTGCATCTAAAAAAAATTGAATATCGTGAAAAGGTTCATTTTGTTTGGTAACTTATTTCAAAAAGTGAAACTTTCATATATTCTAGATTAATTACATGTAAAGTACAACATTTCAAAAGTCTTTTGTTTTGTTTTAATTTGGATGATAAGAGCTTACAGCTCATGAAAGTCAAAAATCAGTATCTCGAAATATTATAATATTTACATTTGAGTTTCAATAAATGACCATCCATACAGTATAAATTCTGGGTATCTCTTGTTCTTTGAAACCACAATAATGGGGAACACTGCTGACTTGGCAATGGTCCAGAAGACGATCATTGACACCCTCCACAAAGAGGGTCAGTCACAGAGGGTCATTACTGAAAGCGGTGGCTGTTCAATGAGTGCTGTATCAAAGCATACTAAATGCAAAGTTGACTGGAAGGAAGAAATTGGGAAGGAAATGTGCACAAGCAACAGGGATGATGCAAGCTTGAGAATACTGTCAAGCAAAGCCGATTCAAACACTTGGGAGAGCTTCACAAGGAGTGAACTGAAGCTGGAGTCAGTGCATCAAGAGTCACCACGCTCAGACGTCTTCAGGAAAAGGGCTACCAAGCCACTTCTGAAACAGAAACATGGTCAGACGCATCTTACCTGGGCTAAGGAGAAAAAGACCTGGACTGTTGCTTAGTGGTCCAAAGTCCTCTTTACAGATGAAAGTAAATTTAGCATTTAATTTATAAATCAAGGTCCCAGAGTCTGGAGGAAGAGTGAAGAGGCACAGAATCCATGTTGCTTGAAGTCCAGTGTAAAGTTTCTACAGTCAGTGATGATTTGAGCTTCCATGTCATCTCCTGGTGTTGGTCCATTGTGTTTAATCAAGTCCAAAGTCAATGCAGCCATCTACCAGGAGATTTCGGAGGACTTTATGCTTCCATCTGCTGATAAGCTTCATGGTGATGCTGATTTCTTTTTCCAGCAGGACTTTAGCACCTGCCCACAGTGCCAAAAGCCCTTTCAAGGGATTTGCTGACCCTGACATTATTGTGCTTGATTGGCCAGTCAACATGGCTGACCTGAACCCCTTCGATTCAACAATCCAGAGGAGCTGAAGTCTCAATAGTGCCACAAGCCCATAGCTTCCATACCACACTTCACTGATGTTGGAGTTTGTGCTGAAGGAGCCCCGACCAAGTACTGAGTGCATAAATTAACATAGTTTAAAGAACTTTAACTTTTCTGTTTTGCAAATTTTTTACTTTCATGAGCTGTAAGCTCTAATCATAAAAAAACATATATTTAATCATAATAAATAATATAAGAAAGTTTCACTTTTTGAAATATTTACAAAAAAAAAGAAGTTCCCCTCAGCGCCATCAGCGTTGTCCAGCTCTGAATCATATGTGTAATCAGTCAAAATTGACGGCCAGACGTCAGGTGCGGGTGACGTCATGACCAGGATGCTTAAAAGCACGTGATGTGCAGCCGGCGCCAGCTTTTTGTCATTCAGCAAAGCTCTCTGTGTGTGTCAGTCACGTATATGTTCTGTGAGTCTCCTACTATCGTTTGTCAAAGAAAGATAGGAAATAAGAAAGGCAAAGAAAGAAAAGGAAGGAAAAGACTAGGAAGCAGACATATCAAAGGCAAATGAGGGCGAAAGTAGATCACGTTACAGACTGTGTGTTCCTCCTGCCCGCGCTATATCATGAGCGGATACACACAGTTTTGCGATGGTCTGGCTGGGAGGGGAAAACTCTCTTTGAGGAGGGAGTTTTCACCTGCGTCCTCAGCACCTGCCACGCTTCCGCTGAGGCGGAGCAGTGGCTGTGCTCGCAGATGGATTAGATGGAAAGATTAAGAAGGGTGATCCCTATCTTCTTCCTTTCCCATCAGATCCAGCGTCCGCTGCAATGCATTGTGTAATTGTTGGATCTCGCTGCTGCTGCTGAGGCACCGATTGAGATTGATCGCACATAGACAGTGGAGATGGTTCAAACATCAGGTCAATCATCAGTGCAGCTATCTGCAGCAGAAGAAGATTTATTTGTTTTGTTCCGAACGGCTCGCGTGTTGCCGAGGCAACGCGCACATTATGGTAATTCTCGGTTCATTTATGAACTTTCAGACCGTGTTTACTTGTCTGGGTGTTTGACTGCATTTAATTTTGAATAATTAACTATGCATTTTATCTGACTATGAAAGTTATATATATATTTATATATATATATATATATATATATATATATATTGTAGAGAAATATATACAATTATATATGACATACAAGAGCCTCTTGGGATACTTCTCAATGTTTACCTCTCTTCCTCCAAGGAGGTTGAGGTGGTCAGCTGGGGCTGCTGGGCGGAGCAGCCCCAATCGTGTTCCAGCTCCTTATTCGGGAATGTCACTGCGTACTCGCCAGAATCGGAGTCAGAGTGACGCTCCCGGGCAAGACGGATCTGCGGATCGATAGTCTTGACCAGAACGCCCTGATGCCAATGGTCCAGGGCCTTGAGGGCCGGCCCCTCTGGGGAAGAGCGGTGTACACCGCATTACACGGTGCCCATCTCTCCTCAGTGCCCTCAGGAGATCAGTCTGCTAACCCTGCCAGTGTTCCAGGGCGCAGCGGTCTCCAGCGAGTGCTTCTCTCAGTCTCTTCCGCCCAGAAATGTAGCGGAGCTGGGAGGCTCGCCACCCCTTCGGGGGTCTCTAGAGCAGCTAGATCGGCCGTCTCCTGCCGCTCCCCTGCTTCAGGGCACCGAGCTAGCCGCTCTAAGTACACCAGAGACCAGTCTCGAGAGACTGGTTCCCTTAGTAGGCCACCCGGCGGCTTGGGAGCCTTTGCCAAGCGTGTCTCATTGGGATCTGCCTGAGCAGACTCTGGTTCCTAGTCTTCCTAAGAGATGACGTGGGTCTGAGGACCATCGTTTCCAATAGGAGGCTTCTGAGGCAGTGCTGATGCCAAGGCCCAGGACCGGTGAGGCCAGGCCCCTCTGGGGAAGAGCGGGGTACACCGCATTACACGGTGCCCGTCTCTCCTCAGTGCCCTCAGGAGATCAGTCTGCTAACCCTGCCAGTGTTCCAGGGCGCAGCGGTCTCCAGCGAGCGCTTCTCTCAATCTCTTCCGCCCAGAAATGAAGCGGAGCTGGGAGGCTCGCCACCCCTTCGGGGGTCTCTAGAGCAGCTAGATCGGCCGTCTCCTGCCGGTGCCCCGCTTCAGGGCACCGAGCTAGCCGCTCTAAGTACACCAGAGACCAGTCTTGAGAGACTGGTTCCCTTAGTAGGCCACCCGGCGGCTTGGGAGCTCCTGCCAAGCGTGTCTCATTGGGATCTGCCTGAGCAGACTCTGGTTCCTTAGTCATCCTAAGAGATGACGCGGGTCTGAGGACCGTCGTTTCCAATAGGAGGCTTCTGAGGTAGTCCTGATGCCACGGCCCAGGACTGGTGAGGGCAGTTCCCTCTGGGGAAGAGCGGGGTACACCACATTACACGGTGCCCGTCTCTCCTCGGTGCCCACAGGAGATCAATCTGCTAACCCTGCCAGTGTTCAAGGGCGCAGCGGTCTCCAGCGAGCGCTTCTCTCAGTCTCTTCCGCACAGAAATGTAGCGGAGCTGAGAGGCTCGCCGCCCCCTTTGAGGGTCTCTAGAGCAGCTAGAGCAGCCGGCCCCTGCCGGTCCTCCGCTTCAGGGCACCGAGCTAGCAGCTCTAAGTACACCAGAGGCCAGTCTTGAGAGACTGGTTCCCTTAGTAGACTATTCGGCAGCATGGAAACTGCTGCCAAATGTGTCTCGATGGGGCACGCACACTGTAGAACAAGGCTATGTGGCGCTCTGCCGCAGCCTTTCTACGGGGTCACTCCCATGCTGGTGGGTCCCGAGCAGGCCCTGGTAATGGAACAAGAAGTGAGCACTCTCCTGAGGGTGGAGACCATCGAGGTGGTCCCTGCTCTAGACAAAGAGTCCGGGTTCTACAGCCGTACTTCATTGTTCCTGGGAAAGGGGTTGCGTCCTTCTTAGATCTAAGCTAACTGAACCGCTCAGTCACACGACTGAAGTTCAGAAAGCTCTCTTCAAGCACGTGTCTCACACCAGATCCGAGGACTGGTGGTCACGAGCGATCTAAAAGATGCATACTCCTTCCCCATCACAGGAAGTTCCTGAAATGTGCTTTGGGGGCAAAGTGTATTAATATCGGGTTCTTCCCTTCGTGGCAATATAGGAGCAGCCATCCTGTCGAGGCAGGCATCCAGCTCCGCTGGGGCTGGATGCTATGGTACAATCGTAGCTGAGGCTTCGTCTGTACGCCTTCCCCCGATCGCTCAGCTCCTGGGAGTTCTAGAGAGAGTGCGCATGGATGGGGTCCTTCTATTGCAAAACTCTGTTCTGGCCGGGCCGAGTATAGTTCTCTGACCCGATTTCTCTCCTCGACGGCTCTCCATGGGGGATTCCCGTCAGGAGGGATCTCTTGTCACTGGCAGCGGGCATGATCTTTCACCCCCGCTCGGAGTTGTGGAAACTGTGGGTGTGGCTCCCGAGGGGGCACAACTCATAGCCTCTGGTCTCTCAACTGAGGTTGCTGAGACCATCCTCCAATCTAGAGCTCCCTCAATGAGGAAACTGTACGCCCTGAAGTTGAGACTCAGGGTGCGGAGACCGCCAGCTTGATCCAGTTAACTGCCTGTTGGTACAGTGCTGGAGTTCTCACAGGCCCGTTTCTCCGCAGGGTTAGCCCACTCCACCCTGAAGGTCTACATGGCGGCTATAGTGACCTACCACGCCCCTCTTGGTGGCCTTTCAGTATGCAAAACCCTCTATTTAGACGTTTCCTCCGGTGGAGGCCAGGGTGCTTATGCTAAGTAATGGATCTGGATGCTCTCCTATGACCTCGAGTCCTCTGATCTCCCCTCGCCTTTGGGAATCAAGGCTCACTCAACTTAAGGTATGGCGGCCTCCAAGGCCTTCTGGCAGGTGTACCTGTGCAGGACATCTGTGATGCTGGTGGGTGGTCTCGCCTAACTTTCCAGGTTCTCGACCTGGCTCTGCGAGCCACTCCTGGCTTGTCTATTCCCTTGCCATGCTGTGCATTCCACACACTAAGCAGGGATTTGCAAGTATGGCGGCGTGGACATCTCGTTCCCCATAGCGTCTCGACGCAGGTCGATGTTCCCGGAGGGGAACATCCCAGGTTACGTATGTAACCCTGGTTTCCCGAGGGAACGAGACGCTGCAATGTTGAAACACTTCTTAAACCTGAAATGATTTTTGTAAATGCAGTGGTCGAATGCAGTGTGGCCACCTGACTAATGACTGGTTATTGTGTGAATGTCCCCAAAACTGGAAGATTTTCTGAGTGTAAATGTGTAAAAATTGTGTAAGTTAAAGGAGTGTAAGTGGTGAGCTGTATAAGAAAGAAACATTTAAAAGATGAAAAAGAGCAGTTAGGGAGAATAAAAAAACTATGAATAATTTATTGCTACTGTATGAATAATATGTAATCGTGTAATCAATAAAAAAGCAACTATTCTGAATGTAAAACAAGTAATATTTTAAAATCTAATTTAATCCAATTACAAGTACTCTTGATCAATCAGAATCACAGTGGAATTAACTTTATATGAAATTAATTTTATAAATGGAATTTGAGGAACAAAATCCACCAAGAACGTGAATCAAGCACCATTGCTTTCCTAAAATGTGTCAACACTGTTTAATTTTCATGTTTCATTGCATATCTTTGAGAATCCTGACCCGCCAAAAGAGGGTTTGCGCTGGTACAAGCTGTTAGTAAATCTAGCCATAGGTCTTCCATGGTCTCAAGTCAATCTGATCGTAAAGTAACTCTCGTTAGAGTATTACCAGTCTGTAGGGTTAGCATTAGTGGAGAAAGTTAACATAGGCTACTTGCAAAGTTACGTAGAATCAGTAGAAATTCTTCTGAGGGAGCATCAAAATAAAGTGTTAGCAAATATTAAGCAGATTGTCTAATAATACTCTAGGGACTACTAGTTGATGTAGTTTCAAAAGCATCTTTCTCCACTGACAGCCATTCAGTGTAGAGTATATTCTGACAAAATGAAAATGATATCTAATGTTTCTGGCTTGCTTCTCTTGTCTAAATGTGTGAGGCCAAAACCTCAATAGAATAGCAAACATTAAAACAGTGTTTTTTTGTTTTTGTTTTGAGTGATGGATGTTTGGTTTGTTTCGTTTTGCAGGGGCCCAATGCTTCTCATTCTAAGATGAAGTTATGGAAGTTTGCTGTCATCGGCCTGATTCTCTGTGGTGCTGCACTTCTCCTGCTCATCCTTAAAACCACCTCCTCTTCCCGAGCCCCGCCCCCTCCTCCCCACCGCAGAGCTTCATCCTCATCGCTTTCACCTCCATCATCTTCAATTACACCAAGTAATTCATCGTCTACCGTTGCGGCAGGTGGGCGGCAACGGAGAGCCAGGTCAGCTGACGGAGGAAACTTTCTCGTATCAGAATGTAAGATAATGATGAGCCCTTGTGTTCTCTTGTGTTGTGACAGTGGTTCATTATAGCGTAGCCTATCATTGTTTACATCAGATTGCATTTAGCATGCAGGCCTCTCAGACGTCAGACTCAAGTCCAATTTCACACAAACATAATTCCATGTGAATTTAACTCTAAATCTGATAACCAATATTCCTGAAGTTTCAATTTTAAAGTTTGTAAATTTATGCCACTGTGGTAATCAACTAGACCTGGAAAAAGTGTTATTTTCAAACAGCTATTCATATGTATTTCATATAAAATGTGGTTCTACCACACTAAAACACTGACATGCTCACAGCATGTAAAACATAAATATTATTTATGAACAACTTTACGGTCATACAAATGTTCATGAATCTATATTGAATGAATATGTAATTCATGGACTTTGATTCTGTTGTATTTCTGTTGCATTTATTAATGCAGTTGGCTCATTTACATGTGTAATTTCATGTTTGACTTCTAGTGCAAACTTGTTTCAAAGAAATAACTGTTTAACCATTACTCATGTAATATTAATTTAATCTGAATGTTACATGAATATGCTGCAAATACAAAAAAAAAATACATTAAAATACACCGCAAACACAATAAAAGTATCAAAAATGGAACCCATTTATACAAATGTTCAATATACATATGATTGCATTGTGTTAGGAACAGAACCAAATTCAAGAATTGATTTAGTGATATTACTCAACCACCTCAGTAGCAAATGTAGCAGTCAAATCCTGCATTTATAAAAAAATTATATATATATATATATATATATAAGAATAAATAATTTTCCACCCCAAGAAGCGTTACAACAAAGATTTTATGTTAGAAACATCATTGCTGTTATTATACTTACAATGGAAGCAAATGGGCCAAGGCATTCAAAGGGTTGAAAAGCAAAAAGGTGTAGCTTGTGAAGTAAATTACACAGGGTCATCACAAAAATTTGAATATGGTGAAAAAGTTTTTTGATATGATGAAAAACAAATTCTTGCAACTTATTTCAAAAAGTGAAACTTTCATATATTTTAGATTCATTGCATGTAAAGTGAAACATTTCAAATGTTTTTTTTGTTTTAATTTTGATGATTAGAGCTTACAGCGAATTAAAGTAAAAAATAAATCTCAAAATATTTACATTTGAGTTTCAATACTTGGCCATCCATACAGTATAAATTCTGGGTATCTCTTGTTCTTTGAAACCGCAATAATGGGGAACACTTGCAGACTTGGCAATGGTCCAGAAGATGATCTTTGACACCCTCCACAAAGGGGGTAAGTCACAGAGGGTCATTACTGAAAGCGGTGGCTGTTCAAGGAGTGCTGTATCAAAGCATACTAAATGCAAAGTTGACTGGAAGGAAGAAATTGGATAGGAAAATGTGCACGAGCAACAGGGATGACCGCAAGCTTGAGAATACTGTCAAGCAAAGCTGATTAAACACTTAAGAGAGCTTCACAAGGAGTGAACTGAAGCTGGAGTCAGTGCATCAAGAGTCACCACGCTCAGACATGATTTGGGCTGCTATGTCATCTGCTGGTGTTGGTCCACTGTGTTTTCTGAAGTCCACAGTCAACGCAGCCATCTACCAGGACATTTTGGAGCACTTCATGCTTCCTTCTGCTGACAAGCTTTATGGAGATGCTGATTTCATTTTCCAGCAGGACTTGGCACCTGCACACACTGCCAAAGGTACCAAAAGCTGGTTCAATGACCATGCTGTTACTGTGCTTGTTTGGCCAGCAAACTCGCTTGACCTGAGCCTCATAGAGAATCTATGGTGTATTGTCAAGAGGAAGATGAGACACCAGACCCAACAATGCAGATGACCTGAAGGATGCTATCAAAGCAACCTGGGCTTCATTACACCTGATCAGTGCCACAGGCTGATTGTCTTCATGCCACACCGCATTGATGCAGTAATTCATGCAAAAGAAGGCCCAACCAAGTATTGAGTATATAGAAATTAACATACTTTACAGAAGACTGACATTTCTGTTTAAAATATCCTTTTTTATTGATCTTATGTAATATTCTAATTTTCTGAGACACTGAATTTTGGGTTTTCATTATCTGTAAGACATAATCATCAAAATTTCAAGAAATAAAGGCTTTAAATATTTCACTCTATGTGCAATGAATCTATATAATATATGAATTTCACTTTCTGAAATGAGTGACAAAAAATATTGACTTTTTTCATGATGTTCCATTTTTTTTAGATGTACCTGTAATAGAGTGCAACAGTCAGGTTCTACTAATCAGCAGTCCCTCCAGGATTTTGCGATTGCTCAATTTATCGCAAAATCAAGCGACATCATCTCAACGCGTATTCAGTCAAAGAAAAGTTTCTCAGTTTGAAAAATGGAATGAACAGCCTTGCGTTCTTATCATAATCGATTTACAAGAACATTGGACAAACAAACCGAAAGCGGAACGAATCTCTGTCAAATCTTGTGAGAAGCATTCAAATTCAGAACAGAATTCTGTTAAAGCTACAGACATCAGAACAAACGCCACTGATGTGGAAACCAGGAAAAACATTGTTCAATAAACACAAATCTCCACCATTCACTATGGATTTAACATAACTACAGGAACAACTACAGGCAGAAATGGTCTTAATGTTTTCGAGTGTTTTTAAATCCCAGCACTTCAAAGCTTTAAGTATTAGCCTACCTAATTTGAAAGTTATTTTTAATGTGATGACATTATTTGTTCATCCTTATTAGGTTATAACAACTAAAAGTTTCATAATGTAGGAAAGCAAATACTTATTTAAAAATAAAAAGGACATTAAATTACCACTATATGGCTGCAGAGACTTCTAGGCTTTTTAGCCATTTCCACTCCATATATATTTATTTATTTTATTTATCAAATTATATTTAGACATTATGAATAACAGTAATAAAATTAAATTGTATCTGCATCTCAACTACCCAGACAGCATAAGTAAATCTGCAATACGTCTGCTAAAGAACTGGGAAACATCTGCGGTTTAATCTGATAAACGTCTTAGAATCAGTTTTACATGCATTCTAATAAAGGTCTATTTGACATCTGACAGGAAATGTCTTAGAGACATATTGCAGATGAGCAAACACCCTAAAAATACATCTTGCATATGTAAATGCAGACATCAAATAGACATCTCTGAGATGTACATGTGCGATTAGGCTGAGTTCTTTACTGTCAGGTGCTGGTGCCACCGTCTGTAGAACTTAATGGCACTGGTGTCCTCAAATGTTAGTCTGGAGCCCTGCGATGGTTCTCGAAGTCAGAAAAGTTATAACAAATGTTAGAAGAATGTTGTCCATGGTATATTTTCACTGCAAAACAATAAGAAATGCCGCACATATCACTGCAAATTTTGAGAAAATCCACAGCAAAATCTGTCATTTTAGGCCGCAAAAATCTTAAAAAAGTCCCGCGAAATCCTGTAGGGACTGAATTAGTATGCAAAGAGCACCATAAGGGCTCTTTAGCTCCGCCCGCTCCCATTAAGCACCGCAGATGACATAATTGAGTCTTCCTACGCTATGAAAATAGTTCAATATTGGTCTATTTATATGCATATTTGGCAAAAACCCTCATTTGATGTAAAAAAAAAACTACTGTCAGAATTTACTAAACACACTGTGGGAAATTAGCGCTGAAAAGGCATGGACACAGTTCATTTTGCAACTTACTTTATTGCAGGGGTCTCCAACCCTGCTCCTGAAGAGCTACCATCCTGCAGATTTCAGCTCCAACCCCAATCAAACACACCTGAACCAGCTAATCAAGGTGTGCAGGGCTACTTGATAATTACAGACAGGTGTGTTGGAGCAGGGTTGGAACTGAAGTCTGTATGATGGTGGCTCTCAAGGAGCAGGGTTGAGATCCCTGCCTTATTGAATATGCATTTGTAGGGGTTTCCCTTTCGATCTGTACATTTATAGGAGGAGAGTATTTAAATGAATCACACAATGCAATTTATTATGATTTGTGCTCGTCAATTCAATGGTATTTGTGGCATTATTTAATGCCCAATAAAAGCCTGTCTTAAAAGCAGGCAGTAATTTGTGCTGCTCTTGGTAGACTGCGCTGGTCATTATGGAAATGAGATGCCGCGTCTGTCTTCTTTAATGTGCACCTTGCTTTTATGAAATTGCACTCTAACGCTAATTTACCCTGATGAGTAAATCTGGCCCTATAGTCGTTAAGCAGGGTTGCCAAGTCCATAATTTTACTGTGGAATTGGGCTACATTTGTTCTATTGTTGCGGGTTATTTTGAAGTATGTGGGTTAAAGCAACCTCTCCAGAATGGAGAAGGGGAAAACTATAAGAAACATGATTGGGTATTGATTTTGTTTCGTAATTGGACTGGTTTTGATTCGTGGACCTGGCAACCCAACTATTAAGTATGTACACAGTCTCATCAGTTTTTGCATCTACTTTTTCATATACAGATTTCCATATACTTTTTCTGCTTCAAATCTATGTTGTGGTTCTCTTTGTAGCTGACTGGTTTGCTTCATGGCTAATAGTGCTTTAACAGAGACTTTTTATATTTAATGAAAAAAGTACTTTTAGAAGCAGCGCCACTGAAAAAGTGCATGCACAATTAAAATAATGCTAATGTTTTTGCCATGCTAAACAATGAAAATAATGAACCCTCCTTTTTCCCTCACTCTCAGTCATGAAGATGTTCCAGAGCTTCACAGAGGGAGAGCTGAAGCAGGTCATTGGGACACTGGTGGAAAGGAAAGCCCGCAGAGATGCCCAGCAAAGCAAAAGGACTAAAAGGGCAAAAAAGCAATCCAAACCCTGCTCGCTGCAGGGGGTGGAGGTGACGGTCAGCCAGCTGGGGTTGGGATACGTCAGTGACGAGACTATAGTCTTCCATTACTGCAGCGGAAAGTGCACCACTAGCCGCAAAAACTATGACTTGACGCTGGCGTTCATGAAGCGCTCGCAGCTGCTAACAAGGGACCAGAAGGACAAAGCGCGCCACAGCCCCTGCTGTCGGCCCACCGCATACGAGGAGGACATCTCCTTCCTTGATAACTTCAACAAATATCACACAATCCAAAAGTTTTCAGCCAAAGCGTGCAGATGCGTCTGACGTTGAGGGTCAAAACTCAGAGTACTCAAAACTATTAGGAAGCATAACATGTTTTAATCTCTGAAAACTGAAAAATACAGAGCTTAATTCGGAGAAGAAAATCTTCTGGGCTTACAGCACTGAGGCGAGAGCTTATGTCTTGCATTGCCTTCACGAAACATACTCTGCTGACAGATTCTCCTCAGACACTTCTGCCAGTCCTGATGAAGAGAAACCGAAAATATATTAAGCAAATAACTATTCTCATATTTAGTCGTTGCTAATAAGATGCTGCTGTATATCTTGTTTCTATTGCCTTTGTAGGTCTATTTCAAATAGCCTGAAATGTTGGGTGGATGCTCAGAGTTCCAATGTCGAAAACCTCTAGAAAATGCATTCAGGGCTTCAGTAAACAAGGCAACTACACAAAAGCACACCCAATGCTGAACAAAACTTCCTCATTGTGTAACTGACCTGTAAATGATCCCAGCAGCTCTGAAAGGTTTCAACTCTGACATTTCAAAGGCAAAACATTCCCACAAATCAACTTCAAACAGACACATCAGTTATACTGATCATCTACCTCAGCTTTGAAATAGTCAACATGGCTCTGTAAAAGAAAACCCAATATTTGATCAAAATATTTACATTTATTAAATGTTATAATAATCAAACAGAAAGTTATGTATAAAAAGATACAAAAGGAACCTAATAATCTGCTAAAGGGTGGATTTTAAAGCGCTAGGTATCACACAAATGCCGACGTTGTAAATGCTAAAAACTGGTGGTCGTTCCGAACACAACAAACTCACACAGAAACAAGCACCTTGTGACAAATTCAAAAATGATGTGCTCTGAAATCGGCTCAGAATATCAAACGTTAAAATGTTATTAAACGTTTGATATTCTCTGACAGAATGGAATCAGTCAGAAGCTAAAAATATCAGAGTCTGCACATCGTACACCACGCCATTATCCTGTGAAATCGGTCAAACCTGACTGCCCAAAATACACAGACAGGTTCGGATTTCTTGGCAAAAAATCTGGGCTAAAGTTGTATATTTCAACCTTCAGAACCTGATCAATTAGAATGATCAAAAAAACTGTATAAAATGGGTTCCAATTTATACAATTTGATGCATTTATGAAACAATACCACAATGTCAAAAACAATCCCATCGCAAACCTACTATGCATTTTGACAAGTTGGTGGCTAATACTCATTCATATGTTTTCATACAATCTACTTAAGTGACGTTTGTGGTAGACCTTCATGGGGTTGTTTTGCGACAAATCATAATTTTTTTTGTATTTCACCTTGTGTGAATCCATATGAAATGACCACCTTGTAAAATAGATACAATTTCCCAAGTGAGATCAGGTTACAGTGTCTCCACAAGATTCTCTGAATCGTCAAAATTATGCTTCTATTGGCCTGGACTGCCATCATAAAGTCTATCTGCACTGTTCCTCTGGATCCCACCCTTTCAAGAATCCCTCCAGAAACAGGCTCACTATCGGATGGTTTTCATTCTTCTAGAAACTCGCAAATGTACTGAAATAGAAGGCAACCTCTCAGCAGCAGCTGGTAACAGGCTATCTGTGCCCGAAGTCTTCCCTTAGTTAACCTGACCAAATCCACTTTGTGTGTGTAAATCCTATAACACAAGAGTCTAATCCACTTTAGCTCCTGTCAAGCCTTGGCCAAAAAATACAGAGAGCTAAAGTAAGAAGAAGCACAAGCATCGAATAAGTCTCGAAATAAAACGGTGTGCTGATTTTAGCTCTAAACTCCACCAAAATAATCTCTGGTAATTAGGCATTATACAAGCACAGATACTAGTGAAACTAACTCCTCGTTTCGACTTTCTGTAGTCAATCATTTATGCATTGACACAAACATAACTCTTTATAATAATATTATATAATACTATACTTAGCGGATTACTGCTGCAGTAAGACACGTACGCATGATGTCAACAGACTATAAATGCTTGCAATAGTAACTGGAAAGAGAATTTGGTATACAAATGAAGTACGATGAATCGAAATGAGAGTTGAAATCGATGTCTTGTGCTCAGGAAGCAGATGAGTGTCCCTTTAAGCCACATGCAAGTCTGATCAGTTCATTAGAGCGCGATGTAATTACAGGAGAAGACTTAACAAACACCCGGTCTTAAAACTCAAACCATGCGCTTACAAAGGTGTGCAGACTTTGTGCTACTCTAACAACTGTTTTGAGTTTATTTTGTATATTTGTTTTTCACATATGGACAAAAATATATAGAGAACCAAATCGAAGATTTATGCAAATTATATAGCAATGTGCATGTATATGAATCTTTTAGCATGCTGAACTAGAACAATTATAAAATAGAATCTAATTTCACCTCAGAATATCACATTCATAATCAAAAACCATATGCAAAATCATTTTAAGCAACATTGTGCAAGATTTTTTGTATGATATTGCTTTTATCATACTAATGGATAGTTCCCCAAACATGAAAACTCAGTCATTATTTAACGTTGTCCATAACGGCATGACTTTCTTTCTTCGTTGGAACATAAAAGAAGATATTTTGAAGAATTTGGAAAATAAATTTCTTTAGATATTTCTCAAATATCTTCTATGATGACAGAATTCTCATTTTCGGGTGAACTATACTTTTAACTGATATTTCAGATGAATTATGGCCATCTTTTTACTGAAACACCTAAAAACAGTAACATTTAAATTGACTGACTCGTCTGGTCTGATGCAAATAGCTTGCTAATGTATTTACTGCACGATTTCACTTTTTAGGTGAACAAAATTCCAAATGATGTCAAAGAATCAAGCTGAGTTAGCAAAACATCAGCACTCCTGTCTATTAGAAATTGTGCTGTATAATCCATTCATATCTAAATCTGTCACTCTGGGGTTAATCGTATTTGTTCTTTTACTTGTTTTGGAGTAACTGCAGTCACTGAAGAGTTCATCTGTCCGTCCATATGGCCTCAGTCTCTTCCACCTGCTGCAGTGGCGCGCACACACACACACACACACACACACACACACACACACACACACACACACACACACACAGTTTGAGCATTGTTGGACCCTGTTGACCAACTGCAATAAACATTGATGCAATGCATCTATATAACAAATTACGTATATTTATTGAAGAGTAAATTATGGTTTTGTTTATTTATTTAGATGTAGAATCACTGACTTAACGAGAACATATTTATTATTTTTTGGGTGCCAAAAAGATCTCATATGTATTATATTCGATATATAACATGTTTAATAAACTGTATCAGCTTTAAAACCAACCCAACCCTGTGTGATTTATTATACTTTATTGTTTCACCTTTTGAGTTGCATAAGCATAAATTAAAATCAGATTACATTACTATATCATTGAAAACCATTGACGAATATCAGAGCACTGCATAGTAGCAGAAAAATTCAGCGTCTGATAGAAACAATTAAACCGTTAAATACAAAAGATGGTGCTCTACATATGTTTTCCTGTCTTGTCTGTTTATATTATTTTATTAGTTTGCCTTAGGAGCAGTTTTGAGTGGTCATATTTTCACAGATGAATGAGATTAAGTGCTTGATGTGTGAGTTAAAGTTTTACTTGTCTAATCAATGTTAATCACTGCACAAGTGTGCGAACAAGAACATCAGTTAGTGTCATTATGCCAAAGCTGTCAACAGTAACCCAAGCATTACAGCCAAATGCAACTTTAAAGCATGACAAGTAGAAAAAAACAGTTTGTTTGTATTTTCATTCCTCTGCTGAAGGTCTCTGAATCTTGCATATTTCATATGAGGTACCATATCAGGAAAAATGAGAAGCAAATTCATTTCCAGGCTCTTGTGCTTACTGCTGGATGATAGATAGTGGAAGTGGAGAAACATGCATCTCTTGAGGACAACATATTACCCATAATCCCCCTTGAGTGTCAGCCCACAGTGAACGGCCTTGACGCGCATGCATTACTGTCAGCAGCTCTGTGTTCGGGAATATATGTCAGTATGAAAGTACAGCAAACCTGACCCAGTCCTGACTGTGAGAGAAACTAGTGCTTTAGTTAAAAGGATATGTATTTACAATTTGACAAATGACATGCATTTACAGTACACTGCACAATTTTAATTACAAAGTCGTGGGGTCATTCATAGGAAACTACCATTTGCCATTTGTGTCTGCATGACTGCCAAGTACATCATTAACATAATTCTGTCTTTTCAAATGAACTGGCTAAAATAATACTTGAGCAGGTGTTCAGTGTGGCTTTGGATCCCAAGTTTGATTTTGAAAGGAAAAGTTCACCCAAAAATGTCATATTTGTCATCATTTATTCACCCAAATCGGAGTTTCTTTCTTTTGTTGAGGTCTGCATTGACTTCTGTAGTATTTTTTACACACAGCACTCAATGGAGACCAACAACAGTTCCCAACATTCTTCAAGATCTCTTCTTTTGTGTTCAGCAGATGTTTGGAATAACTTAAGAGTGAGTAAGTGACGACAGAATCTGAATTTTGGGAGAATAATCCCTTTAATATGTGCATTAAAATGTGAAGCTCTCAAACTTTTATAAAGCTTATGAGTCATGAAAGCTGATCTTTAAACACATTTTCTCCTCATTTAATTTGGAGTAATCACTATATATTATCAGGTTGTAACCTGAGATTTTCCCTGACTAGTTTAGTAAGGGCACTGTCTTTATCACGCACTTTGTAAGCAACAGTGAGAGATTTTATTCTTATGTTTTACATTTGTCTTAAGTTTTACAGAGAAATGTGGGGTAAATGCATCTAGAGACTATCTTTTTATCTGTTGTTCCTGGTGAAATCTTACAAATTGTAATACAATATTATTCAGAATATCCCCAAAGTCAGTGGTTAACATTTTGGATACAAAACATACAAATCAATATCTGAGAAATGTTATTACTGCGACTAATAATCATTCAATTAATAAAGCTTATTAAGTCCTGACCAAAGTTTAACCAAAACATCTCCCACTTTTGTGTCCCTTTTGCCAAAAAGATTACGTTTTTTATACCTTTGACTTCAAATCTCTCGCATTGTTTCTTGTGTTTTATTAGATTAGCAACATATCTGACTGTGTTTCTTTTCAACTCTGACATTTCTGGCAATACGGAGATATATGTCTTAACATTTCTTTGCATATAAATACCACATTCACAAAGCAAGATATCTTCAAATTTAAACATAACTGTAAATGACTTACCTCAGAATTATGTTAACTGTTAAAATCTCTTCCCATAAAAAAGCTTTTGAAACATTATGCATAATTGACATATTTATATTGAATGTATTTACATTGTTTTGGTAGATTTAACATGGTGTTGCATGTAATGATGTAATGCAAACCAATTTTTAAATAAAAGCAAAATGTAGCTAATTAAATGCACCTTATTTAAATTAAAATGATGCTTCTGCTGTTTTTCAAGATGGATTCTTAATGCTTATGAATGTGCTCAGGCACAAACGGTACTATTCCCTGACAGATTCTTCAACAGGCAGCCGTGATTTAACTTTAAGAGCCTTTCAAGACTCATTTATGACTTTTCTATTTTTACATCACTTATCTGACCGTAAGATTAGCTTTCTTCCTTCCCTTATGCGGTTCTTGCTGTGCGCTAAGAGTCGAATACAATGGAGCCTGTAATCTATAATATAAATGAAACAATCCAGGCTTTATTTCCAAACATTTCAAACTCAAGTTGAAGTGTCCTTCATCTAGTGCTGTTCTGGCCATGTGCTGAGCGCCCTCTGCTGTCCACTGACTGAGAAAAACACAATCATAAGTAGGCTTGTTTGACTTTGAAATGAGGATCATGTACACAAACTATCCTGGCGAGCCAGCAGGGTGATCACACTAAGCAAATACTGCTCTGCTTTGAGGAATCGATCACTGTCGTTTGGATGGTAAACCACTTTGACCCACGAGAGTGTTACATTATCTCCTCAACACAAACATCATCTATCACTGCCAGGCCTTTCTGTTTGCCTTGACTCTATTCTATCATTATACAATGTCTGAATCTCACTGGCCATCTGAGTGGGTCACTCGGGTGAAGCCAGACAGACTAAACACGTCGTGAGGCATTATTTCCGGTGAAGGAGCTGGTCTCGATTACCTGAAATCAAGGCTTGGTGCTCGGTTTTCTTCTCATGTTCAAGAGATCACTGGTTTGTGCCGTGCATGAGAACGTCTCGGTTGAAAACACACTCTTATGAGCTCAGATTGTCTGATTTTGTCTCTAGAGGACTTCAGCGTGCAAATGATGTAACACTACTTGGAAAAATTGTGTTTTTCTTTTCTATTGTGTAGCACTGATGTAAACTTAAAAGTTTAAAGCTATCAGCTTCAGCAGGTTTTTGAGTTCTTAATTTATTTTTTAGGAGTTCTTAACTTTTAATATTGCTCAACTTTTTTTTTTTTTTTTTTCAGTGATAAGAGGAAATAGTGACATTCGCATTTTCCCGCAAAACTCTCGAAAAAGTATCGCGTTCTTCTATAGAAAACTTTACATTTTCTTGTATAACTTAGCGTTTTCTCACAAAAAAAATCTAAAAACTTCTCCCACCTCATTTTATTTCAATTACAAACTTTTCGTAGAGAAAAGCAAAAGCATCATAATATAAGTTTTCCTTTAATTTTTTTTAATGGTACCATGACCATGTCTCTTTAAGACCCATTAAACATTGAATTTCAATGCGTTTGCTTCCAAAACTTTGAAAAAATTCCAAAATTTTCACAAAAATCCTCGATTGCTCTCAAAAATACTGGTGAACTGGAGGTTAGACTATATTTGAGAGCATTTGTAAATGAATGCCAAGTTTCTTAGGGAAGCATACTTCTGTGTGAGAATAGGGGATTGCATTTTTTTCCTTTTGCTAGCATGTCCACAACTTGGCGGATTGTTATGCTTTTCACAAGGGCTGTATCCAACACAATTGTTGCAAACAACAAAATATGGAAAACTGAGACAAATATTGCTGCATGTAGGACATTTAAGCAGGATCCAAAAAAGAATAGCACTGATTGCTGGAAACACATCGTCCTCGGGAATAATGAAGAGGACAGTCAGCTTAGCTAACTTTAAAATGTTTTTTTTAATGAAATGAATGCACTTTATTTTAGATCGCTAATTTTTATATATATTTTGTATTTATGGAACAGTAGTTCTATTTTATTAGGTTAATCAATTTTTGAGCCTAGTCCTGAAATGAAATTTCCAACTTAAATTGTCGCAAATTTTGATTGTTTCTTTTTAAAGAAGCCAGATTATTGCTATTGTAAAAAGTAATAAGAAGTTATAGAAGTTTCTTATTATGAAAAATGCACAAATTTTTGTATAAAATATATTTTTCCAAAATCGGTCTTACTCTAAATCATAATTAAAAACAAAGCCTTAAATCTAAACAAGCTGTGTTGAAAATGTGAGGTTGATGTCTCACAACATGTCAAGATTTTGTTCAAGTGCAATACCAAATATTTCCACTAATGAAATTTGTTTCCTATTTATTTCCAATGTGGTCTTTTTTACTGTGATCAGTACTAGTGTGACTTTTTCCCCCTCAGGATCATTTAACCTTTTCGAATCTTTTTTTTCATACAATTGCACTGAAAATAATTTAGTTGAAAATATCCGAACAGCACCGGGGAGATTTGATTTATGACAAGGTCAAAAATCCTATTTTATCTGCTAATGTGACCAATAAGAGTGATTTATCAAAGAAGAGCACACTTCATGTGGCATTAACACATATTCAGTCACAGCTTTGTGCATGTCTGCTAATATTTAGTTGATTAGAAAAGACTCAATTTAGCATGTGAATCGAGGATGAAACGATGGCTCGATGTGAGCAGTACGATTCCAAACCGCTTCTGGAACTTAAACCAAACAAGAACCACATCTCATAAAACAAAGAGCTGAGAAAATTAGCGAGATTAGGGATTTGTTTAAATTAGAGATCACAGTGAAATATACTCCATTTATACGATTCGGTAGAGAACACGCCACATAATAAGAATCCAAAAGGAATAAATAAAACGCTGAGAAATGTGAAGAGATTCCAGCAGTTCCACATGCATGCTAATGGAGAGGTAATTATCATCACGCTGTCGGTGATTCATACAGGGAACATTTTCTGCGGTTGACCACATCTGTTTTGAAAGGGAACAGTGAGGAAACCCACAATCAGTGCTGAGAGATGCTGCACACGTACTCATTACACTCCGCGAGTATGATTATGTGCATGTATACAGACGTACGTTTCAACGGTCTGTAGCCATAAACATTTAGACAGAAGCAAAATGAGGCACTGAGGCTTCAACCAGCTTACTGTGTCTGGAAGAGCAAAACATGATGTGCTAAAATTTATTCACATCTATGTTTTTTTGTGAACAAAATGAAGAAATATTTTAAAGGCTTTCTGTAGGTTTCATAAGGACATTTAAGACTACTTTATGACCTTTTTAAGACTAAATAAAGAAAACGTAATCAACACGATGACTTATGTTAGCAACTACAACTTCTAACCAAACTCCATTAATTAATTTAACAAAAAACAGTTTAAGCTCTGCTCCAAACCATAAAGAAACTACTTTCCCGCCGTGCAAATGTCTAAATATTGTTAAATCAAGAAGATATGTTTATGTGACAAGCAATATGGCATGTTAAATCTTGTTTTATGTGAACCTGACCAAAATAAAGTTTACAAAAAATAATAATAATAACTGCCAATGGGCTCAGAAAAATACTTAATTCAAGGTGAAAACAAGTTTTCATTCCCATTGACAGATATTTGTAATGTGTTGAACATAAAATCACTTCATTTTGGGATTTAAATGAACACTTCGTATCTTCATTATGCATCTCAAGTAAATTTATTTAAGGATATTTGAGCTAAGCATTCAACATATCCCATGACTTTATGAATTTAAGGCTTTCTTCTCAGATTTAAGACCTTTTGAAGGCCTTAATTTGCAGAAGGATGAGTTAAGACCGCTTGAAGACCCGCAGAAACCCTGTTAATGTCAGTTTTGCTGTAATAAAAAACAACATGATTTAAAAAATGTGTTAACTTGAAACTCAGCACATGAAATCGACATGGAATTTGTATGATATATTGTATACTTATGAAGAATTTGCTTTTCTACACTAAGAACTCTGATGTCCTAAAGCTGTTAACAGGAGATGCTTTTATTTCTTCTGAAAGGTTTCGTCACATTTCATCTGAATGCATTCATGGCCTGCCTGCATTCATGGCCTCGCGCACGCAAGGACGTTCTAGACCGATAGTAGACCTCACATCACACCCTCACTGTTCAAATAAACTCAACTGAAGCTGTCCAGAATGAGTGACGAGTTCAAGAGCTGTGGAAAATTACAGAAACGCCTCAGTGGAGAAGCACAAAGATGATTTCTATCAAACCAAGCAGTTCAGGATAATTCCTCTTTGTTTATGCTCTCAGTCACTACATTGTTATTTTCAGGGGAAAAAGGTATTTGTTCTTTATCCTGTTTTTAAAAAGACATCATTGCACTAAATAAGAAAATATCAAGCCAGGTTTGAGTGGGGACAATGTGTTTTTAGTGGCTGTGTGGAGTTAGTAAATTCACAAGTGTCCAGTCCCACATGTGTACTGAATGGTTTTAAATACAAGGGTGCAGAATTTAGTAGGGATGCTATGACATGTCCCTCCCTACCAATATCTACTAAATTGTTCCTAGCAATAATTTTGATCAAACAATTCAAGGTCTGTTGAAAAGGTCCCCACCAATGCCCAAATCATGCCAACACCCTGGTTTAAAAGCCATTTTAAATGGTTTAAACAACCATATTTTCATGCATAAGAGTGCAACGGCTTATTGTGCAAAAATGGACAGAATTGATTGGATTGTAGAAAGTGCTGAATAATTGCCGCACTTGTTTCATGTGAGTGACAGGTTAGAGGGATGTGAACGTGTCTGGCAACCCAACAACATCAATATTTTACATCATTGTGCTCTTAAAGGTTTAATTTTAAGTGTAAATTACTCTATTTTTAAATATTAAAATATGCACTGTCCCTATAAATATTTTGACAATTAAGAATCAAATACTGGGCAAATACTAATTATTATAAAATGTATTTGCATTATAAATATAAAACCAAGTGGCATTTATTTTAAATAAAGTTAACATAAAACCTGTTTTTTAAGTTTCACAAAAAGATGCACAATAGATTCAAAAAGAAAACAAAGTGTATATTTTGTTGTCAAAATTTAGTGGAGTATGCTCATGCACTGAAAACTATTTGGTGTAGGAATAATATTCACTCAGAAATTTGATTAATTTCACAAATTATAAAGAAATGGCATGACATGGCATAATGCATTAAATTAAACAATATTTTGAAAGACTGAAATTTTCTTGTAAAACATTTATCAATAATTTCTGATAGAACAGCTGTCTTCATATATTCCTTGAAAACCACTTTGGGATTATGATTATTGCATCATTTGTATGCAAATATCATATGGTTTGATAACCAGTTTGTGAGACATTTTGATCCATTCTTTTGGGTGTGCGTGTCCAGAATTGTCCAAATATTCAGACCCAGCATATGAACTATATGAGCAGTAAAATAAATATGAGATCACAACACATCACGTAGAAAATGGCAGAGTGCTTAACAGTTTAAATCCCTTCACTTAACCAGTTTGTCAAAATAACAGAATGCAGTCAATATCTGTTGTTATTCGGTTGGCTATTTGTGTTAGCCAACAGTCAAATAGATGCTTGGGTTCTTAACCATGTAGTTACAGTACGAATGAAGCTATAATTAGTTTACAAAAAGGGTTCCAAACATCCATTAGCTAAAATAACTTGCTCAAAATGGCTTTGACCTTTAAACGTGGGAATGGAAAACAGTGGATTTGAACTTGCACGTACAGACCACAATGTGACCCTGCTTACTCATATAATATTCACTCATTACCTAAGTGAACTTATAGACTGTAATCAAATATCCCAAGATAGATTTAATAACATGGCTCTTTAGAATGCTGGATTTTAACAAGTAAATTGCGCCATCAAGCGGTCTGATATTATCTGTTACTCGCAGCGCTTTCAGAACACTCCGCGAACTTAAACGCTACAAACTCTATTGGCGCCATTCCTTAGTGGACATTACCAATATTAACACTGTATTTTAGCTGTACGCCTTAAGATAATATTCAGGTAAAATTCCCCAAATAATTCAAACTCATATCAATATTATGATCGTGCTAATTCGTTCCCTCGTTCTAAGTCTCGTGCGCGTTACTTGTTTCTCCGTAACTGCTGTAGCGGTTGACGAGTACAACAAAATTTGGTTATTATGAGTGTTGTGCTTCGATTCAGCTCTTCAGCGTTAATTAAAATGCTGCTTTGGAGGTATCTGTGCACCAGTTGTTACAGATAAGCGACTTTTGGGGGGGCAATAATAACGCCAAAAATAAAGATAAATAAATTTAGCCTTAAAGAAAAAAACTCCGCCTTTCAATTTCCATCTTACCTGTCGAGCAAGAAGAGTCGGTTTTAAATTCTTTTAAGTCTCGGAGTTGTCGTCATCTCTGCTCTGTCACCTTCCCCTTTGCTTGTCAACTTTTAAACAATTCACTGATAACAACTCAGCTCATTGGTTATGGAGAAAACCTGTCAGAATAAACCCACCTCACTGAACATGCGCTGTAAAGTCGGACATTCTTCTGTTAACGGACGTGACATAACCAATGACGTAAAGTTGACATTACCCGCGAAATCCGACCCGACATCTTCCATATACTGTATCTTAAATCTCCATGCATTCGAATCATTTTATAAAATACATTTCATGTCCACTGTTGACAACTATACACTAGTCAACATTTGAAGTGGATTCAAACCTTTCATCAAAGTTGTCCTAAAACCAAAATGTGTTCTTTTGTCTTAGGACAACTTTGATGAACTTCAAATGTGGCCTACTATAGTTTTTTAAACAATTTTCTTCAGAAATATATTTTTTTCACATTTGAGGTTAACCTGATGAAGAAAATAACATGTTGTTGGCCAGACTAGACCTTCCATTGAAGTTATGGCCTTTTCTCAAACGCGTTTATGGCTGCATACGTCATCAAGCCTGGTTTATTACAGTTAACTGCCAGTACATTTTCCAGTCAAAAGCATAATACAACAATTTACACTTAAATAAGAATAATGGTCAAATTTATAACCGTTAATATTCTAAAATAAGATCATCTTTATGAAGTATGCAGCCTACAAATGCGACCTCGGAGATGCAGCCTTCTGTTTGAGAAACAGCCTATGAGTCAAAATAGAAAATTATCAAGTAAGTAAGTTACCCCACAGAGGTAATTTTTTGGAAAACAGTTTTCATGACCCTACTGTTTGACTGTTTACTGATGTCTACTTTACAATAAACTGCTACCTGAACAGCAAAAACAGTTTAGAACAAAATATTGACAATTGAGGAACAAACACAGCACACAGAGTTCAGACGAAGGAAGAGACTTTATGAAACAACAGTCAAAGGCTGTTTTTAAGAATAACGTGACTTAGAGAAGCAGCATTATATTTCATAATGTAGAATCAGCAGATGTGTATTACTTGGAATAGTGAAATGGTCTGAATACATTTAATTGCAAACATGAACAGTCTTGCTGGATGAATGAAAAAATTAAATAGGAAAAAATGAAATGACAATATTATTTGAGAGAGAGAGAGAGAGAGAGAGAGAGAGATGAGAAACAGACAGACCAAATATATATCCACATTTGACCACCATTACATGTCTCAACATCATGGTTAACAAAAAGACGTAATTATTCCAGTGAAATCAACAGTCCAGAAGCAGCCCAGCCCTTCTAAATGATCTCTAAACGCTTCCACCAGAGCAAAATTGTAGATTTAAACCACAAGACCAGTGCAGTTGAGCTGGTCTGGACCAGAAATAGCACCGGCACTTTCACAGTCTATCTGAGGTCTACACAAATCAACCCAAAAAATGTCCTGAAGTACATCTGCTGCAACACACTGAATGTAAACATTTACAGCAATCAACTCGCACTGAGCAAACATCTGTTTGGAAAACCCTTAGCTCTGCTAGTGCTTTCATATTGATGGGAAACATTCATTCTGAAGCAAAACAACAGAATGCAACGTTAAACGAAAAGCAGGACAAATATGAACACAAAACAACGATTAAGTGCTATATTTGGTATAAACACTAAAACCTCTGCAAACAGGACAAAATATATATTTTAGCTCACTGAATTTGTAACAAAGGCTAATTTAGTATATTGACCAACATATCTACATCTCTCTCGTTTTGTTTTTAGCAATATTTGAATTAATTAAAAAAATATCCTACTATAAAATGACTAAATGTAACTTGTTCTCGTCTGAACACATGTAAGTGATGAAACAGACCGAAGACGCTCTTTTTCACATGGTCAGGTGCCGCACATCCCGCTCTTCAACTGTGTGTTAATGTGAGAGCAATGGATCATCTGCTTCACAGCATGTGTGGACAGAAACGGTCAATGTACCATACAGTTTTCTATTTGCACATGTTGTGAACATGCTACACTTGAGTACCTATCACTGGCAGTGTTTGGAGATTCAGCAGCAGCGTGGGAAAAGCCCTTCTTTAACTACACTGTGTGAGAGTCACAGGTTTCTGCGTGTTGTTTGGCAGTAATGTGTCTCATGAGTGATATCTGGCTAACACTAGCTGACAAACGTTAGAACAAACAGGGTTTGTTTCTTTAAGAAACTGTATAAAAGGGCAAATCTCACAAAAAACTATTGTAGGTCAGATTTCACTACAAAATCAAACAAAAAATATTATATTCAATTATATTAAACATATTATTGAATTATATTACAATCATTTGTAATGACCCACACTAGCAGACAAACTGTCTTCTGCAACTTAAGATGAATCAGGTTTTGCTTTTTAAAAACTCTTTAAACTGCATAAAAAAAGCAAATCTCACAAAAAATGTCACATTTCACCCAAAAATCTGATGAACTATTGATCAAGGAATCAAATTAACTAATTAACTCTTAATCTAATGAATGATTTATTAAAATCATTGTAATATAACAATATATAATCGAATTGTGGCATTATTTTGTTACTATTCTTAGAAATTGACAATTATGACAAAACGGATTAAAATATCCTGTCTGGGCACTGGCTTTTTCAAATCAAATGAAGCAGTACAACAAATACTACCATGATTTACTAGTATTTTTATAGGTTGGATGAAAGTTATCTAGAAAAATAAGATCGCAATGATGTCAATGAACTATTGATTAAGGAATCAAATTAACTAATTAACTCTTAATCTAATGAATAATTTATTAAAATCATTGTAATATAACTGAATATATAATCGAATTGTGGCATTATTTTGATACTATTCTTATAAATTGACATTTATGACAAAACGGATTAAAATATCCTGTCTGGGCACAATGGCTTTTTTCAATCAAATTAAGCAGTACAACAAATACTACCATGATTTACTAGTATTTTTATATTACAATAATTAGGATGCTTTTTTTCTTACTACAGTAGACTGAAAATAAAAGGTTGGATGAAAGTTATCTAGAAAAATAAGATCGCAATGCAAACCATCTTAAAGGAATAGTTCACACTCATTAAAATAACTCACCCTTCAAATTTATCATTCCATCACTAGCTCACCAATTGATCCTCTGCAGTGAATGGGTGCCGTCAGAATGAGAGTCCAAACAGCTGATAAAACATCATAATAATCCACACCACTCCAGTCCATCATGTAATGTCTTGAGAAGCGAAAAACTGCATGTCAGTAATGAACAAATCCATCATTAACGCATTTTAACATTAAACTGTTCCTTCTGGCCAAAATATGATTTCATAACCCATAATAAGGCTTCCTCCAGTGAAAAAAGTCCACCCCGTGTCTTCATACCAAAATACACAGACAGATTTGCACTTACAATATAACTTGTTTTAGCCTTTAAACAGCGCTTTATCTATGAATACTTCTCTCCTGATTCAGACGAGACAACTTTTGAACTGGAGAAAGCAATGGATATGAAATAAAACTAATTATGATGGATTTGCTTCTTACAAACATGCAGCTTTCA
This sequence comes from Gymnocypris eckloni scoliostomus, assembly GCA_027564155.1. Taxonomy (NCBI): domain Eukaryota; kingdom Metazoa; phylum Chordata; class Actinopteri; order Cypriniformes; family Cyprinidae; genus Gymnocypris; species Gymnocypris eckloni. The sequence continues at coordinate 6,168,547 of CM050431.1, read as the reverse complement.
CTTCACGAGATGTCAACTGATGAACTGGAGTGGTCCGGATTATTGTGACGTTTTTTTCAGCTGTTTGGACTCTGATTCTGATGGCACCCATTCACTGGTGAGACAGTGATGGAATGCTAAATTTCTCAAAATCTGTTCCCATGAAGAAACAAACTCATCTACATTTTGGGTGGTCTGAGGGCGAGGACATTTTCAGCAAAGTTTCATTTTTGGTTGAACCATTCCTTTAATGATCTTATTTTAGTGTGAAATACAACCCTGACAGATTCGGTGAGATTCACCCCAAAAAGCCAGTTATACAGCTGGCCAATCACAAAACGTAAAACATGCTGTCCATATTTGATTAACAAGCTTTTTGTTACGAGAAACCGCGGAGCACAGAATCTTTCACTAATCTAACGACAAAAACTTCTAAACTATGTACAGTACTAACTCGATTTACAGGACATATTCATAAAAATATACTGTCTGAAAAGGTACTATTGCATTGAAACTGGAAAATGATTTACAGTATTTATACAATGGTTCCTTTTGTTTGCTAGTTGAGGTCAACCTCACTGCAATGATATGTAAAAGCTGAAACATTTCACTCCAAAAATAAAAACTCTGTCATTGCTTACGCATCCAAACCCAGAATCCTCAAAAATATCTTGCTTTTCAACCTTTGAAACTACAAAAGAGTCACAGCAGAATTCATTTATAGACAAACCTTTCCTTTAAATAAAGAGACTAAATATAATATGAATAATATAATAAATGTGGTCCACTTAAAGCTGCAGTGTGAAAGTTTAAAATTCTGAAATGTTTATAAAAGAGCAGTCACATAGATGATCGGCTCTCTTTTATTATTGTACGGTTCTACAGCCCTATGCCAGTGAATTAAACACAACTTACATATCCCATGACTCATCTTGAGATCTAAAGTGAGAAAGTGACGGATGACTTGAACAACACAGCTGGAACCGAGCAGAACAACAAACATCCGTGTCTGGTTTCTGTTAACTCTGTTTCCACTCAGAAGGGAATGGAGTAATTGAGTCTCACATTTAGAATGAAAAACACCAAGAGCCTCTCATTTTCATCAATATGATGACATTAAGAGTGTTACGTGTCCAGTCCTGAAGATGAGCTTTTTTGCTGTTAAAATGCAATAAATAAAACCAGCTGAACACATAACTACAGTATACCTGAAGGAGTTTGGAGAAAAAACACCTGCATAGTGTTTGAGCGGATCAGAGGGCTGCAGTGAGGCATTGTGGGATTGATATCAGCAGCAGGCTCAGAACTATGTGTCCCCTGTGGATGAGCACACACCTGCCTCTGGATTACCTGAAAGAAAAAAGAAAAATGGTTCAAATGAGCAAAGCACAGATAATAACAAACACACACAAATAAATGAATACATAATGGGTTGTGGAAAGCAGGGAAAAACAATGTTAAATGCAAATAATAACAGAAAGTTCTATATAGACATCTATAGTTACAGCAGCCAAATATATACATATATATACAGTAGCCAACATTTCAAGTGGATCAAACAAGTTCATCAAAGTTATCCTAAGACAAGAACGAGTTTTAGCTTTTAGAACAACTTCGATGAAAGGTTTTGATCCACTTCAAATGCTGACTACTGTATATATATATAGATATATATGTGTGTGTGTGTGTGTGTGTGTGTGTGTGTGTATTTCAGGGCTCGACATTAAGCCTTGACATGACAACTTTATAAACGGCAATATTTTCCTAACCTTACTAAATGCACGTGTCATCATTTCCATCAAATTCTTAAATTGTATCAATGCATTTGGTTAGAATAATTAGAGTCTGTATGGTTGTTACTCTTGAAATGAAACCAGTATCTACAACCTCCATCTTTCCACTGCAGAGAAAACACAGAAGCTGCATTGAAAGTGCCATTTAGATGTATTTACAGACTGCTTAATGAAGAGGTTCCATAAATGCATTTACACGGTAAAACTGCAAATGCATAAATACCCCTGGTTTCATAGACAAGGCTTAAGTCTAGTCCAGACTAAAATGCATGCTATTTCAACTGAAAAAAACCTTGCACTTGAGTGATCTTAAAATATGTCAGATTCATTGTTTTGCCTCAAGATGCACATCAGTAATGTTTTTATCCAAGACATATTTATAAAAGCTACTAAATATCCTAAATGATATATGGCCTAATCCTCAATCATTGCCTTAACGACTGAATCACTGACTCACCTGATTCGTTCAAAAATGCTGAATCATTCAGTAAAGAAACACAGCTGTGCGACTGTTCTGCTGTGGCTTTGCTTAGAACTATTTCCATAAACAAAAATGATCAATAACGTGTCTAAAATGTAAGTCAGTTAATATTAACTACTTGTTTATTGAACTACTGTTGTATAAAATCAATGTCACATTTGCAATCGTGATGGTGCTTGGTCGAGTGATGTTGCGGACCTATATCATAAGCTATATAAAATATTGATCGTTTTTCTACCGCGGTATGTTTGTTCCTGTTTGTTTCTTTGTGTGTTGGTGCGCCTATTAATTTTGATTTCTCCGCGAGTCAGAGAGACTGCACGAGCCTCAACTGATGCAACCTTGTACTGTCAATACATTATCCATCATTAGTCACTGTTTACACTGAAAGTAATAAAACCAGAATCGTTCTTACCAAAGATTCAGTGCTGCTCTAGTTATTATTTGTTATTGATGTTTTAATCAGGTAACTTGTCCGGTTGGGCACCTCACTGATCGGAGTGTTTTTGAAGCTGCTGCCACCGATCTGGAAGAGCTCACAGAGACCGTAACTTCATATATCAGTTTCTGTGAGGATATGCGCATCCCCACCAGGACATTCTTATCATTCAAAAATGATAAACTTGGTTTACTGGGAAACTCAAACAGCGTCGTCAGGCCAAAGAGGATGCTTACAGAAGTGGGGATAAAATCTTGTATAACCAGGCGAGGAACAGGCTAAAGGATATCAGAGTGGCTAAAAATAACTACTCTGAGAAGTTGAAAAGAGAGCTCTCAGCAAACGATCCGGCGTCATGGACTGGTCTGAGGAACATCAAGTACAAGACACCTCTCCAACAGTCTGTGGAGAATCAACAACTGGCTGATGATCTCAATGTGTTTTACTGCCCATTTGAAAAGGCCAGACTGAAACCCAGCACCCGCTCTGATCTGCACTTCACACATTCACCTAGGCATGGGACGATAACTGGTTTCAAGGTACACCGCTGTTTGGAAAAGTCACGGTTTCAAAACCACTAAACATTTTCGTTATACTGTTTCTGCGGTATGCTCAGTTTTTTTACGTGTCGTCAAAGACGGAAAGTGCAGGACTCCCTCAGTTGTGTGCAGTGAAGAGCGAACGAGTCACACTATTTGTATGATATGACTATTTGTGACTATACACAATATGACTATTTGTGTCATGTTCTTTTCTCCTTTTTTCACCCCCGATCAAGACAGAGACTCACTCACCCGCAGTTTGTTTCAGTATTGAAATAAATTCTATTTGGCTTGCTTCCGAGGCAGATAACATGGCTAATTAACTAGCTAACGTCAACTAGTTTCCTCCCTCACGTTACTTCACAGAGCAGGGAATAGCTGACTGAAATACTACGTTTCTGCTATTTAGTAAAATAATTACATTTAGCTAGCATCACGTCTACATGTTTAAGAATTGTGCACATCTGTTCAAAATCATGACATTTAAAAAACAAACTTTGCCACTGTTAGAGTGTTGTGCGAGAGACTCTCTCTCTCTCTCTATGTGTATGTGCATGCAGCGACATCCCTCACCGCTCCAAACTTAAAGATGAATGTGTAGAATGTGAGCATGTCCCCAAAAACCTTGTTGAGCTGCAGGTTTAATGACTACTTTTAAATAATTTTGTATAATTGTTTTTAAATATTTTTGACAGAAATTATGTTTTTGATTATTGAGCTGCAGGTTAAGGCTCACTTTAAGTGACTGCACTTTTGTTTTTTTATAAAGGATATTTTTTTTTACAGAAATAATCTATTTTCTGATTATTGTTGAGCTGCAGGTTTAGGCTCACTTAAGTGACTGCATGAATTAATTCAATTATTTATTCATGGCAATACCGTGATATTTTTATCTAAGGTTATCATACCATGAGAATCTCATACTGACTCGTGCATGCCTACATTCACCTACTCCCTTGCACCCCCTTCCCCACTATTCTACCAGCGCTTCAAGTCTGTGTAGAGGATGTGAACCGGGTCTTCAGAAAACAGAAATCTAGGAAGCTTCAGGACCAAATGGCATTTCACCTGCCTGTCTAAAATTCTGTGCTGACCAACTGGCCCCGATCTTTATACAGATCTTCAACAGATCTGTGGAGCTGTGCGAAGTTCCCTGCTGCTTCAAACGCTCCACCATCATTCCCGTCCCCAAAAAGCCCAAATTCACTGGCCTTAACGACTACAGACCTGTTGCTCTCACATCTGTGGTCATGAAATACTGTAATACACACCCCAATACTGTACATCTGTAAATAGCTCATCAAACCTTCATCTGTACATAGGACACATGCACATTCAGTTCTGGACATTTTTCCTTTCTGTATATATTTATATATTACTATTGTTATTCATAATTATTGTGTATTCTCTTCATTATTAGTGTTTTGTATTACCTTAATTATGTGTTATCTGCACTATTTTTGTACTTTCTGTACTGGAAGCTCCTAACACCAAGACAAATTCCTTGTGTGTGCAAACACACTTGCCAATAAAGCTCTTCTGATTCGGATTCTAAAATTCTCTTTCACTTGCCCCTTCATAAAACCCACTTGTCCTGCATATATGCACGGACACATACACACACATATACACTATATTGCCAAAAGCACTGGGTCACCCCCTTCTAATGAAAGGTTTGACTACTTTAGTCATTTAATTTTAAATCCCCTTTCTTCTATTATATATAAATGGAGATATACATATAAAAGCAGAGATTAAAAATATAGCTTAAAACATGCGTCACGTTCTTGAGTGTAATCATTGATTATTGATGGGTTCATATGGTTTTCAAAACTTCTATAACATTTGCAAGTTTCTATTTAAGGACTGTAAAAATGTCCACAACTCTGATTTGGTAGACAAAAAAAATATTATTAATCATTATCAATATCAAAAATAACAATAAAAGACTGTCAAATTACTAGACATACATTTGTTATTTTCATTATTTCTTTATTATGATATCAATATTTCCTGAATGTTTGAATGTATCAAACATCAAAAATATAATTTAAATTAAATTAGCATATTACTGAAAAGATGTACTGAAGTCAAGCGATTGTATTTTTAATGTATTGTTAAATAAATTAACAATTGTGGAAAACAAATAAATACATTTTCAAATGAATAAATACAAATAACACTCTCTATATATGTATATATATATATATATATTTTTTATATGAATAAGTTTCTTATTTGATTTAAGTAAATTTTGTAAGACCAAAAAAAAATGCAGGATTTGTGAATCTTGAACATGAACCAAATCACTTAGGAGTGGCTGCTATAAAGTTCCTGAAAACCATGCATTTGATACCACAACCATAAATTTGATACCAATATGAAATATTACCTGGAGCAGGCGTGGCTGCTGTGGGGGGCGTGCGAGACTTGTCGTCGTCGCTGAAGCGGATGGCCGGCTGGCCGTCAGACTCCTGCCCGCTCATGCTCCGCAGCGCCAGGATACGATGGTGCAGGGCTGCAAAGAGCTGTGCAGTGTCTTTAGAGCTGGACTGAGAGATGAGATGAGACCAGATGAGACCACACGAGACCAGCAACACAACACTGACTGACTCAGATCAGCTGTGATGATATAATCATTCGGTGCATTCTTACAGATATGAGGAAGACTTTGACGCCCTGTTCCTCTGTGTCCATGGCTGTTATTCTGAGACTCTTCTCACTGACTTTATCCACTTGCATGTGAGGCCAAAGCTTAGTGTTGAGGATCACTCGAAGACTTCCCTGAGTCCGCATGACTGCAAGCCAAAAACAAACACTGTGATCAGCTATCAGTAAACAAAAGCACTTCAGAATTTTATTTCTAAATAAATTACACCCGGTTCCTTCAAAACGAGTGACTGAAAAAGGTGTTACATGCACTTTTGTTAAATAAAAGTTTAATACAGGCCAATATATATAGGAAAAACCAATGAACTGACTAGTATTAGTCCATTTTGAGATTGCTAGCATCAGCCACTAACTTGAGCACTCAAGGCCGATAAAACAGAAGTATTAGCACCCCCTTGTGTCGGTTACAAAATCTGCAATCTCAAAATCTATAATGAAAATGTGCTGTTTTTAATGCATTTTGTATAAATATTGCATAAAGCAAGCATCCAGTACATTTGAGCTGTTGTGCATCTCATTGGCTCACTTTAAACCGTCTTGAAGTAACAGTTCAACAAAAACAGAGAGTGATTTCGACACTACTGTTCGAAAGTTGGTGATCAGAATGAGTTAAGAAATACATATTTTATTCAGCAAAGATTATTGGACTGATCAAAAGTCACAGTATAGACAATCATAATGTTACAAATGATTGCTATTTCAAATAAATGCAGTTCTTTTGAACTTTCTTTTCATCATTACATTTTAAAGTATATTCAAATAGAAAGCAGTTTAAGACTGGTTAATCCACAATACTGGTTTCATTGTGTTTTTGATTAATTAAATGCAGCACTGGTGAGCATAAGAGATTTCTTTCAGAAACATTAACGGTAGTGAATATTATATGACTTCAGACGATGTGAAATATAGAAGTTATATGGACCACTTCTATGTTGATATTTTTTTATTCTATTTTAATCCAAAATTTGCATGTGATTTTTTATTTGTATTTACATTATGATTAAATGATGACAAAACTTTCACTTTTGGGGTGAACGTTTTCTTTTAATATCAATGACTGGCCAAAACTCTACGGCAAATTCACAGTACAATATTGAAGTGTGAAGGCCTTTGATAACCTCTGCAGTGCATTACCCAGTCTGGACTGTAAGGTGCCGTACTCAGCGGATGCCATGTCATTGAGCCGGAGCACTCCACATCCTCTCTCCACCCATGACTGAGATGTCATCTCAAACACAAACAACTTACACTGCATCTGAAAACACACAGGAAAGAGTGTCATCTTCTCATGTGTTTTCATGAAGCTCGTCTGTATGGATCAGATGTGTGAGCTGCTCTCACCTGCAACACGTTGCTCTCAGACTCCTCTCCTGTCCTGACTTCCACCCGCTCTAATAAACACTTCTGCGGTTTGTGTGCTTCGTGTCGCGCCGCCGACTCCTCCAAAGACTCTTTCGTGTTGTCACCTACAGCACATTAAAACAAGCATGAGCTTCAATGATTTAGTGCAGCGGATTAAGATATACTGTCAAAATAAAGGTAGAAAACGTAACTTACATTACATTTCAAAAGTTAAGGGATATTAATGCCTTAATTAATTAAACAAGGATTCAATAAATTAAGCACATACTCTTCTCCACGGTTTGATCGTGTGAGGAGGAAGTCTGGCTGAACAGGCCCATCTCTGACTGAGGCTCTTTGCTGCTCCCTGGAGGTTCAGTGCTGAATTTTGGCATTGCCTAGAAGCATGCAATACATAAACATGTCAGGACTGTGATCTATGATAACTTGACCATGCCAAATCATGACAAACATATCAAGGTTTAGAAAAGAATATACTGTTTTACCAAGACACGATCCAACATGTTCTGCCCGAAGACAAACTTGACACTGTTGGCATTGCTGCTGTCAGGTTTTTGTGCACTATGAGAAACAGTATTGATGCCAAGAAAAGTTACAAGTTTCTGCCTGAGGAGATCTGTAAAAATGTCTCTTAAAACGAACATGAACATTTCAGCAGCAGTACCTGGAAGCAATGTACTGCAAAAAGTAATTTGTTTCCTCTGAATCACCACTTTTGGATGAGACACAGCTGTTGGCCACCTGCAGCTAAAACAATTATTTCAATCAACAAGACAAAACACCAACAATTTATACTAAATAAAGACAGAACTTAATAAAGAATTATTAAGAATTAGGGCTGGGCGATATGGGCAAATTATATCTTGATCTTTTTAAAATATTCTATATTTAAAATACAGTAAAAAGGATGAAATAATCATAAATGTAATAAAATAATATCTCCCACATATTTGCACTGAAATGGTTTATTTTTGTCATTTAGTGGTTTTCATCGATAACCAAATCAACTAAACTGTATTGTCACTTACCGTAACTTAAACAGATAACAATTTTTATGAATTAAAAAAAATAGAATTCATATTTTGATGCAAACAAAACAATGAAGAAGAGTGTTTTGAACTGATTCATGAAATGAGTTTATAATATTTCTTACATTAGTTGAAATAAGAGATGCTATTAAAACATTTGTCCGAATGCTTTCATACTCGCAGTAAAGATTAGGAAACTAAATTAGTAAAGCGCTTTAAATCATTTCTTAATTTGTATACTTGCCAGCAAAAGAACTATACTGTAAATATCCAATGTATAACCCAGGCCTAATAGGAAAGAGAATCGCACCGAGAACATCAGACACCGATGAATCAAACCTTTGCTCGGTCCCTCATATTCTGTCCAAACACAAAACTGGTCTCAATTGGGGCACCTTCGGTTTTGTCTTCTGTTTTGTGCCTAAAAGTGCTGTTGCTCGTTACCTTAAAAGAAACAACAAAAGGTTGTTTAAGTTTAAAAGTGTGACCAGGCTGCTCATATCCCGTTCACTTTGCTATAGTTGTGTGTCAGAGCTTCAACTAGAAATACGGGGTCAGCCAAACAAAACGAAGACATTCAGAACAAGATGACAAAGTACTTTCTGGAAGCCACAGCCATGTAAAATAAAACTAGACTTGTCTGGCCTTTGGATCATAGCCCATGCTGCGTTCAAACATGCTTACATTTGTCAAATATAAAAACACACAGTGTGCAAACATTACAGTGACCCAAAAAATATGTCGACACAATTCAAGATAAATATGAATCTGTGTGTTATATAACTAAATATCAAACAAAGTGGCATTTGATGAAATAGCACAAATACACTAAGTAAAATAATACAAAAAGTATTAATCGATTTCCTCCTAAAGTGCACTTCATGGGATAGTTCACCCAAAAATGACAATTCCGTCATCATTTACTCACCCCGATTGTTCCAAACCTGTATGAGTTTCTTTCTTTTGCTGAACACAAAAGAAAATATTTTGAAGAAAGTGGGTAACCAAACGGTTTCTGGTCCCCATTGACTTCCATACTATTTTTATTTCCCCATACTATTCAATGGGGGCAGCTGGTTTGATTGCCCTCATTGTTCTAAATATCTTCTTGTATGTTCAGAAGAAGAAAAGAGAAAAGAGATGGAACAACTTGTGGGTGAGTAAAATATGTCCATTTTCGTTTTTGGGTGAACTATACCTTTTTATTGTGACAATTTCAAGCAGATAAGTGTTGTCTAGGACAGGGGTTGTTGTCAGTCACGTCTTACCGATGACACGTCATTATCCTGTGCGCCAGCAGCAGACGTCTCTGAGTTACGTTCACAATCTGCTCCTCCATCTGTGAGGTTCTTCGCTCTGGATGAACTGCTGTTGCTCGTGTCTAGTGAAACAACAGACTACAGCTTTAGCTCTAGTTCTCCTCCAGATCTATGAGTTGATATTCATCATGTATTCACTATGGGTCTAACGATACACGTATTCATATGGAATATTTTCAATGCAGGTGCTTTCGGTTCGGTGCGCATGTGTACGGAACAAATATAGCATCGTTTTAAACAATGCACATGAGGAACCTTATTTAAAACTCCTAGTTTTATATATCTTCATTTGAATGAATCAATATCAATTCCTAAATCCCAAGATTGATCTTTTAGTCAATGCCGTTTCAGTAGATGCATGAATAAAACTTCACTGTACATACAGCTCATCTACTGTCCAATAATTGCCATAAGCTTTGGGTTATCTTACTTCTTAATCTTCTTTACAACTAGTTTTATACTACTAGCACAAAATAGACATGAATGAACATATCACGTCTCATGTAATAGCTCAATCAGTGTTTCAACCACGGAAAGACATAGATTAAACAGCTTGTAAACAATGTCACATAGCATTGCCTCGGGCAAGCCATTCAGTGGTTACTTCACCACAGACATGTATGCACTATATTAGCCTATATATTCACTATAGTTATTTTAACCTGGTAGTGATGTCTTAAATATCTTATGTATGTGTCGTGAAAACAAGTTGACAGACATGTGTAAATTATTCTATTTCAACAACATATTGGAGTAGAAACATAAGTGTAATTAGGTAATGTAAACACTGGCAATCTACATGTTCACAAACTTCTTTTTATTTGAGTGCTGATTACTGTATCTTAAAATACATATTAATTAAAAGTAGGGTTGGGCGATAATTCGATAACGATAATTATCGCGATATAATTTTCCTCGATAAAACGGTATGAAGAGTTAGATAAATCCGAACAGGATAAACACTGTGTGTATCGAGACAGTCAGAAGGCTGTTCAATCTACACATCGCCATTATTTACCATGGATTTACTGTAGTAACACTCACTGCACTATGGTATTGTGGCAGAAATGTGGGATATTCACACTGAATTTTATCACAGGAATAATGGTATATAATTATAGTATGCATGTGTGGTTAAGGCAGCTATAGCATGTGTACATTATACTGAATGGTTTTAGACTACTGTTTTCATACAAATAAGCTACCTAAAAAACATATAGTTATATTTTGACCATGTTATCGAGGTGCTATATTTGTGGTTTTAACTGTTTATCATGATTTAAATGTATGCTACTATGGGGGACCAATGCTTATTAAATGATTTAATATTATTAAATAACTGAATTAATATTATGAGGCAACCCAAACCGGTTTCTTGATTTGAAACAATATCACTCATTAGAACATGCAGAAACTAAGAAATACATTATTCTATTTAGATATTTATTTTGTTAAGGAAAATTAATGGTCTGGTTTCTACAACTTTCACTTTGGAGCAAAAATCTGGCTTTAAACTTGAAAGAAATAAAGATTTGACATTTATCGTGATAAGTATCGATATCGACTGATATCGCCCTAATTAAAAGTAATAGTTTTGGCTCAGGAATTAATTGTAACCATTAATATTATGGTAACATGCAAGTAATTAGGTTCCCTATGCAGTTTATAATATTAACTTAATCATTATCCTTAAGATATATTTATTTAGAGACAGAACCACAATTTTAGGTTTAGTTTTTATCCCTTCTTGCTGTACTGAAAACATACCAAACTGACTTCAGAACTGATTTACGTGCCGAACCATCATCTTAGTGTACCCTAGTACTCACTGTTCTGAGGGGGGGATCGAGCCAGAGGGGGCTGCAGCACTGGAGGTCGCAGGATGCTGCGCTGGGCTTCTTTGGGTTTCGGGCTGGGGACACCTGAAACAAATCAATCAAAAGAAACAAATCAATCTCTCAGGCGCTCTGACAATCTCTGGCAAAGAAAGTTCACACGGTGACTGTCTATGGAATCATGTAAATAAATAATCTTATGAGAGGACCAGAACTGGACATGAATCAACAGACGGTTCAAAACAGCAGATGTTTGAACATTGACTCACCAGTGCTCGGCGCCTGGCCGTGGATCAGAGTTGGGGGTTTGAGGCGAAACCCCACAGTTTTCTCTTCTGGGAAAAACAAAACTAAAGTAGTCAACATGAAACTAAAACTGACATTACTTTTTTAATGCACAATATTAGTTTTGTGCAAAGGTTTGTGATAGCTTGCCCCGTTTCAGAAACAACTTTCCTTTTGAATTCTGTCGTATACAGAGCACTTTTCTCAAGCCAATCCAATTCCCAATGATAAACACCAGTCTTGATTGTTTTCTAACTGAATATGCTGAATATACTCATTTCATGTCAATTCTTACCGACTTAATGTGTGATTTGGTACAAATTTGAAGCACATTGAGTCTCACCGGGTTCTGAGTCGGAGTTTTCGGTTGGTGACTGGCAGGAGCGGGATGGCATGAAAACATTATTCTTAGAAACTGTAAAAAGGAAACGAAAGTGTGTCAAGAAACCGGGCTAAATAGAAGAAGATCTAAATGTGCTATAAAACCTGTCATTATCTTCCAGGTGAATTACCGGAATGAGTTGGTGGAAATTGCGTAAATGGTGATGTTCTTCCTCTTTTGGCTGCAGGGCTGTAATTGCAATCTGCCGTATCAGAGTCTGGACAGAAACGGAAAGAGAGATTAAAGATAAATACATTTACATATGAAACTCACAGAAACGATCAAGCACATTTCAAAGATGTTTTACACCCATAATTCATAATTCAAATTACATTTTTCAAAAAGAAGATGAAGCATGTTTATAATATTTCTAGGATCTGTAATAATATTTTCATGACATAAGCACTTTCCTTCTTTAAACATTAAATTGTATTAACTGTATATGGCTTTATAGAATTTGATTAATTATAATTTTTTCAGTTATTTTAACAAGTAATTACTTTGAATTGATTAAATCATCAAACAAATTTGAAAGTGCTTAATTGTACAACTATTAAAAAACAAACAAACACCAAGGTCTCTTTTTATTTAAGACACAGGTGTTCCTTTTTATTCTAATATTTCCCAAATACGTAGCAAACACTTCTTTGTGAAGTTCATCCTTTCAGTGATATGTTCCGTTGACTGCAGAAAGACTGAGGCTCACCGTCTCCATCCTCTGTGCTGGATTCCTCTGCTGACCTCTGAGGACAGAATCAGTGTTTTAAGGCCAGTACTGGACAGAAATGACCCGAGTCATGCAGAAAAATCTGAAGTGCTGGTCTTACCTTTTGTGCTTTATCTTTCTGAAACACAAACACCGGAGGAGCAACAGCAGGTTTCTCTGCCAGTTGAAAAACAAGATTTGATGTCATTGAGTGGATATGTACATGTTACAGCAGCTTCTCATGTAGCCTTGACAGAGAAAATAAATCCAAGACAGCAGATAAAGCGTATCTGATTATATACATCTACGTACAGTATATTACAATTTAAAAACAATTATTAGAATTCACTCAATTTTAAAAAGTAACCAAAAGTGTGATTTGTATATGTATGCGTGTCACTTTGACGTGCGAGTATGACTAATGAAATTGTGGAATAAATAATAATTGTATTTATATAGACTGCTGTGAACTGCAGTGATGGGATGTTATATATCCAATTATACGGTAATAAAATACTCAATATATTAACATTTGAAGCTACTTTTTGTTTTACGATGTTTTGAGCTTGCATATTCTGAACGGTTGCATCTTTTTTCTTAGATGCTATTTTAACCTTGTAAAGCCTAAAATATGAATTAATAGTCATAAACCATTTAAACCAATTTTAAACAAACCAACAGAACCATTTTTGAACCTTGGAAAAAATCTTTAAAAAATGTGCATGTGTTTTTGTTGAGTACTATATTTTATACATCAGGCTTTTTTGGCTTATATGATACAGCAGTATAATACATTAGAATATCAATACAGTACAAGACAATACAATACAGAGGCCCAAACTGAGCAAAAATATGCAATTTGGGGAAGATGCTGATATTTATATGGCTAAGTAGTAAGATGACATGCTTAATTTTATGATCAAAACTCTGTACAAACAATGCATGAAATACAATAAAAATTCAGAAATGAACAAATAAATATTCCTCAAAAGCCTGATTGATTATATATGATACTCATAACATAAAAAAAGATTTTTCTAGAAACTCTATGTATGATAAAGTAAACCTAAGCCGTTTCAGTTCAATAAATATTCCTCTTGAAATGTTCCTAACAGCTTTACAGTTATTCTTATGTTTACTTTATAAAAATCTGTAAATATTTCACAGCGAAAAGACAATCTTCATGCTTTTTATCAGGTAAAAACTTTTAGTATAATTGTAAAACATAAAATGCTTTTTTACCTGATAAAAAGCATGACGATTGTGTAAAGTAGATTGTATACAGCAGATTTTTCAGCAACATGTTGATTATTCACTGTACTTAATATGGAAATATGGAAACATTTCTGTCTTCATTTCCTTGAGTCTATTTTTATGTTACCACGAGGAAGGCTGGCCTTACAGAGACGTGTGGCTGTCTATGATCTTACACACACCACACATGTACTAGTTAATGGCTCAGATGTCTAACTCAGACCATTTAATATCTACTGATGACTGCCCCAATAATATGACTTAAGAAGTGAGATGAGATCATCTCCTCATCCGTTTACCAACACAACTCACCGTTCTCATCTGCCATGCTGCTGTCTGGTCCTCCGCAGGATGAAGTCAAGATCTTCTGTTTCCAACCATTAGAGAGAAAACACTGAAGAAAATATGAAGAATTTTGTTAAATAAAAGAATACATGACAAGTAGCAGCCAAAGCTACCTTTTTACAAATGCAAATCATTGCATTAAAGGTTCTGCAATAGTTCTGAAACTGAATATTCTTATTTGCTCAACAACCTCATGTTTATAAACTCGCATGACTTGAATGAATCGGTTTTCAAGTTTAACTCACTGATTCAATGCTCCTGTCGTAGCAGTTTACAGCTCACTGGAGGGAAAGGTTTTCAGTTAATGATGACTTCTTAAAATGGTTGATTCTCACGCAAAGTTGCACAGTATACATTTACGGTCATTTTGAGTACAATAGAAAATGGTCCATTGTGTATGCATGTTTACAAACAACCTAAACATTAGGTGGTGTTTTTAGCCAAATATCCAAAAAGGTTATAATAATACGAGTTTGGATATTTTTTTGTTTTGTTATTTGTTTTATATTTGGATATACAATAAATGTATTTAATTAAAATAAACAATTACTTTTTAATATTTTTTTTTATAATAGACAATATGTAATGTTATTTTTAATAGAATACCACATAATACACATAAAGCTTTACCTAATTTGGTGTTCCCAGTCAAAAATGAAAATTGTAAATCTTTCATTATGTTTTATCATTACCAAATCTTGGATACAATGTTTTTTATTTCACATTAGCACAGGTTTTTTTTTCGGAACTGACTGATCGTAGGTCTCATTAATCTGAGCGTATACACCTCGGTGTCTGAGAGAACAAAAAGCATTATTTGTGAATAACTCATAAGTCAGCTGAACAAATTAGAATACCTCTTAACTCAAACGAACGCAGCTTAACTGTGATACATCCACTCCTGCCACAAATAAGCAGAACCCCAACAATATATAGACAAAAATACCTGGCTACACGTTTATGACGATAGCAGAAATAAGAAACATGTCTGTAAAAGATAAACACACTTCTGTGAGAGAGTATAAATAGACACAAGTGCATGTAAACATTAGTTCTGTCTCTGACTGAGGCCGGTGCGTTCAAATGCCACGATAACAATTCATAATTAAATCAACTGAAATAAGCAAACACTCGGTCTGTCAGCTCCAGACAGTCTCACAAATCATAACATGATTCGTTGTACTTAATTAAAACACATAGAAAGAGCTTTACTGGTATTTCATGCACAAACATCTCTTACCCTCTGTCACCTCCGCCATCTTACTTCCGCTGACTAAGTAACCATAATCCTCTGCGCTCTACGTAGACGCTGTGCTGCGTTCTCGAAGAGTACGAACGGCGTGATATTTTACCTGAACTATAGAATTATACTGCTATTTTATTTTCATTTTAAACAACATGAGAACAATAAACGCGTTAGTTTTCCACAAATACAGGAACATAGTTGTAGTTTATCTTATGGCCACCAGAATGCAGTGTAAAACGTGAAATATGTCCAAAAACACACAAACCTGCTTATATTAAGAGTTGCATTCATTTAATTATAGTACCAGCTTCAGTAATTCACCTGAGACAGCAGCAATTTACTAAAATCTGGAAAATTATTAAAAACTACAAGAAACTAGTGCTTATTTTGCGTTCAAAATACATGTTTTTAAGTAAGACACATTTGTAATTCCCTTTGATGGTACACACTTTAGATCATGATATGAAAATATATAAAAGTCCATATGAAATCTTTATATTGCAGTGGTCATTTTTTAGCACTGGTGTGTTGGTCATTCTGATCATCTAAATCCTGATACATTGGCTCTCTGTTCCTATACAGACAATAATGCTGTACGATGAACACAACATCGAAGAATATGGACAACACACCCAGTCCAAACTTCGTGGGGTCTCCAAATATAAACTTCCATTTATCTGTCAAGGAAACACAAAAAATTAAAACGAATGTTTGGGTGCATTCTAATGTCTTTAAAGGATTTCCGTAGAGCAAAGTGTGGTCTCACCGTTGTTATAGGCCTGAAGGAACATTTGAAGTAAACTGAAACTGCCCCCTGTGAAGTCCAGCAGCACATTCCCGATGCTCCATCCCTCTGTGCTCTGCCTCCGGTAGTTCATATAAGCCTACAAAACAATGCAAAATTACATAACATATTTTTGGATAATGGAAATCGACTTGATGTCAAGAGCATGTAAACAAACGACGCTCAAGTTGTTATTACTTTCAATTAAATTTAAATGAAAACATAAACACAGGCGGCCATAAGTTTGGAATGATCATGATTTTTTTTTAATGTTTTTGAAAGAAGCTATTTATTTGGAAAAAAATTCAATTTCCAAAACACAGTAAAAGCAGTAATATTGTGAAATATTACTACAATTCTAAATAACTGTTTTCTGTTAGAATATATTTTTCACTGTAATTTATTCATGTGATGGCAAAGCTGAATTTTCAGCAAATCAGCATATTAGAATGATTTCTGAAGGATCATGTGACACTGAAGACTGGAGTAATGATGGTGCAATTTCAGCTTTGCATCACCAGGAATAAACTACATTTTAAAATAGATTCAGATAAAAAGCAATCAAATAACTTTAATTTTTGATCAAATAAATGCAGCCTTGATGAGAATAAAATACATATTTCAAAAACATTACAAATCTTAATTATTACAAACTTTTGGCCACCAGTGTATGTTACAAACAACATCCAATGTTGTTTAATGTTTCATAATTTTTCCAATGCATCAAATTTGATCCAAATATAGCTATTTGAAATATTTATCCCTAGTACATGTTTCACAAATTATGTTACTCCAAAATTCAACCACAAATCTAAGCGTTGGGACACTTGGCTGCAGTTTCTTAGGACATTAGGACGATTGCTTTTATTTCGATTCATTTGAAACTTTCTCATTCTACTGTTATAAACCATAAATATAACCAAGTGCACAAACGGGTTAAAAAGAGGAAGTGTGAAATCTATGTTTAGCATCCCAGTGAACTGCATCAAAGCCATTATTTTTAAAGGAATAGTTCACTCAAAAAAGAACAAATCTGTCATTAATTACTCACCCTCATACCATTCCATGACTTTCTTTACCCCGCTGAATACAAATCTCCAATGACTCTCAAATTACTTTCACAGATGTGAATATTCAGACATGGGGGCTAAAGACACATAAAGCCAGGTTTGATTCTGAATATAACACCCTGAATATTTTTCAACTGAAAGCAAAAGATCAGAGTGCTAGAATACAGGGCGAACATTTTTAATATAATAAAATGTTGTTTTTGGAGTTTTCCCCAATTTTCATGCACTTACTTTCCTTTCTAGGAAAATCACATCTGATAAACATTTCCCTTTTGGATTTCATTGGAACAAGGAAGTAATTCGGTCTTCATTTTTCCAGCCAAGTTTGGAATGATATCAGGGTGAGTAGATAATATGCATTTGGTGGTGTGACAGGAGAGAGTTGTACCTGAGGGATGTACTTCACAAGTGTGACACCCAGTTTAATGTAAGAGAAATAGTACAGATAATCCAGCCAGGAGATCTTCTGTGCCACAGCAACAAACAGGGAGACAAACGCAAAGGTCCAGCCAATCACTAATAACCCAATGGCCACTTTGGAAACCTTTTGCCCTCCTCTCTGTATAAATAAAAAGCAATTTAGAAAACAATGCAATTTCCTTCTCTTGATTTTCATTTTTTACTATTTATTATTTATATACATTTATTTGTTAGTTATTATATTACCATGTACTACTATTCAAAAGTCTGGGGTCAGTATGATGTTTTAACATATTTCTAATGCTCACCAAGGCTGCATTTATTTGATCAAAACCAGTAATTTAGTGAAATATTATTCATGATCCTTCAGAAATCATTCTTATATGCTGATTTACTGAAACATTTCTTATTATTGCTTAAAAAACAGCTGCTTAAAACGTGTGGAGCATGTGAAGATTCAAGATTCTTTGATAAATAAAAAGTATAAATGAAAAAAAAACAGCATTTTTATTTTTTTGCTAAACAAATTTTTTGATTTAATGCTGAATACTGAATTAAAGAATCAATTTCTTTAAAAAAAACTCTTACTGACCCCATACATAAAAATGTTCATAATATATGTGTGTGTGTGTGTGAATATTATTAGTAAGACAATTTACACAGTAATGCTTCAATATTTACCTCATAGATGGCACACTGGCAGATATAGACCAGAGTCAGAAGTAACGCATGAAGGCTGAAGAAGACATCATTAGCATCGACAGGATTGACCCCATTTGGATCTTTCTTCAAGAACTCCTCCTATAGATGCACCATTTATCATCTCCATTAAAAAATAAACTATTAAACATCTGGACAAAAGCTAAAGACCCTTCAGTACAGCTAGCACTAATTTTGTTTTGTTTTTTCTGCAAAATACTACTGTCAGTACTGTCCCAGACCACTGTCAGTAAAAAGAATGTTGCGAAAAACTGGACTAAATAACTACAAACAGAAAGCTGTCGAGCGCACACACCTTTATATACGTCACCCAGAACAGGCCAATGTTGAACACACTGTAAGCGAAGAATCCAGTCAGGTTGAGAGCGAGGAAATCAAAACTGAGGCCTACCACACTGCATCAAACAAAACACACACGTTATTCATCAGCTTTTTTATTCAGTCTAAATCCTCGAGTCTCAAAGATAATCTCGCACCTTCGTCGTTTCCAGTTATCATACGCCTGTGGGTAGAACGACACAGACCAGGCCAGAAAGTAAATCCAGCCAATGATTTGGTTGATGATGAAAAGGACGTTGCTTCTGACAATCAGGAATCTGACTCGTGTTTCTAAGCTGGAAAGACAGAATCCCGTCTAGCTGTTATTTTCATTTGTTAGCACACATCTAAAATAAAACACTACAACGTCTACTAAAGCCACAACTAATCATCAAAATATGAACTGATTGTATTATTAATCTTTTAATACAGGTTTAGAACAACTTGAGTGTGAGCAGACCTTTCACTTTAAATGCATTGGCGTAGTGTTTGTAACAATACACAGTTCATATATTACTCAGCTGCCCACAAGCACCAGTATTAAATCCCCTAAATGAAGGAACTAAAAATAAAGAAATTAAGGAACTAAATAAACAGAACAGGTTTTCAAAGTGCCTGTTGCAAATGTCTCCAATGTCGTATGGTTATAATGCATGCACGTGTTGCTTCATGCTATAACTGACAACAAAATATACCAGTAGGAAGTTATAAGAGAACATCACTTTTATCCAGTTCTGCTTAATTGGTGACAGATTAACCCTTGTGTGTTCTTCAGGGTCTTTTTGACCCACAAACGACATTCGCCGAATTAAAAAAATCTCTGGAGAGTCTCTCTGGAGACCCCAAAATTACATTTTGTTGCCTGGGGTCTAAACGACCCCAAAGACCACGAGTGCACAACCCAAAATGAAGACCGCACAAAGTTAAGAAAATGTAGCTTACAACGCACTTTTTTATGCGAGTGTCATTGTTAGAAAGGCAAGCGGTCAACTGACCAACCCCTTTTGCTTGCACTTCAAAAGATACAGATGAATTTCCTGCCGGCACGACAACCTGTGCAAGAGAAGAGAGGACAAATATAGTTATTTAGCATTGCTCAGTTTGACAGCGTTTTATCGGGCCCATTTGTCTGCAGTAATAATGTATAACTCTGCTCAAAATTTTAATATGAGATGTATTATATATGATGGCTAATATTATAAATCCAAACATCATAAATAAGATTATAAGATCCTGAATTTGACATGTTCCGTATAAAAGCAAGAATCAAAACGTACCAATTCCTATCAGACTAAACTGTAATAACAACAGAATCTATGTTTTCAAAATCAAAGTTTGAATATGATTAAGTCAGACGGGTGTAATAAAATGATAGGTTGAAATAAGTGCACATACCTCATCAGGCAGTAGAATTATTGAAGAGACATTGTTTGATTCATATGTGATATTGAAATAAACCGTTACAGATGTGTTCAATGGTGAACTGCGAATGTAAACACATAAAAGCCAAGTTATAGTTAAATGACTCCCAAAACATATATTTAAAAAAATTACATTTCACTACTGATTATATCCTGTATAATTGAGTATGTGACGAATAAAAGAACATTGAACCTTGATGTTTACATAGTGTGAATATTCCAATCATGGTTTACAGTACCTCAGTGTAATGCTGATGATTTCTGAAGATTGTTCCTGTAGATTCACTGTTGCTGGAGCTGTGATAGTCACTTCTGTATCTGTAAATATAATGATACTAACTTATCCTTATTCTTCTCTTTATAAACTCTTATGTGTGTGTATTTAAAACATACATACCAGCAAACACCGTGTGCGCACAGGCAGACAGTGTTATGAGAAACAGTGAGACAGTCTGCTTCATCTTGACATTATATTTACAATCCTACACGAGTGAAATGACTGTTCACTCAAGAGCTCTCATTAAAAACAAAGCGAAGACAAACCTGATTAACTACAGATCCTCAACTTTCAGTCGATGAGTGAATCATTCAGTATATTTAAAGAGTAGCAGGAAACTGATCATATCAGTCCGTAGTTCCACATTCGACATGTTGGATCACATGACATTACACGGCTCAGCTGACTGCGTGGCACGCTGCTGTCAAAATTAAAGCCTTGTGTGTGCACTGTGCAGGAGCTGGGGCTGTTTCATTAAAGACGCTTAGAAAAGCGGGGATTAAAGTCCAAAAACTGACTTGACATAACCTAACAAATCAATTGGGACTAAAGTGGTTTCATAAACGACAGTTTAAAGTTCACGCAATCTCACTAACTCGATCCAGGTTCAATGAGTCAGGATAATGTGACGTGCACGCTTATTCTGAAGCAGCCTTAATGTCGATCATCGATTAAATCAATACATAATGGCAAACAGCGAATATGTGTGCTGTTTAATGATTTGAGACATCCTCGGTGAATAACTGATACGTCACAGGAATATTTTTCATCTGTAAATGTTAGAAAAAAGTCATGCAAATATTATATCCGTTTTGCTGTCAGGACTCAGGAATTGACGAGGATAGACGGAGCAGAATTCATAATAAAATATACATTATGCTAAAGCATTTGTTGTTGGACATTAAATGTGACGCATTGAATTTTAATTCTACATATAAGTGTATTTTTACTATAGCAGTAACTGTAAATCAAATGTAAGCTGGCTAATACAGCCCTGGCCTATACTACTATCTCAAATGAGTTAAATGTGAGCTCTTCTTATCAGTTAAAATGCAGTCTGATTTCTATTATTTATTAAAAATGTAATTCAGTGATTAAAATTTTTGATTTAGTGTTTTAATGATTTAAAGAGCCAATTTAGATTGTAATGTTTTAATGTTCTAATAACCATATAAGTCAGGCGCGCAGATGGCCCTGGGGACGGGGGGTCATGTCATCTGCGGGTGTATAGTGTACTGGCCCGCACTGGTTGGCCACTCCAGATGTTTTGCGGTCTAGTTGTTTAGTAGTTTATTATGACGGTTTGTCATGGGCATCGGATGAAATGAGAAACTTAATCACATTACATTATCAAGCTTGGAGAAACGCAAAAAAATGTACAGGTAGCCTCTGTGTGTGGTTTAATAAAAGATCAAGCACACAGTCACTGTCCCACAAACACGATGGGGTGGATTCGCCTGCTTTTAAAACCATGAAGGGGGTTATTTAGCAAAGTTATAAAGACTGTGTGATTGCATCAGGTTATGCTCATCAAAAAAATACATATATTGACATAAATAATGGTACGAGTTTAAATAATTGCAGATGATCTGCATATAAAGAAAAAAACTGTTGTTTTTTAAAAGTTTCCACCATTAAAGCATACAATTAAAAACATTAATTAAACCGACATTAAAACAGTACAATTTCTCAACTATTTATTAAAATACATACAAATATGTCAAACTATATATAACTGTCACCAACTGAATTGCAGTCGACCAAATAAGCCACAATATTTTTTTATGTGAAGCATAAAAATGACAAATAAAGGAAACTGAATCTGAATATTATAGTAACTACTAAAGCCATTTTTGTGTATGTTAGTTAAACGTTACTGGTTTTAACCCAGTTAATCCCAGCTGTGACCGTAAAAAAGGTTTTCGTTAATAAAGCTCTAAAAACCTTACTGACTGATGTTTTAGTGCACTTCCTGCAAATATGAAAAAAATAAAGGGTCTCAAAATATGTGCAGTTTCACATGATTAGTGCAAATTGTCAGTGCAGTATTCATATATGAATTCACATATATTCAGTTTTGTTGAGTGTGGTCATAGAAAGAGTAAACATCTTGATGGTCACAATAGTGACCGGTGGGATAACAGTGAATTTATATAGCCTATACAATATTATAAATCAAACTGCAGTTGCTAGTGAAAATCACACTAAAATGTTGCAATGACAAAATATTATACTAAATTAAAAGTTTGAACACGCCAAAGTAGGCACACCACAGCTCCAGAGATGTTCTCATCACAGGTGACGTTTCGAGCTCATCAGAATGAACGAAGAGCATTTAAGCTCGGAACATCATCCGTGGTGAGAACATAATTAAATAATTACATATCTCTATATAGCACCCACATTGAGCTTTTTTACTCTTGGACTGTTTTTTGTTTTACTAAAGTAAAAGTTCAAATGTTACAAATAAGTAACAATATTGATGTTTTAATACTGGTAGCACTAATATAAAAATGTTATGATATATTTTACAAAAAAGTCAGTTTTGAAATACGTTGATGTTGTATATTTTGTCTTTTATCTCAGTGTTCCTGTGTTGTATAAGTGTGTTTTATGTATAATAACAACCCTGTGACCAAACTGTTTAAATACCTGCGCTACGATATACAGTGCTGTGAAAAAGGTCCTTGCCCCCTTACTGTATTTTTTGTATTGTATATTTGTCACACTTAAAAGATTCAGATCATCATACAAATTTTGATATTACACAAAGATAATGCAAGACAAGTAAATACAAAATGCAGTTTTTAAATGATGATTTCATTTAATAAGGTGAAAAAGCTGTCCAAACCTACCTGGACCTACGTGAAAAATGTATTGCCCCTTCCTGTTAAATCATGAAAGAACTGTGATTAACCTCTTAATTTTAGAAAGCGGAGTTAAATTTCACTAGCAAAACACAATCCTGATTACTGCCAGACCTGTTGAATCATGGAATCACTTAAATAGAAGCTGTCTGACAAAGTGAAGCATGCTTAAAGAGCAACACATCATGCCATGATCTAAAGAAATTCAAGAACACATGAGAAACAAAATAGTTGACATGTATCAGTCTAGAAAGGTTTACAAAGCCATTTCTAAGAATGTGGGACTCCAGTGAACCACAGTGAGAGCCATTATCCACAAATGGAGAAAACTTGGAACAGTGATGAACCTTCCCAGGAGTGGCCAGCCTACCAAAATTACCCCAAGAGCGCAATGTCGACTCATCCAGTCATAAAATAACCCATTTTAAAGAACTGCTGCTCTCATTTGCCTCAATTAAGGTCAGTGTTCATGAGAAAGAGACTGGGCATACATGGGAGCATTCCAAGGCAAAAGACACTGCTGACCAAAGAGAACACAAAGGCTCGTCTCACATTTGCCAAAAAGATATCTTGATTATCCCCAAGACTTTTGGGCAAATATTCTGTGGACTGATGAGACAACAGTTGAACTTTCTGGAAGGTGCGTGTCCCGTTACATCTGGTGTAAAAACAACACATAATTTCATAAAAAAACATCATACCAACAGTCAAACATGGTGGAGGTAATGTGATGCTCTGGTGCTGTTTTGCAGCTTCAGGACCTGGACGACTTGCCATGATTGATGAAACCATGAATTCTGCACTCAATCAGAAAATCCTGAAGAAGAATGTTCGGTCGTCAGTTTGTGACCTCAAGCTCAAGCGCACTTGGGTTATGCAGAAGGACAATGATTGCGTTAACATGGACATCAATGAATATGATTAAGACAATACTCTGATTAAGAGTCTACCATGTAAACAGAGATTTTTGATTACCTTAATCCGGCTAAAGTCATAATCGAAGTAAACATAACTTGAGTTAAGATATGTGGAGTATTCCTATTTTAGTACATTTACATTACATTTAGTCATTTAGCAGACGCTTTTATCCAAAGCGACTTACAATTGGGAGTACATAAAGCTATTAATCTTGAAGAGGCAAACATACAGAGGAAGTGCCAATAACACCAAGTCTCAGGCATTGTTCAAATAAGTACATGCTAGCAAGGGGAGGAGAGAAAGATAAAGAGAAAGATGAAGATTTTTAAAAAGTTCAATTTTTTTTTTTTTTTTTTAAGTAGTCAAGTAGAGTTGAAAGAGATGAGTTTTCAGTTGTTGCTTGAAAAGTAGCATTATTGAAGTGCAGTGTAGACATGTACACACCTTAATCATATTCTTACCATCGTGTATGACCAGTGGTGTAGTCTAGCTTTTTGTAGTGAGTATACTGTGCTTTTTTCCCCTCCCAGCCTCATACGCACCCATCCCAGAGCAACACCCCATGGCACCACCACACTCACTAATGCATAAAGTATGCATCTACATGTAATTGAGAGCATTATTAAAGACTGCTTATGTGTTATCAACATTCCAATTTATTATAAACAACAAAAGACAGTCAGCTGATAAAACCTGTGCTCCAGGTACCATATTCATATAGTATCATCATTCTTAAAGGTATAGTTCACCCAAAAATGAAAATTGTTATAATTTCCTCACCCTCAAGTTGTTCCAAAACTGTATGAGTTTCTTTCTTCTGTTTAACACAAAATAAGATATTTTGAAAAATGTTGGTAATCAGACAGTTGGCAGCACCCATTGACTTTCATAGTCTATATTTTTTCCTACTGTGGAAGTGGCTGTATTGGTGTAAATGTTTTAAATTAGACATGTGCCAGTATCTGTAATACAATACATCACGTCAATCATAATGAACATGCACTATATTATTATCGTGGGCACTTCAAAATATCGTGAATAATTATTTATTGAATTATTTTTATTTTAGAATGCATTTTAAGAATACATTTTCCCCATTAACCATTTAAAATGCACAGCACCACTGTATTCTAAGTCATTTAATTACTTGCAATGGCAACATAAGTGTTGACCAACACCAAAAAAGTTATACTTGAATGTGTGAGGTTATTGATGTACAAAACATTAAAAAGTCTCTGTTTCATTGTAGGGCTGTGCTCATGTTTGTGCTTCAAGCTTACAAGCTGATATAGTCACATTACATCTCTGCAGATGTGGGTTACTGATGAAAATGCGGCCGAGATGTCCGTACAGTGTGTATGGCTAAAATAGTACTGTTAGGATATGGGGGATTAAGCAAGCACAGTCCCAGGAGGTTTCATCATGCCGTATAAAAGCATAAAGGTAGGGTAGGCAGTTTTGTAGTGATGCAAGAAATGAAAATTCTGGGCAAACCGAAAATTTAGAATGCACTTGGCCGAAACCGAAACTGAAGCCGAAAATTGCCTCTTTTAAAAACGTATACTAATATATATATATATATATATATATATATATATATATATATATATATATATATATATATATATATATCATAATATTAAATTATTGGGGGGCTAATTAATTGTGTTAATTAACAGATGTGTAATGTTTGATTGTGTTATGATGCATTAATTCGTTTAATAGCCTAAAATCGAGATCAGTTCAGACAGTTCTCGTTATTGTCATCTTATTCTTAAAGTGTTTAGGCGAACCCTGCACGAACACTCAGTCACATCATCATTCAGATCACTGCAAGGGGGGCAGGAGATCGCCGGTCCTGCGCTGACATGACAATCTTTGATAGGCAGACGCGTGATAACAGCTCGATCTTGAGTGAAACCTAAGCGCTTGCGCACGGTTGGGAGGGGTGGGTGACATTCATTTTCGGTTTACATTTTCGCCTGTTTTTTTAATTTCGCCCGAAACCAATAATGCCATTTTCGGCCGAACATTTTCGTGTGTGTGCTGAGCAGCTGATATCTACCTAACTTAATGTCTATGAATGAAAGTTCTGTCACAAAACGATGTTGTTACGTATCCTCACGTTTTTTAAGTGGGTATACGGAAATCCTTTGACTTTCCTAGTGGGTATACGGCGTATACCTGCGTATCACGTAGACTACACCACTGTGTATGACCTTCCGGCGCATTTTGCAACAGGATTCATACAAGGCAGTGGTTAACTGTTTGACGGAAATAAAAGCTTCAAAACACCGTTATCTGAATGCACGTATAAATAATAAACTGCACTTGAAGCTTTCACAAAATTAAAAATGAAACACCCAAAACTGAGTATTGCATCATCATGAAGACAAACGATATGTTTGCACGTGGAATTCTGGAGGGGACGTCGGATGGCGTCGCATGGTGACATAATGGCGTGTGCCATTAATCGATCTATACCAGGGATAGGCAACTTGGTCCTGGAGGGCGGTGTCCTGCAGAGTTTAGCTCCAACCCAAATCAAACACACCTGCCTGTAAGTTTCTAGTGATCTTGAAGACATTGATTAGCTTCTTCAGGTGTGTTCGATTAGAGTTGGAGCTAAACTCTGTAGGACACCAGCCCTCCAGGACCAAAGTTGCCTATCCCTGATATATACTATAACATGTAAAACAGGAACATGAAAGGATTATTCTAAAAGAAACTCATGTAAACACCATAATCATAATCATTTTCATGATTTCCATGCAAACCTTGTCACTGATTCACGAATGAATGAGTGATGCATTTCTATAGCGCTTTATTGTGTATTGCTGTACACCTGTCATGAATCTGGTTGCCACTCAATACATCTCTTGCACCACACTACAGCTACACATCACCTATGGACTGGATCTCCCATCATTCACTGCACTCACACATTCCCATCCACCATTACACCAATCACACAGCTGTCACCAATCACTCATTTGTCCTGATTGTCTTACCACACCTGCACCTCATTCACGCACACACATTTAAGCAGCACACTTCCATGCAAACACTGCGAAGTCTTGATCTTGCCCCGGCTGACATTTCTGAGCGTTATTTAGCCTGCTATTTGTTATCTCTGTGTTTGACCCCGGACTGCCCGACCTTGGAACTCTGAACCTGTGCCTGTGACCCCGACTTCTGCCAGGTATTGTTTACGTCTCTGCCCTGCCTCTAATATTCCTGTTTTTGCCCGCTGACCTTTGCCTGTTTGATTCTGTCTATTAAGTATCTTACTGCACATGGATCCACACGCATTTGACCAGTCATTACAGAAGACTTCGCCAAAGATGAATCCAGCAGTAAGGATGATGTTACTCCGTCAAGGTACAAGGTCCATTGAGGAATATGTTGCAGACTTTCTGGAACTGGCACACCTGACTCAGCTCGATGAAATATGCCTGATGATATTTTTTCGAGGGGGTTTATCTGAACCACTCAGTTCGATCATGCCGCTGCATGAGGCCACCTGGACGCTGGAGGAGTATAGTGACCTAGCCTTAAAGCTGAGTGGCTCTCCTTTCACCGTGGGAGTTGCGGAGGAGGAGAACCATTCCCCCATAGGAACCTCCACTGCCGAAACTTGTCACAAAATGGCCGCCGATCCTGAGCCTCATAACAGTCCTGCCAAGCCAGAATCTGCTCTCATCATGCCTGCCAAGCCAGAATCTGCTCTCGCCAGGCCTGCCAAGTCGGAGTCCCCGGCCAGGATGGCTACCACGCCTGCGGATGCACCTCTTTGGCCAGGACTGATTACTAGTGTGTTGGACCCACCACTGGTGTCGGTGCGAGCAGCTGGCATCCCCAGGTCCGCTCCGTCCCAGGAGCTCGCAGAGTCCGCTCCAGAGCCCGCTCCGTCCTAGGAGCTCGCAGAGTCCGCCTCCAGAGCCCGGTCCCAGGAGCTCGCAGAGTCCGCTCCCAGCCGGTCCCGCCCAGCTCCTTCATCTTCGCTGGTCCCGCCCAGCTCTCCTTCGTCTCTGCTGGTCCTGCCCAGCTCTCCTTCTCGCGGTTCTGTCCAGTTTAGCAGCGCCCCGAGACCCAGCACCTCCAGAATGCCCCTTGACGCCCAGATTGCTTGAGGTAGTGGAGTTCTCCAAGAACTTTCTGGGAGCTTCCGCCATTGCTCACTGAGACCCCGAACCCGCCATGGCCCATGGAGTCCCCTGATTCATCTTGGCTGCCCGAGGCCCTGGATCTACCATGGCCACCTAAACTCCCTGCCTCGGTCCTTGAGACTATATGTGCTCTCTCTGCCTCTTGTGTCTCAGTTTCCTCTAGGTCCCAGTCACTGCCATGGGTCTCGTCTGCTCCGCCCTGGTGGGCGCCTGACCGGCCAGAGTCACCTCACGCCTCCACTGACCGGCCAGAGTCACCTCACGCCTCCGCTGACCCGCCAGAGTCACCTCACGCCTCCGCTGACCCGCCAGAGCTGACCCGCCAGAGTCACCTCACGTCTCCGCTGACCCGCCAGAGTCACCTCACGTCTCCGCTGACCCGCCAGAGTCACCTCACGTCTCCGCTGACCCGCCAGAGTCACCTCACGTCTCCGCTGACCCGCCAGAGTCACCTCACGTCTCCGCTGACCCGCCAGAGTCACCTCACGGCTCCGCTGACCCGCCAGAGTCACCTCACGTCTCCGCTGACCCGCCAGAGTCACCTCACGCCTCTCCGCTGACCCGCCAGAGTCACCTCACGTCTCCGCTGACCCTACAGAATCTCAAATGGCGGACGCAACAACTGAGCTGCCAGAGTCTCGTCATGCCACAGCGGTCTACCCAGTGTCCCTCCACGTCTGTGCTGTCTCGTCCGCCCTGCCCTGGTGGGCTCCTGTCTCATTTGCCCCACATGGACCTGGCCCTCCGTTCCCTCCCCCGGTTCCACCTCCGCTCCACCGCCCTCCTGGTTTGTGCTATGTGTGAATCGTCTGGAAGCCGCACTTTGGAGGGGGGGCTCTGTCATGAATCTGGTTTCCACTCACTACATCTCTTGCACCACACTACAGCTGCACATCACCTATGGACTGCATCTCCCATCATTCACTGCACTCACACATTCCCATCCACCATTACACCAATCACACAGCTGTCACCAATCACTCATTTGTCCTGATTGTCTTACCACACCTGCACCTCATTCACACACACACATTTAAGCAGCACACTTCTATGCAAACACTGCGAAGTCTTGTTCTTGCCTCGGCTGACATTTCTGAGCGTTATTCATCCTGCTATTTGTTATCTCTGTTATTATTACGTCTCTGCCCTGCCTCTGATATTCCTGTTTTTGCCCGCTGACCTTTGCCTGTTTGATTCTGTCTATTAAATATCTTACTGCACATAGATCCACACGCCTTTGACCAGTCATTACAACACCCAAAGCGCTTTACAATCATGTGAGGTGTCTCTCCTCAACCATCACCAGTGGTGATTCATGCTCGAAAGCCCTCCAATGTGACTGAATTAAAACAGTTCTGCATAGAAGAGTGGGCCAAAATTCCTGCACAGTGACGTGAAAGACTCATTGCCAGTTATCGCAAACGCTTGATTGCAGTTACTGCTAAGGGTGGCACAACCAGTTATAAGATTTAGGGGGCAATTACTTTTTTATGCAGTGCCAGGCAGGCTTGGACAGCTTTAAAATGAAATCATTATTTCTAAACGGCATTTTGTATTTACTCGGGTTATCTTTGTATAATATAAAGATTTGTTTGATGATCTGAATCTTTTAAGTATGACAAATATGCAAAAAACACAAAACACAGGAAAGGGACAAAAATCTTTTCATGGCACTATATAACAATTTTATGACTGCAGAAATAATTTTCTCTGGGGAGGCAAGGGCCTCCACAAAAAACTGGTTGAGAAAATATATTACAAAAATAAACGCAAACTAAACATGACATTAGAAGGATAAAAGTCCCTTGTTTTTATAAAGTAACACTATCCAGCAGCAAGGCTTGCCTCTCTTCAGTCCATAGAGTAGTCTTTGATGCAGCCCTCTACTTCAGAGTGGGTTCACAAATCATTTGATTCAGATCAGAACTTCAGAGCGTGGATCACAAATCATTTGATCCAGATCAGAACTTCAGAGTGGGTTCACAAATCATTTGATTCAGATCAGAACTTCAGAGCGTGGATCCCGAATCATTTGATCCAGATCAGAACTTCAGAGTGGGTTCACAAATCATTTGATTCAGATCAGAACTTCAGAGCGTGGATCCCGAATCATTTGATACAGATTAGAACTTCAGAGCGTGGATCACAAATCATTTGATTCAGATCAGAACTTCAGAGCGTGGATCACAAATCATTTGATCCAGATCAGAACTTCAGAGTGGGTTCACAAATCATTTGATCCAGATCAGAACTTCAGAGTGGGTTCACAAATCATTTGATTCAGATCAGAACTTCAGAGCGTGGATCCCGAATCATTTGATCCAGATCAGAACTTCAGAGTGGGTTCACAAATCATTTGATTCAGATCAGAACTTCAGAGCGTGGATCCCGAATCATTTGATACAGATTAGAACTTCAGAGCGTGGATCACAAATCATTTGATTCAGATCAGAACTTCAGAGCGTGGATCACAAATCATTTGACTCACATTGGTAGCCTACTTCCGAGCCTTTTATTAAAAATCATTTTATTTAGATAGGAACTTTGGAGCGGGTTCGCTAATTCTTAAAAACACATTTTTATTAAACAGTAGAAAACATCAAAGGCAGTAGAGTTATAAAAACAAAACAGAAAGTATAGCCAACACAAATACAAATCCCTTAAATGTGGTTTTACTATATTTGTACTACTTTTTTGTATATTTTTACTAAGTCTAACCATATGTTTTTTTTTATTTCATAGTGTAGCACGGTTTTGCTACAAACTATGGTTAGTGTAGCAAAACCACAGTGAAATTGTGGTTATCAAGGTTTTACTAACCATGTTTTTTTGAGAATAAACCATGCTAATTTCCTTGATTGATGTGTTAATGTGAATAAAGAACAGACAAGTTTAGAACCAGAGTTGTGTTTATGTGAAATTTAACTGGCAGGAAACACAGATGAATCAAGTTATGTTTTCCTACATTCTCTTTTGAGTTAAACAATCCAAAGAAAATATCTATAAAACAGTAAGAGACGTCACTTACAAAATGAGATAAAAAAATGTCAAGCTTACATTTGCAGATGAACCATTTTTAGTAGTGTACCAGATTTATTGTTTTGGTCTCTGGTGGCCACCCTATTTTGAGACATGAACATGCTCTAGCGTTCCTATGCTTGTGTGTGTCCAGATTCCCACAAATTGCTTAGATAAAAATAGGATCTTTTCATGTTCGGATTTTGAGGTTAAAGTTAATGAAAATTAATTTTGCTTATATGAGCCAGAAACAACTTACATGAGGTTTTGTGTTCCTGTGGCTCAGTGTTAGAGCATTACGTTAGCAGCGCAAAAGGTTGTGGGTTCGATTCCCAGGGAACACACATACTGACAAAAAATTTATATCCTGAATGCACTGTAAGTCGCTTTGGATAAAAGCGTCTGCTAAATGCATAAATGTAAATGTTTTGTTCTGAATTTAGTGTCCTCTGTCTGAATGTCTGGAACATACTGTTGATGTTACCTGAAGTGACACTGAAAGTTTCTGTGAATTTTATTTATACATTTCATGTACCCTAGAAAATATTTTTTCCCTTATAGGAATGCGGTTATGTACATGTATGTATGTATTTTAGGTGAGTTATTGTTGTTGTTGATGAATATTATAACCGGAACTTTAACCTTGATACTTTGATATCTGTCACAGTCTGTCTCCCTCTGCCTTGTGTTTCTCTGCCCATGTTTGGTTTTCCTGTTTTTCCTGTCATCATTATTTAATTAGTCCCCATCTGTGTCTTGATTTCGTCCCAGGTGTTTCCAGTCATGTTCCCCTTTAAATAGTCTGTTCTGCCCCATGTTTGTCGTGGATTATTGTATGTTAACGTCAGATCGTCTGTGAGTGTGTGTACCTGTCCATGTCATCTCCGTGTTTTATTCATTAAATGTTTCCAAGAAGTTCCGTGTCTCCTCGTTCCGTGTTCCTGGCTCCTCCGTGCAACCTCCTCTGACTGATCGTGACAGAATAATCCACCCAAAATGAGGCGGCGGCTGATACTGGTTCCCCGCGAGGGAGGGCCAGGAATCATCAGCCCGCTCTCGCCCGCAACGATGGAGAGGCCTCCGCTGATTCCATCCTCACCCAGGATGAGGCAGCGGCTGATTCTGGTTCCCCGCGAGGGATGGCCGGGAATCATCAGTCCGCTCCCGCCCGCAACAATGGCGATGCCTCCGCTGATTCCATGCAGCTCATCGATGCCTCCGCTGATCCCATTCAGCTCACCGATGCCTCCGCTGATCCCATTCAGCTCACCGATGCCTCCGCTGATTCCATCCAGCCCAGCGATGCCTCGGATGGTTCCGTCCAGCTCACCGATGCCTCCGCTGGTTCCGTCCAGCTCACCGATGCCTTCGCTGGTCCCGTCCAGCTCACCGATGCCTTCCATTGGTCCCGTTTAGCTCACCGATGCCTTCGCTGGTTCCGTTGAGCTCACCGATGCCTCCGCTGATCCCATGCAGCTCATCGATGTCTTCGCTGGTCCCGTCCAGCTCACCGATGCCTCCGCTGGTCCCGTCCAGCTCACCGATGCCTCCGCTGGTTCCGTCCAGCTCACCGATGCCTCCGCTGATCCCGTTCAGCTCACCGATGCCTCCGCTGATCCCGTTCAGCTCACCGATGCCTCCGCTGATCCCGTTCAGCTCACCGATGCCTCCGCTGATCCCGTTCAGCTCACCGATGCCTCCGCTGATCCCGTCCAGTTCACCGATGCCTCCGCTGGTTCCGTCCAGTTCACCGTTGCCTCCGCTGGTTCCGTCCAGTTCACCGATGCCTCCGCTGGTTTCGCCCAGTTCACCGATGCCTCCGCTGGCCTCGTCCAGCTCACCGATGCCTTCGCCGATCCTGTTCAGCTCACCTTCCTCTGCGCTGCTTCTGGCCAGTTCCGCTCTGCCCGAGCGCCCCCCAGTGCCTGCTCCTCGCCAGTGCCCCGGAGAATCGGCGCTTTCGGAGCACCCCCGAGAGTTGGTCTCGTCCAGCTTGCCTTCGTCACCGCTGGCCCCGCCCAGTTCACCTTCATCTCCGCTGGCCCTGACTGGGTATTCCCCGGCGAGCGGCCAAAGATTTTGGGGACCCGATCCGCCGTGGCCGCCTGAGTCCCCGGATCCCCCGTGGCCGCCTGAGTCCCCGGATCCCCCGTGGCCGCCTGAGTCCCCGGATCCCCCGTGGCCACCCGAGGCTCCCGATCCGCCGTGGCCACCCGAAGCTCCGCGCCCTGGAGGCCACCTGCCCGGGCTACAGGTCCCCTGAGGTCTCCAGGCGCCCACCCCCTACCCTTTCGATGTCATACACGCGCCTTAGGGGAAGGGGTAATGTCACAGATCTGTCTCCCTCTGCCTTGTGTTTCTCTGCCCATGTTTGGTTTTCCTGTTTTTCCTGTCATCATTATTTAATTAGTCCCCATCTGTGTCTTGATTTCGTCCCAGGTGTTTCCAGTCATGTTCCCCTTTAAATAGTCTGTTCTGCCCCATGTTTGTCGTGGATTATTGTATGTTAACGTCAGATCGTCTGTGAGTGTGTGTACCTGTCCATGTCATCTCCGTGTTTTATTCATTAAATGTTTCCAAGAAGTTCCGTGTCTCCTCGTTCCGTGTTCCTGGCTCCTCCGTGCAACCTCCTCTGACTGATCGTGACAATATCGATGTCCTTGATTTGTACGACACTTGTTCTTTAATAAAATAAAGTCAAATTAAATAAATAGTTTCTCCAAAAATACATGTTTTAATTCATCCCACACTCTTTAAATGACTTCTATGATTACAATGATTCGATTCCTGATCAGAAGTTTAATAGAAGTTCGATTTGTTTGTAAAACGTCATTTGAAGTTTAGTAATTTTGTAAAACCAACACATTTGTTTGCATTTAACAGTTTTTAAACTTGTATTTCATACAATTTTGAAAAATGCTGTTATTTTTATTTTATTTTAATTGTTCTGGATTTATATTATAACTACAACTACAAATATGTGTGCTTACTTCAATAATGCCTACTTTGAGGACGCTTGTTATTTAATAAAAAAATAAATCACTATGTAGTTTCTTGCACATTTAATCATGTTTATACATTTTACAATTGTATTTCATTAGATTTTTGAAAGGTTTGCCACAAAAACAGAAAATGAAGTGTGCCTTTAAATGCATTCAATTTATGAGTATAAAGCCTCTGCATTACTCCGCTCGAAGCAATGCTAAAGAATATGTGATGTTCACAGTTATAGTGGAGAGTGGAGTAAGATGTTTAAGTTGTCATAAATTCTACTGTAAGCCTCAGAAATCAGAGACCGATGAAATCAAGACCATCTGCAACATAACGACTTAGAAATATGACTGTAATAAACTGATTTATGGCATGTCCCGAAGAAATAAATATGAATAGGCTTATCTCTTTTTTGCAGTGTAGTTTGATCAAAGCTGTACTATTTACTTCGAGAAGTATCAGGAGAACTTTCTTATGACAAAACAACAAAAAAGGAAAGTTTACAAAAAGATGAACTGAATGAATCAAGAAAACAGTTCTCCATATAGGACTATTAAACATTCCATCCATCAGTTTAGCTGGGAAACATAAAAAATGCTGGTCCCCAAAGAGACTGAAGTGTCTTCTAATGTTCTTTGAGACCAAACGGGACGTTCTCTTTGCTAGTAGAGAAACCTGACCCTTGCTTTAGTGTCAAGACTTGGTCAAGGAGTGGAACTTTATATGAAACACTACACTTTCTGCAGAATTACAGGTCTAAAGGTCATACGGCAGCCTGGAAACATCGAAGTAAAATGCACCAAATGATGAGATTCTTCTGTTCTGGTTAAAAAGATGTTTATAAAAATTGGAATTCCCATGTGCAGCAGAACCGCACTGTTGGCAAACCATGAATTGTTCTAGCTGTCACAAAAGCACAGACATCTACAGCTCTTCTTAACGACGTAGTCAAAATGCTGCAGTTTAAGTCAGACTCAGGTCAGGGCCGAGACAGTCAATGGTCATCACAGTTGAGACATCCATGATGGAGGAAAAAGATTCAGTGACATAAACACACACATGTAGCGCTGGACATTTTCAAAAGTGTGATCAATTTAGGGGAATCTTGTTGCAATTTCATTGCATGTGTTTGTATTGGCACACAGGCCTATAAAAGTCCTAAAGCAGTTTAAGGGGGGGCAAAGGATTTGGCAGAGATGTTGTATTGTGCAATACAAAGCAGGGGTGAGAAATGGGGGCTGTAAAACTCTATGCACCAAGCGGTTCCTTCCCCCATGCTGAAACATCTCACTGCTGACCAAATATAGAAGTCAGTCGAGATATTGCTTCAGGCATTCTGTTTATGTTTGTCGTGTGGGAACTCAAGTCAACTGCGATTTGTCAAAACAATTAAGTCAATCGACGCGATCCACTTTCTTATTAACATCTTACGCAACAGAATGTAAAATCTAAGCAAAATGTGACAGGGGCGTGGCAGAGTCTCAGGTTTTGTTGCTATAAAAAGAGAAACGAACGAAACAGAGAAGATAAGAGCAGCTTCAGCCGTGAAGAAAAACCTCATTCCTCTGGGGATCTCTGAGGTACAGATGAGATGCAATCTACAGCCATTATTCAGCACTTTACAGCCACGTGTTTTTGGTTAGTGGATGCACATAGTAAAAGAACAATTGCATTTCCTTGTCTTTTCTTGCAGCTTACATGGAAACACAGCATTCAACCATGAAGTTTCGAGTCCTGTTTCTTCTCCTGCTGCTGGCTTGCATGTATCCCAGTGTGGCACAAGGTAAGAATTTTGTTAATTAAGTGAGATGACTTAATATTAAATATATAATTTATTTAAATATAACATTTTAATTTTGCACATTTCTACTAACGTACATTTGTGATTTTAGATCGTTTTAAAAACATTTCAGCTTATATTTTTGTTTTAAATGCAATGGTTTAACAGGATTTAAGTAAAAAGAATATATAAATGATATATTAAGAAGCATGAAGTATGCGTAGATAAATACACTGGAAAAAAATTATGAGCATCTAAATTAACAGTTTTTTTCGAGCCAAAAATATTATTATAAATAATATAAAATCACTGTTTCGCCCTATATACACTAATGTGAAAACCGGGTAAAAATAGGTAACACGTGCAGGTTATAACTTTTTATGGTGTAAAAAGATAAACAGCAAAAATGATCTGATTACTGGAGTTTACATGAACATACTATTTTAGTCTTTCTACTTACATATTTGATTAATTGAATGTGTTCTATACCACTACTTCAGGACAGACAGATCAAATGACTAAAGTGATCTATTCCCAGGTTCCTATGAAAACTGCTGTTTGAAGTACACGAAAGCAAAGACGATCCCCGGGAGACGTGTCGTGAGTTACAGAGTGCAAGAAACAGATGGAGGATGTAACATTCCTGCTGTTGTGTGAGTACGACATAAAACACACCAACACAACCGCTTTAAAAGCTGGAAGTCATTGTACCAGCAACACTTGATCATCTCATCCAGCAATTAAACAGTCCTGGTTGTGGATTTATGTGTTTTTCTGTTTTCCAAACAGCTTGAAGCTGAAGAGGTCAAAGCCGATCTGTGTTGATCCAAGTCTAACATGGGTAAAACAATTGATGAAGAAAATGAGTAAGAAAAACACTGGCAAATAGTGTCCGAGTTTAGAGGCAGCTTTGACCACGCCACCGCAGACCAAACTGTATTTTGTTTATATCAACAACACACTAATGTAAACGTATGTAGTTGATACCTCTATCTATCCTGTTGATTCATATTTTCTACACCTGTGAATTGCTATCTTCATGCAGAGGTTCATACTGAACTGTATTGTATGGTCTGCTTCTGTTCATTGTATTAGAACAATATGAATGTACGAACTGTGAATGTTTGCTCTCATTGTCTTCAAGCTTCATAATTAATCTTTTTACACTTTATGGATATATATATTTCTTTTTTATGTTTTAGTCAAATATAACCTGTGAACAGCATAGCCTACATGTAAGAGTGTGTGTGTGTGTGTGTGTGTGTGTGTGTGTGGGTAAGAGGGCGGTACATATACATTTCATGCATTTTTTATAATAAAGTCATAATCAATTGTCATGTCATTTTCTTTCGTGTGTTAAACCCATCTGATCTACTAATCTAGCATGTGATATCAATTAATAGATCAAAATGAATAATGAATACAAATTAAATTATTATTTTGAACAACAATGATGCTTAATTGAGCCTATAAATGATTGCTTAATGAGAATAGCTTGGTAGTAAAACAAGTTAGCCTTTCATTACCTCAAAATCCATTTGCTCTGTTGGTTCGGAGCCACAGAGCGCGTGTTTGTTCTTGCTTAAGCTCTTTGTGATTGATTTAGAGGATTCTTATCTCTGTAGCTTTCAAAAGACAAAGTATCAGAGCGAGGTGTGACAGGTGATGCTTAAACTTGCTGGGCTGAGATGAATTACTGAGTCGAGCTTCTCCAGTTAATGCCAAATAGCTGCCATTTAAATACTCTGGTCTGGTGCGGGCGGAAACCTTATTTGTTAAAACATAATGCATTTCACATAAGAATTTCACCTTTGTTCTAGTATACTATTAAATTACAATTCCACACGCGACCAGACAATACAAGTCATCTAAAATCATTTGGTCTTTTAAGGAATTAAAGAAACCCTTGTGAATAATATGTGCACCTAACTGTGCTTAATGTGCACATGCTGTACTTCAAATCTTTAAAGCATTTTTGTAAGTACTTGCAAATAATATAATATTAATAAAATATAAGTTCACTTACATCATAAGAATTTCACCTTTGTTCTAGTATGCTATTAAATTACAATTCCACACGCGACCAGACAATACAAGTCATTTAAAATCATTTGGTCTTTTAAGGAATTAAAGAAACCCTTGTGAATAATATGTGCACCTAACTGTGCTTAATGTGCACATGCTGTACTTCAAATCTTTAAAGCATTTTTGTAAGTACTTGCAAATAATATAATATTAATAAAATATAAGTTCACTTACATCGTTAAAGAGAGTAAACTTTCATGACCGTTCCACATTTAAGTAAAGTGCACTTTGTAATAATGTCAAATTCTTACTTTTCGTACTTTGTAATTCGTACTTTGTAGTATCATGATGTTTTAATAATATTTTGTCATGCTTTAAAGAAGCACAATTATTTTGCTGACTGATATACTAGTATATATTGATATACCAAGGCAAATGCATTGTAAAATATATACCTATGTGTTATTCAAACTGTGTGTTGTAAATGTACTTAATTGCTAATTCGTTTAAGATCAGTACAAATGTGTAATTGCAAACATGTTTAAATACATGACATACAATTTTCAGTATTACATTAAAGTATATTTCAGGTTACCACATGCAGTATTTTTCAAAGACAACAGAAGTAACAGTGAATTACATATAAAGGATATCATTCTTACAGTACGTCCTGCTTAAAGGATTAGTTCACTTTCAAATTAAAATCTCCTGATAATTTACTCACCCCCATGTCATCCAAGATGTTTATGTATTTCTTTCTTCAGTCGAAAAGAAATTAAGGTTTTTGATGAAAACATTCCAGGAATGTTCTCCATATACTGAACTTCAATGGACTCCAAACGGTAGAAGGTCAAAATTACAGTTTCAGTGCAGCTTCTAAGGGCTATAAACTATACCAGACGATGAATAAGGGTCTTATCTAGTCCCAGACTTCACGTAATATGTAATAACGTTGAAAAGGTCACGTTTGACATAGGCGGAAGTTACAGCGTCAATGTAAAACAACGATGTCGGACGATTTTGATCTTGGAGGAGAAGGTGAGATGGAGCCTACATCAAGCGTGACCTTTTCAACGTCATTACGTATGACGCGAAGTCTGGGACGCGCATTGAAAACAGGCGAGCATTTGTGTGTTTATAAAGCATGTACATTTATTTAATTTTTAGATTAGACCCTTATTCATCGTCTGGTATCGTTTATAGCCCTTTGAAGCTGTACTGAAACTGTAATGTTGACCTTCAACCGTTTGGAGTCCATTGGAGTTCAGTACATGGAGAACATTCCTGGAATGTTTTCATCAAAAACCTTAACTTCTTTTTGACTGAAGAAAGAAATACATAAACATCTTTGATGACATGGAGGTGAGTAAATTATCAGGAAATTTTGATTTGAAAATGAACTAATCCTTTAAGTATGTCAAAAAGCGGTCTAAAATTCAGCTAATTTATACTGTAAAAAAAATCTGTTCAATTTACGGTAAAATACCGGCAGCTGTGGTTGCCAGAATGTTACTGTGAAAAATACTGTAGCAACATTTTAGGATTTACAGAACTGTTTAAATTTACAGTGAAAAACTTATTTCTTTAACTTCTTCAATGTTAATATACAAACTTTTCAGTTAACTCATTTTATTTGCAGAAACCGACTGCACTTAAATTGTCCAACTGCCATTTGTTTATAAACCATGTTTATAATGTTTAAGTAAAGTGAGCATAAGAGTTTTGAAAACTATTTTGCTTAAGTACACATGAAGAAAAACCTACTGACTAAGGCAAAGTCATTAAAAGCATAAATTCAACTCAAATCTCTTGTAGATAACAGCAACACACACACGTGTGATTCAAATTAACGAAGAGAATCTCACTGCACTAGTAACTACACAGTTAACGTCGTTAAATAAAGCAAAATACAGCATAACATCAGTGTTTCGATGTCCGTGCTTGACTTAAACACAGGCTCTGCTCTCCAGCGCAATGGTGACCCAGAAAACACAACCGGAAGTTGGCTGTTAGGATTTACAGTATTTTGCTGTATTTTTTTTCTTGATTTTACAGTGAAATACCGGCAGCTGTGGTTGCCAGTAATCTACTGTTTTTTTTTATTTACGGTGTATTTCTGTTAAAATTACGTTTGTGTATTTTTTTTCTTCTCACACATTTAACCCCTTTAACCCCACAGCAAAATCCTTGGTTTTAAAGAGCACTTATGTGTACACACTACAGAGTGTTGAAGTAACACTGAAGTTAATGAGAGAATGAAGTGACTAATTAAATGAGGATTGAGCTTTAGTGATGAACACCTGTAAATCCTGTTAACAAGTAGAATCACAGAAGGAAAGAGAAACAAGAGCAGAGAAACAAAACTTACAGCCAAAGCCAAAGTTCAAATCAACTAAAATAATGCACATTCAATCTCTGAAGATCTCAGCAGAGGGTGATTAAACAACTCCACAAACAGAATCACCAGCTTCTTATTACAAAACACTTTGACTTTATTTCTGTATATATGTGTATATATATCTGTCATATGTGTACAAAAGCTCTTATTGAGATTGTAGGTGTTGTGCTTTCATTTGAAGTCACCATATTTGTGATCAGTGCTTGCTTTAGTTGCTTTCAGTGTCTGAATTCACTCATATGTTCTCAATCACTCTGTCTAGTGGACTATATAGTGAACTAATGTAGGAACTAGTGAATGAGGGTGTAAGATGTGGTTTCAGACACAGTCTATGAGTGTCAACTCTGAGGCTACTTTCTCGAAAACAAAGGTTAGATCTATTACAGTTATTCACTGTATATAGTAAGGAAACTTACTGTTAATCATTTAAAAGGTTTTTACTGTGGCATTTTTACAGCCATTTTACCGTTAAAATCACGATAATTTTTTACTGTAGATTTAATCTATAATACATTTTCATTTAATTACAACATGCAATTACTATGTGTCTGAAAATATTCAGTTCACACTAATTCTGTCAATATTTACTCATTGTTTCAAATCCATATGACTTTCTTTCTTCAGTGAGATGTTTAATTGAATATTTAAGCTCTTTTCTATACTACAAACAGATTTTCAAGTATATAAAAAGGGAAAAAACACTATAAAAAGTATTCCAAGTCTTCAAATAAAAATATATTTGTTATTTATTTACTAAAAGCAAATGAATGCCCCTCCCCCCATGGAAACTGTTTCAAATTACATCCACATCTGTTTTTTTACAATTTCGCAAATCCCTCTGAGTTAGTGTTGGCTACAAAACTGATTTTGACTGGAAATGAAGAGAAGAAGGGAAACAAGACAAAGTCAAAGTGTACTGACTTAGTGTGTGGGTGCAAACGTGGCCATGCACTGTACTTTTGATAGTACAGTCATAACAGAGAGAGAATGATAATGAATTAACTATTCATAAAGAATGAATACTGTTGTTGTTCCAAACCTGAATGACTTATGGTCCAAACAACTTTGGTCCCCACTAACTTTCATTATATACATAAACACTGAGACATTCACTTCTTCATCAGCATCTACACAGGAGAAATCAAATCATGTTTGGATCAACAGGCATGTGAACAAAAGATGCCAGAACTATATTTTTTTACAGTCTCTTTATGCTAGTCTATAACATTTTCAGCTGTGCTTTTCTCACTCTTTTATTCATTGTGATCTCACAAACACACATGTAATTAATTGTCATGCTTTGTTTTTCATTAGATTCCTCATACAATGTACAACTACATCATTAATCAGACAGACAATATATCAGACATCAGTGAAACATCAAACATACCACGCTCAGCCGTCCAAAACTGCTGATTTTGCCTTAGGATCAAATATATATTTGATCATCTTTAAAATTAGCCTCAGATGGCATAATTGCACGGTGTACACAGACTGGTTGTGCATTTCGATCTGTTTCTCATACACAGTTGTCATGCACTCATTATTTTTGAGGGGGCACGAGTGTGGGGGTCGTCATGTGACACACAGCAGCCACAATTACACCTTTGTTCTTGTTTTATTTATTTATTCCTTTTTATTCAAAACATTCCTAAAAGCATTATCTATATAATGAAATATCTTGATTCTCACCTTTATAGATTACATTAATAGCCTTATAATATAGTCTATTAACTATGTATAAAAAACTGTCTATTTACTTAAAGGGACAGTTCGCCCAAAAAATGAAAATGTGATGTTTATCTGTTTACCCCCAGGGCATCCAAGATGTAGGTGACTTTGTTTCTTCAGTAGAACACAAAAGAAGATTTTTAACTCAAACTGTTGCAGTCTGTCATTCATATAATGGCAGTCAATGGGACCCACGGCTTTGAGAGACATTACATACACAAAAAACACTTTAAAAACATACACAGACAAAACCAAATTAAACCCTGCT
This sequence comes from Gymnocypris eckloni scoliostomus, assembly GCA_027564155.1. Classification (NCBI taxonomy): domain Eukaryota; kingdom Metazoa; phylum Chordata; class Actinopteri; order Cypriniformes; family Cyprinidae; genus Gymnocypris; species Gymnocypris eckloni. The sequence continues at coordinate 6,125,706 of CM050431.1, read as the reverse complement.
GCTTGTGACGATACATTGAGGTTTTACAACATGAAACAATCAGTCTGTGCAAGAAACTGAACAGTATTTATATTATTTTTTACCGCGATGTCCAACTGTCCTGAGAGTGTTCACAACAAGTCAAGTCACCTTTATTTATATGGCGCTTTTAACAAAATAAATTGTGTCAAAGCAACTGCACAATATCAAAATAGGACAATTGTGTATCTACGGTGGCCGAGAGAACTCAACGCGCTGCAACTTCAGAAAACACATGCAAATAGAAAAAGCGCCAGCAAATCAAGAAAACATTTTCATCAGTTTGACAGCAGATGGTGCAAATGCTCACAACACAACCAAATAAAGAAACCCACTGCAAATGCTCACAACACAACCAAATACATTTTATTTGCAGCGCGTTTCTTTGTTTGGTTGTGTTGTGAGCATTTGCAGCGTGTGCATTGTCAAATTGAGGAAGTCGTTTTCTTAATTTGCAGGCGTTTTTCTATTTGCAGCGCATTGAGCTCTCTCGGCCACCGTATATGTATCACTAATGTAAAATAATAAGATTAAATGCCCATTTTTCAGTTAAAGGCATTCGATGACATTCTGTGATGTCATCGTCATGCTCAGTTCAGTTTAAATAGTATTTGTGCAATCAAGTCGACGAAATCACTGGAAATGAAGTGTCAGAGGCGACAGCGGCAAGGAACCAAAACTCCATCGGTGACAGAACAAAGAAAAAAACCTTGGGAGAAATCAGGCTCAGTCGGGGGACCAGTTCCCCTCTGGCCAGGCGAACCAGTTGATTGTTCCAACTGCAGCAAAGTCAGAGTGTAAGGGCTCAACTGGTGCCAGTGGTCTTTTCCTGATGGCTGTCTAGGTGACGGGGAACACTCTGACAGTCACTGAGAGTTCAAGAACGATTAGGTATTCAGTCAGACTCATCTGAATGCCTCTGATTGGCCATAGCATTCATATACTCAACAGAATCGTGTGAGATTTTATTATGCGCAGTGCTGTGAAAACACGTCTGTATCTGGCTCAGCGCCAGACAGCGAACATCGTTTTGAATTTAGCAGCTGATGATAAGGCACTGAATGATTTAATCACGCTGGTGTGATTGTATCAAATGTAGCAAATATCATTCGGCTATATTTGTGTCTTTTGGAAACTGCATTCAAAATCCACTTGGCTCAAAAATCATAGGTGGCACGTGCGTGGGCATTCACTTTGAATGGGCATGACGCCTCTGGTTTTAGGGGACTATGTAGTGTTCATCCATAGTGTAAAATAGAGTTGCATGAACATTTTATGGAACTTTTTTTCTGCTGCTTTAGAGTACCTGGTCACAATAAGCTTTCATTTTATAGAAAATAGATTTTATTTTCAAAATGTTGATAGCCTATTGAAAGCCTGTGGTCAGTGTTTTAAGGAAAATAGTTGGGCATTTAGCTGCTATTCTTTTGTTGTGTCCCATGGACAAAAGGTAAGTCATGAAATGTTGGAACAGAAAATAATTATTAATATTTTTTGTTGTTTTTTCTTTGTTTGTTTTAGAACTATTTCTGAAATGATCCTGTTTTTATACACTTTTGCGGCATTAGTTATGTATGTATTTTCCTTTTTTTCAGTAAATATTTTTTTTAAGTTCTCATTAAAGAGTCATAAACCAAGAAAAGTGATTCAAAATTGACAAAAAGGTACAAAACATTAACTTCCAAAGAAGCATTGCAAATGATATAATCCATGTATAAATAAAGGAGAAATATAAAATTATGGATTGAAAGATGTTTATAATGAGACCCGTACACAGAGGCGGACTGGGACAAAATTCAGGCCGGGAAATCTCACACATATCCAGGCCATCCCATACACCCACAACAAATTCTGAAAGATGGACAACCCTATTAGCCTATTTGTATGACAATCATAAGCCTTTAGTCGGGGTCGTGGAAAATAATTAAAGGTTCTCTTTTGAACTGCACCTTCACTTCCCTTTTCCTTTTTTTCTCCAATATCTCTGTCACCCCTTTTTTTGTACCTGTCACTTCTTTACCAGCAGGTCTACTGTTATTAACAGAACTGTGTTCACCTTGTTGCAAAACAACCACCTCATTGCAATTTGTATGCACATAATGTTGTTATTTGTCTTAAAATGACTTAAATACCCACGATTTAACAAACCTATAATTCATACAAATATATTAAAACAAATTTTCTAAAGTGTCTAAATGCCAAAATTTGTAAAATGAAAATCCTTATACTGAACACACTATGGTATTTTTGGGCTGACTGATATGTTTGTGTTGCTGTTTGCTCTATCTCCCTCCCTTTCTTAACAATACATCCATGCATGTGAATATCTGCCTGCTACATTTATTAATGTAACTTTCCAATCGATAATGATGTCCTTTAGCACAGTATTCTGATTGATGATAATAATGGGGTGCTTCTGACAGCCTAACAGGTACTAGCAGTTTAATACTCAACTAGGTTGATAAAGACAAAACTACAGTAGCGTATCGGTCTTTGTCAGTCACGTGCGTTTATTATGTGTGACGTCACCGAGGCGCCATTTTGAAGGTGTCAGTGCATTGGGCAGTGAACTGAAAGTGTACAGAGCTGTACAGTAAAGACCGATTAAATTGTCATACTGGAGAAACAGATGCAAACCAAGTAGATACGGTACCGAGATAATCTCAGTAATTTTTTTGAACCGTAATTTATATAATTTGTCATTGAGGATTAACAATTAACACTGATCCATACCTGACGGAAAAAAAATGAGTGCCGCCGGCATCGCTACCTCCAACCTTGTTGAATATACACTGTAAAAAAAAAACAGTTGAGCCGACTTAACATTTTAAGGCAACCAGCTTCAGCAGATTTTTGTGTTCCCTCAACTTGTTTTTGCAGGAGATTCTTAACTTTTGTTTTAAACTTAAAACAACAATGTGAGAGAACTCAAAAATCAGCTGAAGCTGCTTGCCTTATAACTTTAAGTCGGCTCAACTTTTTTTTACAGTGTATGATTATCTTGTTTACAGTATAAAAACGTATAGTTACTTATACACTTATATGTTCTGTTTTTGTCTACCATTGATTTGCACACATAATTTGCACAATTATAAGTAATTACGTCATGTGAGTCTCTACCATTAAACCTTACACTGTTTGTTCAAAATTTTTCGTACTTCATTTGGCTGATAACAACTGATAAGTACTAATAACAAGGAGACAATCAAAAACACATTATGAAAATTGCATTATACATACTTTATTATTAATGCAACACTGTGCTAAAAATCCGTTTCAAAATGCATAACAGAAGATGTGGCAAGAATGATGAATCATCAGCACTCTGTTTTCTTAAGTGGACACAGTACAAGTACTACAAAGAAAGCTGAATACATCAATAATAAGATTTGATGCTTCTGCCAAACATTTCTGATGACCCTTTCTGCATGGATTCTTAGAAGTGCTAGAACAGTGTTTGTGAAGGCAGATCCAATCTAAGGTGCATGAGGTTAACATAAGTATTTATCATGAAGTGAGAATTGTCCTCATATCTGACATGAAAAGCAGCATAAGGCAATAAAACCCTTTATGGCAGGGATTCTCAACTCTAGCCCTCACTTCCTATAGAATTTAGCTCACATCTCAATCAATCTCACCTGCCTGTAACATTCTAGTAACGTGAAGATCTTGGTTAGCCTGTTTAGGGGTATTCTATTAGGGTTGTAGCTTAACTCTGCAGTAAATTGGACCTCAAGGCCCAGAGTTTAGCAAGTTTGGCATACCTGAATAATACTTTACTTCAATGAAAAACATTCAGACATCCTGAGTTTATGCCACAGCAGTCAGTTTTCTTCTGCGCACACACAAGTTACATTCAGTAACATTCAAGTTACATTCAGTTAGAGACACTGAGTGGTGTCGTGTGAAGCCAACCATCTCTTCCGGCCTTTTGTGTGTAGCGGAGCATTTCCTCCGGCCTTCAGTGTGTAGCCGACCATCTCCTCCGGCCTTCAGTGTGTAGCGGAGCATTTCCTCCGGCCTTCAGTGTGTAGCCGACCATCTCCTCCGGCCTTCAGTGTGTAGCGGAGCATCTCCTCCGTCCTTCAGTGTGCAGCTGACCATCTCCTCCAGCCTTCAGTGTGCAGCTGACCATCTCCTCCAGCCTTCAGTGTGTAGCGGAGCATCTCCTCTGGCCTTCAGTGTGTAGCCGACCATCTCCTCCGGCCTTCAGTGTGTAGCGGAGCATCTCCTCCGGCCTTCAGTGTGCAGCTGACCATCTCCTCCAGCCTTCAGTGTAAAGCTGAGCATCTCCTCCAGCCTTCAGTGTGCAGCTGACCATCTCCTCCAGCCTTCAGTGTGTAGCGGAGCATCTCCTCCGGCCTTCAGTGTGTAGCTGACCATCTCCTCCGGCCTTTAATGTGTAGCGGAGCATCTCCTCCAGCCTTCAGTGTGTAGCGGAGCATCTCCTCCGGCCTTCAGTGTGTAGCGGAGCATCTCCTCCGGCCTTTAGTGTGTAGCAGAGCATCTCCTCCGTCCTTCAGTGTAAACCTGAGCATTTCCCCGGGCCTTCAGTGTGTAGCTGACTGTTAGGCGACTATCTTGGGGACCGTTATTTTCGTCGCCGAGAGGCTGATTAGAGGAAACTTGCCCGACACGCTTGCTGAGAATGATCATGAATCCAGACTGCCTTTTGTTGATTTATTTGCACGATAAACAAACAGGGTAGTGCATTCAATACATTCCGTAAATGTTTCACTGGCATATGAAATGGTGTCCAAAGTCATGATACAGCATTAAACAGTGATAGAATTTCTTTAGCGGTCAGCAAAGTAAGACTTCCCCCGTCACCCCCTCCCTACTCCAACACACAGGTGAACAGATTATATATTCTTTCTACTTCCGCCACCACCAGGTGCCACAATTATCGCATCAAAAATGTTCAAATCAAAAGAACCACACCTGGCTCCTACATTCCGGCCCCTAATTATTACAGTTAATACACAGTAATAATTACATACACATTACACATGCAGGGCAATACACAATAAAGAGTGTTTATTTATAGTCCAGTCGATTCAATTGAAAGGTCATATTATTCAATACCGCAATCAAGATTCAGCTGACTCCTGCAGAAGGCAGATCTTGGTTACAGGCCTGCATATACGATTGGTTTGGGTCTTGATCCAGACTTGTCTCACGAGTCCTCTTCTGTCTGCAATCACTTCGGTTATCTTTCCAGTGATCCAGGAGTTGCGAGGTGCCGAATCATCCACTACAAGTATGATGTCCCCTGGAATAAAATTCCGCTTGATCTTTGTCCATTTCTGTCGTTCTTGCAATTGTGGCAAGTACTCCTTAGTCCACCTTTTCCAAAATAAATCAGCCATGTATTGGACTTGCTTCCATCTTCGCCGTGCATACATGTCCTCTTTCTGAAACAGCCCAGGAGGTAAACATGGTTTAGTTTTAAGAAGCAAAAGGTGATTTGGAGTTAATGCTTCCAAGTCGTTTGGATCTGTGGATTCCTTAGTAATGGGTCTACTGTTGAGAATTGATTCCACTTCACAGAGCACTGTGTAGAGTGCTTCCTCGTCCAGACTTTGTGTCCTCAAGGTAGAATTAAGGACCTTTCTGACAGAACGAATCAACCTCTCCCATGCTCCTCCGTGATGTGATCCAGTGGGAGGGTTGAAGGTCCATTTAATTCCCTTTAACGAGAGTGCATCATTGATCTGTTCCAAGTTCCATCCTTCAATGGCACGTTTCAACTCGCGCTCTGCGCCGACAAAGTTAGTGCCATTGTCTGACCGTAACTCTTTGACCTGTCCTCGCCTCGCAATAAAACGTCGAAATGCATTAATGCAAGAATCTGTGTCCAGTGATGAAGCAACTTCAATGTGTACTGCTCTTATTGCCAAACACGTGAAGATAACTCCATATCTTTTCACAAGACTCCTCCCACGTTTGACTTCAAACGGGCCAAAGTAGTCGACTCCAACATAACTAAAGGGAGGTTCTTCTGAAGAAACTCTATCCACAGGCAAGTCAGCCATCTGTTGTTGACCCGCAGCTCCCTGTAGCCGCCGACACACCACACATCTTGCCAAGATCTTCCTTATAGAACCACTAACACCAGGGATCCAATATCTCTGGCGTAATCTTGACAACATATGATTTCTACCTCCATGGCCAACCTCTCGATGAATATGTTGCAAGATGAGGTCGCTGATATGAAGGTCTTTAGCTAATATGGCAGGATGTTTTGATTCTTCAGGCATAGCAGCCTTACTTAGCCGTCCTCCAACTCTTAACACACCGTCTTCTAGTGTTGGATTGAGCTTATATATACGGCTGTTTCTTTTCACACCCTCACCCTTTTGAAGACAAGAGAACTCTTCTGAGAACCACCTTCTCTGACAGAACGTGATTAATTCAATTTCAGCTTCTCTAATCTCTCCCAATGAGAGATAACCACCATAAAGCTTGTTCTTAAAACCATGCATGTCCTTGGTGAGAGCATCTTCCTGTTGAGTTACATCTGACACAGACTCAACAAGATGTACAGTGAAATCCTTCTTCTTCCTGAGATTCAAAAACAAAGCTTTAAATCTTAGAATCCAACCCATCACTCTTATTAGATGTGTCCATGATGAGGTGCGGTTGATCAAACAAGTCACGGCATCATTTTGATCCCCTATTGGCAAAACTTCAATCGCAGCTGATACCTTGACCTCAGGGTCTCCAGATGGAAGCTGTTGCAATTCCTCTGGGTTAACAGGCCAGTCTTCTTCTGATTGCAAGAGAAATGAGGGACCAGATATCCAAGTTTTGTTGTTTAGGAATAGCTCCGCCCTCACACCTCTGGAGGCAAGGTCTGCAGGATTATATACAGTGTTCACAAATCTCCATTGAGATGCATCAGAAACCTTAAGAATCTCTGAGACCCTGTTTGCCACGAAGACTCGAAATCTTGAGGTTTCGTTCTTAATGTATTTCAATACCGAAGTACTGTCGGTCCAGAAAACGGATTCCTGGAGCTGTAGTCTTAGTTCCTTTCTCCACAGTTTGTCCATACGAGCTGCTACAACAGCAGCTGTTAACTCCATGCGTGGAATAGTAACAGGCTTTAGAGGTGCTACCCTAGATTTTCCCATTATGAAGGTGCTGTGCATCCGAGAGTGTTCATTGCGCAGCAATAGATAGGTAACCATACCATATCCGGCCTCACTTGCATCAGCAAAATGATGCAACTGAGCAGTGGTTGCTTCTCCAAAGTTCAGGGGTTTTAAACATCGTCTGATGCTGAAACCTTCCAATTGATGTAGTTCCTTCATCCAATCTATCCACTCCTGAGCAACCGTTGCTGGTATGATGTCATCCCATCCTAGCCTATTCCGACACAGATCCTGAAGAATCCTTTTAGCTGAAAAAACCACAGGAGCTAGGATCCCCAGAGGGTCATAGAAAGAGCTGACAGTTGAAAGGATCCCTCTACGAGTCAATGGTCTCTCCTGAATGTTTATGCTGAACTTAAAGGTGTCGGACTGGACACACCAACGCAATCCCAGTGCTCTTTCAACAGGCAATGAGTCATGGTCCAGATCCAGGTCTTTAACTTCCTTTGCTTTCTCCTCCTCAGGTATTGAGGCCAACACACTGCGGTTATTGCTTATCCATTTTGTTAAATGAAAGCCGCCCTTTGTACAGATGATTGTAAGGTCTTTGTAGAGGGATATAGCTTCCTTTTCTGAGGCTACAGAAGCAAGACAGTCATCTACATAGAAATTGTACATAATGGTCTCAAACACTTGCTGGCTGAAGAAGTCTTTGTTGTCTTCTGCACACTTTCGTAGAGCAAAATTAGCACAGCTTGGAGAGGACGTTGCCCCAAACAAATGGACAGTCATCCTATACTCCTCCATACACTGAGTATAGTCTCCTCTGGGCCACCAAAGAAATCTCAATAGGTCCACATCCTCCTCTGGAACTTGAACTTGATGAAACATTGCCTCGATGTCAGACATCAGAACAACAGACTCTTTCCTGAACCTGGTCAAGACTCCAATCAACGTACTAGTCAGATCAGGACCAGTCAAGAGTTGTGCATTGAGTGATGCGCCTTGAAATGATGCTGCACAATCAAAAACAACTCGCATCTTCCCTTTCTTCGGATGGTATACCCCGTGGTGTGGGATATACCAAACCTTTCCATCACTGCGCGATAGGTCTGTGACTGGCACTCTCTCTGCATAGCCACTGGATATAAGGTTATTCATGAAGGCAGTATAATCCTTATGGAATAATGCATCTCTGACAAACCTTCTCTTCAAGTTATAGGTGCGTTGTTCTGCGATGTTACGGTTGTTAGGCATGCTTATTTTTCTGTCCTTCAAAGGTAATGCAATACTGTAATGGCTATCAACTAATTTCACAGTATTGTTAACCATTTCTAAGAACCTACAGTCCTCCCTTGAAGGTCCTGGCTGTTCCTCCTGACTGCACTCCGGAAAGTCTGTCTTGAACTGTTGTTTCCAGAGTTCATCAAGTGTTACAGCAGAAATTCTATTGATGGTAACTGCAGACTGATACACGTCAGGTCCATCACAACATCCTTCACCAAGAGGTCCATTTACCGTCCAACCAAGCATTGTCTTGATGGCATAGGGCCCTTTATCCACACTCCTAATAACTTCAAGTGGTTCCAAGGCTCTGGGCACGTTCATGCCTATTAGAAGCTCCACATCTGCATCTATCGCAGGCAAGCACACATATTTCAAATGAGGCCATTTATGCAGATCTTCCTGTCGTGGTATGTTACTCCTATTCACAGGCATCTCACGTTGTGTAAAGATGTCTGGCATTTCACAATACCAAACACTGTCCAATCCAGCCACTTCCAAGTCCGACACAATACAACTGCCCACAATTCTCTCTTGGCCCATAGTGCGCAAAAGAATCTTTGTTTTTCTCCCAGAGAGATTCAGTCTATCCATCAAACCCATTGTACAGAAGGATGCTGAACTGCCCTGGTCTAAAAAGGCATAGGTCTCCACTATCGTTTGACCTCTTTTTGATTTTACCTTTACTGGTACGATGGCAAGCTTAAAGTCTTGTTCACCGGCCCCAGTAAGACCACTGGTTTGAACTGTAACCAAAGAACTGCCCACTGCACTCTCTAAATTGCTCTTGCCTTTCTCTACATCTGCTCCCTTACCCTTGTGGTGGATATGAAGCATACTAGGGTGCCTTAAGCCACATGTTTTGCAAGAAAGACGTTTCCTACACTCCTTACTGATGTGACCAGTACACAAACAGCCAAAACAAACTCCAGTCCCTTTTAGGAAATCAATCTTCTCACTTTGAGCTCTCTTCTCCAACAGCGTACAAAACTCCAACATGTGTTTACCTTTACAGTACAGGCAAGTCCTTTCAGATAAATTTTCATCTTTAATCTTGTATCCGGTTACTGTCTTTTCAACTGTAGTAGCGGTGTGTACAAAGCTACTTTCTTTAGCCCTAAGTGAGGTGATTTTATCCTGCTGCCTTCTTTAATTGCCACCAACACTGCTGCCTCCTGTAGATTTCCAAACACAGGATCCATCAAGATTTTCACTTGGCGCTCCATAAAATCACAATATCAACAAATATAGCTCTCCGATGATACCTTTCCTGAATGTCACATGACACTGTTCGCCACTTGTCTCTCAGTTTGTAGGGTAATCTCTTAATCACAGCAATCATATTGGCAGGGGTATCCAATTCACAAAGGCTATGAACCTCATCCATGGCATTGCAACATCCACGCAAGAACAGACTGTATGCATGCAAGGCCTTTCCATCCTCTGACTTAATTGTTGGCCATGAAGAAACCTTATTCAAATAGGCAGATGCAATCATATGTTCATCTCCAAAGTTTTCATGCAGTAAAGCCTTTGCCTTTGCATAACCTGAGCCATCACTCACATGTTGACAGCTCCTAACAAGTTGTTGCGGTTGGCCCCTGGTGTACTGTTCCAGAAAATGCAGGTTATCTTCAACATTGTCTGTCTTTCCCTCAATTACCTGTTCAAGGGACCGCATGAAAGCATGGTACTGTAGAGGGTCGCCATCAAATATTTGAATCTCTCTTTTAGGCAGTGATGCAAGACATTGCTGATGGACCAGCATAGATGTTATCTCATTCTGTTTTTCCATTATAGATAACATATGTTTCTGATCACTATCAATATTTGTGGAAAAGAGTGTATGAACATCTCCACGCCGAGACACCGATGGTGCAGTAGTATTTGGAACTGTGCTCTGTCTCATGAACTCCGAGGGCCTCTGATGGGAATAAATGGTATTGTCTACCCTTTTCTGTTTTAACCTTACAAAGCGTAAATCAGAATTTCCAATTGCTGGTTTTCCCTCTTCGTCTTTTCCAAGATTTTGTGGAACAAAAGTCTCTGCATCAAAGTTAAGAGCATCTACTGCTTTTCCCCTTTTCTTAAAATATGACTCCATACCATCAGATCGATGAGAAACAGCACTCCGCACACCAGATCCAGAGGTTCTTAAAACATTCACCTTTGCCATAGATGCGGCTATATCAGCCTTAAGCTGAAGTTCCTCCTTTTGTTGTCTTAATTTCTCTTCCTGCTCCTCAAGAGAATGTTTTTCCTTTAACAAACTTTGACGGGCGAGCAGAGCAGCTATTTCAGCCTCTGCTTTAAGACGTGCAGATGAAGTAGTGGAAACGTTTGATTTTGAACCCTGTTTTCCACTACTTAAGTTTGATATACTGTCGCATGGCAATATGTCATCCTGATCATCATTTTGAGAAGATGGTTGCTGTTGTCCCCTTTTTACATCCTCATGAATCCCAACTTTTTCCCCTGACAGAACGTCTTGATGACACTCAACATCATGAGTTAGCTCTGAACAAGGCCTACTGACGTCTGAAATCCACGCTTTAGCATCATTAATAAATCCTTGATTGTATTCGATGATGCTTACGAACCATGCATCTTGTCTTTCTTGTTCATCAGATGGAATTAAAGGCATCAGAGATTTGTGCAATGCAGTGGCTTTTTCAGACGCTTGCAGCAGAACATCAAACTGTGCTTTAACTTGTGAAACGTTTTGATCATCCCCCATGAGCTCCTTGAGAGACAATATCTGGCTCTTTAATTTGTTTACTTCCTCTTTACGCTGTTTCTGAATTAACTCAATCTTGCTTGCCAAAGCCTTTGCGGTCAGAGTGATTTTTCTTTTCTCCATTTTAGATGAAGTTGAGCCAGCCCTTGATCCACTCATTTTGTGCATACAGACAGATGCAAATAACCATCACAGTATGAATCCAACGTAACCCAACAACGTCAATAACCATAACAATCGCAACGCGTTGAATCCAACAACAACGTTAATAGCCACAACAATCGCAACGCGTTGAATCCAACAACAACGTTAATAGCCACAACAATCGCAACGCGTTGAATCCAACAACAACGTTAATAGCCACAACAATCCCAACGCGTTAAACCCAACAACAACGTTAATAACCATAACAATCGCAACGCCCGACCAGCGGCAATCGACAGCAACACCAAACTACAACAAGTGGCAGTAACCTCTCCAAAACTGCGTTCAACAAGCCATAACACAGTATAAAACACACAGGTTACATACCACTGGTTGTGTGCGATGCAATCGGGCAGCCGCCGCTATCCAAAGATTCAAGCCGGGAATGCACGTATGATCTTCACACTCAATGGCCGATGATCCACTTTCTCCGGCGTTCGATGAATGTGGCTTCCTTTCCTTTTGTCCTTGAACATAGAGTTGGCTATACGTCTTATTTTGCTGACAAATGTTAGGCGACTATCTTGGGGACCGTTATTTTCGTCGCCGAGAGGCTGATTAGAGGAAACTTGCCCGACACGCTTGCTGAGAATGATCATGAATCCAGACTGCCTTTTGTTGATTTATTTGCACGATAAACAAACAGGGTAGTGCATTCAATACATTCCGTAAATGTTTCACTGGCATATGAAATGGTGTCCAAAGTCATGATACAGCATTAAACAGTGATAGAATTTCTTTAGCGGTCAGCAAAGTAAGACTCCCTACTCCAACACACAGGTGAACAGATTATATATTCTTTCTACTTCCGCCACCACCAGGTGCCACAATTATCGCATCAAAAATGTTCAAATCAAAAGAACCACACCTGGCTCCTACACTGACCATCTCCTCCATCCTTCAGTGTGTAGCTGACCATCTCCTCTGTCCTTCAGTGTGTAGCTGACCATCTCCTCCGTCCTTCAGTGTGAAGCTGACCATCTCCTCCGTCCTTCAGTGTGTAGCTGACCATCTCCTCCGTCCTTCAGTGTGAAGCTGACCATCTCCTCCGTCCTTCAGTGTGTAGCTGACCATCTCCTCCGTCCTTCAGTGTGTAGCTGACCATCTCCTCCGTCCTTCAGTGTGTAGCTGACCATCTCCTCCGTCCTTCAGTGTGAAGCGGACCATCTCCTCCGTCCTTCAGTGTGTAGCGGACCATCTCCTCCGTCCTTCAGTGTGTAGCGGAGCATTTCCTCCAGCCTTCAGTGTGTAGCGGACCATCTCCTCCGTCCTTCAGTGTGTAGCGGACCATCTCCTCCGTCCTTCAGTGTGTAGCGGACCATCTCCTCCATCCTTCAGTGTGTAGCGGAGCATCTCCTCCGGCCTTCAGTGTGTAGCGGAGCATCTCCTCCGGCCTTCAGTGTGTAGCGGAGCATCTCCTCCGGCCTTCAGTGTGTAGCGGAGCATCTCCTCCGGCCTTCAGTGTGTAGCGGAGCATCTCCTCCGGCCTTCAGTGTGTAGCGGAGCATCTCCTCCCTCCTTCAGTGTGTAGCAGAGCATTTCCTCTGGCCTTCAGTGTGTAGCTGACCATCTCCTCCCTCCTTCAGTGTGTAGCAGAGCATTTCCTCCGGAGGTCTCGGGGCTAAATTATAAAAGACCGGAGTATCGATAAGCTCTGACGTTAACGATTCTGTTATCGGTACTGGAGAGATTAAGAAAACACACATAGATTTATTATTGCTATATATACACATTATCTTGCAAATTCTATCTCACCAGAGTCACCAGCTGTTTTTATATGCAATAATATTCAAACTCTTGTCTATGATGCATTTTTGCTATTCCCAATTCAGATCGCGCTCACGTGGATGAGTTCAGCACGCGCAACATGAAATCCCTGTTTATGATAGAAGAGAACTAACCATTAAAACATGCTTACACTTTAGGCCTGTGGCTGTTATATTAAACTGAGTTTATTTAATGTTTTTGTTTAGCTTCTAAAGATTATAGCCGCGTTTCTTCTAGCACAACTTCCTTCCCTTCACAGCGGCGCGCATTCGTTCCTCCCTGACCAAAACTTAACGTCAGAATCAGATCAATCGTCTGTCGATTGTTGTAAAATGCCATCTTTACAGTTGATAAATTGCTGGACATGTTTGATAATAAAACGTTGAAAGTACAATCCACACGAGAGACGCTGTTCCTCAGGCTGAAGTGTGTGTGCGTGTGTTTGTGTGTGTGTTTGCGCGTGTGTGCGTGTGTGCGCGTGCGCGGCGCGCTCCAAAACAGACAAGCAAAGTACACTTTGAGCTTCGGGCGCGTCCAAACGATCAAATACACACACAATATGCAAAAACGGACGGCTTGGAGAGTATTCACTTAAACAGTTTATATCTTAAAGTGAACGAGAACAGTTGGGAGAAAATTGTGTGTCAATATTTTGTCTTAGTGACAGATTGGAGCTTCTTCAATTTTGTTCTTTGATTAACATTGAAGAAGCTCCAATCTGTCACTAAGACAAAATATTGACATTTATAATGTGTTCATTTATATTTGATCACTTTTAGATTTATTTTGTAGCTATTATTTACCTGAACATTAATGTTAGTAGACCATCATAGATAAATGAAAGCACTGTGTTTTTGTTTTTTTACATTTGTACATTTGTTTTATGGTATGACAAATGGTATATTTGTCAGTTTATTTAACTTTGTTTCTTTGTTCGTGTTCTTACTCTATCTTATCTTATGTATATAAAACACTAAAAATGCCTGCACACTGGTGCATTTACAAATTGATGTTTTATATTTATTTAATGAAATATTTATTTAACATTTCAGAATATAAAGCCATGTTAATTAAGCTGCTAATCTATCATAGAAATATATATTTCATACATATATGTGTATGTATGTATGTATATATGTATGTATATATATAAATAACAAAAAGTACCGATAAGAATACCGTTAAAGTACCGGATCGATAAGCAGTATCGATAAGAGTAGTTATACCGTTAAAACCTTAACGATACCCATCCCTAGCCTTCAGTGTGTAGCGGAGCATCTCCTCCGTCCTTCAGTGTGTAGCTCCGTCCTTCAGTGTGTAGCGGAGCATCTCCTCCGGCCTTCAGTGTGTAGTGGAGCATTTCCTCCAGCCTTCAGTGTGTAGCTGAACGTCTATCCAGCCATCAGTGTGCAGCTGAGCATCTCCTCCATCCTTCAGTGTGTAGCTGAGCATCTCCTCCGGCCTGGTGGGTCATCGTCTCAGCTGGCTGCAATGTGTTTTTTTTTCTTAGCTGCTCAGTCACACCTAGCCTAAATACTGTATATGAAATGAAAATGTACAAACATGTATTCAGTACTTTTTAAAATTGTAAGAAATAAAAATTTGAAACATTGGAAAAGTATTTTAGTTAAGTATTCAGTTTAAATTGCACTTGAATTAAGTACAAAAAAAAAAAAAAAAAAACAACAACTATATTTAATTTCAGTAACATTATAAAAATACAAAAAAACTTTGACACCTATGCATAAAACACGTTTCTGCTCACCAGCTCCCTGGTTGTCTGTTTAATAGCATTGATAACCTTAAAAAACATGTGAATATAACGTTGGCTACTTCAGAAAACAGAAAATAAGCACATCTAAAAAATCTCTTACTTGAAAATGTCGAGTGTAAACGAACAGAAGATATGAAGATATGTTCATATGCTTCTCGGTTGGCATCTCAACGGAGGCAGTCGCTTTTTTTCACTCTCCCGTCCTCCCTTTTTCCTCCCTGCTTGCTTCTTCTGTCTCGTCTCATCTCATCTATTGAAGAGACTCTCTCTGCACGGCTCTCCAAACTGGAAAATTATGGATTTGATCAACTGGTCTCTCAGCGCAATTGATACCATCTTCTCAACGAGAAGTCTGGGTTCTGGGAACCCGTTTGTCCCGACGGGACGCTCGCGTCGGATATACGAGGGATGCATGGGAGAGGTGGCAAATCGTATGTCTGGCGGCTCTTTCTGTGGAGGACGCTGAGGATATCTACCTTTTCGGCACCATGATATCAGGTTTTCTGCTGATTGGATTAGGCTTTGCCCTGGGTTATCGGAAAATTCAGAAGACGGGAACAGCTATCCAAAGTCTCACAAGGCTGCCCGTTTTGATTGAAGCCGTGGGAAGAGCGGTCAGCAATGAGACTGAGACTATAAACCGGAATATGGATGCCATCATGTTGAAACTTACGGCTTTGCAAGTGAAAATGTATGATTTCAGAGACCAGAATGGACAGAGAGAATAAAGCTGTGAAGATTTGCAGCTGTTCGCCCCAAAAGACACAACAAAATGTAATCTTATCTTTTCTGGCTCCCCCGTACCGGCTGGCTTGGCCAAGGTCATGCTGGATAAACTACCCTGGAAGAGCGCTGCAGTGAAGACTCTCTTGCTCCCTTCCCCCATTACAGACATTACTCCCCTCCCCGATCAACTGCCTCCGAACGCTTTGTACCGCCACCTGTCGAGCAGGTCTGCGACGGCGCGCCGTAATAAATGGCTGCTGGACGGACGGCTGCTTGCCAGAGCTGGATATGTCCCCTGTTGCAAGTCATGTGTTTATGGTATATGTGCTTTTGTGCTGAGGTGTTTTTCTGTTCTCACACTGTACTCCCAAATGGAGCATAGTCTGGGGGTTAAAAATGTTTTCCTCCTCTCTTTCCTCATGTAAATGCTGTATTTTTCTTACATTCCCTGTCTTCCTGTTCTGTCTGCCCCATTGTCATATGTATGTTGTGTATGTATGGACAGGTTGATGGCTAATTTCGCTGGTACTTGTTACTAGTGACAATAAAGGGCTACTACTACTACTACTACTATGTTGGCAAATATGATAATTTTGAGTACCACCACTGAAACCCAGGGCATCCGACGCCTTTTGTTGTCTATAGTCTTTTTTTCAAGTGTGAGACCTAAAATATCTTCGTGGTGAGTTTTTGACCTTTTCTATCGTGTAATTTACTATTGCAGACTTTAACACAACAAGAACGAACCATTTTGAAGTAAATTAATAGGACAATTCTCCTACTACAGAACACCTTCCCTGCGTCTCAATGTTCATACTATTCATCCTAAATAGTATTTGTGAGATTAAAATAAGTGTTTCCCAAAGCATATTATGTTGAAAAGAGTAAGCCAAAAGTCCCTGGATGGTCTACTATTTTAGGTAGATTTTTGAAGTGTGGATCCATGCACACTCTAATGGCTAAAATTGCCCACAATCCATTGCGCTTTGGCGAAGGATTCTGTCCAGAACTGCAAACGCATTAGAAAAACTACAAATGCATTGCGTGCGCGCGATCGAGCCTTAGGTAGAGTGGTTTGCAAAAAGAGGTTTGAGTTACTAATAATCAACATTTAACCTGGTAAAAAGTATTTATTTATTGTTATGCATGTTATATTTAATCTGCAACAGCAATGTGAACTTTTATAAACATTCATTTGGTCGTTAACTTTTAAATGCATCATTATGCAGAAAATATGAGTAGAGTTCTCGGCATGAAAGACCCCGCGACTGGCAGATCTTCGAGCTACTTCTTTTCTCTCTAATGCAATAGGAAGTTAAATTAAATGAAATGTGGAGGATATTAACAGTGACAAGATGATTGATTGACAGGCCAGTTTACAGTGACAGGCTGCGTGTAACAGATGCGACAGAGCCCTCTGTTAAAAACGCAGTTGTATGACGTGATAGTATGTCCCAAAGCTTGCCTACTCATACTACACACTCATAAGTGTGTACTTATTCCAAAAGAGTACATACTTTAAGGGCGTAGTATAAGTATGCACATTGGGACGCAGCAAGTGACTTTCCACAACCTACTGGTTGTTTTGGTTTTATATTGACAGTATCATTTAATTTTTATAGGGGTCTTATAATGCCCATTTTCCACAAGTTGATATTATTCTTTTGGGTCTTAATGAAAAGTCTGTAATATCGTTTATGTTCATTGATAGTGTAAAAAACACCTTTTTAGCTTGTCAAAAACAGCTCTTTTCAGAGCAAGCAGTAGTGTGTCATTCTCCTTTAAATGAGAAAGTGCTCTGCTGACTTGTGAAACAACCGATGACAGTTCACTCAGGGCAGGTCTGAGGTAACGTTAGAGGTCTTCTCCGAGGACCTGGGACCCGACCATCAAACACAACAGTAATATCTTTATCTTTTGGGAATTCATTTGTGAGTAATTAATACGATTAATTGATCAGCAGCACATCATGCAATTAATTAGATAAACATTGTAATCGCTTGATAGCCCTGGGAAACTTTTGTATTTCCATCAACACCAAAAGGTGTCAGTATAAAACTGAAAACAACTTTCATATCGGCCATTGTAACATAAATAAACAAAGCCTGAGGGTGTTACAATAGGCCATTTATATGACATGATTCTGTGACTAAGCGGCTTTTGTCACTAAACTGCAAGTATTGCAATGTAGCGTTACCTTTCTCACACTCATATTAAAGGCAGGGCATTATGTTATCAGCGTGTGCTAGTTACACCAACAATTCCAAACTTGTCATTTACATCATTTATGACTAAGACAATAATGCGGGTTCTGTTGGCCAGTAGCCATGAGAGTAGCCAAAGTGCTTGAAATGAATATTTAATAGCGTCAGCATGTAGCATGGACTATTTCACATGCTCTTAGCCTGTCTGCAATTCTGATAACAACAGGATCTGTGATCGCTCAGACTCAATGTTACATTTCACTTTTTTAAGGAAATGTGAATTCATTTATAAAATATCAGCTTTGGACGATTTGCTCATTCTGTTCACACAAGGGAGAAACCCCCTAAGATAACTACTTCTCATAAAGGAAATGACATTTGTATGAGTAATGATGGGTAGTACTTTTTCTCACGTTTTGCAGACTACTGTAAGTCATCCAGATGACACACTAAAGTTATGAAAACAATCTCTCATTTATAAACTTTGCTTTTAGAAAAGATGAGATAAATGACTGACTGAGATTAATGTGCTGATATATTTATGAAGAAACCACTGCATTCTATTTTATTTTCACACACACACACACACACACACACACACACACACACACACACACACACACACACACACACACACACACAGCACTTTATTTATTTCATAAATTGCAGTGACTGCTCTAAAATATGGAACACCAATATTTCAGGAGTTTAGAACATGCTTTTGATAACTCTTATTTCCGATATGGGTTTATGTATATGCCTTTTTTTTGAGTCAACGTTTTTTCCAAAGGCACTGTACGATTCCAGTGTTTCCTGTCATAGCTATGCAAACATTTGATTTCAAAAACAGTATGATAGCTATTAAACTATTTCTTGTTATGATTTTATATCTGTATTCAACCTCAGAATGATCTCGAAGTAAGTCTGATTTTATGGTGGCCATGCTTCAAAAGGGACACCGGATGCCCATTTTCCACAAGTCTAGAGTAAAATAATTTGCGCAGACAAACAAATTTAGGTATATAGTGCATTACCATCAAAATCAAATATTAATCCACTGTGTCCTCAGTGGCTCTGATACCGGGAGAAAATTAAGGCTCTTATGTTCTTCTACATCCAACTACAAAACACCTGCATTGCTTTCAAGACGTTGTCGCTACAGCTGCTCAATCGCGGAGAAAATGATGGACTTCAAATAACTGGCTAAGTGTGGAAATATGCTAATACGGAACAGTACGTCGGCGGTCGTGAGTGGGGCCTGAACAATATGACATCATACTGCTAGAAAATGGCTTGATAATCGAGACTGTATAGTTTTGGGGGATTAAAAAAAAGTAGTGAATGGATTTTATATCATTAAACCCTGTAAAACCAAACAAGGGAGGTTAACTCAAACTGTTTGAGGAAACTGATTGCCTTAAACCATTTAAGTTTGTAAACTAACAATTATGAGTGCTCTGAACTTATTTCAGTTGAGTTCACTAAAATAAGATATAAATTGCAGTTAAGTAATTAAGTGATTAATTAAGTGTCAATTGAGCATTAGCGATGAACACCTGCTGTTAACAAACAGAATCACTGAGGAAAAGAGAAACACAAGAACTACTACAACTGACTTCAGACACAGACTTAGATGAAATCAACTGAAATACAATACATTAAATCTCTCAAAATCTGATCTCTCAAAACAACCCCACAAACAGCATCACCAGCTCCACTTATTAATAACAAGACTGACTTTATTTCTGTCAGACATCTACAGAAGATCTTATTGAGAATTAACTAAGGTTTAGATGTTGATTTATTTTTTCTTTTGAAGTAACCATGTTAGAGATCAGTGTCTGTTTTAGTTGGGCTCTTGACCCTTGACATTTGTGTTAGTTTTCTTTTTCTCTGGCTGTTGTAATCATGTGTTACTCAAACATACTTGTTACAACTCAAAAGCCCAGAGAAAATGATCAGTGGTTGTTGTATATTTCTAAAAACAATCTTCTATGATTGAACTGAAACTGAGCAGACGTGGAGAGAGAGAGGTGTGTGCGCGTGCTGGGAAAACAAGACCTCTCACTTTCCCCTTTTTTTAGGGTGACTGTGATGACTCTCTGACAATGATATACTGACTTTCCAGGAACGTTTGGAGGAACTAAATTAGCTCCTACTTCAGAGTAGGGTCTAAAACAGTTCTAGGAACGATTCGTGACATAAGTGTATGCTGATTTGCTAAATGCGTACGAAAACGCACTCACCCGCCATGATTTAAAACTGTGTAAACATATACTCTGTAAGCATTGTATCATACTGAGAGCATTTATAAATGGCATTTATCTGAAGTCTTCGTCTACGGGGTTTTGTGCTTCTATCAGCCTTAATGAAATGTAACACTGCAAATTGTCGTTGGATAATCTTGGTCCTCCTTTCCGTTTTTTTAATTGCTTGACATTGTTGAACACCGCGCACAAATGACGTCGCTGTCGACCGGCTTATGTCACTTCTTAGTACCCATTGTCTGTGTGAATGCAACCTTTTAAATGGTACTGGGAAATAGTTCACGCAAAATGTCCCAGTACTTTAGTACTGTACTTTTAGTTCTGGAACTACAACAGTGCGAAAGGCCCTTTATACTGTCTGCAAGTAATTATAAAATAAAATTTTAAGTACACTACAAGTGCACAAAAATTAAGCACACTTCTTTTCACAAGGGTAGCTAAACCCCAATGTGCACACTATGTGTTTTGGAGTATGCGATTAACAGATTGTGATGATGAAGCTAATGATATTGACAAGAGGAATAATAATAAATAGCCTATATTTTATGATAAAAAGACTAATATTGTGTTTTAATAGCCTACTTTGGTAAGCAAATCTGTTAAAAGGGAATTACTTTTTCACTTCAATTGCATTCATAAATAATTAAATACTACAGTGTGAGGCCCAAATTTATAAATATTTATTTTAATTATGGTCTATAGCAGGGATTCTCAAATCTGGACCATTCCTGCAGAGATTAGCTCTAACTCTAATCAAACACACCTGAGCATGCTAATCAGAGTCTTCAAGATCATCAGAAGATCACAGGTAGGTGAGTTTGATCAGGGTTGGAGCTAATCTCTACAGCAGATTGGCCCTTCAGGAAAAGATTTGAGGAACTCTGGTCTATAGTCTCTTTTTTAAAGAAAGTGCTATCTATCAGTGTGGTGGTGGAACTGCATTGTGTTTGAATGTGAGCACAACCAAACAAATCTTATTTTAAGTTCTTATTTTAAATTTGAGGCATCCTATGGTTTAGAAAGGCAGTTTAACACGATAGAGATCTTGCCCCTTACATATAAGGTTGAATTCTGAAAAGGCTATATCTAAGGCAGTATCTAAATGGAAAAAAAGATGAATTGTTAATATTGTGAAATATGGTTGGTGGCAGTTTTTATATAAAAGAACATCAATGTTCTTTTGTGATCTTCACAAGTCATTGATTGCACTTTTTGGTGCCAAAGCATGTGAGAACAAGTCTGGAATGAGCGGCTTGCAAAATCTATATCAGCCAGCAAACTGCCTATCACTTTGAAGAAACCATGAACGCTGCAAGCACAAACACGCAGGAAGTGCACAAGTGTTGTGAAATTCACAAAGACAGGAAAAGAAACAGTTCGTTCCGAGGACAGTAAATCTCTGTCATCCTTCTCTTTAAGAAAGATTGAATGGGATGTTTACTCAAGGGTCCAGTTGCTGTGAAAATAGACTGTTATATGAGAGATGTTTATGATAAGAGAGTGAAAACCTTACATGCTTAGCAATAACCAGAAACAGTAAGCCTGTGTTTTTGTGGTTGACTAGGTCAATATAATGGTTGGCTTGAAAAATATAAGGACAGATAATTCAGTCCGAAACTTATTTGCACTGGATATCTCATCCCAATTGTGCAATTCAGAGGATCCATTTAAAAAGAAACTCCTTTAAATGGCTATTTGGATTACTGGATAGTCTGCTGTGTAATTAATCACCAGGGTACTATTTGTTTTGTTTGCTTTCCCAATTCATTGCAGAACAAGTTGCATTGAATTACGCAAGAAAATAATGTTTTCATGCATTATAGGTGATGACTGTATATACTTTTATTGTATATAAAAATCCAGGTTACATCTCATGCCAAAATAAAATGAAACAATATATGTATTGCACAGGGGCGGCATGCATTTATTATTTTTGAGGGGGCACATGGGGGGGTAATTCCCAGTAATTACACTGTAAGTAAATGCATTTTGCACCTTTATATATCATGTTAGTTAATCTATAATGGGTGATGGACAAATTAGCCTAATGTTCTATTAGGGTCATTCCATGGAGATAACATTATCTCATATTCCATATTCAATAACCTATAGAACAATATAATACAATGTATTCTCATATAGCATCTGAAAAATATTACGTATCATATTAGCAAAGTACAATATATTTTTCTCAAACAAAAAGCTGTTAATATTAGCATGCGATCATGTAAAATTAAATTAAACGCAATGCTTGGCTGTAAATTGATAATTCAATACCATGCTGGAAAGTATGCATTGGTATAGTAACAATTTCATACATTATATTATTGAGAAACATAAGGTTTAGTAACATGAAATGCATCTCTAAATATGATTTAGAAAGTCGAAGGCATGTGTGTGTAACTACAAAACACTTATGCTTGTAAAAACAGCGTCTTGGCAGATCTCCTCCATTCCTGATATGAATGTGCCATGGCTTGTTTCCCTTATCAGGGAAAATAAAGATGATTAATTCTATAGAAAATGAAATAATCGCTGATACCACAAGTTTTTTGGATTAACAGCTGTTTAGCGTTTAATCCTTTATGCCATACATTCAATGTAAACCCTGCCTGAGATCAGCTAATGATTGCTAAACAACAATTCAGCTATTTTAATAGATACAGATGGCGGTGGAGGCCATCAAATAAGCATCGAATCTGTCAGGCTTTTGTAAAAATACAAGTGAACTTTGTTACACAAGGTCAGAACAGTAAGTAGACAGTTTATTGTAAATATTTATATATGACATTCAACCAAAAGCTGTGGCTCAGACCATATCAAACATACAACATCTCAAACATTCAACCATTCAGTGATACGACAATGTATCAAATGTTTACCTAACCGTTAAGTACTGACCACATCTCTGTATTCAACTTGGCAACAGTAAATGACCACTTACGGATCCCCGACTGCACATTAAAAACACCCTCTAGAATTACATGTGTGAGAGAAATCCAAATGAGCATACAACTTGAGCTGCTTATATAAAATAATTGTATTTGTAGCCTGCATAGGCTGTTCAATGAAAAGCAGCTGTGTCAGCATATTTCCATGAGGTCTAAACGTCTGAGACCTTTGTGAAAAGAGTTTATTGTTGTTGAAAACAAAAATGAAACAAAGCAACATGCAAAATAAATAAGTGTTTTAAATGTAGGCATTTTCAGAAGTGGTCTCAGACCTTTGGTTTCCACTGAACCCTGCAGATTTTATAGAATTGAATAAAAAAAACTATGCAATGCAACTGACTTATTCTCATAATTTGAGTTTTTTCTCTGTTGTAATGATTCGTTCCAGTTTTTGAGCTATTCCTTAAAAGAATAAAAACAAATCGGCTCATGAGAGCCATTCATTTCAGGAATCAAGATGTCGCACTGTAAGTTTTTGATTTGTTGAAAAAATAATAATATATATTTCAGAAATCTGGCTATGCTTGTTGAACCGCATGTTACTGATTCACTAAAAAGAACCAGTTCTTTTGATTCAGGAATCAGGTTGAACTTGTGGCACAGCATGTTTTTGAATAGTTAAAAAGAATCCGCTCGTAAGAGTCATTCATTTCGGGAATCGGCTACACTTAAAGCACTGTATTTAGATTTACTAAAAGAAACCGACTGGTAAGAGTCATTCATTTCGGGAGTTAGGCTACGCTTGATGCACAGTACATTCTTGATTTGTTCAAAAGAACCGTCTTGTAAGAGCCGTTTCGGGAATCGGGCTACACTTGTATTTAGATTCGTTAAAAAGAACCGACTCGGAGTCATTCGTTTTGGGAATCAGGCTTCACTTGTTGTGCTGTAGGTTTCTGATTCACTATTATGAACCGGCTCGTAAGAGTCATTTCAGACTACACTTGTTGCGCTGTCATTAAATCACTTATTACAGTACTAGATAAAGCAGCAGATAAGCACCAAATAAGGGAACCTTTTAATTTGGTATTTTACACAAATATGATCAAATGCAAAAGACTGATCTGGGTAATCGATTCTGGTATGCTGGGATTTAATCATAAAAAACAACTCACTTTCATACATGTCAATTCATTACTTCCTAAAGCATAGCATAAAACACATTTTCCACCCATGAACCATTAAAAGGAGGTCTTCATAAGACGTTACACACTGCAGAAGGATTGTGCTTAGCAGTTGCGTTGTTGGCCCAGTATTTCTTGGTACCAAATTCCTCCGGGTACAGGGCGGAATATCCAACCGCTTCCACGGATCTCCTCTTCTGGATGCGGTGCAGCAGGATACGATAAATGCCTGTTATTGGGCTGCGACAGTCAGTGCAGGTGTTATTCTGCAGGTGCATGCATCTGATGCCCAGCTCGATCAGGGCTGAATTCACTTCCTGTTCCTCCACACACAGACTCTTCGCAGGGTCAGCCAGGTAATTGGGCGTCGCATTGAAAGCAGGATAGGGTTTGGGGTATTCGATGCCCCTCAGCCAGGAGCATACCATCAGCTGTGACACAGTGGTTCGGTCCACAGGGACGGGTCTCAGCATGACTTTGATGGCCAGTTGGCAGAGCTCAGGGACGTGGGGCGGGATGCTGTACGCCCCCTGCAGAATGCAGCGTTTCAGTCGGCCTAAGTTGTCGGCGTAGAAAGGCATGGTGGCGGTCACCATAAAGTAGAGTAGGACGCCCAGTGCCCAGATGTCCACATAGCGGCCCACGTAGCTTTTGTCTCTGAACAGTTCAGGGGCCGCATACGGCGGGGAGCCGCAAAACGTGTTCAGAATTTCAGTCGGCTTACTGACAACACTGAAACCGAAGTCACCTACTTTGATGCAGTAGCATGTGGTGTAAAAAATATTCTCTGCTTTCAGGTCACGATGGACGATGTTGTTTTCATGCTGAAAAACAAAAATGAAATATAAATATCCATTAGACTGAATCATACCTTGCAAAATTATGTGTGTGTGACCCTGGACCACAAAACCAGTCATAAGTCATTTATTGAAATTTGTTTAAATTTCATCATCTGAAGGCTGAATAAAAAAGCTTTCATTGGTGTATGGTTTGTTATGGGACAATGTTTGGCCGAGATACAACTAGGCCTATTTAAAAATCTGGAATCTGAGGGTGCAAAAAAAACTAAATATAGAGAAAATCACATTTAAAGTTGTCCAAATAAAGTTCTTAGCAATGCATATTACAAAAAAAATAGGAAATGTACAAAATATCTTCATGGAACATGATCTTTACTTAATATCATAATGATTTTTGCCATAAAAGAAAAATCGATAATATTGACCCATACAATGTATTGTTGGCTATTGCTACAAATATACCCATGCTACTTATGATTTATGACTACCTAAATGTAATTCAATGAATTTTGCTGATCAGTCTCAATTAATAACTATATTTATCATACAGGGTTTTGATCTGTCAGTAAAAAAAATGTGCACACATTACAAAATTTAATGAACTATTGTTATAATAATACTAAATGTTACTTGTACATGGTTTTAATTAAAATATAATTCTTGAACTGCACTACCGTTCAAAAGTTTGGGCTCTGTAAAAAAAAAAAATGATTCTGAAAAAAAAGTCCCTTCTGCTCAGCAATTTGGTAAAAAATACAGTAAAACCAGAAAAATTGTGTGAAACAATATTGCCATTTAAACCTACTGCTTTCTATTTGAATATATTGTCAAATATAATTTATTCCTGTGATAAAAGCTGAATTTTCAGCATCATTATTTCAGTCTACAGTGTCACATGATGTTTCAGAAATCACTCTAATATGCTGATTCGCTGCTCAAGAAACATTTCTGATTATCAATGATGAAATAAAGTTGTGCTGCTTAATATTTTTGTAAAAACCATGATGTAGAAACCTTTTTTTTGTATTTGATGAATAGAAATCATTTGTCCCATTATAAATGTCTTTACTGATACTTTAAAAAAAAAAATGGAAAAAATTATTTCACCAAAATAATCGAACTGAATTGAACAAATAACCAAACGTCATATCTCATAATCTACGTTTAGAAGATGTTCAACCCATTTAATTAAAACTCGGAAGTCAAATTGCTTAGAAAAGTAACAGAGCACCTATTCTCAACAAATCACTGGAATAGTTCACGTTTGTAGCACATGTGCAGGATGAGTCCCGTAGTTTTAATCCGGATTTTGAGGGATTTGTACTAATTGTAATTCTAAGTGCGAGCGATGCTTGTCTTCACAAGCAGCATTACTAAACTGGAGCTGTTGTCAGGTCGGGTGAGGCCTTGCTGCACTCACCATGTATTTGATGGCAGAGATGATCTGGGCAAAGACAAGCTTGCTCTCTATGTCTGACAGGCGTCCCCTGCTGGTGATGCGTGAGAACAGGTCTCCTCCGCTGCCGTACTCCATTGCGAGGTACACATGCTTACTGGTCTCAAGCACCTCATACAGACGCACAATGTTCGGATGGGAGAGGTTTTCCATGCAGATGATCTCGGAGGCAAATAGATTCTGCGTCTTCTTGTCGAGATGCGCCTTCCTGAGGATCTTTACTGCAACACGCTCTGTGAGACAGAGAGAGGGAATTAAGTGTGTTAAATCACAGTGAATTATATTTGGGGAAATCCATGTTATTTAAACATAGCAGGAGAGCTAGTGAAATATTCTAGTGGCCTTTTCATCTTAAAATCTTAGTAAAGGTCTTTAAAAAATATGCGGCCGAATGCTTGAGAGGCCTCCCTCTGTGCTGCTTTCAAAAGCATCTCAACCAACCCACCAAAAATATTAGAGCGATTCACAGAAGGGGTGCTGTAAATCTGATGGATTACATGAGGGTCACTGAAGTCTACAGACACAGTTCGACTGTGCCGCCTGCTGTCAGGAGCTGCAAACTGACAGATCACAGCAATCCAGAGAGCGTAAAGTCATGATGAAGCATTGACAGACATTTATTTTTTCATATTGTTAAGCACGCCTGAGTGTAATGGATTCTAACAAAAGACTAAATGTAAAATGGGGACTTGGTTCTAAGCATTGGTTGTTGACTGGATTTTGAAAATTAATCTGCCAAAAATTTAGTCAGATGAATGAGAGTTTGCAGAGAAGAGGGAAGACTGAGTTTAAAGGGATAGTTTACCCAAAATGATCATTTGCTGAACATTTAAATGTCATCAAAGTTAGTTTTTTATCAAAAAAGATTTAGAGAAATGTACTATTCCCATCACTTGCTCATCAATGGATCCTCTACAGTGAATGGGTGCCGTCAGAATGAAAGTCCAAACACCTGATAAAAACATCACTATAATCCACAATTTAGTCCATCAATTAATGTCGTGTGAAGCAAAAAGCTGTTTGTAAGAGACAAATTCATCTTTAAAACGTTTTTAACTTTCTACTAAAATATGAGTCCTCTCTCCACAATATTGCTTTATTCAGCTGTTTGGACTCTTATTCTGATGGCACCCATTCACTGCAGTGGATCCACTGGTGAGCAAGTGATGTAGTTATATTTTATCATGAGATCAGGTTGGAATATTCATTTCATCCCAACTATAAAATATCTAGTTCACACAAAGACTATTTAATGTTATACAAAATAGATAAAAATCACTTTTAATACACTATATTAAATAAGTAACTGATTTACACCTGCAGTGGCCCCATAAAATATTTTGACATTTAGAATTCCCCAAACAGTAAAGATTCAAACTACAGATCTCTGTATTATATAGTTTATTTGCCGATATGGTCTTGTTTTTAATTTAAACACCCTTTAGATTTTTCTAATGCACACTTAAAATAAAAAAGTATAATTTATTCATAAAAAGCAATCAAATCTCAGAACTGATATCTTTAATCTCAAAATTGATATATTATGTACACTGTACATTAAAATGTTGTGAACTAAGCTCACTTGCAGCACAAATTATTAATTATTTATATTAATTATTAATAATG
Organism: Gymnocypris eckloni scoliostomus; assembly: GCA_027564155.1. Classification (NCBI taxonomy): domain Eukaryota; kingdom Metazoa; phylum Chordata; class Actinopteri; order Cypriniformes; family Cyprinidae; genus Gymnocypris; species Gymnocypris eckloni. Next base: position 6,097,671 of record CM050431.1, on the reverse strand, counting down.
TCCAATATATATATAATCATATTTATTATTAATTATTGTGTAATTGATATCAGACATAATTTCAATAAAGCTAGTACCAGCACACTTTTCAAATAAAACATTCGTTATGCAAAACAAGGTTTGAGCATTGAATTATAGATTTAATTATGGCAGGTTTATACTGGGTTAATAATGAAAATTAAATATGAAATATAAATGATGTTTGTTTTGTTGTTTTTATACTCTAGTCTTTATCCTTCACTGAATGAAATTGAGCATTTGATTTCACATTTTAGAAGCCATTTTGAGAGTTTTATTTATTTGGTAATTTAAGCATTTCAATTTGTATTTAAATTCTCTTAGGAAAAAACATGCCCTTAAAAATGACCTTGACACTTGTTGGTTAAATGTAATTGCAAACTGCAAAGTTAGCTTGGGAACCGGTATAACTTTTTCCCAAGTGCCACTTGGTTTGAATTGATTTATAACATTTCTATTCAGATGTTATGAATGGTAGAAGTGTTCAAACACTATGGGTGAATCCCATTTCTCTGTCTTACCCCTTCCCCTTCGTCTTACCCCTAGCCCTTGTCCTTCGAAACCGAGTGGTAAGCGCTAGGGGTGAAAACATACCCCTATGAAACGAGATACCACTTGATTATGGTTAAGTCAACATACATCGTCGCTTGCTGGCTGCTACGTCACCAGAAGTGACAAGTGTTGATCGCAAACTCTCAGTCTAAAAGTGTGTGTGTGTAGATTGCGTGGGTTTTAGTGATGTTTTCTCTAGTCAGAGAAACGCGGGACTGTTGTGCAAATCAGCAATGTAACGTTAGCGTGAAAAAATAGTGATTTTTAAAAACCTTTCAATTAAGAACATGGTTGCAAATATATATGTAAGTTACAGGACTGTGTAGAGCACAAAACAAGACTATCGTAATTTTAAATAAATTATTTAAGATGAAAATACTCTCTGGATGATCTGGCCGCAGTGTGTTCTGGGTACCCCTTGGTTTCACGTAAGCTCACGAAATTCTTGGTTTTAAGGGCTATCTACCCCTTCCCCTCAGCCCTACTCCTCGATCAAAATGAGAATTGGGATAGCCCTTACTCTCACGTGAACGCGCAAAACTAAGGGGAAGGGGTAAGGGAAAGGGGTAAGACAGAGAATTGGGATTCACCCTTTGCGTGGCCACTCAATGTAAAGTCACTCAACACTCCGATTGTCTCACCTTTAGTCAAAGCATGAACACCCAGTTTGACCTGGGAGAAATTTCCAGTCCCAATTTCGCCTCTGAGTTCATAGAAAGCAATCCTGCGGCCCAGCATTATGTCACTGATGACCTGGTCATTGTGGGACATGTCATACAGGACCCTCTCGAAGGCCGTCTGCTTCGCTCGTTGTTCAGGCGTCAGTGTTGGAGCCTTGCGTGTTTCTGCTTCCTTCTGGGCAGGTTGGGCCACTGGCTCATTCTTTCCGTTTTTCCCATGTTGCTTCGCCCAGACATTTAGTGTTTTGGTACCTTGGATGGGACAAATGAAAAAAGAAGACTTAAAATATGATGTTACTAAAAAGGTTGAATAAATGTCGTTTTATGAATCCTCTATGATAAGAGTTGTGAAGAGTGTTTTAGGGTCAACTGAGTTCATTTTTAACCTTCCGTACCATTTCTTATTTCAGAGACAACAGTTGAACTCAATTGAGCATATTTTTTAAGTAAGTGTTTATAAAGAATAAATAATGATATGATATTAAAATAACTCTGGTATTGGCCTCGATGTTTGATTTTCCAGACTATTAAGCGGATTTCCTACTTCAGTGTCGTGATCTCTGTTGACCCCATCTTTGAAAGGTTAAGCTCCTGTAAACCTTTCCTTCAGCATGGAAGGTCAATCTTGTGCTGCGGAGACTGACACGGCTATTGCTTCACATTTACCAAACATTTATATTGTCATTATTTTCAATATAAATAGTTACTGCATATACATTTGCATATAAAATCTGTCTTTAAATCAAATATTACATGTTATCTTTAGGATCTATTATTTTTATTTAACCAATAAAATGAATTTTTATTTTATACATTGTAGATAATGTATTAGGTTGATTCTGTTCAAAAAATAGTTTTTAACAAAATCAAGTCACTGTATAAATAATTTTTTGAGAGAAGTTAAAAATCGAATTCTACTTGATGCATTCAGGTTTTTAAGTTCTGTCAGCGATTGTCTTAATAATTGTACTGAGTATCAGTTTGAACTGTTCAGTAAAAGCACAATGCCTCATTCAGCCAACACATTCATCAAGACAGCAACAGACTTCTTGTTCAGCAAATTTTCATGAAGTAACAGTAAATTAATGTATTGTTTTGATAGCTGTATATTTTGTGTTAGTTTTAAGTGAGCTAAATCTATTATGGCTAAGGAACAGTAACAAGAACAGTAACAATCAACAAATGTAAATGAGCTCTATTAACTATATTGACAACTTAACAGCAAAAGTTAGGACACAGCAAAACAATAATCCTAACAACATAATTTATTCATGCTGCAATGCATGCTGGTAACTTACAAACCCTCAACATTTCAGAAATATGAAATTCTTTGTTTGGACAAATGTTTAACTAGTTGGGAAAAATAATTTGGGGAATTACATCTATCTGACTCTGGCATGTTTTTTTATATGTAGTTTCATGAAAATTTCATTTCGTAGTATTTGGGTTTCATAAAGTGGAAAATACAGTTGCTTTTTTATAGAGTAGGTTGGTATATTGACATTATGTGCAGTTTTGTTTTATTCTAAATGTAAGTTTAAATCTAAATCTAATTTAAAAACCTAAAATATTGCTACTTTATTTTTTACAGTGAAGTTCTTGCAACCACGGCTGCCATTGTTTAACATATTTCACAGATTCTTTTCATTAAAGAACTAAGCCTAAATGTAAGACTTGCATGACACCAGCATATTGAAATTACATGGGGAACACCCTTTTTGCAATATCACATTGGTCGCAGAGATGTTCTTGTATAATCCTAATCCATGACGGTGTCCTTTCTATTTTAGTTCAAATGTCCAGTGTGTCTGCACTAGAGGCAAGATCAGGCGTGTAAGTCTGAATAGAAAAGTCTTTAAGATGGGTGGATTAGGAGCCACTTTAAGACCGTGCATCACTCAACACACTTCTAAAAATAAACAGGACATCCACTAAACTACTTTCAATATCAGAAACACCAATGCTGCAAAACAAAACAAATAGTTGGGAATGCGTGAGACTTCACATAATGACACTGTTTTCATTAATTACTTTTGATACAATGTTTTGAACAGTATTGACAAAAATATCAATAAGTGTTCTAAATATAATTAAAATCTGACAAAAAATGACAAAATTTCCATAATGTATCTATTGGACACATGTTTGTACGGTGTTCAATATATTTAACAAACAAAAAGCATTAAGTGTTGAAATTAAAGATTTAAAACTTAACATACAAGATCAAAGAAAAAATGACGACATCTTATGCTTTAATTAATAAGCAGTTAATATATGATCACATTAATTTGTCTTGTAAGAAAAATATCTTTAGAATTCTCTTTTGATTACTTATTCATAATCTATGCGAACCACTGCACAAAAGAAAAACAGGTCTAATATAATATAGCCCTACAAGATGCATTTCAAAACTCTCCCTATACTCTATTCCATGAAGAAATATACTTTACCTGGTAGCTGTGGATCCTTCATGCTGGTGTATGAATGGACGTAGAGAACAGATAACCTCTGACTACAGTCTTCAATCCTCCAGCGATCACCAGCGCTCAATCCAATTAGATGGATGTAATAATATCCATAGTATCACACCCCAATGAAGCTGCACAAAGCTGCGTAGCAAACAGCCGACTCGAGCAAAAGGAATTCTATTTTAATGGTAACAACATGGTATTTGATATGGGAAGACCTGTTCGGTTACACATGTAATGGCCAAAATGGTTTTAAACTATAGTTGCATCACCAAAAACCAATGACTTGTACATTCATTATATGAACAAAAGTACTGGGACACCTTCTTCAGAAGAGAAAAAAAGCACTTCCCAAGAATGCATAAAGCAGGTCAAATTGAAGGAAAGAAAGGTGACATATAAACATGTTTGATCAATTAAAACTTGTGTATCACCAATTATTTTCATTTTTACATTAAAGGAATAATTCACCTTAAATAATTTATTGAATAAAAATTCTCTCATGATTTAAAGTTGTTCCAAACCTGTACAAATGTATTTCTTCTGCTGAACACAGAAGAAGCTAACCAAACACTGGTTCCAATTCATTTATGTATTTTTCCATACAATGGAAGTCAATGGAGACCACCTATTAAATGAGGACACCACTATTTTTGTTGTTTGTTTACTAATTACAATACGGGTCATTTTCACCACATGCATTCGCGTGTTTTTTTAATTCTATGCTTAATAGCTGTTTTGCGGCCAAGACTAGTCAAGTCACTTTTATTTATATACCGCTTTGACCAATACAAATTGTGTCAAAGCAACCGCACAATATCAAAATACACTCTAAAAATATGGTTCTTTAAAGGTTCTTTACATGCAGTAATGGTTATATTTAGAACCGTAGCATTCTGAAGAACCCTTTTATGCCGAAATGATTCTTTGTTTTTCAAATCTGTAACTATCAAAGCACTTCATTACTGATTCTCTGGAGTTCAGTGATCCAACTACACAGACTGCCAACACTCTCAACGGGTAAATCATTTCTCTCTTAAAATGTCTATAAATTATAACGTATTATAACGTGTGACCACTCTTTTTAGTTTAAGTGGACATGTACATGTGACCAGCTCTATTCAGTTAAGGATATTCTCCTCTTCTTCACTAAGTAACAAAGATATTGAATTTATGATCCATTTAGTTAGATATTTTTATTTCTAGGGTTTATGCATAAACATGCCCAGCTATGTCTTTATATTACTTTTTCCTTTTAACATTGTGAGGTGCTCACATACTACTTTTGGTCTTCATAAACAGTTGTTTTCACATAAACAACATTGTATATCTAAACTCAATTGTGCATTTCAGATGCAACCTCATCATCTAAAGAGAGAAACTGCCATTCAATCACATCAAATTACAGACAATGATTCATTTAAAGGCATCATAGAGGATTGTGAAGATATTTTACTGGAGCTTGATCTTCAATGCACTATTTTATATTCTATTTTGTTTTACTTTAAGCATTTATTTATATTCAATGTCCATTCCATCCATCCATCCATCCATCCATCCATCCAATGTATTATACTAATAACTGTTGTTAGAACACTGTCGTTCTTGCTACAATTTCACGTCATTAAAAAATAATAATTGACACGTTGTTTTTGTGTTGATTTTATGTAAAACCCTAATAGACACTTATATTACAAGTATAATATAAGATATATTATAAGACCGGTAGATAGAGGGGTAAAAAACAATATTAATAAATAATATATACAAATAATACTAATATTAATTATATTAACATACTAATATTAATTAAAAACTAACATTAAAAGGTTATTTATAACACCATTAAGGTCCTATATGAATAGTTACCATATATACTTCAAAAAACGAATTATTCAAAGAATACCAAAATATTCAATGGTACAACAAAGCAATGAAAATGAATTCTGGGGTATAATGAGGCATGAGATTAAGGCCTACAGTATGGAATGGATTTAAATTAGGCCTTACGCATTACACCGTTTATTTACTCCAAAATTTACTTTTTCCCCCCTTATCAAATCTTTATTTTCTTCTTTGTATAATCTTAAGTAGCCTATTATTGGATGTGTTGCAGTTTTTACAGAATGTACTTCGTCTGTTGTAATCACTAATCAGTTTCTCTGAACTGAGGAAACATGTCATCTGTGATCAATTAAAAATCAACCTTCCTTGAAGTGTTTAATTTGTCAACAGCGCTCTTTAATGGACTTTGCCTGACCTTTACAGAATGGAATGAGTTGACCCGCGAATATGACGTAGTGCTGTGACGTCGGTTCCGCCGTCCGCCTCGAGCTTGTGTTTACAGTCAGATTTGGCGGGAGAAGATTAGACGCTCCGCTTTCGGTTTGGAACGTGTTCTATTGCGAGCCGCGTGTATCAATGGCGGCGACTGCGTCTGCAGCTCCCGCGGAGTCGGAGTTGGACCGCAGCGGAGCTGAGGAAGAGCCCCGAAGCGCTGAGCCGGAGGAGGACGGAGGGACCGGGCAAGCTGGGCCCACCGTGGCCGCCCAGCAGAACCGTCTTGCCAAGCTACCGCTGTCGCGCATCAAAGCTCTGATGAAAGCCGATCCGGATGTGAGTCTGGCCAGTCAAGAGTCTGTGTTCATCATAGCTAAAGCCACGGTGAGATACACACAAACACGTGCTGGATTCATCGCTCTATGTCCCTTCTTCTGTCTCGCTATCTATCATGTCCATTCCGTCTCATTCTGTGATGCCAATTTCTGTTCTGTCTGTCTTTAATGATTTATCTGTCTGTCATGTCAATGTTTATCTCTCTCTCTCCCTGTCTCTTTGTATGTCAGATACATCAACTTATTATTTAGGATTAATATTTTTATAAATAATATTGACATTTTCCATATTGTACATTTTGTTTATATTTGTTCTAAATTTACCATATTTTCTCATATATATATATATATACATACATACATGCATGCATACATACATATAGTGCTCAGCGTAAATGGGTTTGAAAAGTAAAATTGTAAACTATCTCAATGAACAAAAACCATTTCCAAAATGTTGACAAGACTAAGTTTAATATAACATCTGTTTAACTTATAACATGAAAGTAAGGTTAATAATATAACTTAGATTACACATTTTTCAGTTTTACTCAAATTAGGGTGATGCAAAAATGAGTACACCCCACAACAAAAACTACTAAATCTAGTACTTTGTATGGCCTCCATGATTTTTAATGACAGCACCAAGTCTTCTAGGCATGGAATGAACAAGTTGGCGACATTTTGCCAGATCCATCTTTTTCCATTCTTCAAGAATGACCTCTTTTAGAGATTGGATGCTGGATGGAGAGTGATGCTCAACTTGTCTCTTCAGAATTCCCCATAGGTGTTCGATTGGGTTCAGATCAGGAGACATACTTGGCCACTGAATCACTTTCACCCTGTTCTTCTTCAGAAATCCAACAGTGGCCTTAGATGTGTGTTTAGGATCATTGTCATGTTGGAAAAGTGCACGACGACCAAGTGCACACGGAGTGATGGTAGCATCTTCTCTTTCAGTATAGAGCAGTACATTTGTGAATTAATGATGCCATCAATGAAATGCAGCTCCCGACACCAGCAGCACTCATGCAGCCCCACATAAGGACACTGCCACCACCATGTTTCACTGTAGGCACCATGCATTTTTCTTTTATTCCTCACCTTATGACGCCATACAGTTTTGAAGCCATCAGTTTCAAAACATTTATCTTGGTCTCATCACTCCAGAGTATAGAGTCCCAGTAGTCTTCATCTTTGTTAGCATGGGCCCTGGCAAATTCTAGGCAGGCTTTTTAGTGCCTGGGCTTTAGGAGAGGCTTCTTTTCGTGACGGCACCCATGCATGCCATTCCTCTGCAGTGTACTATTGTGTCACGGGGAAATAGTCACCCCAGTTTGGCTTTCTACTTCTTTAGATAACTGCAGTGAACTTGCATGTCGATTTTCTTCAACCCTTCTCATCAGAAGACGCTCCTGACGAGGTGTTAACTTCCGTGACGACCTGGACGCCTCTGTGAGATGGTTACAGTTCCATCTTTTAAATGTTTGTACCACTTTTGCTACAGTATTCTGACTGATAAGTAAAGCTTTGCTGATCTTCTTGTAGCCTTCACCTTTCTTGTGTAAAGAAATTATTTTCTTTCTCAGATCTTGTGACATTTCTCTTCCATGTGGTGCCATTGCTGACAGCATGAAATGGGAAGGGTTTTATTTAAGTAACACCCTTTTATAGTCAAACTGTCACCTGTGTAATGAATTAATTAGACTCACCTGTGGTTGAATTCTTGTTAAATTAGACATTTGTAGTCTAAAATTTAGCTTTGCTCCAGAGACTTTCAGTGGGGTGCACTCATTTTTGCATCACCCTAATTTGAGTAAAACTGAACATTTTGTTCTCTAAGTTATATTATTAACCTTACTTTCATGTTATAAGTTAAACAGATTAAGTTCTCACAGTGACAGAAAAGTTTTGACTGCTCCTGACAAATATTATGTACATATGAGAGAGATGATTTGTTAAAAACATTTTAATAATACCGTCTATGCTTGTCACGTTCATGGACTATGCTTGTCTGTCTGGATATTCTGAATTCCACTTCCAACTAGGGCAGATTTATTGATATACAAACTTTGATGGGGCCGTCAGGGCCGTCGCTTAATTCACAGGGCCAAGGACAACATTTATGGATGGGCCCCACCCAAGGCCGAAACCATGCCTTGAACATTGAGGGGACAAATTGTTTATATGTGTGTGTGTGTGTATGCATGCTATAATTGATGCACACACACACTCACACACAGAAACTTGTCAACACTACCTTGTGACTTTTATTGTAATAAAATAGTTTCCATACTGAATCGCAGCAACGATGTGTTTTTGAAGTAGAACTAAGTTTACAGTTTCATTGTTTGTACCGACAAACTGATGCAGACAATTAGCACACTCACATTTCATCTCTCTCTCTCTCAAAATGGCCATATTTGAGAAAAAAGTTGTAGTTTGCTTCACTTAATATAACTGTCGGTCATTTAACATTTCTATCATAAAGCAGTTGACAAACATTAAATGATTTGCAGCTTCCATCTTAGCTCGTTCTCTTTCAATGTTTTAATCTTTGCAGTGTGCTCCGCATCTGTGAATGCTAAACCCTGCCTAATTTGATTTGATTGGCCAGTTCAATTATTTTGACATTGACGAGCACTGTTAACCCGCTGAGGCAGAGCAGACTTAAAATTGTACTTTTTAAAGCTTTTTTTATCATCCTAACAAGAGCGCTGCTGCGTACTGGAGGACCGCAGATGAGTGCATGAATTTCAAATATTGGGGGGACATTTGCCAATTTCTAATTATTGGGGGGTACTTGTCCCCCTCAATGTCTATGGTGGTTACGGCACTGCCCCCACCTATACACTCGGGTGGTGGGTAAAGATTACTATATCCCAGTTAACAAAATGGTACTAATTATTCTTCTACCCGCAGGAGCTTTTTGTTGAAATGATCGCCAAGGACGCTCTTGTTTATGCACAACAGGGAAAGAGAAAAACCCTGCAACGCAAAGACTTGGGTAAGTTATACGGTAAATTCTAAAATGGTTAAATGGAATTTTAACTAAAAACATCGGTGGTGTTGATGCTGTAATGATTGGTGCTTCTCTTTTGGCAGACAATGCTATTGAAGCAATAGATGAGTTTGCGTTTTTGGAAGGTAAGGGAGTCATAATTTAATATTATTTCCTGCTGGAAATGGTCTAAAGGAGTGAGAGACTGTTTTATGGATCATTCTGTTTGCCTAAATTTCTTTCTTCCCTAGTTCCCTTCAAACCTAATTTTCCAAGAACTGTAACCAAACAATATTCTGCCATGGAGTCCGATTATATGTGACCACGAATAACTTTAATTCTAGGAATTCAGAAATAAAGGCAGTTGGTGGTAGCATAGCTGTTTCAATAAAGATCTTCTGCGTTGTTGTCGAGAGTTTGGTTCACTTGGTTTTTGTGAAAGGCCAGCAGTAACCTGCACTGGATACAAAGGTGGTCTGGATACAGTTCATAATATAAATACATTCTGTCATAAATCATGAGTTGAAATAGTTAAAGCTAGTAATTCATCCATGTGTTTCTTTACATTCATCTATTTGCTTTCTTTGTCACTCTTGTTTAGGAACCCTGGACTGACAGAAAAGGTGAATACATATGAATATAAAGACTATCAAGTTCTGAAGATGCATTTCAGATTTGAGAACTCAAAAGAGAGGAACATGGCTGAAATGACTGGAACATGTTATTTTTTTTATTGTGATGCTTGAGCAGTTTGATAAAAATGGATGGTTGTAAAGTGCCAATTGTATTTTTCAATATTCTGGGATTCTTATAACAATGTTGAGTGTTTAAATAAAGTAAAGTTATTCTCTTTTTCTAAAGAGTGTTATGTGTTCATTGTAAGAGGACACAAACTGATCTGTGCCGCTTTGAGTGTTTCAAACTTTTATTATCAGTAAGTCTGGTCTGGAAATTATGCTGAATTATTTTGCCCACTAAGACCAAAAAATATATTTTGACCAACATGCAAGGAACCAACAACAGTTTTTGTTTTTACATGCCATTAATCTGGTTGATCACATTTTAATGATTGGAAATGGAAACATTTCAATTATGGCTTCTCTGTAAACAAGTAAAAAGTACAGGAAAATGCACGTAGACTTGTCTAAAATGTATGTTCATCCAAACTTAATAACGTTTAATTAATTGATAGCAAATGAACTACAATATTTGAAATTCCTCTTCTTACTGCAAAAACAATTAATTTCAAGAACTGTCTGAAGAACTACTTTTGTATCATTTTGGCACACATTTGAACTACAGTCTTGCAGACTTGTGGACAATCCAGTGAAAAAGAATACAAGTCCACAGCCACCACATGTAAACGGTAGATGTATAGAATAAAATCTGACTGAAGCTTGTGACTTGGCAAGTGCTTTGCAGGTTTGTTCAAAATTGATCAGACGGTCAGTGAAAAGACTATGAGTGCATTCTGTCTGAGGCTATTCCATAATCAGACTGCCAGTCTCCATCAATATCCAGGATGAGATAGGTATCACGGTTTACCTCTAAATATCTAGTACTTTGTCTTCAGGCACGGAGCTTAAAGACAAGATTTGACATGCTAACTTATCCAAAGATTTGTATGAATCAGGAGGAACTGAGCAGCATGATCATCGCAGAATAGCATGTGTTTTTCCTGAGATTTAATTATAGCATGTCCTCAGGGGAAAACAGTCTGCCTTGAATGGATAGTTCTGGTGGTCTCGCAGTGAGAGATGCTGTCGATCCAGCAGAAATAAAAACATTGCCAAAAAATTTGAAAACCAATATTTAATGTTAGTTTAGTTGGCTTTGTGTCTTGATCCAGGACATAAAGTTAATTAATTTTAGATGAAAACAAGCAAGTATGTGAGTCATTACATGAGAAATTTAAGACTGTGAAGAACTCCGTATGCATGCTGAGAATTCTTTGCATAGTTGTTTTTGTGTGGATGGTCTTTTGTAATATGCTTCAATGACAAGTTAATAGAAGGACGCGGTACTGCAAAGGGATTGAACTCATCAGCTGCAAACTTTGAGATCTTTGTTCTATAGAGAGCTAAAAGTTAATTAGTGTTCATCAGTATTGCTACTGCTCACACTAAGGGTTATGAATTTGAATAAACCCCTTAACATGAAGTATTAAATATTCACATTGCATGTTCTTCATAGTTTGTTCTATATTAACACTGCAAATCGTAAGGCTTTTGAGAAAAGGGGATTCATTTGTGTGTAATTGGTAATCCATAAAAGCAGACCAGAATGCACTCTTGATAAGAACCAGAACAACTTAATATTCACATTCAAACCCGCTAAAGCATTTAGAACAACAGCATAGCCACTTCTCTGCATTGCGGCGAGTGTAGCTTAAGCAAAGACCACTAACATTTTATTTTGACTCTATATAAAATGACACTGCCTTGGCAAAAAATAGTCACTGTCTGCATATAAATAAGCAAATACTTAAGATTTTAAAATTGCGTTATTATTGCCATGATTATGTTTCTAGTATGTTTGCAACAATTCATTTAATCCTAACTAATGCAGTGTGTAGCTTTTCATTTCTTAAACAAACACACTGGAAGACGTACCCATGTACATGCAATACAAAGATTCATCAGGCTCAGCCTCAGCCTATGAAAGATTGGTCACCACAGAGTCCTGATGTTAATGGTGCCTCATTGAAAGTCTTTGGGATGTGCTGGAGTTGACGTTACACTGCCGGTCCAAAAAAAGTTGCACACTCAAAATTTGTTAGACTGTATATAGCATTGATAACATTTAGCATTTGTTGTGGCATTGTTTTGACAAAGTTATGCAAAATCACAACACTTATTTCATCATAAGTTGCATTTATTTTTGGGCAAGATCTTGTATTTGACAATGAATATAAAGTCACATCCCGAAGACTTTCGATGGGGTTAAGCTCAGGCCTCTGTGGTGGGCAATTTGTATATGAAAATGATTCCTCGTGCTCACTGAAGCACTATTTTACAATTTGGGTCCAATGAATCTTGACATTGTCATCCTGGAATATGTACATGGGTACATCTTCCGACATGCTTGTTTAAGAACTGAAAAGCCACACTGCATCAGATAGGGTTTAAAAAAAATCAAGTGTACATCTTGCAATTCTGACACTTTTTCTCCGAACTGCATAAATGTAACTTTTTTCTCAGAATTGTGAGATTTAAGCTAGCGATTGCAAGTTATAAAGTCAGAGTTGAGAGATAAAAAGTCGCAATTACCTTTTTTATTCAGTGGTGGAAACGGCTTCCATAAGTTTGATTCATATATTCTGAATGTACAGAATCTGAATATTACAAATCCATAACCTTGGATGTTATGTTGGTGTTTTCACTTAAACCCGTTATCTGACAAGGACTGATCATCTGGACAAACAATGGAATTAGGTTTCTGGCTCATGGGCAATGGTTCAAACTTGCCACCTCTTAGTCTCTATTTTTCCACTAGGAGTACTGAAGTAAATGGAAAAAAGAAATACATGTAAAAGTTGTGTGCATATGTTAACAGCCTGTGAACTTGTTCTTGGTTCACAAAATGATCAGAGGTTTCTTTGAGCGGCAGCTGGCATGTTTTCTTTGGTGTGATACCTTAATTGCCATGAGAAATGCAGGCAAGACGACTGGCCCGTGGATGCGAGTGAGGTTATGGACTGGGTATGTTTTCGCAACTGAATTCTTGCACGCCTTACACACCCACCTTGGACACGCAGATGGCATATTTTCGATTTAATGATCCCAAGTATGCCAAAACCATAAAGTCCCAACACAGTTTCTCCACATGACTCAAGAACTCGACATGAGGAAGGGCTCTAAATGTCTGGACATGAGTATCCATATTGATATGTTCGTTAAAATGTTTTCTCAAACTCCTCCCTGCAAGTCAGACCTCAGGACTGCATTTCATCCTGCTCCAACATTTTCGACTGCAATAAATCATAAAGTTTGCAAAAAGTTGGGCATTTTAATGTAAGGTGTTTCCTTCCCTTCAGCATTCGACGTCAGACCCATATATCATTGTGGACTGCTGTTTTTAATCTCGTTTCTTCAAATAGCAGAAGAATTTGGTTTGGATTTCTTAATTATTGAGAGCTTTGCAGTTGTAAATTCTCAAGCAAACCGGGACAATGGGCTCGAAATTGCACCAGTGCTCGCACATCTCAACGTGTTAATTGAAGAGAGTTGTGCTTTTCGCAACAGTGAGGGGAGATGCTACGACTGTGAAAACAGCACACGAGGGGGGGAGTGAGGGAGATTGTGGGTGTGTTAGCTGTGAAAGAGCAAAAAGGGGAAGGGAGGGAGAGAGGAGAGAAATAAAAACAGCACAAGAGGACAGAAGGCAGCACAGAGGAAAAAATCCCTCTGAGGTTCCACCATGTTCCTGCAGACTGTTTCCATCCTCTTCCTCTCGGCCGTCCTCTTCGGCTGCCTGGAAGGTAAGGTGAAACTCTCCTTCGTGTCTGATTGCGATGTTGGAACGGGGCGGTTGGGACCAGATCTGGGTGGGAGGGAAAGAGACATAATGCTATGGTAGCCAGACCGGTGCAGGAGCTTTGGATGCTGGAGTTTTCACGCATGTCTGAAGATATGAGGTGTGTTTAAGCATGATGGGAGGCACAGGAAGCTCCAAAAAGGAAAAAAAGGAGTCCAAATTTGATTACGACACACGATTTCCTCAGCAAACTGTTGAGCAAGCCAGTTGATGCACACAGTTTACCATACTTAAAGATGGGTTCCTGGTGTGATTCTCTGTTGAAATCTGCTGCTGGTTTGTGATTTCTGTCTATGCCAGGGAAGGGTGTGCAAATGCAGCGAGATGTTCAGTGCTGCATGCAGTACTCTCACGGCAAAGTCCGGACCAAAGACGTCCTGAGGTATGAGAGGCAGACGGAGGGGCCGGATTGCAGCATAAGAGCCATCATGCAAGTATTCCAGGCATCCTGGAGCAATCACAGACATGAAAAATATGCTCTATTAGAGCTTACAGGCATTGCCGTCTAAGCAGGTCGGATTTGTATTGCTGAGAGCGGTAATTGTCAGGCAAGTAGAGCAAAAGAATGCACTCAGGCTGGGTGGACAATGCCCAAACTGTTTTTTCACCGAAGCCAATTTGGCCTGCGCTAACTTGAAGCGTAGCAGATTAAGAGATTTGCCGTATGTAAAGAGAGAGGTTTTTGGAGGGAGCTCTCGAGACCTTGGAGCTCATGTTCTCACTTGTTTCAATCATGACAGATTATACACCAAAAAGGCGGTGAAGTGCGCTGATCCAAGGGACAGGAAGGTGAAGAGGTTACTACGGAAACTGAACCAGAGGATGGTAGTCAAAGCCCACAGGACCATGTGGCTACATCCACATATGAATCTGCCCGTCATGTCAGAGGTAAGATCTGCATGGATTTAAGGAAGTAACAGCACCATCTGTGTCCAAATAAAACTCTCTATGGTCCAGAAACAGAGTGTCTTGAAGCGTCATTTTCTCTTTATTGACAGGTCGCTGTTGTAAACTCCCAAAAGATGAACAAGGTAAACAATAATAAGCAGAATGCCATTTCAGTGCAACAGTTCTTGAAGTAAAAATCTGATTATTTTTTCCTTCGATAAACTGATTACTAGTGATAATGTATCAACCTGACAGACCAACCGTAAGCTCAGAGGTTAAGGAATGTTATACGTTTCTGTATACAGGCACAATCAATATGATTTGAACTTAATATGAAACAAAATTGTGTCTAATTTGGTAAGTTCCCAGTGAAGAACTACACTACTATAATCCTGATGAGACATCCACCAATCAGTGAAGTCGCTGTTACCATGGAAACAGGAATTTCAACCGTCCAATCCCATGGCGAGTTGTAAATTATACTGGCCAATATATGGCCTAGCCTATGACAAAAAATGTCTAATATCAGTCGATATGGTATTGTGTCACTACAATTTCAATCAACTTATATTTCTATATATTTCATATGCTGTATTTTGCAATACACCCCATACATATGGTGTTCCATAGGCGATTAATAATTAATAATTTATAGTCAATAGTTTTATATTGTACCCGTTTCTGATTCAGTTACACAATTCGTAAATCTTCAAGATGAACAGTTCACTCATTCAAAAAATATTTTCTGTACCGGTGTCCATTTTTTTCTAACTTTTCTGCTTCCAACCAAATTTTATAATCTAGTCTATTTGGTTTATGTTATACTTTCGTGTCTTTGTGAATAGCCTACTGAAATAATCGCCGTTGTTGTTTTCTTTCCTTTTAGACCAAGTGAATGTTGAAAGAAGACTCATGAAACTCCAGCCTTCTCGTGTGTCATTGTTTTCTTATAAGAAAATACATGTGTAGACTCATAGCATTCACTACCAAACAGTATGTTATCCAGATATATTGTGATATTTAGATGTCCCCTCAAATGACTGTTAATCTATATGCCAAAGTATTCTTCTCTGAGACTTGTTGAAGGTTGTTTATAATCTCTGCAGCTATGTATAGTCTCTATAACTTATACAAGCTCTTCTATAGAGTCCAGTAAGCTGGTATGACTGTTCTCGATCAATTTATAGTACAATTACAGATTATCTGGTGTATGTTAAAACACAACTAATTTTTATATATAAAAATAAATGAAGATAGTGAGTATGATTTAGTTTTTTATTAAACAAAAATACCCCCTAAATGTGCTTAGCCCAAGGTTATTGTAGTACTAAACCGAGTTTTTTGCCCGGGTAAAAGTAGGCCACATTTCACACCGGTATTTTCTCAACTTTTTACCCGGGTTATGAAAGCCTGCTCCGAAAAAGGGTTAAAAGCGCTTTTTGCGTTTTCAAACGTAGGCCTACAATTTGAAACGACATATTAACGATATGTGAATGTTAGACTGGCTAGAATACTTAGCAACTTTGGACAGTCATGGAAACGCACGTTGTATATTATTATTGTAAAATGTCAAATAGTAACGGAAAAACACGTGAACCGGAGTGAAAACTGCTATTCTTACCTTTAAAGTCCACCGAAATGTCCAGTCAGGGGAAGTTTGATAAAACAGTAGGACGCGCAGTGCGTCGTTGTAAAGATATGAACAGGTTTGCGGCGTTCTTCCAGTCAGTCAGCAACACTGACCGCGAATATGCAAATAAGAACCCTAGCCCGGGGTTTAGGAACGTGCAGTGTGAAACGTCATTTATGAATACCCAGGATTAATTGTTAACCTCGGTTAAATTTTGAGAGGTGTGATATCCTTTTACCAGGGGTTTAGAATGACCCAGGGTTAATTATTTCATGTGTGAAAATATGACTTATATAATGACTTAATTCTTCTTTGACAACATTAGCATCTTAAAATATTTAGATATAAGATTAGACTTGTTTAAAAAATAATTAATAGGCTAACTTTCCAGCACCATCAGTGCAAAATATTGCAAATACCACTGCACAACACAACATTATTTACTGACAATATTCATGTGCCTTGTGTCAAAACAATAATTATGTAATTAATAAATCGGTATTATTTGTCCTATAACAGAGCTGATCTATTGCACTTGTCAGTGCAAGTACATTTATACTGATAGCAACTATAAGGTCATTTTTGTTTGATCTACAGAAATAAATAGAAAATAAAAAGATCAAGCAAATGTCAGATTATTTACATGTCATGCAAGTGGCAGACACTTTTATCAAAAACAATGGCATTCAAGATACTCATTATCAGTTCTTGCTTTCCATGGGAATCAAACCTATGACCTTGGCATTAATATATACAGGAGCTACAGGAATTATATAGAAAAGTTCCTGTATCATAGATCTAATTTCCATTTTCAAAAGATGATGAATATACACCTGTCCATCTATCAATCCACAGACAAATGCATTCAGGTAAAGATTCCTGAATCCATTACACACCACTAGAGGATGCTGTGTTGTTGATATGCTGTTATTCATTGACAGTGTGATGCATTTTTTATCAACAAGAGAAACATTGTAAACTGAGTAATTTTATTTCTGTGCCATTTATTCATCTCAACACCTTCCAGAATTCAAAATACCAAACAATTCAAGTCAAATATATGCCCACACAAGACCATTAACTCGAAAGGGCAAACTCAAAATTAATAAGTGTAGTTGATGTATCAATGTGACATGGTTTGCCAGCAAAAATGTGTAAATTTTGCTATGTCACACAGTCCAATTTTTATTTGTAAACTACCCAAGTACAGTACAGTACAAAATTATACCATATAAATACTTATTTATAAGTAATATTAAACAACATTACACTATTTTCACATAGTTAGTTTGCATTTAAAAGCAATCTCTACTAAAAGTACATACTGTGGATCCAAACTTAAAAGAGAGGATTGTGAAGTGAATCCATTTTACTAATATCGATATGGGATATGATATGGTAGATTCGAGTATTTCTCACAGACACGTGCAATACGGGCAGCACAATCTGAGGATATTTATACAGCTGGCAAATTGACTTAAAAAAAATACTTAAAACAACCAGCAAAGCACAACACAAACTGGCTGGAAAACCAAAGCACACTAGAATAATCAGTCATATTCCACCACAAAACAAAAATCTTATTCCTCATAAACCACTCTTCACAAAAACTTTACATCCTGCTATCAAGAATAAATCCAAACAAATGATGTTAATAAAAGCCCTCTTAAAGGGACAGCTCACCCAAAAATGACAATCCAGTCATAATTTACTAAACATTTGACGGTAGCCATTCGCTTCCATAGTATTTTCTCCATACGATGGAAGTCAATGGCTAGTGCTGACTTCTGGTTAAAAACATTCTTCAAATTATCTTCTTTAAGGCCCCGATATACTTCAAACGAAATCGAAGAACGAACTGACATGATGAAATCAGGCCAAAACAAAGACCAAAACGAAGTTCGCTTCGGCAGTTCGAAACAGCTCACCAAAGCGAACTTTCTGAGGGAGTTTGTTTTGGCTCCTAAACACCTTTGAGCTACCATTGGCCCGTGGTGATTACGCAATCGGTGGGTGTGTTCTGGAGCTCCACCTTTGACACACAATTTTTTTTGTCCCGGCTTGTTTGTCATTAAACAAAGGTCAGGCTGGGGAACAACATCTCAAAGTCACTACATAAATACACTGTGTCGAATAGCTGAGCTGCCACAAATATATCCGCATCTGAACAATCGCTCGCGGAGAGACTGTAAAGATTCAGAGAAAGAATTTAATTCCTAGAAAGAAATTGCAACTAAACTTGGTGTCGACGACCCGAAGTTAAACATAAAGCAACATAAGGAAACATCAAATGCAAGTTGTTCAAAGCCATAAAAAGGATTAAACAAAAGAGTAAAGATATGGGGTAGCAAGTACCAAATACATGCGTTTCAAATAAATGTTACACCATACTGCTGCTGCTGCTACTGCTGTTGATGTTCTTTCAATAATTTAATTTAAACATTTAATTAAAAGGTATACAATAAATGAAATGCCAAAAGAACCTACAATAATAAACCTTTGTTTTTATCAAATTATGACAAAACATAAAATATAAACATAATTAATCCAGTTGAATAAAAGACCTAGATACACCTTCATTGCATCATTGTTGTGTTTAGGGCAGACGCGTGAGCGTCGCGACATGTTTGCATTAATCTACACCTACAGATCCCGCCTCCAGCAGCGCGGGGAGGGGGCGTTGGAATGTTCGAAAAAGTATACCGTTGCTCAGTCTTTTCAAATTTTTCTTTTTTGCCCCCAAACGAAGAACGAAAATGAACTGAAATGAATTTGAAGTATATCGAGGCCTTTAGAGTTCAACAGAAGACAGAAACTCATACAGGCTTGGAAGAAGTGGAGGGGGAGTAAATGATGAACGATAAATACATTTTTGGATGAACTGTCCCTTTAAGGGGACAATTATACTTATGTACTTCACAGTCCATCATGAAACAGTTAGGCAAAAGCTAAATTCATCAAAGAAACATTACATAATATATAAATAATTGATTACAGTATTATTAAATATCATATAAACATCTGCAAAAAAACATAACTGTTAAGCTAGATAACAATGATGTTAACAAAACCACAATAAGAACATCAAAGTAACTCAAAAATATTCCCTTTGTCTCTAAATGTATCATCTATGAGTTTAGCATTGAGTGTATGAGGTAATACAGCATTAAGTAATAATGCAGGTTTTATTACATCAACCAACTCTAAAACAATATTTATACTTTAAACAGTTTACAAAGACCTTGATGTTTTTAACAGTCTCAAATCAGCATTATAAAACTAGCATAGTGTTGTTTTAATTGGGTGCTTCTGTGCCTTGGATGTGATTTGTTTCAAAGTAAATAAAAATACTTACGGATAAAACCACAAATCCATCCCGATTTCACAGCAAATAGATATTTTACAAGGTGGCTATTTCATACTAATTCGTATGAGCATAAAAATGCTTATTTTATGAGGTGGTAAATTCATAGGAATTTGTACGAATGACCGCCCCTGACCCCGCCCCTATAGCGTTGACAAATCATTCGCATTGGCTATCACTTATTTTCTTAACGTCTGTCTTCTTTCCAACATTTTAGTGAGCATGTTCTAATTTTCAGAATTTTTATATAACAGTGCTTTAAGTGTGAACAAGTGTGCCTCGCATGTTCCAAAAGGTGAAGCTAAAGCATTTTGATCGCCATCTGGTGGCTGGCTGCAGTATACAGGTCATAAACCACGCCCTCTCCATGTAAACAAATAGATGTTCGGCAAACTTAAAAATCTAATTACACTTGAAATACATTTTTCCCAGAAATGGTTTCCATCATTTTAGGTAGTTCTTATCATGCTGATATAGACCAATTTGAAGTAGATGTCACAGTTATGTCAGTTGCAGCAGCGCATGCATTGTTGTGGCAGAAAAACACTCGTAACAAGTGGAGGGAAATGGGTAAAATCCATGGAATAATATAAAAAATAATTATTGTTGTGCCTTTGGATATCAGAATCGGAATGCAAATATTATTTTTAGAATACCGTTGTCTAAGACTAAGGAAACTCATGTTTAAATGGAGAGATGGATGAAACCTGGTGTGATTACCCTAAATTGAATAGGTCTAAATAAGCTTCACATGGAGTTCATAGGGGACATATTGTATTAACCCTACAGTTACAGCATGAAATATTATTTAAACCTATAACATTTTACATAAAATGTACCTATTTTATCTCACAATTCAGACTTTTTTCTCGCAAATGCAAATTTATATAATTAGAGCTGGATTTAACTCATCAATAGCGAGTTTGTAAATTCTGAGGAAAAAGCCAGAACTGTGGGATATAAACTCATGACTTCTTATCAGAATTGTGAAAAATAATCTCGGAATTGCGAGAATAAAGTCAGAATTTGAAATATAAATTCAAATATAACTTTTTTTATGCTTTTATTCCATGGCTTCCATAGACTGCTACTTGAAAACTGTCATTTTCTAACACCAGATAGTCTCCGCCCACAAAAACCATCATCACTGTTTGCAAACACTGAATTGATCTATATGTTCACGTGTTAGTTTTTCTAAAATGGTTGGTTTTAGTTAGTTATTTGTTGCTATAAAAACGGGGTGTGGTGTCATGATTGAGGTCTGTGGGATCCACGGTGGGATTTTGATACCGCGGCTCCACCTCATGATCACTAACTGGTGCGGGCTCCAACTGAATCACTACTGCACACACTTGGGACCCAAATCTTTTTTTATAGTCCGTTGGTGTGAACTATAATGATTTGAGGATAATTACATGGTGGTTTCACTGTTGAGAGGTTTGAGAGAGTCGTTCTCCTGACAGATCAGCTGGTATGGCTTTTCATTCTCCTCGATCACAGAGTTGCTGATTTCCACACCCTGGTTCTGGAGTTCCTGTCGTGACAGATGCTCAATGATCCCAGCGCCGAATGAATCTCCCAACACGTTGGTGGTGGTCCTGAGTCGATCCCTGAAAAACCACACAAAAACATTTACATTAAATCCATTTCTTCAGGTTAGAGTGGTGTTTGACCATGAAAAGCTCAGCTCCGCAATGCTGGAATATGTTGCTAAGGTGATTAGAGTGTTTTATAGCATGTTGCTAGTGTGTTGTTGGTGGTTGCCAGGGTGTTACTATGCAGACACTAATGTGTTCTGATTGGTTGAGGTGTTGTGAGTGGTTTCTAGCTTGTTATTATCTAGGGTGTTACTTTGCTGGTGCTAAAGTGTTCAGAGTGTTTTTTTCTGTTGCTATGCAGTTGCTAGGATCTTGTGGGTGGTTGCCAAGGTGTTGACAGGCAGTTGCTAGGATGTTGTATTTGCAGATGTTAAGGTGTGCTGGGTGATTTAGCTAGTTGCTATGTAATTTCTAGGGTGTTTCCAAGGTGTTGCTAGGGTGTTGCTATGCAGATGCTAATGTGTAATGAGTGGTTGAAGCAAGGAATTGTGTACAATGATGTTATGCAATTGCTAGGGTAATGTGGGTGGTTTCCTAGGTGTTGCTATGTAGTTGTTGTTGTGTTGTGTGTCATTTCCAATCAATTCTCTAGGAGGCTTCTTAGGTGGTTACCATGGTGTTGCTAATAAGTTGCTGGTGTGTTGTGGATGGTTGCCAAAGGGGTTGGCATTTGTTGCTAGGATATTGTTTTTCCAAGTGTTAAGGTGCTGGGTAGTTTAACATTTTGCTATATAGTTTCTAGGGTGTTATATGTGGTTTCCAAAGGTGTTGCTAGGTTGTTTCTATGCAGATGCTAAGGTGTTATGGATGGTTTTCTCATCTTGCTATGGTGTTTGGAGTGGTTATCAATGTGTTACTATACAGGTGCTATGATGTTAATGTGGTTTATGCAGTTACTAGGGTGATGTGGGTGGTTTCCAAGGCATTCCGACTGTGACTTCTATGGTGTTTGCCAAGGTGTTGCTATGAAGTTGCTTTTGTGTTGGGCTAGGGTTAGGTTAGGGTTAGGGTCATTGCCAAGGTGGTCCCCAGGAGGTTTCTAGGGTGGTTGCCAAGATTTTGCTAAGCAGTATCTGGTGTGTTGTGTGTTGTTGCAAAGGACTCATGCCCTAGGTGGTTTCTAGGGTGGTTGCTAAGGTGTTGCTAAGCAGTTTCTGTATGCAAAATATGCAAAAAAGGGGGAGAGGCCTTGTTGAGCTGCACTACAGAATACGGAGAAGAAGAGTTGCTTTAGTAGTGTGTTGTTGCCATGAACTGGGTTCATACTGGTATGCCAAAACTGACACCATCATTAATATTCACAGCTGAGCAGAAGAAACTAGTAGTTATGCTTAGGGGCTTCTTAAAGGTAGTAAAGTCATCATTAAAATAGTCCACATTGACATCGGTGGTTTCTCCGTAATTTATTGAAGCTACGTGAATACTTTTTGTGCACAAAGAAATAAAAAATTACGACTTTATTCAGCAATTTCTTCTTTTCCGTGTCAGTCTTCGCCGCGCATTCAAGAGAGTAGCACGATGCATACACATGATGCTGCTGACGCAGGAGGCAGTGTTCTGACACAGAACCCGGATGCGCTGCGCCTTGTTTACAAGCAGAGGAATGCACACACTGTACATAAAACTTAGTCTTCGTAAACATGTCTGCAGATTTCTACAGAGAGGATGACTTGCATTTTTTTTGCCCAGCCTTACTTATTTGAACCAGAATATACAGACAATGAACTAAGAGAGATGGACTTTCTATGTCAGAACATCGGTTCCTGCGTCAACAGCATCACATGTATGCGTCGTGCTACTCTCATGAACGCGCGGCGCGGCAAAGACTGACCCAGAAGAACCCAGAACTGACCCTTTCTGGACCTTGAACGTGTCAGTTGCATTGCTTTCTATGGAGGGCCAGAAAGCTCTCGAATTTCATAAAAAATATCTTAATTTGTGTTCCGAAGATGAACGAAGGTCTTACAGGTTTGGAACAACACGAGGGTGAGTAATTGATGACAGAATGTTCATTTTAGACTAACCCTTTAAACAAGCATCAGTGATAGTAATGCTTACATTAGCAAACATCATTAATAATCTGTTAAGTAAAGGAACTTTCTGCATGTAAGTCACTGAAGAGAAACATTTAACATATTCAATTCAGTGTTTAGCAATATTAAAGCCGAACGTGTCAACACACCGTCAGATTAGCGGTCTGCATTATGTATCAATAACCTTTGAGAGAGTGCTCTCTACTGGAGCCGCAAGCTTCAGCGTGACATTTGAGAGAGACTCACAGAAACCAGTCCACTGCGATGATCAGTGTAATGTCCTCTGTGGGCAGTCCCACCGATGTCAATACTATCACCATGGTAACCAGCCCAGCCTGAGGGATGCCTGCTGCTCCGATGCTAGCGGCGGTAGCCGTAATGCTGTAGGAAATATGAGGGGTTTTTAATTTGGATTTTGATGCGAAATAGCCCACAGGAGATATTGTTCACAATAAGGAAATGAGAAGAGATAAAGACTCCTTCAGAACTTGTGCTGGCCAAAACTAACCTGATGGTGAGGATCTGCCCAAAGTTCAGGTCCATGTCATTGACCTGGGCGATAAAAATGGCCGCTACTGCCTCGTACAGAGCAGTGCCATCCATATTGATTGTGGCTCCAACTGGCAGCACAAAACGTGTCACTCGTTTGTCCACATGGTTGTTTTCTTCAAGACAACGGAAAGTGATGGGCAGGGTGGCAGAGCTGAGGAAGACAAGAAGATCAAGTGAAATTTATTCAGGAGATGTAATCATCATTGTGCTTTTGGGAACATCAAAAAATAGTTGGATACTTTACATATTTAGGAAGCATAAAATGTAATGTGTAAATAGCTAAATGCTGCAACTTCATGGATTCAGGATGAGAATCTATTAATTTCATTGTTTCTTCTTAAATGTCTCCTAAATGGCACGTAAACAATACAGAGGCAAATTTGGGAAATTATAATGATATTCAGTATTTGTTATTCAGATTACATGCCAAATATTTTCTTAATTTTTAGCTTTGAGGTCATTTATATGCTAGTGAAGTGTTATTTTAGAATCACTGAGACTCTTATAGTTTTTGGTAATATTTTGATTTATATGTTATATTATATACATTTTTTATATATATATTTTCAGATGTTATATTATTTTAGTTTAGTTTGAGTAATTTTGTTTAATTTTCATTAGTTTTTGTTGTTCTAAATGTGTCTATATAGTTTTTATTGTTATATCAGTTTCAGTTTTAGTTATTTTACCACATTACAAATATTTAGGTATTTACTTTATTTTTTACCATAATAACTCATTTAAATTATAACTCATAAAATATGACAAAATAAATATTTTTATAATAAAATCTGAGAGAATATCATTTTAAATATAATCTGAGAGAATATCATTTTAATTGATATAATTTCATATTAAATGAATATTTACTGTGTGTGTGTATATATATATATTAGAGGTGGGCATAGATTAATTTTTTTAATCTAGATTAATCTAGATTAAAATGGCTCATTTGAATTCTGCCGAAAAGGCATTCAGAATATGTGTGCTACCCAAATAATGACTAAAAGTATAAGCCCAAAATGTCGTTTTTGTTATATATATTGAACTGAAAGCCATCTTATTATGCACAGTGTTGCACAGATTAAATTTCATGTAAATCATCCATGCTAACACACTCATTCTATTTTTTTAGACATTTCACTCTCTATAGATATATTTTTCAAAGACGGAGTTTCAAGTTGTCCAAGTTCACATAGAAGAGCTAGAATCCTGTTTGCTTAAAAGCTTCGTTTTGTTCTGAGTGCACTGACAAATCAATGTTAATTAGAGTCTTTACAGATTCGAAAGATGTATTAGGCTACTTTTATCTGTATGACCAAAATGACGGAGATTTTAAGAGCAAGTGAGCATTCCATGGAGCCTGTCCTGCAGCAAACACGCTTCCACACAAACACACTCAATAGCGCATATTTCTCTAGGTTAACATCATATTGAGCACCATGTAAAGTTGCTACTACATACATCTTTCAGATGAAAAGCCATATTTGAGGTTGATGAATGATAGGTGAGCGTTTGGATGTCCTGCCCGATTGTATTACCATAGACCAGCCGTTAACAATCTGTCCATCACGGACTGCGAGCCTCTAGTTCGATGAAGGTGAAAGGGTTCTTCGCCCTACAGTGCAATTCGCAGGTATACATCCGCTAAAATATCAGGGTGAAAGTCATCATAGCTTGCAATAGACCCAGCTCCCAACCCAACTTTGAGAATAGATTAACGGCGATATTTTTTATCTCGATAAGAGTCTCACGTTAACGATCACAAGAGGATTCCACGATATACCCACCACTAATATATATATATATATATATATACAGTAAATATTTATTCAATTTAGATTTAACAAATAATATTTAACAAACAAAGATTAACCATATTTTTTATAATTTATTATAATATATTTTGATTTTATACTGTATATATATAAAATCAAAATATATTATAATAAATTATTACAAATATGGTTAATCTCTGAAATACTTTTCGAATAAAATGCTATCTCATTCTAGAAACTATAAACACTACATAGACATACACAACAGCTATAACATATATTTGATTTACAAATGTACTTTATTCGCTTGTCCAATCATTAACTGGTTGTAAAGGAAGAAGCTAGAATTTATTCATCAAATGGCTTGATTTTGTCCGTGTCAGGTGTGGTTTTACTGGGCTTCAATCAATGTTAATTAAAAGCTACAGGATGCCCTTTCATATGTGCTGCACTATTTACTGTTTCAATAGGAAATATATATTGACACTACATTCATAAAAGCATTCCATGGGGTCTGTAATGTGTATCAGCTAGAAACACCATCTGCTACTGGACCAACTGATCTTCTCAGCTAACTGAGAACAACACCAGACGATTTGCTCTGTGTTGTTGCTGTAAGATGTGTAAAGTATACTGAGCTCCCTACATTGAGATCTACAATGCGTTTATACCTGGATGAGGTGCCTAGAGCTGTGATCAGAGCCTGCAGCAGCCCAGCGATGAAGGTGAAAGGGTTCTTCTTGGTCACCACAAAGAAGAGCAGCGGCAGAACGAACAGGCCGTGGATGAGGAGTCCGGCAATGACAGAAACCGTGTACATCCCTAACTGTCCACCCACTTGAGCAAGATCTTTCATCTCAACGATCTTCCCTGCGATCAGGAAGAGGATTCCCACCGGAGCATACCTGCTCAGAAGAGACATTTTACAGCAATCATTTCATAAATAGTCAATTTTAATCAATTATAATTTAACAAATAATATTTTAACAACACACATGCATAAATAGAGCCTTTGCTTTTTTTATTAACTTGTGCAATTTGTATTTTAATATTTGATCATTCATATAATTAATTGATTTATATATCATAATAATCTGAAACTTTCTCATGATTCCAAAATCTAAAATCTTCTCTTCTAAATCATGTTCATGATTCAGCAGGAAGGTTATCAGAACATCATAATCACACACTAACCAGATAATGATGGCCACCAAACGCATTATGGCTTCATTCAGGCAGTCAAAGAAGTCCCGGAGAGCCTGGCCCTGCTGTTTCATGTTTCCAATCACTAATCCAAAGCACATGGAGAAGACCACCAACCCTAAGGCGTTCACCCCATTCGAGGAGCCGGAGACAGGCAGCACCTCTTCCACCGTCTCCTGGATGGTCTGCAGGACTGTGCTGAAGTTGGACGCTTGGCTGACGTCTGTAGAATTGAAGCTGTCTGTTGCATTGACCACGATGGTGACATTTTTGGTCAACACGGTTTTCTTGTATAGTGTTTTGTACTGCAAGTAAAATGGGGGATTAGCATGCAGGATATTTAAAAAATATATGTTTTTATTGGTTTTCTCCAATATATATATATATATATATATATATATATTGTGATATGAAGTCTTGCATTGCTTTTACTTTCTAAATCCCATATCAACCTTGACCAGTTGAACAATATAAGGATGAACTGCAGTTTTAATTCTTTCAAATA
Source organism: Gymnocypris eckloni scoliostomus (assembly GCA_027564155.1). Lineage (NCBI taxonomy): Eukaryota > Metazoa > Chordata > Actinopteri > Cypriniformes > Cyprinidae > Gymnocypris > Gymnocypris eckloni. The sequence continues at coordinate 6,070,253 of CM050431.1, read as the reverse complement.
TATAATATAAAATTGCATTAATCATTCTTGAACTGTATTTAAAGGGAGAACGTTACATTAAAATCATACATTTTAACATTAGATGATACATTTTGATGTTAAATAGAATTGTTCGACACAGTATTACCTCAGAGTAACAGTAATTAAATTAAGAATAATCCCTTTCTTTTTGACGGAAAAGGTGCTTAAAATCATAGTATTTCATGTATTATTAATGCATCACACTCAACTCTGATTGTGATATCAATTTGATATCAAACAGCCCTAGTACCAAATGAGAAGTGACACATTATCTTCAGAGATGCATTCGGAGAGGATTCACAAACCTGTTTAAAGCAGGCCTCAACTAAATTTGGTGGAAACATGTTTCTGTAAGAAGAATAAGACAAATTAGATCCTATAGCATCTAAAAAATAAACAAGCATCGCATCAGTCTAACTAAACTTTTTCCTACCTTATCAGGTCCAGAAAAGCGTCAGCGGCCTGCACCGGCTCAATGCTGCCACTAGAGGCCAATGGACTGTCCCTGCTGCCTTTACCCGGCCTGATAATAATCACCAGGACAATACCGATGAAAACCGCTATAAACGTGGTCACCATGTAGTAGACGATGGCCAGGATTCCCATCTTCCCAGAGGCCTTGCTGTCTAAAGAGGAGATTCCTGAAGACATGCAAGAGACAAAAGATCTGTTGTTCAACATTTCTGTGACAATCACACTATAAATCACAATTTTGATTAAATAGTTTATGGTTAAATATCAGTTTAACATACTGATAATTGGTCAGAGTTCATTTTTAAATATACAGTTTTTTTATAGATATTGTGTGTATTACCATTCTTACCACAATTACCATTACCAAAAAAGTTTGGGAGCGATTCGATTTTTTTTAAAGACTTCTCTTCTGAAATGTATTTTATCAAAAATCTAGTAGAACTGTAATATTGCAAAAATGTAATAACAAATTCTAACTGTTTTCTATTTTACTATATTTTAAAATGAATTTATTCCTGGTGTAAAGCTGAATTTTCTGCATCATTACTCCAGTTTTCAGTGTCACGTGATCTTTCAGAAATCATTCTAATATGCCAAAGTCCTGATCTGAATAATGATTCGCAAACTATTATTACAGAGCGTGGATCGCGAATCATTCAGTTCGCGAAATGTGAGTTGTAGCCATGTTTTGTTGAGTATTCAGTTTTAATATAAATACCATGTTAAACTATGGTTAGTGTAGCAAAACCATGGTAAATATAGTAATCATGTTTCCGTTTTCATTTTTGTTTCGGAGTAGAACTATATTTTCCAAAGTCAAAGTTCATCACTTGTTATGATTTTCAAGGGTGTAGAATTTGGTAGAGACGCTATTATATGTCCCAACCAATATAAAGACACTACTAAATTGTCCCTAGCAATAATTTTGATCAAACAATTAAACGTCTGTTGTCTGCCGTTATGTCCCCACCAATGCCAAAATGAAACCTACGCTCCTGGTGTAAAGAGTTATATATTTTTAGGATAAATACTGTACAAATACTGTACATTAATGTAGATCCTCTATGCCCCGCCTCTCTCAAACGCTTTGTTTTCTACAAAGTCCCTCCTTTCGTCAAGCACAGTCTGCTCTGATTGGCCAGCTGGCACAGTGCATTGTGATTGGCCGAACACCACAAGCCGCGTTGGAGATATAACGCCCCTTTCCATAATAAGAGCTTCAGCTTTCAAACTGAAAGTAAAGACAGTTAATAATGTCCTTAGTTTTACCATCAGTTAAAGCCCGAGAGGGGAACAGAGTCGCGGGACAGACACAGTGATGAAGCTCGTATGCGTTTGCACATAGGCCGCGATTAAGACGATTTCTGACACGCTGTACACTCTGCTGTGATGTGACTGTCTCTCTCTCTCTCTCTCTTTCTCTCTCTCTCTCACACACACACAAACACAAACACATGAGCGTACATACGCGCAACAGTCAATAGCAAATACTTAAACTAATAACAAAACATACAGTCGCTGATTCAGAAGCACCAGATTGTCATAGCAAAGTCAGAATTACCTCCTCTCCTAGGTTCATGAAACGGTCGTCCATAAAATGCGTTCTCTCTGACACAGCTGCTTCAACACTACTGCGGTTACTGAAACCATGCCTTACACAAATATTTCCACATCGTGATGTAGACATGTGGGGGCGTGTTTGAATGAGCCGTTTTAGGGGGGTGTGGCAGAGTCTTAACTTTTGTAAAGAATATCTCTTTGGTTTTGAGTGTTTAGTCTTTGCAACTTCAGGGATCTTATCTATGCACTAACAGCTTGTAAAACTCCAAAGAGAAAGGAAAACTTGAAATCGCATCATATGATACCTTTAATGTCTTACTGTTTTTCTGTTACACTTTTAATCAATTTGATGCATCCTTTCTGACTAAAAGTATATATATATCTTTGCTGTCAAACGATTAATTGTGAATAATATTTAGAAAATATTTACATGTCTATATTTCTATTAATATAATTTATAAGTAAATATATTTAATATAGATAAATAACATATTTTTCTGAAATATATCCATGCATATGTGTGTATTTATATTTACATAATAAATATATTGTAAGGGTTATTTTGTAAGTAAAAATAACTAGAAAAATACAGCTAACTAACATAATAAAATGCAAAAACATGATAACATAATAAAAAAACATGATTTTTGAACATTAAAAAAACTGAGTTATCTGTTTTTGCAAATACACTCTGTATATATACAAACATATATATATATATATATTAGTGGTGGGCCGTTATCGGCGTTAACGTGCTGCGTTAACGTGAGACTCTTATCGGCGATAAAAAAAATATCGCCGTTAATCTATTCTCAAAGTTGAGTTGGGAGCTGGGTCTATACTACGCAAGCTATGATGACTTTCACCCTGATATTTTAGAGCGGATGTATACCTAGCCGAATTGCACTGTAGGGGGCGAGAACGAGTCTTCGAACTAGAGGCTCACAGTCCGTGATGGAGAGATTGTTAACGGCTGATCTATGTGGTTATACAATCGGGCAGGACGTCCAAACACTCACCTATCATTCATCAACCTCAAATATGGCGTTTCCTCAGAAAGATGTATGTAGTAGCAACTTTACATGGCAGCTCAATATGATGTTAACCTAGAGAAATGTGCGCTATTGAAGTGTTTGTGTGGGCAGCGTTTGCGCAGGACAGGCTCGGTGCGCTCACTTGCTCTTAAAATCTCCGTCATTTTGGTCATACAGATAAAAGTAGCCTAATACATCTTTCGAATCTGTAAAGACTCTCGCTTTATTTGTGTGCACTCAGAATAACAACGAAACGTTGCGCTTTTAAGCAAACAGGATGCGCTTTAGGTCTCATATGAACTTGAGAATTCACTCCCGTGTCACCCTCTGCTTCGAACCTGTGTGTATGCCTAACGTTACTGTGAAATTACCACATCAGACATGACGTGCTAACATGGATGCAGCTATGAAGCCGGGTTTGCTTCAGGAAAATGTATTTTTAAGAAGCTTCCCAATGGAAACTGTAAACAGTTCATCACGACCTCTTATGTAGGCCTACAGTTCACAATTCATGTTTAACTGAATAAACAGTTAGTAAACACAAGTACATCTTATTGAACATAGTTTATTTTCATCACCAATTATCATAGTAGAACAGCTTTCTCAAGCAGTTTGTGATGCATTTTGGAAACAGGAGATGAGCCCCTGGTCTAATGCGCCACCTGGCTTGAGAAACCCGTTCTCAAAGACTTACTTTTAGTCATTATTTGGGTAGCACACATATTCTGAATGCCTTCGGCAGAATTCAAATGAGCCATTTTAATCTAGATTAATCTAGATTAATTCCAAAATTAATCTAGATTAATCTAGATTAAAAAAAATAATCTATGCCCACCCCTAATATATATATATATATATATATGTATTACATTTTACTAAACCCCAAAGGTTAACAGAACTGAATTATATAGTCAAATTGCACAAAACAAAACCACAGGAAACAGAGACACTGAATGCATAACAAAAGTAAAATATTCTATTGAACGCAACAGAAGAAATTCAATGACCATCATAGTATGTAACAACAACTATGGAATTCAATCACTATACTGTCAACTGTTTGGTTACCAGCATTCTTCAAACTATTTTATTTTATGTTCCACAGAAGAAAGACATTCATACAGAATTGAAGGGGGTAAATGATGACTAAATGTTCCTTTTGAGTGTTAGCTCATGATACCTAATGCATTTACTAATGTAAAGGAATTTAAAGTATTAGCGAATGCTCTATAGACAGTTAAGTGTTTTTCTGGTGTACCTGAGACAAGGCTGGAGACGATGAGCGGTAGAACGAGCATTTGAAGCATCCTCATCAGCAGCTCTCCAGGGAAAGAGAAATACTTCACCTCCCTGATGGACAGGTTATGAGGCCTCAGCGCGAAACCCAACACCACCCCTATATGCAGTCAAAGAGATGAGAAACATCTGTGCCACTATCAACAATAAACAAGCCCAACATTAGGTGTTTTTCCTGCTGTTTTGCCAGTTGATTTACCCCTTTACCTAAAGCCACAGCGGCCACTGTGAAGATCACAAAGGTGTTCCTCCGCAGGAACGTCTTGACGCTGTCTCGTGTGATGCCGCCCATCTTTCTTCGACTTCCTGGCATCTGCTTCTGTATCGCTCGGCACAGACGGTGGAGGCCCTCCTCAGCGCGCGGTGGTTTCTCAGTGTCTTCACTCAGAAACAGACTAGTGCTGTTTGGAGACTTCTCGTTCATAATCAGCTCTAATACATGGTCCAAGAGGGTTTCATGGGAAACTGTGGCCGAGAAGTCAGAGAGAACCATATCAAGGCTAAAATGTATTATTTTGAGACTTAAAGTTCACCAGCTCTCAAATCGTATCAGCTAAAACCGAGATGTGACATATACACATTGTGTATTCTCCTCTACATCATGATGTGATTCAATGGCAAAATATGAATCGGTCATTGCAGGGTAGGAAAAGTGAAAATTCTTTGGTTTTTGGAACAAAAGAAGAAATTTTGAAGAATGCAAGTCGCTCTTTTCCATACAATAAAAGCATAGACGTTTATAGATGTTAAACGCTTTTAAACCTAGTGCATCACAAACGGTCGCATGCTGATTATGTCACAAACATTTTTAGGCCTATGGTAAGGTTACCAGATGTCCCAGTTTATAGATAATAAAATATTAAATACAATTATTCTTATTAAATATTTAACATTTAATTATTAGCATTTATACAATTTTAAAGTAATATTTAAAATTATTAGTTGAATAATTTTCTCATATTTATTTTACTTTTGTAAAGTCATAATCTTGTTTTAATCTGTTTGCTATTTGACGTGGTTACTATTTATGGTGTGATTTTTTGTCAATTGTATTAAAGGGTTAGTTCACCTCAAAATGAAAATTATGTCATTAATTACTCACCCTCATGTCATTCCAAACCCGTAAGACCTTCGTTTTCTTTGGAACACAAATTAAGATGTTTTTGATGAAATCGGAAATTTTCTTTTCCCCCGAGTTACGTCTTCCACCATTTTGAAGAGTAACCAAAAACTCATTTGACGTACTCATCATTGTTTACATTGACGTACTCATCATTGTACACAGTGTCTCCACTGAGACAGTCATTGTATATTCTGTTTCAGATGCACCCCAGGATGGAAGTGAAGGTGTGTAAGCTGAGGGCTGTTCTGCAGTCAGCTGTGAGTGTGAAGAACCTGCTGAGTGCACAGGGTTACTCACCACAGCTGACTTGAGCACACATTGAGTTGGATAATGAAAAAACTGAGTGAGGGTCGTAGCAGTGGTTCCACCAGTGCAACTGATACTGATGCTTTTAGCGGAGCTGGGTTATTTTTAGTAAGCTAACTGTGGCTTACAGCAGTCAGTCAAATCTATATACACTTTGTCTTTTTAGTATGGAAGCACATCCTGCCAGTATAAAGTTCATTATTTTACAACAATGACAATACAAATAATTTACTATAATAAAAAATTAAAATAAACAGGTAATTTTGACTTCATATCTAACAATGAGACGGTATATCTTGGAATTATAACCTTGAAATTGTTACTTTATATATCACAATGTATTTTACATCTCACAATTATGACTTTCCCATAATATCAACTTTATATTTCATAATGTGTTTATATCACAACTACAACCTTGAAATTGCATCTTTAAATCTTGCAATTTCATTTTCTCAGCATAATTCCAACTTTAGATCTCACTATGTGACTATATCTTGCAATTATGACTTTTCACATATGTTCAACTTTTTCAACATTTTGCTTTGAAATTGTGACTTTGTACCTTGCAATATTTAATCCACATAATTTCAACTTCATATCTCCCAATGTGACTTTAGCACTTTTGCAATTATGCCCTTGATTTTGCATCTTTACCTCTTGCAATGTGACTTTGTATCTTGCAATTTATTTTCTACATATCATTTCATATTCACAATGTGAGTTTATATCTTGCATTAATTTTTTCCACATAATTTCAACATTATATCTCACCAGGTGACTTTAAATTGTGCAATTATTACTGAAATTGTTACTTTATATCTTGCAATTATGACCTTTTCACATATTTATTACTTTATATTGCACAAAGTGACTTTACATTTTGCTGTTACGACTTTTATGTTGTGACTTTATATCTTGCAATATTTGTCCACATTATTTAAACTGTATGTCTCACAATGTTACTTTATATTACATAGTTTATCATAAAGGCTCTCTTTGTTGTTTTAAATTGTGACTTTATTTCTCATAGTTGTGGCTATATTTCTCATAGTATTTATGATTTTAAACATTGTCTGGCAATCACCTTTTTATTTATTCCTCTGAGGCAGAAACAGCTTTGCATATTTCAGAAATGGAAAAACTTTTAAAGCAGTTCTATCAAAAATCCAATAATGGTATGCAAAATTACTCATAAAAGAAAACAGATTTAAAACTAACAGTTTATACAATGAATATTCCATCATCACATTCCATCACTTTCATGTCATTCCAAATTCAAATCATATATATATTTTTTCAGTGGAACAGTATGTTTATCAGAATGTACAGGTTGCTCATTTCCATTCAATGGAAGTGAATGAATATTGTGGCTGTCAAGCTCCCAAAAAAATTACAAAAAGCACTATCTATATGACTTGTGCACTATATTCCAAAACATCGGAAACAATGTAATTCTGCAAAACATCATAGTTTTTGTTCCAAAGAAATACATTTTGAGTGCATTATTGCTTTAGTATCCTTACTAATCTACAGTATAAAACCTCGACATGGGTTCACTCACCACTCATGGTTGCTCTGCAGTGGGTTAATGCTGGAGACTGGACTAAAGTGGTCACAGGTAAAGCTCAACTCGAGCCAAACACACATGAAACCATTTTTATACGGCCTGACCTTCTCTCACCCTCCATGTGACCCCACACTGAGTGACAGCAGAGGTACACAGCACACCTTTGGACCTGATCTAGGGCCAGTTTTCCTCCATTGATCCCTGCTTGATGGTCTGATCACTGATCTTAGATCAGCATAAATACACACATCAACAAACACCCCAGGTGAGCACTACAAAGCTGACCCGCATCATAATCTTTCCAACAGTGAAGCAAAAGATCAGCCCTTGAACCAGAACCTCACACATCAGGAGAAAACAGAGGCTTGATAACGTGTTTGTCGAACAGAACAAGTTGTTTTCTGACTACAGGTTTTCAGCCACAGCATTAATGTTTGGATGTATATGGCGAGAGAAACTAACTAAAAGAACGAGAGAAAGAAATCATATTGCTAGCTCAGATGAATGTTAGGTTATAATTGAAATAAGGGTGTATTATTACACTTTGCAGTTTAAAACAATAAAACACGACTCACCGTGTAGTAGCAGCTCTTCTCTGGTGAGCGTTCTGGTAAAGAAGCGCTATATTCTCCGTTCACAGCGACTGACGGAAACGGCGGAGAAAGTGTTGTTTGCGTGGGAAGAGGAGGTTAGGGATTTTTACAACAAAAAACAACGACCTTCTGCCCGACAGCGAAAAGAATCGACGCGTTAATAAAGTCTCATTGTGGGAGGCGTTTAATACTGAGCGTATGCAGCGATAACACCCGCTGAGCTGGATTCATTAATGACCGCTCAGTACTCATGTAACAGCGCCTGAAGTTATTACCTGTGAAATATGATCTTCATTAAAGTTTGAATTTGAGGTGAAAATGCTTTGTTGTATTGTAATGGGCTGCTACACTGGAAAGAGACAAATATTAAGCGTATTTCATTATCATTACCATGACAACATGATTGCTCGCACTTGTTGAGGTCCAGCCTTCAGAGCTGTGCGCGCGGGGTGTGTGTGTGTGTGTGTGTGTGTGTGTGTGACCTTCTGCTCCGATCTACCCACTCTCCACCCACACGCGTGTCATAAACTCATCTCGCTCTTTTCCTTGCAACTTTCCCCAAGGAATCTGCCATTTTTTGAAGCACATTTCTTAAGGGTTCATTGAAATATTATATTTTGTACGTTTGTATTTGTAAAATGATGAAATGCCCGGGTTTCTTGTGATTGTAACTTTGGTTAAAGGTTACAGGAACGTGTCTTAGAAAGTTCCGTTAAATTATTATTTTACCCTAAATATAACATCATTTGGCGTTTACTTTTAATTATGAAAACGTTTTTTTTTCAAATAACATCGTTCTGTTTTCTCTCAACATTATGAGAACGTTTATCAAATGTTGAGATGAACGTTCCATAAACATTACTTTAAGTTTCGTCCTAATATCGCTTTTAAAATTCGTTAGTGAAAGTTGTAAGAACGTTCCCTGACACCTTGTAGCAAAACGTGTTTTGGTAATACAATGTGAGAAAGAATACATATATGCAAAGACATGTATCGAGCTCTGTGCTCTTTCGTCATAACCTGACATGACAACTAATAAAACTGTAGCCTAAACGGAGTTTGGCCTCATCCAATACTGGTTTACAATAAAAGGAACGTTTGCATAGAGAACAGCGCACTGCTTTTATTTCAAATGTGTATGCATCCATTCTTCAGCGAGTGTAAGGACCGTAAACATGGCTTTAACATAAAACCGCGCATTTTGCATCTATGAAAGGTGACAGCAGCAGATTGCATCACTATGGTAACACAATTGGCCTGCCAGGGTGTGGGTGGTATGTTGCATACATGTTCTCCATTTAGCTACTGTAATTACACATTCAGCTGCTGAGAAACAGGCATGAAACGCATTAGACACAGTTCATATACTTATAAAAGATTTGGGTTTACTATTGTAAGGTGTACAAATAAGCTAAGCAGTGACCAATTATTTTCACAGGAACAATTACATTTTAAAATATATTCAATTGTAATATTTCACAATATTACTTTTTTACTGTAGACTATTTTTGATTAAATAAAGGCAGCCTTGGTGAGACTTCATTAACATTATTTAAATATCATGTTTCCTTCTGAACTTTGACAAGTACTAGTTTCAAATTAAAGAAAAGTTCAAATATATAAATATTATAGACTTCTATTATAAAACTATCTGCATTATTTCTTGCCTCGGACTTATTTTGTGTCCAAATGTATTTATTTTTATTATCGTAGGACAGATTAAATTCAGCCGAATTGATCGGAACATTATATTGTTTTCATCTATAATTTTCTAATATCTTGCATAATATTTTAGTTATCAGTCTTTGTTCACTGAAGTATTTGCTGAATAAAAACATGTAATTTTCTGTATGCAGGTGGTTACATAAAATCTTGATGCATATATTAAATCATTAGCAGACTGCTATTTACATATGAATATTGAACACTCAGAAAAAAGGGCAAAAACTGTCACTGTACCTTATCAAAGATGCTTGTTTTATCCCTAAAAATGCATTCTAGTGTCTTAAAGGTACACATTAATACCTAAAGAGCATATTAGTAGCTTTTGAAAAGACACTCCCAGTGTGATGGCTTTTGTACCTTTTTTTCAACGAGTAAAGGAACACATAGTTAATTCTGTTTTATTGTTATTGTCCTGTCTAATATCACTCTCTCACCGGTGCCCTAGAATATGGAATGAGTGTTTGAAGACGTGTTGCCCTGTAATTATCGGCAGCCTCACTTATACAGCACTTTGTGAGTTGCATTATGAGCTACCGGGTTGTATGCTCACCTTTGCCGGCTAACATTAAAGAGATGAAAGAAGCCTGAAGTACAAAACTGCCTGGACAAACAGCAAAAGGTCAGGAAATAGATTTGTTGCTCTGAAATGTCACCATTTTCAAGCTTAATGTGAAGACAGACATTTACAGTCTGACAAAAGAGACTCATTATACATCAGCGCTGAGACAGCAAACACTTCATTTAGATCATTAAAACACACAAAGCATGTTCAAGAAGATTCCTTTATTCGCTTATGTCAAAATATACCCTCATACAATCAAATGCCAAAAAAACAGTTATCAAAAACATTTAAAAAGGAAAAATATGAACAATTATCGCTAAATACAAAACTGCAGTGTTTTCATTTGTATCAAATGCAGATTAACTTTCTATGGTCAGAAGACAATATTTTGACAGGCAAACGTAGTGTTAATTTAATACAAAATCAAAGTTATAAGATGAAGAGTGACAAAAATTAAAATAGGTCTCCCGAACTAGCAAAATTAGTGGTCATTAAAGTACAACTATATGCTGGCTGTTTCCCACATCACTTGATTCGATAATTAACAGGTGTATAAGTATGTGTACGTGTTGAGGTGTAAAAATGAGGTGAACAATTCACTAGCCCTTGAGATCTATGAATGAAATAAGGCGTTCACAGACTCGGTGATACATTCAAGAGTATATGTGGTAAAGATAGTGTAGTATTTGGCATAAAGTATAGCTAAATTAAAAGTAGTGTAGCAAGTTATGAAATGCAAACCACAATCTTTAGATTGTACTCTGAGAGCAATCACTCACACATGCAGTGATTCAGTTAGAGTTCAATACGTCAAAATCATCTTTAACAGAAGTCCTTGTTCGTCAATACTGAGTGTAAAGGTTTTTTGGCATCACTCTTTAGCTGAGGGAGGCTGGGTTTTTAATTAGTTAAAACATGCTCTGAACATGTGATTAACCAATAAGGACATTCAATTAGCTAAAATGATCGTTTCAGATCTGCATTAGTGTTGTACCATGGACTGTCTGACTGCGTCCTCCAGGGATTTTCTAGTGATGAGAAGCCTGACCACATCTTCATTCTTCTTGGTGAGTTTTTTTCGTGCCTGATCATGCGTCACCATGGTCATGTCCCAGCCATTCACCTGAAATTGACATTGAGTGCACAAAAACTTCCTTTTACATATATATACATTTTTTTTTACACAATGCCAAATAAGTTCAGTCATGAAACACTAGATGGCACAGACTAATAGGCTCTTTGCATGCAATTAGCTAGCCGTCACATCAACAATTCATGGCACAAGCTTGTAAGGGCAACAATAGTTTTTTCCAATACCAATTTTATGAAATCCGTTTTAACAAGATTACATTACCCCAAAAAAATAAAGAGTTTTTTTTGTTTTAGTTTGTGGATTTTTTTTATACTTACCAACAAAGCATTTAAAATCACTGTTAGTTGTTTAATGTGTGATGGATAGGACAAGCCTCGACTGGGATCATTCATTTAAAAACGGAGCTGTCAGCTGTGATAAAACTTTCCGGTGTTATGACGCTATTTTTGATTCTGTCGCTCTCGTGTCCTGAATGCGGTTGTTACTTCAGCTGTTCATTCATATACAGATATGTATTATTTTATTATTTCTGTTTTGTAAAGTATTAATTATGAGAAAACTTTTGAATAAAATAAAAGATTAATAGCAGCATTTACTGTTATTATGTATTGATAGTTTAACTAAAGAATTCATCAACTGATGAGAAAATAATTAAGATAAATTGAAAAATAATCAATAGATTAGTCGACTAAACGAAAAAAATGATCCATAGATTAGTCAACAATAAAAATAATCGTTAGCTGCAGCCTTACAGCATTTAAATAACAGAAGTACTGGGATAAAAGTGTATAGTTTGTGTATAAACACTAATTGTCTACAGTAACGATCAAAACGAAAGTATCTTAACACTTGTATTGTAACGCTTATCTTCTGCTAGGATGTGGCGACAACCCGTTTAAAACATGTATTTGACATTGAATCATTCATTCAGGAGTCTTTATGAAGTGAGACACTGACTCCATTTAATTTGATATTTTGTTCAAATGAATATATATATATTTTAAAAGACTCAAGCAATGAACATTTTGTCAGAACCACTAGTAAATTACGTTATTTGGTGAGAGAATCGTGATCTCCAAAAAAAAAACACTGATTCTCAATTTGTCCAGAATCGTGCGGCTCTAGTTTACATGTTGTTTATTAGCCTACTGCATATAATTCATTAAAAAGTGAGTTTAATTTCATAAAGTATACGTTTATTTCAAAATGCACCTAGATTTTGTGCATTTTGTGTTTTTCAGTTGAATGAAAGACTATTTGTCTCTATATATTTCATCATTGAGGATCTTTAAAAAACAAATGTCTAAAAATCTCGTCTCGTTCTCATGAACCTAGTCTCGTCTCGTGGGATACGTGTCTCGTCACACCCCTACTAATTTGTGAAGCTCAATTATCTTTTGCTGCACATCAGAAATGTATTCTTTGGTTTTTCTCATTATGATGAAGGGAATTTGGGCTTTGTTTTCCCTCATATTTATATTTCTGTGAAACAGGAAGCCATGGCTGGATAATGTCATGTTCACAATCACCCTACAGTGCACAAAATTGTGAATATGAATGGGAATATACGTCAGAGATATTTTACTCATAAGAATGTCTAGAGGTGCCAATAATTGTGTCCAATGTGTTTTGAATTTGTATTTATTTCATAATGATATTTCCCTCCATTTTAAATTAAATGTTCGATTATATATATATATATATATATATATATATAAAAGATCAAAAGGATTAACAATGCATATTAATTTTCACAGCCTTCTTTGATCATATTTACCAAGGGTGCTGATATTTTTGACCATGACTGTAACTGAATATAACTGAAACTGTTTGTATGCAACTCAACTGCACATAAGATTGTCTTCTTGACAGATTTATTCAAACATTAACAGTAATTAACAGTAAATTTAAGCTATTCTCTAGTGGTTTTTTATAGCTCTTTTACGAACCGTGAACACTTGGTACCTTTCTTGAGGTAAATGCAATGTTAAAGGGTTAGTTTACCCAGAAATGTACTGATTTATCGTGCAAACAACATTTAAGAATGTCAAAACTGCATTTATTGTTTGAATTTTATGATAAAAATGGAAAAAACATTTTGGTGAACCACTGCTTTAATATATATCACAAAATAAATGATGATGCCTGCGCGCCCTCTAGTGGAGATTTAGTAAAATCAGGAATCGTTGTTTTGTGGCCCGGATAAAACTCGTCATCGCTGTGATAATGTCCTATAATACAGCTGACAGGTTTGGATCTCTCACCTGCATAATTTTGTCTCCCATCCTGAGACCAGCCACCTCTGCAGGTCCACCTTTAGATATGCGCGTGACATAGATTCCCTGTGACGTTAATATAGTTAGAAGAGTCATTTCTGAATGACAGAGCAGGAAAAATGCCTCACTCTAATTAGAATTCTATTCACTGAACATGATTTTTCACCTTGTCTGTCTTGTCTTCGGAAAACGGATTCTGGTTTGAATCTTGGTCGATGCCCCCTCCAATGCTGAATCCTAATATTACATGATCACCATCCCGTTGTTTGTTTATCTCAATCCGTTGCTGAAATACAAAGAGGAAAACACAAGGCAGGCATAGAAAGTACGTTATTTAAAAACGTAGTTATCTATATACATAGGCAGGATTTTTTGAGATCAATGCACACTAGGTGCTGTCTAGGTAGGCGGCTAAGTAGGATTTTAAGACACATCCCATGGCGCAGCTGTTCATTACCATATATGGCAGCACTACCTGAACAAGAACATAATAAACCACACCTACTTATTTCACACCTGAGTGACATCAGAACAGATTGAATAGAATACAAAATAACAATTAAACCCTAATTAAATTAATCATTTAATATTAATTGGATCAAAAAAATGATTAGTAAACGTTGTATAAACAGCATTTAATTTTAGGGAAGCAAAATTAACACTCTGGTTTTGCTCTAACGTTAGTTCACAAGTAAAACGTTCGGTCTCGTTATATGTTGTGACCCACGATGATTTCCCATAATATAAGTAAACAAATAAATTGAATAATAAATAATTAACTATTGTTCAATTTGTTCGCCCCTGCTGGCTAACGTTAGCCTAGCATGCCATCCCTTTCCATTACATCAGCTGTTAGCATAAACTCAAATAACGTTAAACGTAACCAAACTATCCTGTCAGATTATTGTTGAGAATAAAAAACATTTTTTAGTAAACCGCTTTCCCAGTCAAACGATATAACATGAATCCCTGTCGTTGTAAAAACACTAAAGCACCGCACACAAAGCTGAAGGCACCGATGCTATTGAAAGCTTTCCATGCTAAAACTTTCTCACACTGAACGCAAACTCACCACAACAGCTGTGACAGGCTGACCGGGGATGAACGACATTTTCTGCTTGTTATAAAACGTATATTGCCAGTTGGGGCTCTTGGGTGTTTAATTCAGTGATTTTCACTGATAATAATTCGAGTGAGGGTGTTCGGTTCCTCCCCTTTAGCTGTGTGTCATGTTGGGGCTGGGCTGCGCTACACACCCTGCCCTCAAGACTTCTTCTTCTTCGTTCCAGTTTTACTGCGGTTGGCATCCAGCTTTTTGGCGCATTACTGCCCCTCTCTGCTCCGGAGTGTGGATCAGATATTACGTTATAATAAAATGTGTTCTATTCCATTTCCTTCACTTATATAACACTAACCACTTAATCCACACACATACACACACACACACACACACACGAAGCTTCTCTTGTTTTATTAATCATATTCATTCATTAACTTAATCGGATGTGTCAGATAAACATATGTAAATGTTGATGTGACTTATTTATGGGCATATTTACGAGTAAAACAGTTATTTCCAGTGATTTCACTGTCATTTAAACAAGCACCAGCCCTGACTCGCCGGAAGATGACGCATTCTGATCAGTATTACGTGACAGTCAAAATATTTTTTGTAAGGCAGTTTTTTTCCTCGTAGTTGTAAATAAAAATATTTTGGAGTATATTTTACAAATATATTTGACAAAATATTTCAGTACTTGAATTATTGTACTTGTACTTTATTTTCACAGTACTTTATTAATTGTGAAACTTCTTGATCTTCTTGTGAAATGTATTGTTTTTACCTGCAGTGTCCCCCTTTAAGTTTAATAAATAATAATTGTATTTGTATTTAATAAATCACTTTTACACACACACACACACACACACACACAACGTTATTAGGTACACCTTGCTAGTACCGGGTTGGACCCCTTTTTCCTTCAGAACGGCCTTAATTCTTCGTGGCATAGATTCAACAAGGTGTTGGAAACATTCCTCAGAGATTTTGGTCCATATTGACATGATAGCATCACACAGTTGCTGCAGATTTGTCGGCTGCACATCCATGATGAGAATCTCCCGTTCCACCACATCCCAAAGGTGATCTATTGGATTGAGATCTGGTGACTGTGGAGGCCATTTGAGTAAAGTGAACTCGTTGTCATGTTCAAGAAACCAGTTTGAGATGATTTGAGCTTTGTGACATGGTGCAGTATCCTGCTGGAAGTAGGCATCAGAAGATGTGTACACTGTAGTCATAAAGGGATGGACATGGTCAGCAACAATACTCAGGTAGGCTGTGGGGTTTAAACGATGCTCAATTGGCACTAAGAGACCCAAAGTGTGCCAAGAAAATATCCCCCACACCATCACCAGCCTGAACCGTTGGGACAAGGCAGGATGGATCCATGCTTTCATGTTCTTTATGACAAATTCTGACCGTAATATCTGAATATCGCAGCAGAAATCGAGACTCATCAGACCAGTCATTGTTTTTCCAATCTTCTATTGTCCAATTTTGGTGAGCCTGTGTGAATTGTAGCCTCCGTTTCCAGTTCTTAGCTGCCAGGAGCGCATCTGCTTCAGGGTTCGATGTGTTGTGTGTTCAGAGATGGTATTCTGCGTACCTTGGTTGTAACGAGTGTTTATTTGAGTTACTGTTGCCTTTCTATTATCTTTAACCAGTCTGCCCATTCTCTTCTGACATCAACAAGACATTTTCGTCCACACAACTGCCGCTCACTGGATATTTTCTCTTTTTCAGACCATTCTCTGTAAACCCTAGAAATGGTTGGTTCGTGAAAATCCCAGTAGATCAGCAGTTTTGAAATCCTCAGACCAGCCCGTCTGACACCAACAACCATTCCACGTTCAGTCACTTAAATCCCCTTTCTTCCCCATTTTGATGCTCGGTTTGAACTCCAGCAACTGGACCACATCTAGTTGCCTAAATGCATTGAGTTGCTGCCATGAGATTGGCTGATTAGCAATGTGTGTTACCAAGCAATTGAACAGGTGTCCCTAATAAAGTGGCTGGTGAGTGTATGTATATATATATATATATTTAATGGGTCCCACTATGTGTAGTGTGAGGACTAAACCAAATATCCTGGTTCTCTTATGAGCAGGCTGAAAAATGTGCACATCTGTCTATGACACAACATGCACAAAGGAGCCACATGTTCAACCTTTTCAACGAACACAATTAAATTCATTGAACTTAATTGCAATGCTTTAAGTAACAGAAAGTAATAAAACTCAATCAAACTGATGTCAACAGAGCAGAAACAAATGAGTAAGATGAACGTAATTGTAAGTTAACAGTGCATCATATTTTACAGTAGTATGATCATTTCTTAAAAAGGAACTAGCGTTTTTTTCTTGGACAGCCTCGTCATTGACTATAATACAAATTTTCTCCAAAAAAATCTCATTCAGCGTAGTTTTATAGAAATATATTAATATTTTTTTTAATGTAGATAATATAATATTATTAAACAAAGGGTTTTTAACCACTATTGATTAGTAACAAATGCATAGATGCCTTTTTTATTAAGATTGATGCCAGTTTTATTAATCTTCAAAATACAATTCATAGACTTCCGACGAAAAAGGTTGGAACAAATATCCTTTTTTCTTTTTGCAGTTTTTTACTTGACAAACACTGCTGAAAATGCAAGTGCTTTTTTTCATAAACCGTCTTCTTACATAAGGGCTTGTTTGTTTATCATTCTTTTTTATTTTAGTATGCAAAAATACTTGTCCCACAGTCGGCAATGTAAAAGTTTATACCATTTCTCCACCCCATTGAACAATTCACCAGAACTGTTTAAATAGGACAATCGAAGACATGGTCTATGTTCAGAATAGCACACTTTCATACTACTCTTAATGTTTTTGGTATATAGTATGTATACCGTGCATAGTGTGTAATACCTGGAAGTACTCCCAACACAACCAAAGCACACTGCACAGAATACTGTCTCCCATAATGCAGTGTACCATATTTACACGACAAACATGCAATATAAGGAGATCAAAATGTAGCATAGTACCGTTTGGGGTATGTAATATTGCATATATTTTATTCTGTCTCACATACTATTCAATATAAAGCAGTATAGTGAGCAGTATGCAAGTATTCCATTCTAAACATAGCCATTCATTGTTCACCATTGATTTTTCAAGTATATATCCCAACATTGTTCTCACAAATGCAGTCTGTTATAGAGATTCTTAATGTACATCTACACTAGCTTTAACATAGTAAAAGAAGGGATTGTACTCTCTTCTTTAAAACTTTGGATCTGCATCACATATAAGCTGACTCCTTCATAATCAGTCCTCTCTTTCTCACCAAATGTTCTTGCCAGAATTTGTTGATGCTCATGATGTGAAACAAGAGGTATCTTGGTGCTGGATGGCTCATTTAAACTGCATAGGAACATACGTGTCAACCACTTTTAGACATACAGTATATACACAATCAACACAACCCAAAACACAACATCTATCCACACGGTTACTGTGGAATCATGGGAGCAGCCTGAGATGGGACACGGGAACAAGTCTCTGATAAACAAGTCTACTGTCCAGGCACGTATGGCCAGTTGATGGAGCTTCCAGAGAGCTGCATGTCCCGGATAAGCGTCTCAATGGGCGTCTTACCAACCAGGCGCATGAAGAAGAGTTGAGAGATGAGGTTGGCGGGAACGGCTCTCAGGGCAGGCAGTCGCAGCAGGAGTCGGCCGAAGCGCTGCTGGCTGACCTGGATACTGCATGCGCTCGTACTCGGTCAGGGCCACCTGTGCTTTCTCTTGCAGGCTCTCGATGTGCGCCGGATCTGACAGCCCACACGCGTCTGCAGGAAACAGAACAAAGAGTTTACAACACAGCTGCAAGTGAAACGGCAAATTCGTTATTTTCTCTTTGAAAAAGACAAGCTTCAAAAAGAGCTATGAAATCTGCAAACAACTTAAAGAGAATTAGTAAAAGAGAATGAAAAATTGTCAGTAATTGGCACCGATATCCATCTGGGCAGTGCGCAGACATACAGTGCCATTGTGCTTCGGGCGTCCAGAGTTTAAGTCCCGGCTCGCGGACATTTCCCGATCACGCCTCTCTCCCTCCCACTCCACTTCCTGTCCTCTCTAAACTGTCCTATCAAATTAAAGGCAAAGTGCCCCCTAAAAAAAGAATGTTAGTAGACTAACTAGATTTTTACCTTTCAAAAAGAGTGGCTGCACAAAACCCACTGCAACTAAGGCATTCTGGATTTAGCATGTTTCTATGCCTTTACCAACGTGTTCTGGTTTTAACGTTGCTAATGAGTTCTGAGAGGTTTTAGCATGATACTATTTCTATGTTGAAATGGTCTCTGATCTCTTGTCAGGTGTTCTCCAAACTCTTCAGAGCATTATAGGAGAAAACTCAGAGCATGTTACCCTGGGAAATGAGGACGTTGCTAATTGTGCCAATAATTGTGTTATGAGAGGTCTATCATGTTGCTATGCCTTTGCTAATGTGTTCTGAGAGGTTTAGCATGTTGCTATGCCTTTTCTAATGTGTTATGAGAGGTCTATCATGTTGCTATGCCTTTGCTAATGTGTTCTGAGAGGTTTAGCATGTTTCTATGACTTTGCTAACATGTTCCGAGTGGTTTTATTCTGTTGTTATGCCTCTATTTATGTGTTCTACTTCTAAGTGGTTTTAGCATGTTTTTATACATTTACTAATGTGTTCTGAGAGGTTTTAACATGTTGCTATGCCTTTTTTTATGTGTTCTTAATGGTTTTAGCATGTTCTGCGTTTAATAAATGTTATGAGAGGTTTTAACATTTTGCTTTGCCTTCACAAATATTCTGAGACGTTTATCATTTTGCTATGCTTTTACTAACATTCTGAGTGGTTTTAGCATGTTGATATGCCTTTAATAATATGCTCTCAGAGAGTTTAGCATTTTGCTATGACTTTGGTAATGTGAAACAAAAAACACCACTAACCATATAAATGTATCATATACATTTAGACTTTTAGGGGAACATATTTTGACTTGAGACAATGAGGAACCACACTGAAACCATCCAAAACATCCTAGAAATTGCATAGTAACTTATTCCACTAAACCACTAAGAATATAAGAATATTCTTAGTGGTTTTAAGTATGCAATTTCTAGGATGTTTTGGATGATTTCAGTGTGATTCCATTGTCTCAAGTCAATGTTACCCTAAACGTCCAAGTTTCTATGAGACATTTCTATGGAACATTTGCAAACTTAAAATAATTGCAAAACATTCCTTAAATACAGATTTTGTTTGTACAGATTTGTAACGCCAAGGACATACAACTTAAAAGTTATGCATTACTTAATTAAAATATATTCCAAAGCACTGGCTTCAAATAATATTTTAACACAGGTTCATCCCTCACCTGGTGAGAACAGAGCGATGGCTTTCAGACAGCTGTATTCGGCCGAATCCACTTGCAGTCGTGTCAGCTTGTCCACCTGGTCCTGGAAGACCCGCACCTGGTCCATGAAGGACACGACGCGGTCAGCGGGCATGGGGGAGGAATGAAAACCAGCAGCTGCCAGCAGGGGGGCCGTATGCAGCGGCAGAGCAGATTGAGCTGCATTCAGGATGAACAGTTCACTCCAGCTGAGCCTCAGAAGGGCCACCTGCTCCGACACGGGCAGGTCAGGAAAGTAGGGGATATTCCGCACCCACTCAATGGTACTGAAGAGCAGCCGGGCCGCCAGCTCGCATATATTGTCGATGCCCATGACGGAGCTGTTGCCTCCTGAGAGCTGCTGGCCACACTGGGCTCCGTAGCGGCTGATGGGGTACGGATCTGCTCTCAGCAGCTGAGAGATGAGTTCAGACACCGGCTGACCGTTGAAGAATTCAGCACCCATGCCGTGACCTCCTCCAACATCACCACCCGCTCCAACCATGGAGGCTGGACTGATGCCGGCGTGGGAGGGAGGGATTCGACCACGCTGGACTGCTGGAAAATACAAGAAAAAACCAACAGAAAAAAAGGAAACATCAATATAATGATACAAACCGAAAACCCCCTTCTGAATGACACAAGTAACATGAAAATAGCAAAGTTATGTGGGAAATTGTTTGTTTGGAACAACGTCAGAAATATAAATAGACTATACATATTTATATGGGTCATTATACACTACCAGTTTTTAAAGAGTAAGATTTTTAAGAGTAACAGTAAGTCTCTTCTGCTCACCAAGCTTCCACTTATTTGATCCAAAGTACAGCAAAAAGACCTGATCCTTCAGAAATCATTCTAATATTCTGATTTACTGATAAAAATATTATTATTATTATTATTACTATGTTGAAAACAGCTGAGAATATTTTTTCAGGTTTATTTGATGAATATAAAGTAAAAAAAAGCATTTATCTGAAATAGAAATCTTTTGTAACATTATAAATGTCTTTATCATCACTTTTGTTCAATTTAAAGCATCCTTGCTAAAAAAGAGTATTAATTTATATAACCCCCCCCAAAAAAAGAACATATATTATACAGAAATTATACTGATCTTTGGATCTTTCTATTTATCAAAAATCCCTGTGTAACAAAATGTACTCAACTGTTTTAAATATATACAATGATGATAATAATAATAATAAATGTTTATCAGCATATTAAAATGATTTCTGAAGAATCTTTTAACACTGAAGACTGGATTTTGCTTCGATCACAGGAATAAATTGCAGTTTTAAATATTTTCAAATAGAAAGCAGTTATTTTAAATAGTAAAAATATTTCAAAATTCTTTACAAAAAATATAATATCTTACAGTTCAAAAACCTTTGACTGGTAGTGTATAATTTAGAGTACATTGTTGCATATCCATTAATGATAATTAATGACATTTTTGATGTATCCATTAAGAAAATACATAATTTTATCTCACACATATATTTCCTGCATTATCTTTCAATTTGCTTGAAATTGACTTTGTCCCTTAAATTACAGTTTTTACCATGTCCAGTTTTTTGAATTGATGATAATGAATAAAATAATGAACATAATGAATAAAAATTGTTAGTCAAATTTATTTATAGAATCAAAATATCAAAAATAAATGTAATTGTCTTTCAAATGAGAATATATTTCGTCTTACTCATGTTCACAAATATTCTGTCAACTGTGTTACTAGCAACCCCCCCACCCCCCGAAAACTCACAAATGGTCTAAATGATAACAAATGGTAATACAAACACATGACCAGCCTCAGTTTAATGATTAAGCTTAGCTACTAGCAGATAAGATACACTGATAAAACAGATCGACTGAAACCAGTAATTGTTTTACTGAGAAAGCACATTGTTTTTACACTTGACTTTTCTGATATGAAATGACTAGAATGACTCATGTAAAATATTTATTACAAATTTGTATCTCACTGGTTTGCTGACCTTCTTTCCTCATTCCGACCCGGAAACACTTCTTCAGACGGCAGTACTGACACTGGTTACGGTGGTGCTGATCAATCTGACACTCTCTGTTTGACCTGTGAAGACAGTTTAACACCTTTGAGCCAAGAGAATACATGAGATCATTTCAGATCTAGCACTTTAAAAAAATAATGGACGATCAGTGAAAGGTTGCCAGGTGAGAACATCACTATTTACAGATTGCATGATTAAAAAAGATGGAATATTTCAATAAAGTCATGATCATATCTATCTTGACTCTTATATTATAATCTCTGCATAGATACTGACAAGTCATTAGTCATCTCTGTGCAGAATAAAGGCAGATCTTTGGAAGACTGTGGTACATTGAGATTTGACATTAAGACACTAAAAACTAGTGTTTACATACCAGATTCAAAGCAATTAAAGACACAGTCACCCTTATAAATTAATTAATAAATTATTAAGTGTCTCCCAATAAACTGTCACAATCCCTAAAACGAGTGCAAATGCAAACTGACAAGAAAAATATATAGTAAGGCAAAAGTGACTTAACTTTATTGAAGGTTGATGCTTATATGAACAAAAGTGAGTGGACTTTTGTGTTTAAAAGACACAAATTCAAACTCAATAAATATAAATACTTCAGTTGAGCGTTTAATCCAACAAATAAAGCTGAATGTGAATTCATCTCCGTCCTTTCTGAGCTGTCATGTGTGAGGAGCTCTCCAGTGATTCTCAGGTAAATTATTACTCATGTAACCTTGGCACAAACACAAAGGACACAATTCTGTTCACATTCCTAAAGTTCCCATGGCAGCCAGGCTAATGTTAGATCTGCTGTAAGAGGCCAATCATACACAGAATATGCACACTTGTGTTTCGACAGCCGTGTCCACATTCAGCTGTAATGGCTGGGTCTTCTTCTGGATGGGAAACGAAAATGTAGCATGTTGCTATTATGGCACACTGTGGATATTTTTGTAGTTCTGTTTGCTCCCAGAAAACCTAATAAATAAGTCAAGCCATCATTAATCCTTACTAACTTAATCAAATATGGCTATGCTTAACATATACATTTTTTTGACATAATATGATGACCAGATGCGCGTGGTACACATATAAATCATGACCGTGAAAATGTCCAGCTGCTGCCGCAGAAATTAAATTAACAAATTAATAAAACTGATTAATTTGATTAATTTGCTGGTGGTCACCAAGTCACTGTTTTGCAGCCTTTCAGCTTCTGTATATTGTGATGTATCTTGCTGCTATTTATTTAAGCGACATGATTTGAACTCTGCTCAGCTTGTCACATCGCCAACGGTTCCTGTTACGTTGTTCCTGTAATTTTTTGTCGAAAATGACAGACTGAAGGTCGCTTCTGTTGCTGCCAGTATGAGTAGGCTACTTCTTAACAGCTTGAGGAGAGCTTGTACTGCTAGTCGTTTTGTTGTAACGTTACCTGGACAATATGAACAACTGTGTTCAACTATCAATGTTTTGATGCAATGTGAAAGAAGTTCCTCTTTACAGAAAACGGCCTATGTCTTGACATTAGTTGTAATGTTACCTGATTAACATTATAGCAGGGCTCGAAAGTGCCCCACTCGCATTTGCTACTAGGTGTGCGAAATGAAAACGTATTTAGAAGCACGTGAGCCAAAAAAAAGAAAGTGTCAAAAAAGTCTCAAATTTGGCGACAAAAAAACATGAACTGCAAAACAGACTATTGCGTTTATATACAGTATGTATCTTCAAAAAGGCTATGATTTCAATTATTAAATATGTGTTAAAGTCCAAACGCTGAGCTGTCGCGCATTCAACATGTTCGCGGTTTCAGAGCAGCTCGCAATCAATAAATAACCCGCATTTATGTCAAGCGATTGCATCTGCTGTTGACTAAATTATGACAGCGTTCACTTCATTATGTTTATATTGTAGTATGTTGTAGAGATGGTTAAGAACGCATATTTTAATCTCCCTCGTCTGTTTGAAAAAGCAGCCAGCAATGGTAAAGCATTTTGAAATAATAGTGTAATTTCATATTGAACTGTCACCAGATGAATGGCAGTGGTCAAACTATTTAAAGGAGTCCTATTATGCTCTTTGACAGTCTTGATTTTGTTTTGGGAGTGTACTAGAACATGCTCTCGTCCTTGGTGGCTCAAAAAACGCATTATTTGTCACATAATTTACATTATAATAATACCTTTCTCCCAGCCTGACACAAATGGCTCCATTAATCCCGGGTTTGATGAAGGCCCGCATTCCGAAAAACGAAATGTGTTGTGATTGGTTAGCTGTCTTAGTGCATTGTGATTGGCGAACAGCTTAGGTGGTTTCAATATTGGGGCATGCTCCCCCGTAAAAATGTTGATTTTCCTGACCTAACGTTACATGTGTGGATTTTAAGATGTTTTGAGGCTCATAAATTGGATAACAATAACGTTATAGGTTTAAAACCAAGTCAGTGGGCAGTAGCATAAATACTTTTTCAAGATAACAGATTCTTAAACATGAAATTAGACAAAAGTGTATTAGTTTACATCCTGAATATTTCTGTCGGTCGTTTAACCTTTCTATGTTAAAACAGCGGTCAAATAGGAAATATTTGGTTTAGCTACTTACATTTTGTACTTAACTGTCTGAGGCGCCGAGGTCAAGCTTCAGTTTGTACACTTGGCGCCTGTATACATAAACCCCGCCTACTTTGATTTAATTGGCCATCCACCACAAACACTTTGACATTGATGAGCTCTGTGCTGTAATGCTGGCGCCGAGGCGTCTAGATGAGATGATCTGTTCTTTTGGCCTTTTATCCTTGCAGGCAGCACCAAAGTATAAATATAAGGTTATTATTTTACAACTTTTATTATTGGAAAATACCGAGGCCCGGATCTCTGGGACCTCAATGGTGGGTACCATCCGCTGTTGTAGCGGGAGAGATCGAGGTTTCCACGGTAACGCTGTACACAAAGCAGAGCTCCTCTCACAAACAATGCTTTATCAGACATTACATGCAAGATGAAAGTAAAATGACATCCAAACATTTCTGAAGACAGTCGGTTTCCTTCAGAAATACAGTGATATAAATACACCCGCACCAGATTTCGATTTTGAAAAGTGCAGTGCTCATGTTTATTTAAGGAAATCAAAGCCTTTGGAAAATCTATTTGTGGTCAGTTTTGATATTGTGGCAGGCGCCTCAAAAAATCAATGCATGGAAAACACTTTATAAGTCTCATAATTGAAGTGTAAATTCTGCAGATTACATAATTGTGAAGAATTGTACTGTCAGCAATTTATAAAAACGTTTTCATTATTATACCAGAGGCGTCATGCCCATTCAAAGTGAGCCAAGTGGATTCTGAATGCATATTCCAAAATATAAAAAATACTCGATTAATGTTTTCTATATTTAATACAATCACGAATGTTCTGTGCTCATAGCATCAGCTGCTAAATTCAAATCTGCGTTCGCTGGCTAGTGCTGAGCCAGATACAGACCGTTTGTACAGCACTGCGCATTATAACCAATCACACATGATGCTGTTTGAGGTATAAATGCAGTGACCAATCAGAGGCGTTCAGATGAGATCATCGCTAAAATGCCGGTGTTTTATTCGCTCGCTGACTGACTGAAGACCTCTTGCTGCCGAATTATCTCGTCAGAAACAACAAAGTGCAAACGTGTGTACGAATCTGTAAGATATTAATTTCATAGTGTAAACAGCTTCAGTGATTTTAATGGGAGTTTTTGAGAGTGCTTGAACTAGACTGTCGCAGAACCTGATTTTACCAAGTGCGACATGTTCCTGGGTCAACATCTTTGTAGGGATTACTCGTGGGTAAGGTTAGGTTTAGGTGTAGGGAAATGGTCAAGATACAAATTTTGGATTAAAATGTCAATAATATGTTGACACAGTAAAATTAGGACGTGCTAGACTGTCAGTGTTCTTTGCTCTCTTTCTGTACATTGAAATTGTTATGATTAGTAACCTAATTGACCATTCGCAAAACCCGCCCTCCCTTAGTTACTGTTGCTATGTCCCGACATACAGTGCTGCTCAATCGGGACTTTTGGAGCAGGTTCGCGAATCATTTAATTTAGATCGGAACTTCAGAGCGGCTTTGAGAATAATTTATCTAATTGAATGATTCGCAATCTGCGCTCTTAAATACCGATCTGAAATTATGTTTGCGAATAATTATTCAAATCGTAACTATGCAGCATGGATCGTGAAACATTTAATTTAGACGAGAACTTTGAGCGCGAAGCTCCATTTAATGTGTGTGAGAGAGTGAAACAAATATTTAAAAACCTAACATACTTTGTTTTCATTGTGCCCCTAAATTGACTTAGGAGCACACGCTCCTAGAGAAAAAAGTCAGCGACAAGCATTTATTATATGATGATTACTATGATTTATTCATCTCCCTTATTACAGGCTCTGATTCACGAGTATGTAAATGTTCACTTACATACACTGTAATTTAAATGTCAGGAAGAGGTTAACAGAGTTCACAGAAAGTTCAACCAAATTCCTTTCCCAAGCTGCATCTGGAAACATGGCGTGTGATTGGCTGTTGAGCCTTAGCATTCACAAATCTCTTTGATTTCTTTATATATATAGATGGTGTGGAGCCTTCAGTTTCTTGCTATTACATACATACCAATGTAATACAGTGTGATGGATAATATGTGTCTCACCTGCAGGTGTAGTTGAGGCTCCGTCTGATGCTCCTCTTAAAGAAACTCTTGCACCCTTCACAGGTGAAAACGCCATAGTGCTTGCCGCTGGATTTGTCCCCGCACACCACGCAGTCCACCACGCAGGCCTTGTCCTCCTCGCCAACTTCTGCGTCGCTGTTCCCCGCCCGGGGCGAGCTGCTCTCCTCCTCCCCCCGCAGGTAACCTTTCTCACCGAGTCCATTAGCGCCGCCGTTGGGGTTGGCCCATCCCCCGCTCACCATGGCCATCTCTGTGTTCACCAGCAGGAGCTGCTTGAGAAACCTTCCGGCGTCGAGAATTCACAGCCGCCCCAGAGCGAATCCCTTCAAGCTGCAGACAGTAAGCCGAACAAGTCAGACTCAGAGGAGAAACATATTCAACAGCCCTCTGAAGACCTCCGAGGCTTACCGTGACATGTTTTTGTCATATCACAATCCCTGTTGCTTTTCTTCGCGTCCCCTAACCACAAAACCCTCTGAAGATCACAAGATCCCTTTGATTCAAAGAGCAGTTCAGAGTTGGACAGCTCAGCTCGCCCTTTTCACAAAACAAATTGCACATAAACGAACCCAGACTTCAGGCAAAAGACAAGCTCATCCACATGCTGCACAGCTCTGAGACGTGGATGATATGAAACTCCGTCTCAGCTCACAGCCGTTGTGACATTACACTAGGAAAACCTACTCTACTACATGCCCTCTGGTAACCGACAAGTTAAACCAGTTCCTTTGGTACTGAGAAACATGCGCTCGTGTTTGGAAACGTTGAGGGTATTATTACAGGTCACTTGGGTAGGTTTGACTCAACCTGCCAGTGCGTTTCGTATTTACTGGTTCATGTTTTGGTTAGAAAGATCACAAATGAGATCACTTAGTATCTCGGTTGTTTCTCCTGGACAGCAATGAGATTAAAAGGAGAGCAAATGGAGACTGAGTTAAGCCTCCTGCTTCTCAGGTTTTTGCTTCTGTGAAGAACTCCCCTCTAATCTCATAAGTGTCTTCTCTAGTTTCTTAATCATGTGCTCAGAAGATACCACAGTCTGTGAAGTCAAACGTTTTCTCATCTAATTCTACCAAGAATTGTATTAGCTTTATGGTTTTATTGTATATCAACTAATTTCAGTAGAAACAGTAGAAGTACAACTCCTGAGCAATACAATTATTTTATGAGGTTATCTAAACGTCAAATAATCCAAAAGAAACTGCTTCCTTTAACCCTTGTGTATCCTTAGATACTTGTTTTGGTTGTGAATGCAAACAGCATAAAATTTGCCCAAAATGTATATTTTTATTACAATTTTAATATTTAATTGTTATAAATCTATTTTATACTAGGTACAAAAGCAAAAGTTACACTCGGGACCTTAATGGCAAAAATGTCCCCATAAAATTCCAATATTTAATCCCAGTGCCATTTAGCTATAAAATCATGCATTCTTTGATTCTGTTGATAATGCATCGAAATTCTATAAATAAATGTTGAGTACTTTCCACCTGACAGCACCATTTTCTGAGGTTTGGCCTATATAGCAAATACTCATGTTTGCTGCTTAAGCTGAAAAAAAGCCAACGGAAATTATTAAATGTTAAAATATGCTTAGTTACCATATATAAAATGATTATATATTGTAATATGAGGTTGTATAATTATAATTGTGTGGTTGCATTGGTATCAATATCAGAAATTAATTTTTTATGTGACAATGCACAAAAAAAAGTTAACTGTGAAACAGTTAATATTGTTTCTAATCACTGACATATCTCTAAGACTGTAATAATGCATTAAAAACTATTTATATATGTATATATATACATGCTCAGAACTGATGTTAATAACACAAATTACACACAAAAAAATCTGCAAAAAGTAGAAATAATTTATATGTACAATATATCATTTTAATTTATAATAGAATATTTTTTGACATAACATTTTTGTCCTCTAAGGACCTCTGTATAATTCTTTTATAACTGACACACACGGGTTAAACTGCTAATAAAGAGCTGCTTTCAAACAGCAGAAAACCACAATGCCAAACATGCAGACAGTGACCTGGCTAATGATAAACAGAGCTCAGCCCCCACCCTTCTCCTCAAGGAGCAAAGTTCAACAAAGTTCCTTGCTCTTTCACTTGGTTAAACAACACAATCCTGCAACTTAGCAGAGAAGCAAACACATTTAGTTTGAGTCTCAGTACACTCTGTGCAAACTCAGTACACCCTCTCTCTCTGTGTAAGAGAGAGAGTCCTTCCGTACCTTGTTTCGTCAGTGCCGATTAGTCCAGCCGTATGGTCTCCGGGGCCTCAGCATTCCCAGGAATCGACCTTAAGCTCTTTTAGCCGTCCGCTGCTTCCTGTGCCCTGCTTTTCTCCATTCATCAGTAAATCATGAGATCCAACGGTCAGGAGAGACAGCTGATCCAAGCGTCTGTGGTGACTGGCCAACAAGCCTCGCTCTGTTCTCTGTGTCTGTGTCTCTGTCTCTCTCTCTCTCTCTGAGTAGTGGAGGGCGAGCGAGCGTGTGTCTGTGTGTTCAGGGATTTGACACTGCTATTCAAGCCCTCTGGTTGCCATGGTGCCGCCTACCTTATAAGGGTAATAGAGTCAAAGAGCAGTGAGTGGGCTGTAGCCACTCTACACAAACAACCAGGAATGTGTTACCACACACATGGTTAACCCCTCCAGGGATGACTATAGATGCACTTAGCATGCCTCTGAGGACGGAGAAGACCTCCTTAGTGAAGATCTAAACATTAGAAGATGTGTCAACGTGATTAAAATCAAAGAATATAGCAGTTTTTACAACTGTAGAAAGTTTCTCATGACCTCACCAAACACGAGCTTCAAAAAAACACTAGCATTTCATCCTGTTTCACCAATCATTGCGTAATATTCTGAAAGAAGTCATTGTTTCATGCAGATTTTTATGCTCAGCTGGTGTAAATGTGCTGTATTGAAGAGCTTTGTGCGTTAATCTGATTTAGGGCTTTTTTAGATCACTCTCTGTGGAAGTCTTTTTGTCTTCTCATCTGATTGTTTTGCCTTTTACACTGATGAAAAAGACGTCTTAAACCAAGCAAAGCTGGTCTTAGTTTGTTTAGGATGGTATGTGGCCTGAAACTCATCTTAAACCAGCAAACTGGTTCAGGTGGTAAAATGTCAGTTGGTACAACCTCACAAATGTAAAAAATGTAAGCATGTTTAACATATTTTTTTTTATACTTCTTTGGATTAATGTACGCTTACATTCAAATGTGCAAAGAAAAGTTTTAATTTTAATTATAAAAGTTTTAATTTGATATTATATTAACTTGATACATTATATATTTTTTGTTAATAAAGTTTGTTAAATGTGGTGTCATTAAAATGCATTAATAGATTTTGAAGAACTTGACATGTATTATAAACTATACTTTTTAATTCCTTTTCTTTACCTCAGACACTCTTAAAGGCTTCCGTGAGATAGATTCTCTTACATAAATCTGTAAAACAAAATAAGTTGGCAAAACTCCCAAAAATGTAGGTAATCATTTACATAAGAAAATGTAAGATTTTTATTCTTATATATTTTTATTTTGTATCCATACATGTCAATTGTTGCTATAACTTGAAATACCATTAATCTTGCGCACGCACGCACACACACACACACACACACACACACACACTAACACACAAAACATTAAATAATTGATTTTAGCCTTTCAAGTGCCATGGCAAAGCATGCTGGGAAATAGAAATCCCAGCCCAGTTTCAGTTCAATTTAGTTTAAATAAATAAAAAGTTAATTACACTAAAAAAATAAGAAAATAAAAATTAAGATGTTTTCTTAAGTCATGAACTCAAAGGAAAAAGTAAGTTCTAAATAATCATAAAAGTTGACATGAACTAATTTGTTTAATTCAAGTTTTCCTGACTCAAACAAATGAAGTATTTTGAGCATGGAAAGTCACTGCTTTACTGATTTGTTTTATGTATGTGTATGTATATATACAGTATATACAGGTGCATCTCAATAAATTAGAATGTCGTGGAAAAGTTAATTTATTTCAGTAATTCAACTCAAATTGTGAAACTCGTGTATTAAATAAATTCAATGCACACAGACTGAAGTAGTTTAAATCTTTGGTTCTTTTAATTGTGGCTCACATTTAACAAAAACCCACCAATTCACTGAATCATCTTTTTGTTTCATTTAGGTTTTCCTATACTCAAACCAATTAATCTTTTGAGCATTAGTGTTTACAGTGATTCTTTGTATATTTTTGTCTTTTCAAGTCATGTTTATTATTTTCAACCATTAAAAAAAAAAAAAAAACTTTACTGATTTGCATCCAACCAAATCCAGATGGCAGGGATTTTGAGCCGTTTGTCCTGTGCTCTCTGTGTGTGTTTCTGGGGTTGAACTGGTCTTTGATCCGGAATGCAGCCCTTCCTGGATTCTGATCACTTAGTATCTCCACAGTCTCTCTTTCTCACAAATAAAAGTCAATCTCAAATGATCATAGATGATTTATCTAGTACAGACACTGGACCATGCAGTCGCAATTCCTGCCCTTTTATTTTAAATTCAATCTTTAAATTCTATTCTGCCCTCAATGCTTTGCTTTTATCATCCGTATTATAGTATATGAGATTGCAAAGGTTTTATTCTGATCTGATTTTTCAAGTAAAGGCTTAGTTTCGCCAGTGCTGTGGCCTTACGACATTAGTAGCCCAGACAGCCTGAGCTCTTGTTCGGGTGTTGAGGAATGTTGAAAGTGGATTTAAACTTTAACCATTTCATAGGTGCAAAAGCATTTGCCCGAGCAGCATACACGGAACTCTCTCGCCTCTATTGCTCTCTGACCCGTGCGAGAGGTCTCTCTCTCGACGTCATGGGACCTTTGACCTTAACAGAGAGACGGACCGTCAGACACTGACCAGCACGCCGCAGCGAACATCTGCTGGGCCGCAGCGGAGCACGAATCAACATCCTCCACCCTGAGAAAACGCAGCAAACTGCCCTCATTTGGTGGGAAAATCACACTTGAGCAATTGTTATACAAATGAGCTGACCTCAGTATTGATTTCCAGGTTTTGAAAGATGTCTCGCACCAACTAAACACTTAGTCAAGTGTTCTTGTGTTATTTTAGTGGCTTTGATATACTATTGTAGTTTTTATACTTATATTTTTCATTATACATTTTTAAGTTTTAGTCATTTTGATTTAGTTTTCTACGTCTACATATTTTTATATAGTTTTATTAATTTTCATTATCAGTTTTAGTTATTTTATTTTAGTATATCACATTAATATAAATTGAAATGAGAAACTGTGCATTGGCAACTAGCTAAAATAACCTAACATTTTTATTTGTTTCAAGTAACATTTTTTAATGGTTTTAATTTTTGTTTCAGTTTGACTTAACTATAATAACCCTGGTTTCACTAAACAAAGGTGGAATGATTTAGCTAATAACTTTCTAATAAAAGCATATACAAATAATATTTAATATATAACCACATTTTTTTATCCTCTACTTTCCTGCAGTTTTGTACTTCTATACTGTAAAAATAAATAATTAATTAAAATTGCCTAAAAATAGGGCACAATGTGCGGTATTAATATTAAGGAATTTTCCTTATTGATTTGTTACAGGTGTTTTACCTGCATTTTGAATTTTGCTCTTCAATTGTGTTGTTTTTTCTTGGAAATGTGTGTAAAATTAATGGATAAACGGGCAGAAAATTACTGGTATATTTCCCCTTTCTTTTTTACGGTATAGTAAATGCTTCATAACGACTACCGCAACACTTTCATTTGAACAAGTTGTATTTGATTTCTTTGTAACCTGGATGGAATAAATGTATATAAATAGAAACTGATTCCATCATTTTCTGTTGCATTATTGAAAATGCAGCTGTCATATTAGCACAAGTGAATAATACCTCACAATAAAAGTAGAAAACTACCATTCTGCTGCCTAGACGGAGAACACCGGGGATAGAGAGCAAAGGAGGGAAAGAAAGGGGGTTAACTGGGGTGATAGTATGAGCTCTAATAGGCTCAATGAAGACATCTTATTGGGTAAAGGGATTACAAACCTGCTCCCTCACTGAGAGCCCTCCAGTCTGCATTCACCTCTAAGATTCTTACTCTCTTAATCCGTCTCTAACTGGAAAAGAGAGTTTGTTTTTTGACATGAGGTCAGTGTTTGTGTGATTCGGGGTCAGTTGAGGCTGCGTGTGTTTTCAGTCTAGCAATATGTTATTTGAAGGGTTAATTCAAGATCCAAAAAGCAAGCTTAATATGAGAGTCATTGTGTAATTTAGGGTACATTTCACATTAGGAAGAAAGTGTAAAAACAAAATGATTTCTCAATAAAACAGCTACTGGTTTCAGTGTAACATGTGACCCTGGAACACAAAACCAGTCTTATAAGTCGCTATATTTGTAGCAATAGCCAAAAATACATTGTGTGGGTCAAAATTATCCATTTTTCTTTTATGCCAAAATCAATAGTATATTAGTATATGCAGAAGACCATGTTCCATGAAGATATTTTGTAAATGTATTTCTGTAAATATATAAAAACATAATTTTTGATTAGTAATATGCATTGGTAAGAACTTAATTTGAACAATTATAAATGTGATTTTCTCAATATTTTTCAATGGAAAGCTTATTTATTCAGCTTTCAGATTATGTGTAAATAAAACTTACACATAAAAAAATGTGTAAAAAATATTTAAGACTAGTTTTGTGGTCCAGGGTCACATATTTGCTAGTTGACAAGTTTAATCACATCATTTTGATATTCACCATTTTGACTCATAATTTCAAAGACCTTCTTTGGCCGACCAAATGTTATATTCTTGATGTTATAAATGTTACATGTTGCTTGTTATATGTTATAAATGCTATGTTCTTCTTATTTTAATATTAATTTGAATTAAAATCATAAAATGATTGCAAACCTTAACAATGTACTCAACGAGCACTTAAAATAAACACCTTGACAATGGGTCAGTGGAGATAAAATATAGAAAAAAATAAGAGGACAGTTACTGCAATGTGTGTGTGTTTTTGTAGTTTTTGGTTTTTTATGAAACCAATTTTTAATTTTTAGAAGTGACAAAAAAATGTATAGCCTAAACGCACTGTAAGTCGCTTTGGATAAAAGCGTCTGCTAAATGCGTAAATGTAAATGTGTCCAATTAGTAACATAGTTAACATGAGCTACAAACAATGTTTTTGTGAAAGAAAATTTAATATAAAATTAGTCTATTTTAATAAGGCATTTAGACTGTAGAAATGCATTTAATATACATAATTATTTAATTTAATAATTTAGATAATGTTGACTTTAAGATTTTTCTATTCATAATTTTGAACTCAAAAGATTCATCAATTCAAAAAGCAGACATTGCAAAGACTAATTTAAGGGACATAATCCAATTTCAAGCAAACTGGAAGGGGGCGGTGTTTTCTCTTAATATGATATTTCTTAAGAAAATTGTTATTGACAATATGATTACCATCAATGGACATCAATTGTTCCCTAAATTTTAGAATGAGCCATACACTTTCGTGTACTGAAATGATCGGATTGGACATTTTTTTTTGCTAAAAGTCTCCTTTTGAGATCTATTTCTTGATAATAGAAAGAAAGTCAAACAGGGTTTGGAACGACTTGAGAGTAAGTGCATGTTTCCACACATTTGTCCACCTTTTAATAGTCTGTTGAACAAGAGAAATGAAAGAGAGAACAGAAAAAACACGTTCAGTCATTTAATGAGGGTCAAACGTCTTTTTTTATCTGAATAGCAGCATGTTATACCACTAAGTGAAGAGTGTGAGAGGTTAAGAGCGAAGAAAAGGAAGGCCGGGGGAAACGAGAGGAAAACAGAAAGAGTACGTGAGGAAAAAGAGAGCATTGACGTCTGTGAGAAAAAGAGCATCATCGGCCAGCTACAATCTGCTCACGCTTTTCAGGGAGAAGCGTATTTAAATGTGACATGATGTTTGGGGTAAATGAGCTGACCTTAACCCTGCGGGTCAGAGCCTGCTGTGTGTGCGTGTGTGCTGTCGAGGCAGGGGTGGGGTCTAATAACCATCCCCCTGCTGTGATTGACAGCTCCTGATTTTGTGAGTTTTTTCCCAGGGATCGGAGCATCCCAAAGCTCTTAAAACACTTTACACCACACAGATGCTGCTGGGTTTGCGTGACATCTTCTTCTGTGACGTTTGCCTTCACTTTCCATTTCACAGATTGTTGTGTTTGAATGAGGGAATTAGTTGATTAGTTCGGTGAGTTAGTTATGAATGATATTGCATCTAAACAGTGCGCATGAAAAGTGCACAATTCCTGACTTGGCGAGCATTTACAAACAGTTGTCTTAAGTGAGTAGGGAAAAATTATGTATCAGTAAATTTCTTGTATGAAGACTTGAGGGCTGAATTTGAGGGGTCTAGTTTTGGTCTGGTCCTGACTAGACTTCTGGTTTTAGATGGTTCCAATTGGTTGTAGGTCAGGGATTTTCATTTATTTATTTTAGTTACTATTATTTTAATATATTATTTTTATCTATTCATAATCTAACTAACTATTCCGACAGGGTCAGACCGAGCAGGAGCAGCGCTGCACGGCACCTGCCGTTCTGCTGCGGATCAACTGCTGCGAAGATGGCTCATGATGATGTGGAAGCCTTATGCTTCCTACGGTCTGTGTGGCCCAGTACTTCCACGACTGGGAGTACAAACCCCGCCTCCCAGCCTGAGCCCAAGCCGGCGAGTTATCCCATCTCCCTCAACATTGGCTTTTGGATGGGGTGCCCACAGCGGCCCAGGTCGTCATCGACCGACTCCTCCGTGCTGTCCCAAGGACTCACCGCCAAGCTGTCGGGAAGCAGAACCCCACCACCATTGCCGAACTCATCGAGGCCGTGGAGCTGGCGGATGCTGCCCAGCTTCTGGGGATGCTGGGGAGCGAGCGCCGCCGTTTCCCCGGAGGGTGGTCCAGGAGCAATGCGTGCCGGAGGCCACCCTGCGACCAGTAGGCAGACCGGCGGCTCCCGCTCCAAGAGATGAGCCCATGGCAACGGAGGTTCCAATACCTCCTGTACGGACATGGTTGGCAGGCTGTATCGTACACCGTGACCTGCCCACGGGGGCTCCAGAAGTGGAGGTAAAGATCAATGGCCGCCCATTCCCAGTCAGCCTGG
The DNA here is from genome assembly GCA_027564155.1 of Gymnocypris eckloni scoliostomus. Lineage (NCBI taxonomy): Eukaryota > Metazoa > Chordata > Actinopteri > Cypriniformes > Cyprinidae > Gymnocypris > Gymnocypris eckloni. Next base: position 6,034,188 of record CM050431.1, on the reverse strand, counting down.
TACAGTCTTATGTCCTCATTCCCGGTCAGCCTGGTACAGTCTTACGTCCTCACACCCCGCGGGGAAACCACAGCCTTCCTCCCGATCACTTTTGTGCTCCGGAGAGTGATAATCTTGGCTGGCCCCAGCGCTTGGCCAGTGGAAGTGGGAGTAGTGAAGGATCTGCCAGTCCCCGTCCTTCTTGGGAGGGATTGGCTAGGGTTTGACCGCCTGCATGCCGCCACCTTACAGCCTGTCAGCCTCAGAGGGAGTCGTCGGAGGAAAAGACCAATGAGAGGAGCCCGTCAACGCCCCGTCTTGCTGGCCTCGGATAGCGGGAGAGATGGTGAGTCCCCTCAACATCGTCCTAACCTCTTCCTTGACCTATATCCGCAGATGACAGGAGGCGGTTCGTTCGCCAAGGAACAGTGCGAAGACGACCGTCTGAAGGCCCCCGCCAAGTCCATCGCCCACGAGCACTTCCTGCTCTGTAGCAGGGTAGACATCCCCGCCGAGATACTGACCGACCAGGGGACCCCCTTCATGTCCTGGCAAATGGCTGACCTGTGCACCCTGCTCAAGGTGAAGCAACTGAGGACCTCCGTATACCACCCCCAGACTGATGGCCTAGTTCAGGGTTCTGCAACCTTCAACATCAAAAAAGCCATTTTGGCCCCTTTCCCACTGAATAAAATTGCCACAAAATATTTGATGCCCAAATAAAGATAACACGGCATATAGCTAAAGTTTTATATTCAGTTATGTTACAGGGAAGAGGAATAGCAATCATTTCAGAAGTGAGGGGGACAGAAATGTCAAATGTAGTAATAATAATAATAAGTATTATAATATTTACGTATGTATAATTGACAAAAATAATATTATCTCTTACTTTTAATTGGCTAAGAAATAAAATGTACTGCTGGACAATAATAACATCACATGGTTATGATTGTACAATCAGTATATATACTACAAACACTTTTTACATTTTTATCACAGAATAAGGCAGAAATAGGCTCAATGAAGACATCTTATTGGGTAAAGGGATTACAAACCTGCTCCCTCACTGAGAGCCCTGCTGCCTGCTTTCACCTCTAAGATTCTTACTCTCTTAATCCGTCTCTAACTGGAAAAGTGAGTTCGTTTTTTTACATGAGGTCAGTGATTGTGTGAATCGGGGTCAGATGAGGCTGCGTGTGTTTTCAGTCTAGCAATATGTTATTTGAAGGGTTAATTCAAGATCCAAAAAGCAAGCTCAATCTGTAATTTAGGGTACATTTCACATTAGGAAGAACATTTAAAAACAAAATGTTTTCTCAACAAACCAGCTATTGGTTTTAGTGTAACATTTGTGACCCTGGACCACAAAACCAGTCTTAAGTCGCTGGGGTATGTTTGTAGCAATCGCCAAAAATACATTGTATGGGTCAAAATGATTGATTTATCTTTTATGCCAAAAATCATTAGGATATTAAGTAAAGATCATGTTCCATGAAAATATTTTGTGCCGTAAATATATCAAAACATTTTTGATTAGTAATATGCATTGCCAATAACTTTATTTGGGCACTTTAAAAGCGATTTAGATTTTTTTGTACCCTCAGATTCCAGATTTTCAAATAATGTTAGTTGTATCTCGGCCAAATATTGTCCGATCCTAACAATCCACACACCAATGGAAAGCTTCTTTATTCAGCTTTCAGATGAAGTATACATCTCACTGTCGAAAATTTACTCTTAAAACTGGTTTTGTGGTCCATGGTCACATATTGTATAGCTTCTGTACTGTAACTAACTAATGCTGTCAATTACCACTGTATCATTCATATTTATTACCTGGAGAAGACTTGAAAAACACTTAAACCATATCGTCTTCACGTTTCAGCGGTTAAGTATTATGCTTGTCATTCAGCTTAGCTACAGCGATAGCGGGGTGCCTGTCAAACATTACTATTACTTCTCATATGAGTCAATTTTGGACTTTCTGCGTGAGAGCACCCTCTGGCTTCGAGAATGAAACATGAAGCATGAGAATGTTCAGCACTCCGTGATGTTAGCATCGTTTTGTGTACGTATAAAACGTATCCAAAACGACGTGACTATCTTTTCTCTTTTAATTTAAATCTAGATTTACTCACATTAGCCCTTGAAAACCTCTACTTTAACACACTTGATCGAGAAAAAGTGCATGGGAAGTGTTTAGGTTGTATCAAAAGTCGGGACCACCTCCCCCACGTATTGTACACCCACGCTACAGAGAGCCACCACAGAGGGATGAAAGAGCCGCATGCGGCTCGGGAGCCGCGGGTTGCCGACCCCTGGCCTAGTTGAACGGTTCAACCAAACCCTCAAACAGATGCTGTGAAGAGTGGCAGCTGAGGACAAGCGAGACTGGGACCTCACGCTGCCATATGTACTGTTTGGTATACAGGAGGTACCTCAGGCTTCGACCGGCTTCACCCCTTTCGAGCTACTGGTCGGCCGCCAGCCCCGGGGGCTGCTGGATGTAACGAGAGAAACGTGGGAACAACAGCCTATGCCCTACCGCTCCGTGATTGAACATGTGAAAGAGATGAGAGAATTAATTAACTGGGTCATGCCATTAGTCTGGGAACACCACACCAAGGCTCAGCAGGCGCAGCAGCGACGTTACAACCGAGCCGCCCAGCTGGCAGGGTCCGTATATCGTTACGTAGAAGATCGGTCCGGGACGGCGGAGGGCAGACCAGCTATGTCACATTAACCTCCTGAAGAAATGGGTTTGGACAAGGGATCAGCTCGCCGCCGTCACCATAGTGGAGGCGGTGGTCGTGGATGTCGACCCACAGCTGTCGGCGGCTCCGAAGGCCGAGCTACAGCACCTGGTCGGTCAGTTCTTCGATGTGTTCTCCCCGACCCCCGGGCAGACCCAGTTTCTCCATCACGAGATCTGCATGCCACCTGGAACTATCGTACGGCAGCGGCCCTATCGAGCACCCAGAGGCTCGTCGGCGGTACTATTGAGGAGGAAATTCAACAAATACTGAAGTTAGTGGTGATTGAACTATCTAATAATAATTGTAATAATAATAAAAAATAATAATTCCGTACATTTATATAGCGCCTTTCTGGGTACTCAAAGCGCGATAGAAAGGGGGAATCTCCTCGTCTACGTCTTGTATCTAACAGCCCTTGGTCCAGCCCTATCGTCATGGTACCAAAACCAGATGGCACCCTCCGCTTCTGCAACGACTAAACGAAGTCTCGGAGTTCGACGGTCACCCAATGCCTCGGGTGGATGAGCTCCTGGATTGCATTGGTAGGGCCCGGTACATCTCCACACTTGACCTCACAAAAGGGTACTGGCAAGTGCCCCTCTCCGAAACTGCCAAACCCAAAATGGCCTTCAGCACCCCCAGTGGACACTGGCAATACCGGACCCTTCCCTTCGGGCTGCACGGGGCTCCTGCTACGCTCCAGCGTAGATGATGGACATCTTGCTGCGGCCTCACCAGTCTTACGCCGCAGCATACCTGGATAACTTATTAATCGACTCCGAGCATTGGGAAGACCACCTAGACTGTCTGCGGAGGATGCTGATGGAGCTACATAGGGCTGGGCTCACCAACCCCCGCAAATGTCCCCTGGGCCTGTCGGAGGCAAAGTACCTGGGCTTCCAGGTCAGACGGGGCCTCATTAAGCCCCAGGAAAAGAAGGTGGAAGCAGTCCGGTCCTCCCCGAAACCCAGCACGAAGTCCCAGGTACGAGCCTTCTTGGGGTTGGTGGGGTACTATCGCTGTTTCATCCCTAACTTCTCCTCCTTAGCCACCCCCCCTGACAGACCTAACCAGGAAGGGTCAGCCAGAGAAGGTGTGCTGGACACCCGAAGCAGAGGAGGCCTTCCGTAATGTAAAGACAGCGCTCACCTCGGAGCCGGTCCAGCGGGCCCCGGACTTCAGCCATCCTGTCCCAGATTCAGGAAGATGAGGAGCATCCGGTCCTTTATATCAGCAGGAAGCTGACCCCGGCCGAGAAGAATTACGCCAGCGTGGAGAAGGAAACTCTGGCCATCAAGTGGGCAGTCCTGGAGCTGCGCTACTACCTCCTGGGCCGTAAGTTCACCTTCGTTACAGAACACGCGCCCTTTCAGTGGATGGCCTGGGCCAAAGACACAAATGCCAGGGTGATACGATGGTTCCTTGCGCTCCAAGACTTCCACTTCCTGGTGCAAAATCGGGGCTGGAACGGCCAACTCCAACGCCGATGACCTCTCCCAGATTTGGTCAGCTTTTGCAGGTCTGTCAGGGGTCACTCCCCACCCACACCTTGTGTCTCCCCTACTACACCATATTATTCGGCCAGGCCCAGGACAATGCTTGGGGGGGGGGTTCTGACGAGCGTCCCGAGGAAACTAACAAGGAGCACCTGCTCACCAGTAATCATGGGCTGATCGGCCACACCTGCGGCTGATTAACTCGCCTGGACATAAGTAGCGTGCTCACGGACGAAGGGGGAGATACCTCTCCATGAGACAGCAAGCTAACTTTCTCTCTGTTCCATTCCAGATAGTAGTGTGTGACTGATCAGCACCGCCACGAGCACCGCACGGATTCACCCACACCTGGACATGACTGAGAGAACCTCTGCAAGCAAGAGCACCGTCATCATTCAAGTGTGTCAATAAAATCCACACTCCGGGAACTTAACCTGAACTCTCCTTGTAGTTTGATCTTTCCACCCTGCCACAATATATATATATATATATATGTATGTATATATAAGGATTTCATTTATTTACATGACTTTTCTAGGTATAGAAATCACACTTTTCAAATTCTTCATATATTCTCAGAAAAAAAGGTATGTAAGTTGTCACTGGGGTGGTACACCTTTGTACCTTTTTTGTACTAGTAAAGGGGGCATATGAGTACCTTAACGGTACATATTAATACCTAAAGTGTATATCTTAGTACTTGAATGGTATATATTAGTACCATACCAAGATGTTGACCTGTATAGATCAGGTCCTTCCTTCAGTTTAAGTCTACAAGATCTTTTCACACTTTTTTGTCTCCCAGGAGAAAAATGCGAGTGTGATCCCCACAAAATTGTGGGTAATTTTTTTTTTTATGATTATGGTGAACCAAGAATAATTATCTCATCATTCAGTATGACGTTTTCACATCACTTCAGCAGTTTGTTGAGAAAATAAGAGATGTAATCATTATCTTTATCCAAACGATTTCTAAAACTCGGATCTTTCCCAGCAGGCGTGTTCAGAACAGAGTCTGTGTTTATCGTGACCCTGTGACCCCTTTATTCAGCAGCTCCTGCAACAGAGAGCAAATCCTTTAACCCTGGGGGTGTGACACTCAACCTTTGCCACAGCTGCAGTCAGCACTGAAAGACGGGGATCAGTGAAAGAGAAGACAAACGTGCGATTCAGGCTCCTCTGACCTCTCTCTCTATTGTGTGTCCCTCCCTCCCCCCGTTTCCACTGTGAGAGAGACGGCAAGGCCGAATCTTCACAGGAAGAGTGATCTGGGAAAGACACACCACCTCTGGCACACACTGACCCATTTTCTGTGATCTCTGTTTTCCTGAGACTCACAAGGAAAACATGCTTTTAAATGAAAATGATTATGCAGCTGCTTTGATCGTGAAGAGGGAATGGACAAAAGGAGGTCAGAGTTATGACGCAGTGTTATTTTAGTATCAATGAGCTACTATAATAGTTTCTTCATATTTCAATTAAATGTTATATTATATTTTCTATATTTTTAAGTTTAAGGAATTGTGTTATGTGTTCATTTAAATAAAGTACATTTCACTGTACATTGTGAAAATTATTTTCTCTGCATTTTTGGAAAGTTTTGTGTACAGATGACATCTTAAAAACAAAATGTAATCATTACATTACAATCTTAATTTTTTTTGCTTTCTATTTATTTTTCTGGCGACTGCTTCTCTAATCTCGGGGAGTTAAATGCGGAATTCACAAAACAGTTGCCCTTGAAAGATGGCTCAGTACCCAGTTTATTTGGACAAGCTGACTCCACTGAATCACAACCTGTAAATATGATAAATAATTGATTTTTATCATTTCTATCAAGCATTCAATATATGAAACTATGGCAATGGGCGCATCGTTTCTGAGGCCCCGTTTACACTAGTGTGTTTTCAATTTAAAATGGCATTTTGGAATTAAAACGATCCCTTGTTTGCACAAGCGTTTCCGCTGCGTTTCAGAAACAATCTCTGTTTACACTACTCAACTGAAAACGCATGTCACGTGGCCATTCGTGCAGGTACAACCACATATTTGTGTAGGTAGATTCATTATTATTTAGATGGCGGACGCGTCTACGTGCTTGGAGCAGCCGAATGGGGATCTACCTATACATATCTATGGGTACAATAACAAGCATGATGTTATTGTTTACACGGTTGTCTAGGATACGCAGTGCAAATGTGGGCAGCCATTCCATCATTTTCAAAAGTCTCCATTGTGGTCCGTTTACACTGAAATGCAACCCCGGAGTTTTCAAACTAAAACGGGGTCTGCAGCATTTTCAAAATCTCTGTTTTTGACCTTGAAAATGCCAGAGTATTGTAAACGATAAACTCAAAAGTTATGCATTAAAAAAAACATACTAATGTAAACGGGCCTGACACGTTGTACGCAGTAGACCAATCACAACAAAATGGGCCATCTGATCAATCAGAGCACAGCAGGCTCTCAGAAAGGAGGTGTTTAGAGAGGCTAAAACTTTGAACTGCTATGAACAAATCATTTGAGAATCGTTAGAAAGTCAAGAGATATTTAAACACATTTTGAGAAAACAAAAGCGCTAATGATCTTGCATGCCAGTAAACCTATAGGAGATTCCCAAAACAATATTAGGCATAAAAATGGCATAATAGGGGCATTTTAATTATAATACAATGTTTGTATAGCAATATCTATCAATGTGATAGCGAATTGTGTTAGATGGACAAAACTGATATATGTTTTTCTTATGCGCATACATGTTGTTGTTGTTGTTGCTGCCTGCTTTCATACAGCAAACTACCAGGTCACAGTGGTTTTTAAACTACATAAAATTGTAACTGTTTTATTCCTCATGTAAAAAAACGAACAAACATTTAAATGATAAAGAAAATTAGCATGCAATTTTTCACATATAGGCTTATATATCTGTACAAATAGAAATTAATAATACTTACAAGCAATTTTATGTAATATGATGTACACTGACTGGCATGATGATATAGAGATATATTAGTAATATCAAGGACTAGAATAGCTGGCCTTTCCCAATAGCTATACTTACGGTCTTTACACTTGGCTACTTGTCTGCTTACATGATGTACATTCAAAGCAAAATGGCTAATAAATGTTCAGTTAAACTTTCACATGGATGAAAAATATGCCTTCGAAGAGTATTCCAAAAATAACAAAACTTTTAACATGCAATACTTTTACAAAGTAACAAAACTTTAGTGTTCTACACCAACAGGAGTCAGTATAGCAAGCAAACCAATTACATTATTGTCAAATAATGCATCCTAGTGCTGCAATTTTAGTTACAATTTTACTTTTTTATGATGCTCCGTTTTTCTAAACCCAGCCTCTCACTCAAAATCAATGTTCATCATTAGCTTTCAGAAATGTTTGTCAATACAATTATGCTTAGAAGGACTGCACTGTCTAGAGTATTGTCTCCTCTCTCCTCCACTCCATAGCTTCTATTGTAGCACTTAGCTCGACCTCTTCTTTAGTATGACGTTCACTCATGACTGCGATTTGATTCTCCAGTCGCCACAGCTGCTCCTGTTGCTTCTTTCGAGAACTTCTATAGGTGCTTGAAACTTTACTATTGGAAAAAAATATTGTGATTATTAGCATACATGAGTTGTTGACATATAAGAGTACACAAATAAAGCTAACTTTTTGTAACTATTGTCATTGGTCTTATACAAGTCTGAGAAGAATACAAACCAGCGTCAACTGGATTTGTACGCATTAACAAGGATGCTAAAGACCTCGCTCCCATCCGGGTCACGGCACCAATATAAATTGGTGTTTTCAAATCAACATTGACTGACATGGGAATCAGGCTCACTAACAAGGACTCTAAAGACTGTAGCCACAAGAGTGAGCTGCTAGTGCCCCTTTTGAGGCCAGGTGAGTGATGTTTACCTGCACAGCTTTAATTAAGGCTGCATAATGAAGGTTAAATGGTTCATCATGATCATTTTGCACAAAAATATAATCACATAAGCACAAATAAAGAGAACATCAACTCGCATAGTTTGTTCACAGATTTAGTTGAAGCCAACAGTGCAATCAACTGTGTAAAAGAAAACAGACTGCTGTTTTACACTTTAATTTGAGCAGAATATCTCAATATAGATCAATAAATGATTGACCAATGTTTTCAGCTCATCAGTAATTTTTCCATAATGTAGAGAGTACATGTGCCTGGTTGGGAAGATTCCATAAACCACTGAGCAGGAAGTGTTTTGATTGATGAAAAAAGCTCAGTTTCAGTTGCTCAGGACCAGCTTATAACCAGCTCAGGACCAATTAAGGACCGCTTAAACCAGCTCAAACCAGCTACCATGCTTCAAAACATATGCTGGTTATTTTAACATGGTTTAGAGCTGAACTGAACTGTCTTCATAATTGAGTTTCCATAATTGATTCTGCTATTTTCTATTTATCTCTGTGAAGTTTCTTTGACACAATCTTTTTTTGTATAAAGGTGACTTGACTTGATAGCTCTTACCAGCTAGCCTCTGTTACTTATTTGTCCGAATTGTTGATCATGTGACTATACAAGCTGTTACTATGACAACCATGTGATATATACTCTACTTCTTATGCTAATGATAGTGTCGTGATGTGGTTTTGGATTACGTGTAGTAGCGGGAGAGATGCGCAATCTCCTCTCTGTTGATCCTTCTCTGAGTAGTGCTGTCTGTCAGCGCCGAGTCCAGCGACTCACGTAAAGCTGCCACTCTTTTCCTTAATGACTGTTCCCTGCAACAGGATGTAGAAGATCCACAGGTCAAGCAATGAGTCTTTTTCCTGAGTGTCTGATGTGTTTTGATGTATTTTCCTACCTTTGCAATGCTGCTTGTAGTTCTCTTAGGATAGAGTGATTCCGAGGACCAGGAATTTCCCCTCCACCTTCTAGTTTTGCCAAATTTTCATCAATTCTCTACAACCGAGATGAGGTGCATTACTTTTCAGTGTTTCGGAAGCTTTAAAGAGATGAATCATCTGGTAATTCGACATGTTGTAACACTCAACATTTCCTAAACCAGGGGTGTCTAATTCTGCACCTGGAGGATGACTTTCCAGCAGAATTTAGTCCTAATTAAACACACCTGAACCAGCTAATCAAGATCTTAAGGATAACTAATTTCCAGATAGATGTTTCTGCAAGTTGCCCCTCCAGGAGCAGGGTCCTAAATGATCAAGAATGAAGATATTATAACATGCAGGCTATTAAAAGTAATATCAGCTTTAAGCTCATTCAGATTATCACTCATAAGAAGTCACTCTAAATATGATTATAAGTAAATAATAAGTTAAAACACTAGCCTGTAGCCTTCAAATATTGTTAAATTATGTAAACTTTGCATTAAGAATATCACATTAAAGTAACGAAATATCAAATAAATACATTACAGGTAACAGAACAAGTTACAGGTCAATTGCATTTAGGTCTTGCAGGTCTTTTGCTTTCAGTCCTGCATTTTAATACGGTCAGCACTCCTGAAACTTTGCATTGTGAACATAGCAGCCTGAAAAATATAACTTTTATTCAAATTATGAATGGGTTTATACAGAAAGCAATCAAAGAACACTCCCTTTATAATCAAATCAGTTCAGCCGCATCAGGAGCTCATTGACTGAGTGAAAACTCCCGTTTATACTGCACAATAAATCTCTTACTTATATTGTGTTTATACTTTGTTGGTTATAGTGAAACAATTTGTGAGCACACATGCTGAACAAACTCAATGGATTCTGACTTGTCATTGGGTTCATGCGCTCAACAAACATGTCTATGATTGGCTACAGTGCTCAACCCTGTTGTAAATAGAAACCATCGATGCTCTTCACACAAGGGAACATTTAGCAGACACATATCAGCAGGTACCGGATCAGTTCTCTCAGTACTATGGAAAGGCTGTTATAGTTACGTTTTTAAAATGTATCAGCTTTTGACACACTAGTCGACACATTTGAAAGCACCTGTTGAGTGGCTCTCCTCTCCCCCAGCTCATCTCGCAGACTGTCCAGGATCAGAGCACCAGCAGAATCCTGGGCACTCTGGACCATCAGCGCCTGGTCCAAACACCGCCTCTCTTTCTCCAGGAGCCGCAGATTCCCACGCATCCCTGACATCTCCTCCTGTACAAAATTAAATCATGTTATGAGAAACTGTACATATCAGCTGTAAAGTAATCATGATAAAACTGAATGGCATCACATTCATAACATATACATGTATGAGTGCATTGTTTGTGCGTCCTTAGGGACATTTTAGTTTTTTTTCTTTTTCTTTGCCCTTTTGGCTGTGTTGACTGACGCAAACAGCATAAATTGTGTAAAAAATAATATTTAATTTCCTTTCATACATCTCTTTTACACATGATCCTGTGTGTATTCTTTGTAACTAAAGGACAAAATGTCCCTTTTGAAATCCATTAATACTGTAATATTGAATCCCAGTGCTATTTAAGCATATTAATGAATTCTTTGTTAATAGGCTTTGATTCTGTTGGAAAGGCATAATGTTTTTTGCTGTTAACTGCTTCTGCTAAAAAGGCAACTGAATTCAAATTATGTAATTATAATGGTGTGGGTGTGTTGGTATCGATATCAGAGTGTGTTTTGCATGTTTGTAAAGAGAAATGTGTGTGTGTGAATGTTTTTTGTTAATCTGGCACTGCACAAAATTAGCCTAATAATGCATCATAATTAATGTTTTTTCTACCCTAGAAAAATATTATATATATATATATATATATATATATATATATATATATATATATATATATATACGCCATAATATATTTAAAATATAAATTGATTTCATACTAAGTACTTTAAATCAATTTTGATATATCACTTAAGACTTACTGATATAAAAAATCATTATGTAACAAACTGACATGTAAAGGGTTAACATCCTGAAAATGAATGCATTTTTTGTAGTTATATGATTAGGACTGATGTTGGTAAAAAGATGAAAAAAAACGAATTAATATATAATATTTCATGACAATTTATTTGGCATGGAGATTTTGTCCTCTATGGACCTCTTAAACTTTTTAAACTGACATCCAATTGTTAAAACTGGTTATGAATATATAAAATAGGAGTCAAATTTTCATAATGGCTCACTCTGACTGTCACCAGCTCGTACAGCAAAGCCCCTTTCTCCTCTTTGGTGTTCTTGGAAAGTGAACTGGTGCGACCTCTGACCCCGGCGAGTGTGCCAGTGTCAGGACTGATCTTGCCCTCTCCTGCTTCGCCCCGCTGCGGGATACACACAGCGGCCCTGTCCTGCTTCAGCCTGGAGATCCTTTGGAGAAGTACTCCAGACTTGTCCTCAAACTCCTTCTCTGACAAGCTGCAGTTTACGGAAAAAGGGAGAGAGAAAGAACGAGAGAGGCTTTTCAGATCTAAGATGACGTCGGTTTCATTATCAGACCAAAATAAGTGGATTGATTGAACTGGTTTGGGAAGGTAATTGCATGTTAAGCCAGTGTAATTAATCTAATTAGTACTGAAAAGCTGAGATAATTGCATTCAAATTCAAGCTGCATACCGGTTTCCATTGAAACTAGTAGGTGTGCAGATGAGATATTTATCCATGTAATGCACTAAAGAAACAGAGGGATTATAAAATGGCTAAACTTTTAAATTAAGCTTAAATTTAAGAATTAAAAAAACGATGAATTTTATGATATTTTAGTGTCCCAATACTTACATACAGTACTATTCCAACTCACAAGCATGTATTTACTAATTTACTAACTACTTAGTACTAAGTGCATAGCAGAAGTATGGAATTGGCACACAACCTATAATTTGAATTGCACTAATCTTAATATTGCATGCAACATGGGACAGATAGAAAGCAAATTGAGGTGCAACCCTGGATATCTACGTCTGTCTAAGGCCCTTTCTCAAATGCCACCCTAAGCTTATGAGATCCTTCTCTGAGTACTTTGGAGGCATATTCAGCACCTTTCTGAAACCTAAAATGTCAAATGGGACACCTTACATTCTTGTGGACATCAATGTGACAAAGAAGTTATCTTAAACATCAAGTGCGCTACTTGAGACCGAGCCTGAAATTGAGTCACATTTACAGTTGCTTGATGAAATTTCACAGGCCAAAGATAGGACATGACAAATTATTTTCCAAACAGTCTTCTTTTTGATACAAAATGTACAGTTTAAAGTTGTTCACCAATTCTTCACTGCACTGATTCCAATGGACTCATTGGAAAACTTGCACTGAGTTTTGTGACACCCTTCCATTTTCAAATAATTGAATATGCATAGTAGTCCCCCTGTTAATGCATTACTGTTCACAATTCAATTTGATTCCCATCGTAGCATTTCTTTAAGGCAGGTACTGCATTCATTCAGTCTATTTTAAAACTCTGAAATAAGAGCAACTCACTGCATTGAGGAAAAGAAGCTACATTTCTATTTTCAATATAATTATTTCTTCAGACATTCTTCTTTAAGTTTAAGTTTCAAAAGAAAAAAATATTAAAAACCAGAACCTTAAAGCATATTTAGCATATCTTTAATAGTGGCACACAAACTTTGGAAAAATAATATTTAGAGCACTCGAACAGGTGTGTTCAATGTAGTTGTTTGGCAGATTGGAAACAAGATCCATTTCTAGTTTCAATATTATTTGTTTTCAGACATTCCTCTTTAAAATATGTAAAAAAGTATCAACTGTATGCAAAGTGACCCACATTTGGTTTTTGACCATATACATGTGTACAATAGAATTGTTAACTCAAGGAGCCACACTAAAATCCCTATTTCTCTGGAAATACTAACCATAAGGGCTCTAAAATTGTTAAGACCTAAAATCTAAAAGGGCATTAAGATATCTTTAATACTTTGTGAGTTATAGGCAGGCAAACTTCAGATAAAGATGAAAAGTGATTTCTCCCATTTGTGAACTGTCAATATTATCATATAATGCAACAAAGATTGCCAAAGTCAACAGATTTTACCATCAGACCTACCAGTCTTGGTGTATAGTGTTAAATATAAAGATGTTGCCATCTTTCTAAAGTCATATTTACCCCTTTATTTGGCTTCAAATCTCAAGTTAAAGTCATTTTGACTCCCCTCTACAAAATAGTGGATTACTCAGCAAATATATACATCCATGAAATGTAATATTTTGGCTTTCATTACTATTTATGTTCATTAAAAATTAAAAATAAGTAAAAAATTGTGCCAGGGAAGTTTGTACAATTTGGTTGTTATTTCACCGATCACTTAAGCCTAATTATTAAATAATATTTGAATGCTGAATCTCTTCTGACATGTGTGCAAATCCTGTTTATCTGTCAAACGAATGTATGAAAAATCCATGTGAAAAACAGTGTTAATGAGAAGATGAGCACTAGACTGCTGCAGGTTAGTAAGGACATTCATTTAATTATTATTCAGAACGCACATTTGGAAAATAAAATATATGTATAGGAACAATTCATAGCAGGTTCAGAATAATTCCTGTTAATGCAGAGAATGTGATTCGTTTTAATCAACTGACAGCCCTAAAACAAAGTAATCTGTGTTCTCAAGTGTAACTGTTGATTTGCATTTAACTCTGTTATCGGAAATCCCTAAGCCGTATTAAGAAAGAACGCAGAAATAGTTCCCACACCTAAAGAGATTGCATATAAAACAACAACCTGCTTGGTTTGGTCTCAGCAGTGCCTTCTGGTGGACTGGAGGATGACTCGCCTTTGTTCAAGTTCTCCTCAGTTGATTTTGAGAGGTCAGGCTGGGGTGTGCTAATTGTTTCTGTAAGATAAAAACGTTGTATTTATACGTGCGTGGTTGTACTTTAATGTGTTCATGCGCCACATGAGCTGTAATTCAAAGAGTGTGCAGCACCTGCGTTTGGTTGTTTTGTGGCTTCGCACAGGGACAGCAGGTCACCGTAAGCCTCCTCACACTCCTCACTGTCAATCAAAGAGCCATTGTCAGCATACCACTCACACATGCATGCTCCTCGAGGCCAAAGGTCAAGGTTTATAATGTCAAAAAGAATCAAGAAAGCACTTTCAGGATCAGTTTTAGAAATGACTGTGCAGATATACAAGTGACTAAAGGCTGATCCGGGATCAGCGGTGAGTTTACGCTCATGCAGTGTGAAACAGAGGTGAAGACAGCAGCACACACCAGTATGCCAGAGCCATGTGTAGAGCCGAGCTGTCTGCCTCCTGTCGGCTAAAACTCATGCTCAGCTGCTCCGATTCTCCTTTCCTTCTGACCAGTGCGGCATTCAGACGCTCATTCCTAGCTTTCAGACGCTCCAGACACCTGCTCAGAGAAAACACACATGTCAGAAGAGATTCAGCATTCAAACATTATTCAATAATTAGGGTTAAGGTGTCGGTGAAATAACAACCAAATTGTACAAACTTCTCTGGCTCAAATTTTTTTTTTGTTCATTTTTAATGAACATAATAATTAAAGAAAATATTAGTTTTCATGGAATCCTATTTTCATGGATGTATGACTTTGTAACTTGAGATTTGAAGCCAAATAAATATGACTTTAGAGAAGATGGCAAATTTATATTTAACACTATACACCATACACTTTACACTATTTAAGACTGGTCGGTCTGATTGTAAAATCTGTACTTTGGCAATCTTTGTTGCATTATATGATAATATTGACTGTTCACAAATGGGACAAATCACTTTTCATCTTTATCTGAAGTTTGCCTGCCTATAACTCACGAAGTATTAAAGATATCTTAATGACCTTTTATATTTTAGGTCTTAACAATTTTAGAGCCCTTATGGTTAGTATTTCCAGAGAAATAGGGATTTCAGTGTGGCTCCTTGAGTTAATAATTCTATTGTACACATTTATATGGTCAAAAACCAAATGTGGGTCACTTTGCATACAGTTGATACTTTTTACATATTTTAAAGAGGAATGTCTGAAAACAAATAATATTGAAAATAGAAATGGATCTTGTTTCCAATCTA
Source organism: Gymnocypris eckloni scoliostomus (assembly GCA_027564155.1). NCBI lineage: Eukaryota > Metazoa > Chordata > Actinopteri > Cypriniformes > Cyprinidae > Gymnocypris > Gymnocypris eckloni. The sequence goes on along the minus strand of CM050431.1, from coordinate 6,018,933 downwards.
CCAAACAACTACATTGAACACACCTGTTCGAGTGCTCTAAATATAATTTTTCCAAAGTTTGTGTGCCACTATTAAAGATATGCTAAATATGCTTTAAGGTTTTGGTTTTTAATAATTTTTTCTTTTGAAATTGTCATTTTAAGGCCCTTTATAGTTCCATCCCGGAGATATAGGGATTCCAGTGTGACCAAACGGTTGAATTTTACCCATTTTCAATGGTCAGTAAACCAAGTGTGAGTCACTTCCCATTTAGCTGATACTTATTGTACTTAAAGAAGAATGTCTGAAGAAATAATTATATTGAAAATAGAAATGTAGCTTCTTTTCCTCAATCAAAACAATTGCATAGAGCGTACTTGTCTGAGTGATAAAAATGCACTGAAATAGTTTGAAGTTGTGGCACATTAACTTGCTCTCAGGCGTCTATTCACACGATTCAGGGATATTTGGAAGAAGGGATTCTGTTCATTTTAACAGCTTCTGAAGCAACCAAGACTTCAAACCAACCAGGTAACAACCACCCAGAACGCCCTAGCAACTGTATAACCGATGAGAACACCTTATCTAGATGGACTCAAACCTGTGTCCCCTGCATGAGAACCACATCTCAATATTTTAGAGGGGGTTTGATGTTGTTGTCTTTGGATGTATATCATAATCCGAGGTCAGTGTAGAGGAATACAACTATTAATCTCTCACCTCTGCAGCTTTTGGATCTCAGCCTGGAGCACAGAATCAACGGTGCAGGGAGATGAAGGGGAGTCCGGCCTGGAGCTGGGTAGTTTGCGGGACAGCAGCGGGGATCCAGGATATGGAGGAGAGGAAAAGCAAGGGCTTGAAGTTCGACTGGAGGACAATGAGGGACTTATAGAAGGAGAACGGCTCACTCCATACAGCCATTTCCTCTTCAGATCCACCACCTGCCAATAGATGAGTTCAGAAGAAGTTATTGACTGATTATATGACTAAAAAAAATAATATATATATATATTGACACTATATTGCCAAAAGTATTGGGTCACCCCCTTCTAATGAAAGGTTTGACTACTTTAGTAATTTCCATGAGTACAAATCTTAATGTTTAAGCTTATAATGATATTCTAGGGAATTGTGTGATTCTAATTTTATATTTGGACAGGACCCTTTTCTATTCTAACATGACAGTGTCTCTGTGTATAAGACAAAGATAAAAGAGAAATGATGATTCAGTCAGTGTGGAAGAACTTGACTGGTCTGCAGAAAGACAAGTCCTAATCCCAGCTGAACACCTCTGGTGTGACTTTAAATGACCTTGAGCCAAAATTGCATCACCAAACATGAATGACTTGTACATATGAGATACAGTCATTTCATACACTTCAAAACTGTCGCAACAGAGATGGAAATACAATTTTTAAATAAATGAATTATGTTTCCATCTTCGTTGCCACAGTGAAGTTTTTCTAAAGAAGGGTTATTTTGTCCCATATACTTATGTCTTGTTATTTATTTATTTTATTTTAACTTTTATTAAAATAAAATTAATAGTTAAATTAAAATTCTGATGTGCGGTTGGGTGAGTGAGGTTGGAGGCTTGGGGTGGGCAGTAGTTGTCTGCTACATTTTCTTGTTTGTTATAATCTATATGCTACTTAAAATTTAAACTGAATACTAAAAAATAATAAAGTTAATAATGATTATCATTCACATTCCTAAAAATCATGATCACTGTTTTTACTAAAACAGTAAAAGTATTTATATGATTAATAATATAATAAATTACATTTTTATATTATTTTATTATAACATATATTTCCATATATTTTTCTATTTATGACACCAATGATTTATGTCCTACACCAGATGGTCGTAGATGTGTAGTAGTAATCGAGTTTTCTTGAGATTCTGTATTAATGATTGATTAAAAATGTCCCAGTCAACCTCTCCCTGTAGCCACGTTTTCTCGTCCTCAAGATCCGTCAGCGTTCTTTCAGCACCCATAAGCTCTTCCTGACGGCTCTGCAAGGAGGCGTTGAGGTCTTGGTTGTGTTTGTAGAGTGACAGAACATCCCGCTGATACTGACGTCTCTCATCAGGGGGCAGAGCAGAGGGGTACGAGATCCCCAAATCCCTCTCCATCTCCTCCAGCACCTGGGGCAGATCACACAGATCAGAGCTGGAGGAAGTTCAGACTGAGTACAGCACATACAGCATCCTACACGAGCACCTGTGTGGCCTGAACCCAGCTCTCCCGGGCTGCAGAGAGATGCTGTGCCAGGATTGTCTCGGCATTCTGAGTTTGCAGCTTGAGCATTTTCCTCCCATGGCCACTAGATGCCTCAAGAGCAGAGAGAACCGTCTGCAGCTCGTTCCACAGCTCACTGCTGCCCCCTGAGCAAAAACACTGATTATTATCCAGATACACTTAGTCAACAAATACATACACATATTGAAGAAGTTAGGGAAAATGTGACAAAACACTAACTTTATTATTATTAATAATTGTATTAGTCATTTTATTAATAAACATTAATATTCATATTATAATTATTTTTAGTTAATAGCCAAATTTTTGATTTTGTATTTATTATTTTATTAAGTTTTTTAATTCTCATTCTTCAGTTTATTCTGTAGAATGTTTTTTAAATGCTGATTATTATTATGAAATACAAATAAATAAAAAATATATATTTAAGGTTATTTAATAATAATAAATTCATTATTCCTAAATAACTTTTATATGTTTGCATGCACTCCATTATGAAGATAAACAATATGTTTAAAATGTGTTGTGTTATTTTTCCTTCCAACATCCATATTTATTCTTACACAAAACTAATCAACAGAATATGTGGCAAAAGACGCATGACGTTGAATGCAACTATTATTGATAATAACTTTAATACTTATCCAGATTCCTAGAAATTATTATTATTAGAGACTATTATTTTTTGATAAAAATTATAATGATGATGAATACTACTACTATTAAAAATAATATAGTAATGAAAATGACAATACATTTCATTTTAGACGTTTGCACTCCATTATGAAGGAAACTCATAAATTACTCACTATGATTTTGTTTTTCAGTATTATTTTTTCCTCCTGACTTCATCCATATTCATATATAAAAAAACCACACACAAAAAACCTTCAAAAGAAGATGTGGAAAAACACCATTAATTTGGTTGAATATTAATTAATGAATTAATAAAATAAATATTAGCAATATTTTATCATATCATCATCATAAAAACTACTTTTTAGTTGTTTGCATACCATATGAACGCCGTTATGAAAACTCATGGATTACTTAAGTTTTGGGGTTTTAGTGTTATTTTTCCTCCTAACTACAAAATTCATAACATTTCTCAGGAGTCTTAATTTAGAAAAGAAATTACTAGCATGTGTAGGAAACGTTATAATGTGCCCAGAGGAAAATCATTTTAAAGTTTAATAAGTAGCTTTGCATTTGGAAACAAAAGTCTGGCAGGATCAATAGCACAGTAAATAGCAGGCTGTCCGTTCTGACACAGCATTTACTGTGATTGACGATGAGGTATTGTATAAACACAACATGCCTTCTGAGTCCCTGCAGACGCTCTCGGTCTCGGACTCCACTGATGCTGTGCCAGCGTCCACCATCGAGCCCTGCTGCGGGACACACCCACTGACCCCTCTGAGAGAACACAGACCTTTTCACTTAGTGTACAGAAATATATATCTATAGTTTGAAGCTGGGATTACCGTGGTATTTGTAGGGAGTCCATCTTCTTGTTGAGGTCAGAAATGATCTTCAGTAAAGTGTTGACCTCCGTCTCACACTGCGCCAGTTCAGAGTCCGCCGACACCAGACTGTCCGATCTCTGCTGGAATGCGTCACTTATGTGAAATGTTGCAAGAATATGTGCAAAACCAGTCTTTACTTTAGATGAGACTTGAGTTAGGTTGGGTTGATACTCTACAGTGGCCCAAAACAGTATTGAAACACTTCCATTAGATACAAATTGTCCTTCAAAGGGCTTTTCACGCTTCAAGAAGTTAACCGCAGGTCATTCTAAACCTCTGGTGTAGGGAACCCTGGCTTTTCTACCTCACTTTTCACACTGCTCATAATTTATTTAAATATTTGCATGTTTGAGATGTTGCTACATTTAGCAACTTTTCAGACTTTCAGAATTTATTTGGCAACTTTTAGCAACTGTGACTCAAACGATCAAAAGGCACACATTTCCCCTCTAAATTACACAAAAAGAGGAATTCGAAGGTGTCTGTCTGGCAGTAAATTAAGTTTCTAGTTGCAATTGTTCACTAATAATTGTTCATTTATGACAACACCTCATTATAAGTTTCTTCCTGCACTTGTTGATCAGTTAAAAAAGTCTGAAGAAACATATAAAAGGAATTGGCAATTTTCTGCCAGGACATTATTCATTAAGTTGTACCCTGAAAACAATAATTATATTGCGTAATTATAAATTCAGGTAAAAATAAAAATCACTTCTTTGTAGCACACTAACTAACTACCAATACACTGCTTAAAAATATAAATGTTCAGAATGTGTACTTTTACTAGTTAATAGGAAAATACATAAAATGCAATTGTTCAAAAATGTGTAAATGTTCAATAATTCAATGCTGCATTTATAATAAATGACATTTATTTACATTTTTAAATGATTATTTGTAGTTTTTAGTTGTACTAACAAATCTAAATGAACATTTCAAACCAAATTCATAATCATATTTTTTGCTGAGTTTTGAGTGATCTGGTTGTGTGTTCTATGCAGTTTTGGGTTATGATAACATAAGGATGTCATCACATATTCAACATTGTCGAAGTTTAGCAACTTTTAGCAACAGATTGTCCTGGCTTTAGCAACTTTCTCTGAAAATGAGTTGGCAACACGGATTGGATGAACGCAGCACGCCACCTGTTTACACAATGGCTCCAAGCACGGCGCATCCTCCTATTATACAGTGTTTTCCTGAATTGACTTCTCTGTGGACTATAAAGCTGAGAATCTTCTTCATTTCACGTTTTTTCCATCACCATTTGGCACTTTTTCCTCAGATGTGCAACCCATAGCTGGAGAGTCCACTAAATCATTTTAGGATTTCTGCAATGGGAATCCACTCATAAAAGTGGAATTTACTATATACACTCTTAAAAATAAAGGTGCTTCAAAAGGTTCTTCAAGCGATGTCATAGAAGAACCATTTTTGGTTCCACAAAGAACCAGTCAGTCAAAGGTTCTTTAATGAAACATATCTTCCTTACATTTTTATCTGAAGAAACCTTCTTTCTCCACAAAGAGGCTTTTGTGAAAGAGAAAGGTTCTTCAGATGTTAAAGGTTCTTTATAGAACCATTTAGACAAAAAGGTTATTCTGTGGCATCGTGAAGCACCTTCATTTTTAAGAGTGTAATGCAAAATTTCACAGAGTTTGGTCAATCTTAGACAAATAAATCAAAAGTTGTGCTGTGCACTTAATGAAATCGCTATATGTGTCAGTGAATATTAAAGCACAAAAGACTCCTATTTAATGGAAGTCTAGATGCTCTGCTGTTCTCTGGTGTTGTCAGCATTTTTTCGTCTCAATATATGAGGACACGAATACATCAACTTCATCTTTAGAGCTGCTCTGAAAGTCACTTTATTTCGTTTGAGTAAAACTAGCATCACACAGAAACTCAATGGTCTTTACGACAACCCATCAAAATAAAAAGTCTGGTTTAACTTGAAGAAATTTTGACAAAAAGATATTACTATTGTACAGTAGAATGAACTATTAAAATTTATAAAAGTAATAGCAATAGTAATAATTTCATGATTACAATTAATCATGTTTTATATCACTATTAAATTTAACTAAAATAGAGTCCATAAAAAGAAAAAAATAAGAAAGAAAAAAATGAAAAAGAAACAACACAGATAATTAAAATGGACGTTCCAATAACATCTTAGCGAAAAGCAAAGTTTGAGGGGGTCCTTCTAAATTACCGGTGTGAAATGCACTTATATATACGGATAAAAGCTTAGAATGAAGATAACTATGTGAATAGCCCTCAAGTGGCAGGTAAAAACAAATCATGCTAGTGCTTCCTCAAACCTAAATTCACTTTTTGCCATGACAATTTAAATGCCACGGTGAATTTTATTAGAAATTAAGAGGAGGAGTTAACATTGCACATGTTCCAATAACTACTAAAATAATCTAAATCGTTTTGTCCTTATTTTGAACAATATGTGACCCTGGACCACAAAACCAGTCATAAGAAGCACGGGTATATTTGTATCAATAGCCAAAAATACAATGTATGAGTCAAAACTATAAATTTTACTTTTATGCCAAAAATCATTAGGATTTAAGTGAAGATCATGTTCCATGAAGATATTTTGTAAATGTCCTACTGTAAATATGTTAAAACTTAATTGTTAATTAGTAATATGTATTGTTAAGACGTTCTTTTGGATAATTTTAAAGGTGATTTTCTCAGTATTTAGATTTTTTTCACTCTCAGAGTCAATTTTTTCAAATAGTTGTATCTCCAAATATTGTCCTATCATAACAATACATGTATCAATGAAAACTTATTTATTCAGCTGTCAGATGATGTATGCATCTCAATTGTGAAAAAAAATTACACTTATGACTGGTTTTGTGGTCCAGGGTCACATATATCTATTGTTGTATAATGTAAAAAAAAATTATCTCCGTATACATCAACTCCTGTAGATTCCATATAAAACAGGGTGTTGTTGTTTTCTACATCACCCTTTTGTTCTGAGGGGAGGAACAGGAGGAAACAGACACATCCTGTAACTGCACTTCCTGCTGCTTGCATGATGACGCTCAATGTGAGAAAATCAACTCTCAATACTGTTCTTCTCAGTATTCAGCTGGAAATATCATTTAACCATATGGCTTAAAGAACCTCACTTACTGTAGATCTGCCAAAATTTGAGGTTGGTTAGAAAATGGTGAACTATTACAAAATCTCAGCAGTTACAAATGACAAACACATGACTAAGTCTCCTCATGATTTGTGCTGAAAATATGTTTTTTTACTTAAAAAGCAATTCATTGAACTGGTTTGCACTACAAAGTTTGTGTTTAAAACCAAGCTTAATGCTATTCATCTGCTTCAGATTCTGCGTAAATCGCACGACTGTTCCAGAAACTCACCTCCATCATCCGCCAGACCTCGGTTCAGGTGCTGTCCTCCTCGAAAGATGAAGAGCGTTCCAGTGTGACCCCGTGTGCTGTCGGAGAGTTTGTGTGTGACTGGGCACGTGAAGGCATCCAGATCAAGCACTGCTAAACCTGCTCTCTGCTAAACACATCGCTCGATTGTCGTCTCCACCCACTGTCTTCTCAGATCTTTTCCTGTTTGAATTATTTTGGACTCTCTGTGTCTGTAAGAGGTTGTTTGATAAATATCGCTGTTTATAAATCAATTATTTATAAATCCTCTCATTTGAATGATCATTACTGCAGTGCTTCTATTTTGGTGGCACGGGTTTAGGAAAGATTCTTTAAAAAGATTAAAATATGCTGCATCAAACTTTGGATAATGTGTATATAAATGAAACAGTTACAACACACACAGTTCAGGTATTATTATTGATTATTTATTAAACTTTTTAATTTAAATGTTTAATTAAATTACATGTTTTTACAGAATAAATGGCAGCTGTATTTGCCAAAATAATCCCATAAGCAAAAAATGTGCATGTTTACAAAACACCCTGTTAATTTACATTTCAAACTGCAATTTAAATATATATATAAAAATATATATTCAACTTAATATATATTTATATGAAGAGTTCAGATGCAAAAGCCTCCAAGTGTCGTCTGAAATTTTCATCTAGAATGAGGATTTTTATCAGGCTCCAATGTTTATGTTCAGTAATTTCATTTTAATGGCATATACAATGACCTATACATTGCCATTAGAGTAAAATTACTGAACCTAAACATAGGAGCCTGATAAAAATCCTCATTCTAGATGAAAATTTCAGATGGCACTTGGAGGCTTTGGCATCTAAACTCTTCATACATATATACAGTATATATACACTGCCCTCCAAAAGTTCAGAAACGCCCTAGAAAAGTGGGGTTTTGGATGATATCACACTTCTTAGCTCGACCCCAAGCACACTTCCAAGCTGTGCAAATCCTATTTGGAGTGGAAACAGTCAGCTGGCATCATGTCTGTCATGGAATGGCCTCTCCAATCACCCAAACTCAACTCAATTGAGCTTCTAGGAACTGGACCGTGATGTCCGTAAGAAGTGTCCAGCCAGTGTGAATCATCTTTGGCCAATCCTTCAGGGTGCTTGGAATAATTTATCAAGTCAATGTTTGAATAAACTGACAGCTCGGATGCCCAGATTATGCAGAGCTGTAATAGCTGCTAATGGTGGATATTTTGATGAATCGAAAAAAAATTCTATGTATAAACTGTTTTTAATAAAATATGTATTCGTAGTTTGTGTTGTCCCTTATCAGTGCAAAATTATCACAAATTAAAAAAGATTCATGCCAATATTGTCCAAAACCCCACTTTTCTGGGGCTTTTCCAAACTTTTGGAGGGCAGAGTATATATATATATTGCAAATAGCAACTATTGACACAGTCATTTAAACAAAATACTATCAACTGTGCAAATATGAAGTGTCACAAAGAATTGTTGGATGTTTTTTCACTTTTATGAAGACAAATTACTTGTTCAGTTTCACTTCCACATAGGCTACTGTTTAACAGTACTTTACTATAAAGCATGACATCTATGGTTAGATCTATAACAGTATTACACCATATATTGTAAGAGAACGTATCATTAACCAATTAAAAGGTTTGTATTGTTGCATTTTTATAGTCTTATATATCTAAAATTGCAATATTTTTTACGGTATGATTTGTAGGCTAATTCAGACTTTCAGTTGATGAAACAGATGGACGCTTGAGGAGTATGTTTATATATTATTATCTGACTCTCTTGACTATAGTTTGTTGTTGGCCTGCTGAAGCCGCAGTAACTCTCCAGTCCGCTAGAGACGCTCTTGATCAGAAACACTCTTCAGTATTCGACCCTGAGAGACACCGAAGCGAACGAGGAAGTGCTGAAAAATAATATTGTGAAATCTAATTGACTTCATTTTCCCTCACTGAACCCATATTTTCATCTGTTGCATGTTTGGTAAGTTATTGTTATACGTTATTTCGCTATTCTACCTGCACTGCCTGTACAAGTCTCGTACGTTCTTGAGAAATCACGACTGTTGATGTTACCTAATGTTACCTACTAACGTTACCTATGCTTCATACAAACACATACTTAATAACGTATTTAAGTTAATTTGTGACCCTGGACCACAAAACCAGTCTCTTTTTTGAAGTTGAGATTTATACATCATCTGAAACAGAATAAATACGCTTTTCATTTATGTGTGCTTTGTTCGGATATGACAATATTTTGCTGAAATTATTCAACCATTTGAAAATCTGTAATCTGAGGATGCAAAAAAAAATCTACATATTGAGAAAATTGCCTTTAAAGTTCTACAAAATAAGTTCTTAGCAATGCATATTACTAATCAAAAATTAAGTTTTGATATATTTACAGTAGGAAATGTACTAAATATCTTCATGGAACATGATTTTTACTAAATATCCTAATGATTTTTTGTCTTAAAAGAAAATTCAATAATTTTGACCCATACAATGTATTTTTGGCTATTGCTACAAATATACCCCAGTGACTTATGACTGGTTTTTGGTCCAGGGTCACATTTAGGTATCGATTTTTAAAATAAGAATTATTGCGAGTGTATTTATTGAAATAATTCAAGAATGTTTGCTTTTATTTCCTCCTTATTCAGTCGCCATTAAAATATTCAGTACGAAGCATGTACAGTATTCATTATGTGTTTGGTTTCTATTGTTATTCTTCATTATTTGTGTGATTTATGTGGCATTCTAAAGCGGGCAGGTTGTAATGGAGACCCCTGAGCCCGATCAGGCAGACGGAGAGGAACGGATGGTGGAGCTGAGACCCAGGACCCGGTCCAATCCGGAGGGTGCGGAGGACCTGCGCAGCAGCACCGGCAGCCTGAACAACAGCCTGGCGTCCCCGCCACAGCCGGCCGTGGGCAGCCGTGTGGAGGGAGAGGGAGAGGCGGCCAGCTCCGACAGCCCTCCGACTTCTGCCACCGCTGCAGCTGCACCTGTACCTGTACCTGTCACGGGAATCTCCACCGCTAGCCTGCCTGCGATTGTTTCCTCAGTGAAGGAACGTCCCAAACCCCCTCAGGCGGCCATCAGCACCCAGATCCCCCCATCAGCCGAGTTACACCTGCGGGCGCCACGAGTCAACTGCCCCGAGAAAGTGGTGCGTCTGTCAATAACCAGAACTTCAGGAGATTTGCGTCTGAAAACACTTCTGTCAGTGAAATTGTCTTACAATGTCTTTTTTTTTTTTTACAGATCATCTGTTTGGACCTTTCTGAGGAAATGTCTCTACAGAAACTGGAGTCGTTTAATGGGTATTTTTACAGGTTTTGAATTAAATTAAAGAATTAAGAATTAAAGAAAGACAAATTGATTTCATATCCGTGTTTCGTAATTGATTTGCATTTTCAGATCCAAGACGAACGCTTTGAATATTTCACAGAAAATGATTGAGATGTTTGTGAGAACCAAGCACAAGATTGACAAAAGGCATGAGTTTGCTCTGATGGTGGTGAATGATGATGCCATGTGGGTGAGTGGTCCAACTACACCAAATTAAAACTCACTATAATTTAATTACTCTGTCTTTGAGTAGCTGACAAATGGGTCAAAGATCAGAAATATTAAAATATTCCAAATTATTGATTTTCATTCAAATTTTATTTTTTTACATTTGCTTTTATATTTCCATTTTATAACTTTAGTGTGTTTATACATTTTATGTGCTTTTCTCATTTTCAGTTTTGTATTCGTATATAAGTTAATTTAATTCATTTTTAATAATTTTAGTACTTCAACTTATTTCAGTTAGATGCCAAGGCAATGTTTTCGATTTTCATGTAATATTAATTTATATTTTTCCTATATTTCAGCATGGTTTCAATTACTGAAAACTAATTTGAATATTTTTAGGTTCAGTTTAATGAACAATATAAAGAACACTGTTCATTGCTTACAAATATGAGGACACTCATGACTGTGTGTTACGGTCAAACAGTCCCTTTAAATATCTTTAATATATTTTTATGAAGCAGGGTTAGATCAGGTTGTAAAATGTCATGTGGTGCAACTCCCCAAAAACAACAATAATTATCATGTTTACCCTGAGAAATTTATTTTAAAGCTTAAATAATTAAGATGCTTGCATGTACTTAATATTTATATACTATTACAATATTTACTAATATTTTAAATTAGCTTTAATTTTATATTTGCACTTTTAAATAGAATTGTTATAGTTTTAGTCATTTTGTCATGCACTTTTGTTTTGTTAATATGTCTCTATTTTTATTTCAGTTTTAGATTTAGTCATTTTAGTACTTAACGCTTATTCAGTTAGTTACCTAGGCAACATTTCTGATATGCATTAGTTTTTATAACTCTTTTTTTATTTAATATGTAGGCCTATACATTTTATTTAAATGTAACTTTCTGTGAAAAATGTATAAATGTATTTCAAAACCACATGAATATAAAGAAAATATATTTTTTAGAACCTGGCAAATTTTTTTACATTAATTTAAATAGTCTTTTATCGAGGGCAGCCGTATCTGTCCGTTATACAGATAATATGTCCAGGACTCAGTGGTTTTAGCATGTTACACTGCATGACATTCATGTGATCTCTTTCACAGTTATCAGGATTCACGTCTGACCCGCGAGAGCTCTGCAGCTGTCTGTACGACCTGGAGACCAACGTCTGCGAGTCCGTCAGTATCCTTATTTAGAGCGTTAGGCTCATTTTATGTGCTTGTGGATTCAGCTCGGTCCAGATAAACATTGATGAGGGATCATTATTATCTGATCATTTCCTTAACACTTACCTGTAGATCTGGAAGATCTCCTCAATGTCATGTGAGCAGTTTTTGTCTTCTGTGTTTGATAATTGGACTGTTATAAATGATAATTCCTGCATTCTGTTGTATGATTTCCTTCTCTTGAAGTTTTCAGAAAATTGAACTTCCTCAGATGGAGAACATTCAGACCATCCCGCCTCCTTTCGTAGTCCGGACTCTCCTCATCTTCAGCCGGCATGCTGGCATGCTTCAGTTCAACCCCTCTGATGCTACCAAAGTGAGTTTGTTTGACACGTTACTACACAAGTATGGGTCTATGACAACAACTCTTCTTTTTTTGGCTTATGTGAATGATTGCCACTTTAAAATATAATTCATACTGGGGAAATCTTTCGTGCAAAATTACCCTTTGCTTGGATTCCTGTTGAAATTACAGGATTGTATCTATGAAAGTTTGCAGAACAACAGTAAATGTGACCTTAGCTTTTGTCCACCAAATCAATGTGGTGCAGCCAACAATGTGCAAAAATAACAGAAAAACCAAACAGGAAGTGAAAGAAGACCCTAAAACCTTCGACTGTCTTTAAGTCTAAGCCAGTTTCAGGATGTAAAATGTCATGTGGTACAACTCCTACACACACACACACACACACAAATTAAAGATATGCATAAATTCATATTTCGTGTAATTTGTATAAATATATATATATATATATATATTTTTTTTTAATAAACATTAAGATGTATTTACCCGGCTTATATTTAAATTGTAAGGAAAATGTATTTTTAATTCATGGTTTAGGAAGTAAATTTAGGAAGTCACTGAATTCAAACAGAATTGTTATTTATAACAGTATAATGTTTTTCAAAGCCAAATGAAATCATGAACACAAAAACAATTTCAGCTTTAAAGAAAAGTAATCCTTTAGAAATTTGATCCCAACCGGGTTATTAATGTTAACTAAAATTATATATATTAAAACATGCTCATTGCTTGAAATAAAATAAATGTTAACTGAAAATACAATAAAATCAAATTCAAACCTATTTTATTTCAGCTAGATCCCATGGCAAAATTTCATTTGATGTACTAAAATGACTAAAACTGGTAAAAAAGAAAAATAAACACTATATAGACATATTTAAAAACTAGTAAATGTCACAAAAACAATATTAAACTTAAACAAAAAATTTAAATTTAAACTAAAATTGATTAACATTAAATCATAAAATAAAATCTAAAATAACTAACACTATAATATCTCAGAGATACTTACAATAACAGTATCTTCATTAAATGAGTAATCCTGCATGTTCCTAATATTCTCTCTTAATTTTTTTTCAGAAAATGCTGCAGTCTCCCTATTTTTTCTTTGATGTTGTTTATCTTCATAACGGCACTGAAGAACAGGTCGAAGACACTAGCTGGAAGGTCTGAGCGTCCTATGATTCCCTTAAGCTATACGGTTCAGTTTTTAGAAAGAGGATACTGAATGTTTGTGTCTGTGTTGTCAGGACGTGTACGCCTCCTTCAGTGAGCTGGACTCTAAGGGAATGTGTTATCGCTTTGAGGTGTCACTGTGTGGTCCTGCTATTGAGCTGCACAACTGCATGGCCAAACTGCTGTGCCACCCGCTGCAGAGACCCTTCCAGAGCCACGCGTCCTACAGTCTGCTGGAGGACGACGACGCGCCAGAGAACGAAGCCACGGTGTGACGCTCACATCTCCTGGATGCATAACCACAGACTGATCAACTCCAAAATGAAGGAGTGACCTGTGAATAACTGCGTATATGTGGGCTTTTCTGATATTTCTTTACTAGAAATGCCTCTTTTATTCCTTTTGAAAACTTCAGTGTCTTAATTTAGCACAGCAGACATAGCCACACTAGCTCAAGACCCTGTAGTGGCACAGGCGATTAAATCTAAACAATTAGTTTGTGAATATCAGCTATCAACGTTGTGTAAAGGGATACATGATACACCTCTCAAACATCCGCTTGTTATGTGGTGGAGATTTACATGTGAATAATGGCCACAGAGAACCATTGACTGGATCTTTAATGTGCTAGTGGTTTCATCTAGACAGCAAATAATAAATACTGTTTGCTTGTTCCTGTTGAATAAATGAAACGTAAATGTTTTGTGACTCATTTGCTGCCTGGGTGCCTTACATACAAACCAAAAAACATTATGGTAGAGAAACAGTGCAGCTGTGAACAGACTGTTTTAGAAGACAGACATGTTTAATAAGGCATTTGAACGGAAATGATAGTGGGAACTAATAATGGGCGGGGCTTGATGCTGGCCATCATAATTTGACTGGATAGCGAGAAGCGATCTATGATATTATTGGGTGCTATATTCCACTAAATCAGAAGATATTTCAGATTATTACACCAGATTTTGTATGCTACACTGAATTATTATATTCTGTACTAAATGCACATCCAGTTAATAAAGTATTGGAGAGTGCCAGTGTATTGTACATTTGGAGGAAGGGTAACGGCATGTACTGATAATAATGTGTACATGCCGGAGACAAGCATTTAGAACTAGGGGGATTTTTGTAGTTTTTTGTGGTGAAGAATATGTAACATCCACTAAAGATACTGCATACTTTCATATCTGCAAAACAAAACTCTTGATGGGAAAATTAAATCAGCAATGCAATTGTGTCCACAAGAGGTCGCAGGAGTACAGCTGAACAAAACAAAAGTCGGTCTTCATAATGAAGAATGTCCTTAGATTATTCAAATGTTCCTCACGTCAAGAACTCTGCACTTTGGGGATACTTTAGGGAACCAAAAATTGTTCTTCTATGGCATCACTGAAAACAAAAATTGAATCCTTATTTTTAAGAGAACTTTTCTAAGAATTTAGCATCTTGATTTAGGTTTTCCTGCATCTGTGTTTACAGCTTGGAACAAAATTCTTCCCAGAACTAAGGAGGTTGCAGGATGAAAAAGCTTAATGATTATTAACACAATAAAGAAGAAATGTGACCTGAAAGCTCTTCCGACTATTATATGTGAAACTCTGAGACGCTCAACAGCAGGATACAGAATCACCGATACGAGTTTGTGTGTGGTCAAAGAAGCAAAACAAAGCCTTCTTTAAACAACACAAACAATTCCAGTTAATAATCCCAAAGGTACATTCCCCAATGTAATCAACATTCTTGGAATGTAAAGTTTCCATGGATGTTAAACATTTTGGAACCATAAATGCCAAAAAAATACTTTTATTTTTGAGTGAATACCTACAAACATGTGATTTACTGATTGGCTGTAATGCTCAACTTTTGTTTTTCATATACGACTGACATGACCGTGAATAAATGTGGCTTGAAATTAAAATACTGTCATCATTTACTCACCCTCGAGTCGTTCCAAACCTGGGTTTCTTTCTTCTGCTGAACACTAAATAAAATATTTTCAAGAATGTAGACAGCTGCTAATATTGGGAAAAAATACTTTGGAAGTCAATGGGAACCAGCAACTGTTTGGTTAACAACAATCTTTAAAATATCT
Source organism: Gymnocypris eckloni scoliostomus (assembly GCA_027564155.1). Taxonomy (NCBI): domain Eukaryota; kingdom Metazoa; phylum Chordata; class Actinopteri; order Cypriniformes; family Cyprinidae; genus Gymnocypris; species Gymnocypris eckloni. The sequence goes on along the minus strand of CM050431.1, from coordinate 6,003,380 downwards.
TATTTCGTGTTCAGCAGAAGAAAAGAAACTCGTGCAGGTTTGGAACAACTTGAGGGTGCATAAACGATGACACATTTCATTTTTGGGGGAACTGTCTCTTGAATATTTGATAAAACCAAAATTCTTGGAGTAATAATGGCTAGATGTTGAGCTCAGACTCTGATGCCCTATAATAACCACAGCTCTTATGTCTTTTGCACAATCAGCTTCCTGTTTTTGTCTTAAAGCTCATTTGCGTTCTGTAAGGGAATTTTGTGAGAACTTTCAGTCCGTTTCAAAAACCCTCTGTAAATGACTTTCCGCTGAGGGTGGATTGGCAAGGAGACAATGGCCTGCAGGAAAACCCCTGACTTACTTTACGTCCCCTCTTCACACTCTCCCAGACACGACGGTCAGCTGCGAGCGTCATCGCCAGCCCGGGATCAAACGTGCTGCCGCCGCCTGGACTTCTGGGAGAGTTTGTTATTCATTCCTGTGCGGAGGATGACGGGTCACTATTGTTGACTCCACCGATGTGGCTCTGCAGGAAACCGTTTCAGGTGGCTTGTTTTGATCATACGTGTGTTATTGTATCTGATCTGATCCAGGAAGAGAAGGAAGGACCAGATGTTGTCCTTTTCAGGAACATTGTTTTTCTTGGCCAAAGTGGGTGATTCCAAAGTGACAGCTAATATTAAGTTAATCAGCTCAAATTGAGAAATACCAATATGGATGCCAAGAACAGCTAAAGACAAATCCCACAACGAGATTATGATATAAGTGTTATCTAGATGTTTGACAGTGGTCTGCATTCCTTGACAGGGTTTGGTGGGATTTATGAGGGAAAGCAAGAAAGAAAGTCTCTGGAGATCTCTGGAGGTTCAGCGTGATGTACTGCTAACCTCTGGAGCTTTCCTGGGGAGGGTCCGGAAAGAGTCACGGCATGGGAAGTGTGTCTCTATAAACACAGCTCCCGGCCCGAGTCCTGACAGAAGTGTTTAGATGTCACTGCCCACAAGAGTAACCTCTGACCATTGTCTTTCATAACAAACCTCTAGAATCACAACCGTCCGAAGGTCTGTCTCTATCCCACAACTGGACCACAGAAATGTACAACAGCAGCTACTCCCGGGCCACTCTCGGACTGGAGACCAAACAGATCCGCAAGGCAAAGAAGGGGAAAAGCTGCGGCTACTATATGAGGATCGTCTTCTTCTTCTCGTCTCTGATCCAGTCCCTCATCATCACCAGTTTGGTGCTCTTCCTCGTGTACGGCCAGCCGGAGAAGACGGCCGAGGAGAAGAGAGTGGAAGAGCTGGAGCTGGCCTTCAACAAGCTCTCCTCAGACAACACCAAACTCAGAAAAGACAAAGCTGACCTCACCGGTGCCCTCAAAGCAAAGACTGGAGAGAAGGATGCAGCGGATAAAGAGATAGCAAAGCTGAAAAATGACTTGAATGCAGCAACGCTCAAGAGCAGCAACTTGCAGAAATCACTTGTAAGTCTTTCATTTGCTTGTAGAGTGCCTTTCCAAAGTTTGGGGATCAGATTTTTAATGGTTTTTAAAAGAAGTACCTTATGCTCATCAAGGCTGCATTTATTTGATCAAATATAAAGGAAAATATTGTGAAATATTATTGCAACAGTTTTCTATTTAGAATACTGTAAAATAGAATTTATTCCTGTGAAGCAAAGCTGATTTTTTTCAGCATCATTACTTCAGCCTTCAGTGTCACATGATCCTTCAGAAATCATTCTAATATGCTGATTTATAATCAATCAGGGCTGGAAACAGTTGTGCTGCTTAATATCTTTTTAGACCTGTGATACGCTTTTCAGGATTCTTTAAAAAACAGAGTTTATTCAAAACCGAGGTTTTGTGTTACAATATACATTACTAGTCAAAGATTTGTGGTCAGTTTTTTTTTTAAATTACAACTTTTATTCATCAAGGATGTGTTAAATGGGTAAACATTGATAGTAAATACTTACATGGTTATGAAAATATTTCCATTTTGAATAAATGCTGCTCTTTTTTAACTTTTTATTCATCAAAGAATCAAAGAAAATTATGCTACAAAAATATTAAGCAGCACAACCTGTTCAACACTGATAATAAATGAGCATATTAGAATAATTTCTGAAGGATCATGTGACTCTGAAGACTGGAGTAATGATGCTGAAAATTCAGTGCTGTATCACAGAAATAAATTATATTTTGAAGTATATTAAAATAGGAACCAATATTAGAAATACCAATAATATTTCACAATATTTCTGTATTTTTGATCAAATAAATACAGCCTTGATGAGTACAAGAAAACCTTACAACATGAGGGTGTGCAAATGAGGGCTGAAGGTTCATTTTTGTCTTGGTATTATGAAGTGTTATTAATCTTGAAACCCTAACAGTAATTAAAAGCTTGATTTTGACTGGCTGTTTTACAGTCTCTTTGTGAGGCCAGTAAAGCAAAGATTCCAAGCACTCGATATACTCCACTCCCATGTCCACCAAGCAACAACAATCAGAATGGTGAGTGCAATCAATGATTTAATGACTAACCAATTTCACGAAGAGACCGTCCTGCTGGCTCTCTTTTCTCTTCTCAGCTGAAATAAAAACTCTAAATACTCTTCTGGAACAACAGAAAGTTCTATATGGAATCCTTAAGAGTAACTTCAGCCAAACGGCGGAGTACCTTAAAACTGACTTGGACAATGCAGTGAAGGATAAAAATGAACATCACGGCCAGGTGATACAACTGAGACAAGAAAACATGAACTTGAAATCCCAGCTTGATGTGTACACCAAGAAATGCAAAGAAGACTTTGCAGAGTCCCTCCAAGGCATCCAGACGGTCACAAGTGCCTTCCTGGCCAAAATCGACAACTTCTTCACCAACTCGGTCACGTTTCACCTCACCTGTCCGAAACAGGAAGAACAGATGGAAAGGATTCGCTCCAACTGCTCCAGCCTCTCTCGACAGGTGGAGGACAAGTTCCAGAGCTACCTGGACAACGTGGAGCGAAGGTCTCCAGCATTCAGAAACAGAGCAGCCGGCTGGATGTACAGAACGCGGGACTGACTTCAGAACTGGACAAGTGCAAAACGGACCGGGAGAAAGAGACAGCGGAGAGCAGCAAAAAACTGCAGGATGCCCAACAGACGTATGACAAGCAGCTAGAGCAGCTTCTCAAGGAGCAAAGCAGACTGAGGGATGCCAAAGACCTACTAGAAGCCCAGCTTTCTGTGAATGACGCCACACTTATATCCCTGCGAAATGGCTGCGCACAACAGGTGAGAGTTTTGTTGGGATGAATGATGATGCTTAAAACATCTGGAAAATATTCCATGGTGGCCATTTTTAGCCTAATTGCATGTTTGAGAGCTGTAGAGCGTATCGTAATTAACTCAAATCAATCTTCACAGCCCAAACTTGCTGGTTTTCAACCCCCTGGCATAGCCGTACCTGGTAGGGGACATTAACCACTAAAGGTAAGTGGTCTTTATTCATTTGAAAAAGTCAATATTCACTTGGCCCTACCCCATTTGAAGGGTGCAGGGCATTACTGTCCATTTGTTACATGCTACGCCAGGGGTGTCCAATTATCACCAATCTGCCTGGAAATATCTAGTAATCCTAAAGACCTTAATAGGATAGTTCACTTGAAACTAAAAATGATGTCATCCTTCACTCCCCTCCGTTGTTCCAAACCTATTCAAATTTCTTTATTCTCTTAAATGTGCAAGAAGATATTTAGGGGATTATGGGGTGTTGGACCCCATTGACTTCAACAGAATGGAAAAACTATGGAAGTCAATGGGAACCAGAAACTGTTTGTCAAGAAAGAAATTACGTGAGGGTGAGTAAATTACGACGGAATTAAAATGTTTGGGTGAACTATCCCAGGGGTGTTTAATTAGGGTTGAAGCTAAACTCCACAAGCAGGATTGGACACACCTGTCCATCAAAAAGACATACGTTATTGTCACTTTAATTTAGCATCAGAATGTTCGTCCAACACCTGCCTGGAAGTTTCTAGTAATTCTAAAGACCTTGTTTAGAAGGTGCAGGTGTGTTTAAGTAGTGCTGGAAGGTAGCCCTCCAGAAGCAAAAGCTATCACTAGTGTGGTACCTTTTAAAAGGTACACCTTTGTACCCTTATTTCCCCCTAAAATGTTCATATTTGTACCCTAAGGGTACATGTTATTACCTAAAGCACGAGACACACTGAATGATTCCGGCTGTCTCAGACGAAAGACTGGCATTGTGAAACAACCGTGGTGAGTTATGATTCGCCACGATTGTTTCACGATGACAAACTTTTGTCTGGAACAGCCGAAAATCATGCAGTGTATCTCAGGCTTAAAGGGCAAAATAATAGTATCTAAGTGGTACTTATTAGTACCTTTTGGAAAGGTTCCGCTTCAGGTACAATTGCAATACCTTTTTTCTAAGAGTACAGGATTATGTTATGATATATGGCTAAATTATTTCTCAAGTGACCATTGTATACATATATACTTCACTCCCTAAATTTAGTTTGGAACGACCTTCTCATAATGCACTTAAAGGGAACAAAAATACCTTTTAAAATTTGCCTAGAACAGAGGGACATGAGATTGATCATTGATAACATCTGAAACAAAACATATAATACTTTGTGAAAAGTGCTAGATTACTAGTCATACAAAATAATAAACATTACGCAAAAGTAATATTAAAAACCTCTAAGGTAGACATGTTTTTGAAGATCTTATCCTATGTTTGGAGGACTGTGTTAATACCCATATCAGGCTGAGTGATTCAGAATGTCTTTTTTATTGTTTTCGCTCTGTTCCGCAGGCTGGGTGTGGAGAAGGGAATGATCTGAATCTCAAGGCCAGACTCAAGTTTCTGAGTGTCTTGTGTGCGGGAGTTTCCTGATGTTGAGCCTGTGATCTCTTTTGTAAATAATGTTGTCACTGTGGATCACTGTAAATGTACGTGTACTCTAATGTTTAGTTTGTTGTATGGTTGTATTTAAGCATCATGGCTGTGAACTTGCATGACATGATGTACTTTTGAGATCTGAATCAGTTATTCAGTTATTTAGAGTGGTGCAGACCTAAAGATAGGAGACTGCCTTTCCTACAAAGCATACAGTTAATATTAAATATTTTATTTTACAGCATCAGTTTTTAAATACTGAGAGAATCTGATTCTGTGAAACCTCCACGTGTTGTGATGTATATAATATTCTTTAGGCTACACATTAATTGTGTTGCAGTGATTGTATTTTAATTTCATTTTTACTGTTTTTGTTTTCTAAATATTTTGTTCTTTTTAATGTTGATCAGTCTGTTTTGAATAAATAAATTGCATAAAAATGAACTCCTGTTTTCTTTCTTTTTTTTATTAAACCTGTATTTAAAGTTAAAACAAAAGAAAGTTAAAATGAAGAAATACTAAAGATTTGTAGCTCACTAACCAAATATGCTGAACTCCTATATATATATATATATATACACAATATTGGCAAAAGTATTGGGACACCCCCTTCTAATGAAAGGTTTGACTACTTTAGTAATTTCCATGAGTACAAATCTTAATGTTTAAGCATATAATGATATTCTAGGGAATTGTGTGCTTCTAGTTTTATAGCAACAGTTTGGACAGGACCCTTTTCTATTCTAACATGACAGTGTCTCTGTGTATAAGACACGGATCAAAGAGAAATGATGATTCAGTCAGTGTGGAAGAACTTGACTGGTCTGCAGAAAGACAAGTCCTGATCCCAGCTGAACACCTCTGGTGTGACTTGGTGCAGACCTTCAGCCAAAAATTCATCACCAAACACCAATGACTTATGGGTACACATGGGTACAGTCAGGGGCACAACTGCACATTTGCTGAGGGGTATGCACGATCTTGGGTAGCCACCCCCGCACCACACCCCACACACACCCACATGTACAGGTTACGTGCATAGGTTACGTGCGAATGCTCTACTTCAGGCATGGAATGTATAAATCGCAAATTAATCAATAAATCGCAAAAAAAATCTTCCATTACTGCACAGCTGATTGGTTTCAGTTCTCTGCCTTGTAAATTATGTATAATTAATGTCATTCATATATAAAATAGCATCAGTCAATGTCCAAATCCTTAAATTTGCAATGACAAGCTAAAAAAAAAAACTCAGATTTTCAAAAAACCTGCAATACTCTGACAAGGAATAGTGCGTACGTCTCCTTAGACTCTGACGTGGCACAAAGCAGTTTTGAAAGTGGAGAGCCACATCTTCAGGATGACATCAGAAGAGAGGAGTTAGATGGAGAATGCAGAGATGCAACAGAGGAGGAAGCAGAGGAAAGACCTTAACCAGACCTTAAATCAGACTGGCCTGCACCCCATCAAATCACTGACACTTTTAGGAAAAACATGACTGAGACAGGGCCTTTGAAATATCCTGATGGGCCATATCCTAGACCCGAGGCGAGTAACAGGCAATTTTCAAAAGCCTATTATCAAATGGGGAGAGAATTGAGCAAGACTGGTTTGTTTTATTCCAAGAATTAAAAAAGTCCTATTTCTTCACCTGCTCTGTCATGCTCTTACACCTGCTCTTCGTTGTCTTCTCCATCTTCATGGCTAAGTAAATATACCATTATGTTACTATTACCTATACTACAGCAGTCAACTTTCAGTATGAAACTACTTGCACATTTCTACACACTATGAAAGAGTGGTTAAAAACTAAAATGTAAGTGATTAAACAGTAAAGTATTAAAAAACTAAAAATATATGGTAGATCTTTAAAATTTCATTTTATGAACACTCGTACAACGCATTAAGATGATTGTGTTTGCTAAACAGTGATGTAATTTCATTAGCACTGTAACAGAAACAGAAATAAGCTCATGCATGAATAAATTCAAACTGCATAATTTTTTAGAAAAGTTTTTTCTAGCTGAAAAAGCATTGAGAATGTTTTAAGGAATCCTATTTACACAACAGCTTACAATAGCACCTATAATACTTTATGCATAAACGTGGAGTGGTATTTTATATAGGCTGGGTGTTAATCATGCATTAATTGCACCCCTGGACATAATGAGCTGAGAGGATGAGGCAAGCACCCAATAACCAGGTTGTGCTTGGTGGTGAGAACCTCAGTTAACATTTTTAATAAACAATGCAAATGTAAACCAAAAGCCTATTTTTTTCGGGAATAATGATTTGATATTTACGGATGCCGGTAACTATGCCCTATGCCCGCTATGAAAGAGACAATTTCCCTCTTCTGTCCATTTTGCATGCGTGACTGTCTGGCAACAGAGTACTGAAGGAGAGTGGGGCTGGGGGTCAATTTATATATTTTTTACTACTTTAAAATGCTAAACAAAAATAGTCTCTTAACAAATGTCATATTTCAAATATTTTAAAAGCTTTATTATAGACAATTTTCAAAGACTTGTTTTTGAAATACAATGATTAAGTACATGAATTTCTTTGTTGCCACAGTTTTGGAAGTGCCTTTTTCTCTTTTAAAGAAGGGGGTGTCCCAATACTTTTGTCCATATAATGAATGTACAAGTCATTGGTGTTTGGTGATGAATTTTTGGCTCAAGGTCTGCATTTAAAGTCACACCAGAGGTGTTCAGCTGGGATTAGGACTTGTCCTTCTGTAGACCAGTCAAGTTCTTCCACACTGACTGAATCATCATTTCTCTTTGATCCTTGTCTTATACACAGAGACTCTGTCATGTTAGAATAGAAAAGGGTTCTGTCCAAACTGTTACTATAAAAATTAGAAACACACAATTCCCTAGAATATCATTATATGCTTAAACATTAAGATTTGTACTCATAGAAATTGCTAAAATTGTCAAACTTTTCATTAGAATGGGGTGACCCAATACTTTTGGCAATATAGTGTATACACACACACAGACACACACTTTTGGATGAATGTCATATACAGAAATACCCTGTATGATATGTTAATAGCCAACTAATTGTAACTAATATCAACAAAATGTAAAATTTTAAAATATTAAACATGCTCTCTGATGATACCGTATATACTACTATATTTAAAGATTCCGTTTTTGGGTGTGGTTGGTTGAATATCAAGAGGAAGTAACAAAAGACAGAAAATGTGTCGATGCTGAATGTGTTCTGTACCGAGATTGGTCAATTATTTTCTTTATGCAATCTATTCAATTTAGAACACCCTTCTGAAGGAATCTGTGTTCCACGGCAGTTCCTTTTGAACATGTTGGCCTCTCCATCAACCTCATAAAGCAGAGCAAAGGCCAGTGAGATTTATGGGCGCCTTTTAACCCCACTCATCAGCAGAAACAACAGCACAACAGCGTCATGAATGAGAGGAAGGCAGAAGGTACAGCGTGCTGCGCACAGCTCCTGGCACCCTGATGTCGTCAAAAAGGTGAAGAGTTCAGCGAGCACACATAAATATTTAAATGAATGTCAGATTGACAGGAGAACAAAGGGCCGTGGGGACATTTCTCCTTCCTCACCAGCCGGTACAGTTGAACACAGAGAATGCTCAGCTGCATCAGATCGCCGCCAGTGGGTTTGAGTTCAATGTGGCCAGAACAATTAAGAAATCCTCCTGCCAAGGCTAGTGTGAAGTCATCCTTTTCAAAACAGCCATTGGGAGGAAATTTGATTGTTTTTGGGGAAGCCGAGATTTGAAACTGCCTATTATATTCAATAAAACATGACAGATTTTTCTGGTTACAGTGTGCACTTCTGTTGATTGTTTGGACTGATCTGGTCAGATTTGTAGATTTTTTAACAATTTGTTTTTTAAAGACTTTAAACATTCAATCATGTAAATCTGTTATCTTTTTTTAGTACTGCCCTCTAGAAGCCATGTTTAAAATATTTACACATTTTGCAATAACTGTAAGTCCCTCTGTTTTAAGTGTGACAAGCTGGAAATCAACATTATATACGTATGTGTGTATGTGCGTGCGTGCACATGTGTGTCCTACTTAACCATATTTGGGGGACAAATTTGTACCCAAAAGTGAAGTAAACCTGACAAAATTTCCAAAAACCTCCATTTGGGGACGTTCTCATTTGTAAAACAGGTTTAAAAATAAACTAAACAAAGTTTTTTGAAATTGTAAAATTTCAAAAAGTTTACTGTGAGGGCTAGGTTTAGTTGTAGGGTAGGTGTAGGGCAATAGCACATACAGTTTTTACAGTTTAAAAACCATTATTCCTATGGAATGTCCTCATTTAAATAGCTAAGTCAAATCAAATCAAATCACTTTTTATTGTCACATCACCACAGCACAAGTGCCTTGGTGAGTGAAATTCTTACGAGCGTGCTCCAGACAGTGCAAAAAACAACAATTTACATATGGACAGTACATATTTACAGACTGTACAGAAGACAATGTGCAAAATACACATACATATACTCAGTACACAGTGTACTATAAAGACATACTTAGTTATCAACTACACATTATACACCGTATGGGCACATCTACATTATGTACAGTATCTATACATTATGTAGTCTATACATAGTAATAATGTGAAGGTGCAACAGATTATAAATTAACAGCAGATTGGTTGAGCAGCAGATAGTTGTGCAAAGGTGCAACAGATTATTCATATGCAGTGTCGTGGATGTGCTTTTGTATGGTGTCCAGTGATAGCAGATGTGTTAGTGCTGTGTGTGCGTGTAGTCTAGTTGAACTGTGTTAAAGTGCAGTGCATGGCATGTTGTGTGAGAGGGAGTGTGATGTAGGTGAGTAAGTAAACGTGTGTGTGTGTTTGTGTGTGCGTGCATGCGTGCGTGCGTGCGTGAGAGTGAGAGAGTGAAAGTGAGAGTGAGAGTGAAAGAGAGAATGGGCATGTAGTTGTTGTTGTTTGGTTTTATTTGTAGCAAAAGCATGGTTCAATTTCATAAGGGTCAGGAAATGTCCATAAACTCAATAGTCAGCTAGAAAATATGACTCTAGAAAGGAGCATTTTGCTAAATATTTCACATGTATTATATTTCTACTTAATCTTCATTATTTAATGTACTGTATGTTTAAATGAATCTGTCATGAGAACAAGTTTTTATTGCAGTTAGTTCAACCATTTATAATTCAACAAAAAACTGAAGTAGAAACATAACTTTGTTATTTAAAAATGAATACGAAAACAACCTTATGTGCTATTTAAATGTCAGTACAACTCAAAACTATATTTGATTATTGAGCAACATTTATCCAAGTGCATTCTGAATTTTCAGGTTTGGTTTCGGCCCAGAATTTATGTTTCGGTGCATCACTTCTGTTTACAGTATCTAAATAACAGAGTATTTGAATAGTTATTGCTTTCTGACCATCTCCACTCTACAGTGTCTTTAGTCTGTTCTGTAATGCCATCAGGAGATCCTGAAGGCCATCTTTGGTGTGACATGACAACAAACAAGCAGGAGGAACATGAGCAGCCTCCTCGAGGGCCGCTTGCATGCTGCACTTGTGCTCGGCGGAGATTAAGTCACTTTTGTTGAGGATCAGGATGCAGTCCTGCCTGTGAGATGAGTGCTCAAGGATACTCGTCAAGTGTCCGCTGAGGACGACGGGCACGAGCTGGGGCTCTGAAGGAAGCTGCTTCAAGTAAACGAACACAAGAGACAGATCTGCCTGCTCCACCCTGTGGGCAGCAGCGGAAGGTCGTTTCTTGAGCCTGTTTCCTGAGCCTGGTCAGCATCTTACAACCTCTGACCTCGCAAAGACAAAAACTGGTAACTTCCGGTCTATGCCATCACTTTGGTAAATCACAGCATACTGTACAGGCAGAAAAATATCATGCACTGCAACACACAACGGTAAACTGTGGCAAAGGAAATGCCTAATGTGCAACAATGGCACTTGTACATGATTGTGCATATTTAACATTTTTGAATTGCAGTGCATTAGATAAAATAAAACTTTAAAAGATATTTGCAAATAAATGATGATAGAACTTTTTATAGAATAATTTTTCCTATATTTTTCAAAAATAATAATTTGTTCTTAAAGTACACCTTGTAAATTGTACACCTTTCTGGAGTTTTATTTTAGGTTTTGATGCCCTTACAAATATATATCTGCGGTATAAGTACCAAAAACCATCTCAATATATTTTTACTTTTCTCAGGAGCTCTGCTAGAACAGGTCGATTTTGGCCTGTCCAATTAATATTCATGAGCCTGTTGGCCTGTTTTTTAATTGACGCACGGCTAGGCCAATCACAGGTAACCATTTAGGGCCGACGTCAAAATTACGCCATAGCGTTAGCAGGAAGAAAAACAAAGGAGGCGGCCCATTCAAACCAGCGCAGATTCGGCTACAGGAGGAGTTTAAAATACCATCTTGTTGTGATGTTAGGTGCCAGAATCGACGTAATACATCCTCAAATTAGACATTTGATTGCATACCTGCTGCCACTGCCAAAAAACAAAAACGACGACAGCTGTGGTTAAATGCGATAAAACGAGTTTGAGTTTGTCTTTACTGTACATGTTAAACGTGATCCACCTCATAGTAACAGTCCTGTCAGATCGTCCATCCTTTGAGTGAGAGTGTAATCTTACAGGTCGGCCGATCTGGTTTTGTCTGTCTGTTATAGTAAACCTTTTCGACATGGTTCCGTGTTGTTGCTCAGCAATGGCATGGAGCGATGCTGTCTTGGGGTTTGGCAAAAGGACGGTGGGCGGTGCTCGGGATGGTGACTGAAAGCAGTGAGTAGTCCTGACATCCCATTTTTACAGAAGTCACAAGGGCTCATGAAAAGGCACGTCTACTTTATGCAGGCTGTGTAAGCTTTCCTGTGGATTGACTGTTTTGAAACGTTTATGGTAGTTAACGTTACATAGACCCTAGACCTCTGTTATCGTGAAAAAAGCCAGGAAATTTCAGTTTTGACAATATGGGACATTTAAATTCAGGATTTTTTTTTTTTCTGTTTTAAAACTCGATTTTATTGATTAATTAATAAGGATTTATATAAATTGTGCTGCTTATGCAAAGTTGTTTTGTGATCTGTACGATCTAATGACATTTGATTTGGTCCACCATACCGTATAACATGAAGGAAAAACACGCCATCAAAGCATATGTCAATTTATAATTAATATTTTTGCTTGTTAACAAATCTTAGTTTAAAATGGTATATATATATATATATATATATATATATATATTATTATTTAAATTTGTATATAATATTTATATAATATATAATTGGATATAATGCAACATTTACTTTTGGCACATGAAACTCAATCAAGTTACATTTTTGGTTCTTCATATATTTTGGCACCTCTGGTCTAAATGACCAAAATCATTTTTTGGTGCTTTGTCTAAAGTTTGTGTCGCTCACTTGTAATTGTAGCTAGTTGTATAAATTAATGAAATAGTTAATATGCACAAAAAAGGAGTGTGAAAAATTTGAATATCAGTAAAAAGAACTGGTTAAGTGGATTATTTATGTATTTTTAATCAGTTATCTTTTAGTTTTAGAGAAAGCCATGACTGGAATAGACTCCCATCAAAATTAAAAGATATAAAAAGGCATTGCGGTTTCTTAAAAAAATGAAACATCTGTTTTTTGTCAAATCAGAATTGTGAAAATGTTGTGTAGGTATTGATAATGTGTATTTCCCCTGATAAATATAAACAAACAAATAAAAACTCAAGTCGTTTTTTTCCATCTAACCGACTTCATTTTGCTTATTTTAAAAGACATGGTGCTTGTTTTTATATATTTGCAAATAACTGTATCATTTTTGGTCATTATTAAACTGACACCACTTTTTCTGCAAACATTATGTAACTAAACTCTTTATATTATTGCATAACCTCCCACATCTATTCAGTTGTGAAAAATGTGCCACATACCTATATCTAAATCTGTGAATAAACAGATCATTTCCTCTCATGCGGCACAATGAGCTGCAAGAGATATTTCCCCTCTACAGGCCATTTTTAGGATGGCAATATTTATCACTTTGGATTGTTTGCACAAAAATGCCTGAGTGTTTATTCTAGCTTGATTTTCCCACACGTGTCCGTAAATACATACCGCTGACGGGCACCGGACGCCCTCCAGCTCCACGCTGTCTGTGGTGTCCCGTAGCCCTGTCGTATCACTCAGCAGCATGGAATACCCCCCGATGTCCAGTGGGACCGCCACCACATCTTTGGGGGTCCCTCCTGTGGGAGACATGGCAGCAGGACGCTGAGCTATACAGAGTGAGAGGAGATACGGCAATTAGTTCAGAAACTAACAAGGACAACAAAGAACTTCACCATTTAACCATTCAAACATACTAGAGTCCATTTTCATGCTACTAAAACTTTTACTAAAACTAAAATGTTTTGCTACACTTTTAAAAGCTTTTTAAAGAGACCAGTACTTCATTATATATTAGTATACTGATTGGTATATACTGGAACTAATTCATATATACAAGTACCTATTAAATAGATACTAGTACTTATTCATTACATACTTTTACTTATTCATTAGACAGTATTTATTTCAATAGCGACTAGCAAATACTCAATTGTTACAAGTAACTTCAAATTTTTGACTTAGAACTGTCCAGTTCTGATTAGTATATGGCAAGCCACTTTAACATTTAATTTATAAAATGTACTAGTATCTATTTTGATTCTACTAGCTCTAGGGATGAACCGATACCACTTTTTCCAGTACTTGCCCGATACCGATACTTTCATTTTTGGTACTTGCCGATACCGAGTACCAAAACCAATATTTTCATTGCATTTGTACATTTTTAAATATTGGGAACAGAAACCAAAAGAGTATGTATAATGTTAATTGGTTAACTTAATTTATCAAATAGATAGTCAAACCAAAATGTATTCAGACACCTTCAACATTTCTCACATTGTCAGTTTATTCGCTATAGGTTATGGTAATAAAATATGACAAGAACTGTGTCAGAACAAATTCAGCTTGATAATGTCAGAAGTTTTATAGAAAGGTATGTAATGGATTACAATCAACAAAAAAAGACAGCTGTTAGTTTGACAATATTTAGACAACTATCAATACTTTGTCGGGCAACTCTTAGCCTTAATGGTTGCCTGTAGTCTCCTGGGCATGCTGTCAACCAGGTTCATGCAAACCTGAACTTCAATTTTTTTCCCAGACTCGGTCTGAATAATTTATACTTTCAAATTTGTATACATTTTATTGGTAGTCCACTGTATGAAGAATTTTGGGGTATAATATGTCACAGTTTACTTTTTCTATCCTCACTTACATAAACTATAGTGTCCTGCACCCACTGAAATATAAATGTAAAAAATATAAAATATGAACAATTATATTTGGTCTCCAAATAATTTTTGGTTTGACGATATATCCTTCACACGATATATTATTTTCACACTCAATTATGCACATTAAAATGCATTTTACAAGTTTTGTTACTTTAACTGTTCATTTTTTTATTAATTTGTTTTGCTCTATGGTACATCATCTTTAATTTAATAGCATTAGAGCTGTTTTTTTAATAGTTTTTTTGCTGTAATAATGCAGAGAACCACTCATTAGAAATCTCCTAACTGTGATATTTTCTGAAATAGAATTTGCATTTTTTATCGCCTATAGTTTTAATCCAAATGATGCATGCTAAGTGAGCGAACATCAATAAAGATCACACAACAGAAGTGCGCACTCTCTCTCTCTCTCTCCATCCCTCCCTTTCTACCGTTAAGTAACTTTGCGCATTGTTTTACTTACTTGTTTTTGACATATCCGACCGAACTACAAACTTTCAAGTGATGTCTGTGAGAAAGGGATATTCACTCAACAAGCTTGCACATCTGAGCCACCGTGCACTCAATCCACTCAGCCTGCTTTGCTTATCAGCTCACGCACATCAGCTATACAGGCATTAATACTGAATGTTTAACATTATTCTTTGCATACATCTGCTTCGTAGACATCCTTATTCTCTAATAACTCCATTCTGCTGCCTGTTGTTCTGTTGTCTGTGTTTCTTTGTCTGAATATGGCATTCATCACATGCTGTGTGGTATCGGGGCATTTTAACAAGTACAGGCGCTCAGTATCGGTATCGATGCATCCCTAACTAGTACTTATTTTTTTAGCTAGTAATATCTATTCCATTAGGTATTAGTACTTATTTATTGGCTAATAGTGTTTATTCTTAAGGTGCTATAACCTTTTTAAAAGACACTAGTACTTATTCCTTAGATACCAGTTCGTATGTATTAGATACTGGTATTCATTCATTAGACACTAGTACCTACTACCTACTGAATAAACACTAGTACTTGTTATAAGATACTAGTTGCCATTCATTAGATACTAGTAATTGTTCATTAGACGATGGTACTATTACTTAATGACTAGTAACTATTCTATTGTTACTAGTAACATTACAATTTTGTATTTACTTCTATGAGGATCTGTCATTCAGATATTAACTAATCAGTTTTGACTAGTATGTATTCCAATTGTGACTAGAACATAATTTTTTATATTCCAGTAGTTACTCATTACCATCACGGTACGGACCTCTCGGTTCGGTGCATGAGGCCTTACTGAACACGTCTCTCAAATTGGATACAAATAGACTGACAAAGGAGTATACTTTAAAAGCTTGCGCACACAACTGTTTGTGAAATGGAGCTTTGTGCTCGTGTACCCTACCTCTCTTATTCGACACAAATCCAAATTTTCCATATAATTTCCATGTTTGCGATGTAACATATCTGAATGCTAAACTATTATTTTATGAACGTTTAATGTAGGCTTTGTACTTCAGTTGCATTTCAACGGTGACACAGAGGCGGGTACGCTGATGTTTGATTCACTGTATTTTATTTTGATAAAGGACCAACTGTGTTGTCAAGTTGGCAATGCTGGAACTGATGTGTTTTGTGTGCGTGTGTGCACGCTCCGGCACGATCACTTCAACTGTTTCCTTATACCAGCAGAATCAACTTTAAACACTTATTGTCTTATTAATAATGCATCACTGTATAAAGGTCTGCTTTTATTTGTGTACACTCACAATGAAAACAAAACATTGTGCTTTTTGTACATTGTAATTTGTACTACTGTCTGTTCAAAATAAATGAGAAGAAACATAGTAGTTTTTTTCCCTGTTGTACCGTGTAATAAACCAGTTTAATATAGAGCTATTATTTCAGCTCTGAATTAGTTATTAAATATTAAATATTGCTTGGTTAAAAGTAATATTAATATTTAACTTATTTATACTGTATTAAGTGAACGTCCACCGAACACTAACCTCAGCATATCTTGTCGAAATCGAGCTTAGGTAGCTTTCTCTTTTATGGCAAATAAGGATAAAACTTCAAATCACATTCCAGAGACAATTCTTTATGAAATGGAAAATGGTTTATTCGTAATACTGCTATTCTAACATAAATGGATTAACTGATAAGACACAAACATACATACACACAAAGACATGCATAAGGGATTTTGGTAAGTAAACTCCTAAAGTTAAAATTAGCCCTTTTAGCTATTTTAACGCTTGACTCGACCGGAAAAGATCACGACAGATGCCTTATGCTCTGTTACTGCATTCAGATCAGATTTTACCAGTTCAATCAGCAAAGTTAGAGGTACTTGCTTGTTGACAGTAAGCAGGTTGGAAGTTGTTTCGTTTCCTTCAAATGCGTTGCTCTGGTCTTTGTCCTCGGAAACCACGTGGGTTGGTTCGTGCGTCTTCGGGTGCTCTCGGGTGGAAACACGTGATATGTGGATGCTGCCGCGTGACGTCACAGAAAAGGCTCTCCTCTCGTCTGCAGGCGTTGAGTTCGTGGTTCTTTGCTGTTATGCCTCCTATCCTTCGAATTCGACTGGATGGTTGGTTTAGTCGGTGTCGAGGCCAGAGTTCAGGTAAGAGCGCGAGCAGGCAGAGAAGTTACGAGCGCTATTCAAGAGATGTTAACGAGCCAATAGATGTTCATGCCAAGAGCCACGCCATGTTCGAGAGCGAGCGATTTGCGACTGGCGCGTTGTTTTTCAACAGTCCGACTTGCCCCTCCCCACGGGCGGCTTGTCGAATCCGATTGTCCGTATGGGGCGGAGCCCCGCCCATGTCCAGGCTTGCTGGGTGGACCAAAGTTCTGTGATATCTCATGCACTTTTGGGATCGATAAACTTACCGATCTTTATACATGTATAATTATGCAGGGTGCTAAAATTTAACGGTCATCAACACAGTTTGTCACAATTCGAGGCTAGCTTTCTTTAGAGATCAAACACTGCATTTTAAAACACACATCACAGTTTATGCCGTTTTAACACATGATTAAAAATCACCCACGTTGTTTTAAGTAATTCGCATTCAAAATCATCACATCAAGCCTATGAGGGAAAGAGTACACATCAATATCCATATATTTATTTGTGTAGATAGTTATACGTGGAGAAAATGTCAGGAATTCGGTTTTCCTTTGTCTGTCCGAAATGGAACAGAGTACTGCTTCGTGCTGGGAGAGAGGAGGTTGAAATACCCTCTAGGAATGTAGACCTGAAGGCGTCCAGAGCCATTCCCGGGCCGTCCGTGCACTTTGCACCGGCGTTAGTGATGGGATCAGTTGACCTTCTCCCTTTTGCATGAAAGGGAGGACTTTTGGGTAATAATTCATTTCTGTTGCTGGGTTTGAATTCTCCGTGTGTGTCTTCAGGTTGACATTGTGTTACACATCCCCCTTTTGTGTGGAGATGTACCCGATGGAACATCTTCAGGCACTGGAACAAGAGGCAGAGAGAATGGACACACACAAGACACCAACGAGATCTCTATCACTGACTGAAAACTGGTGCAGGGTAATTTGGAAAGGAACAGGTGAGAAACTTGAGAAGACATAGGGCTACCTTGTTTAGCATCGTTGACAATTGGGTCATTTGACTGGTTTAATTGTCGGGGTTTTCACGAGGCGGTATAGGCATGATCTCAATCAGGTTGGTCACATTCTCGGGTTCGGATTCTAGGTCGAGATTACCACGTCGAAAAAGGCGAGGGATGCCTGGCGTGCATTTGTTGAGAGACTCTTGAATGGCGTTCACTCGCTTGTGTAGGAGGAAGGCCAGTGTCAAAGTCACAACATATCCTACTATAGTAGAGATACAAAGCGCCGTGTCAGCGGCAGACCAGGACCGAATAATTGGCGCCAGCGGGCGGAAGGAGCGATAGCTTCTAAAGCTGTGTCAACCGGTGTCAGATCAATGCGTTCCTTCCTCCTTGATCCTTTCTTCCAATTCCCTGGATCGAGGACAAGGGAATGCTGCTTGAAAAAGGGTGAGATTTCGATTTCGCCTGATACTCGCTGTCGGTGAGGTGATACAATGCTAGTTCACAATATGGAGGATCGAGCCCTTAGGGACTGTGATCCATAACGTTTGGTTAGGCAGACTAATGCGCGTGCGGTGTCGTGTTGATCATATGTGAGGGTAGCCGTCGGGCTGGGGTGTTCACCAGCCATCGGTTTCCGACAATTTCGGCTTGTGTTACCTCAACCTGAGAACGTGGTGTTGCGTCGTGGGGCAGCTAGCGTCGGGTCTCATGGCTTCTAAGCCACAGATGCCCTCTGTATTATCGCGTCTGAAGGGTTTACTCGGGCAGAGGAAGTGAATGTCATTAGTGAGCGTACACATCTTTAGGTTTGGAGCCAAGTACAACTGTTCGTTGCTATCGTGATACGCCGACCTCGGGAGTGTGGATTTTGACATAGGTGTTCCTTGCCAAAATCCAACATTCACAACATTTTAAGCCGGTAAACATTATTAACGTCAATAATGGGCAAACTGAAAGAAAACAAAGTCACCTGTTTCCGGGTTTATGCGTATATGGGAATAACGCTGCCGGGAAAGGGTGAGATGGGTTTGGATGAGACTAACGGGGCCCGCAGTGGCGGGTTACGATGTTTGAACAAGGCTAAGAGGTATCACGTAGCACTGAATCCTATTCATGGCTAAGTTGTCAATCAAGGAACTTACATCGCGTATCATGTCGCTCATGATTTTGGCGGGTGGCCTCGATCGGTTGACAACGGTTCTCACAGCGAATTACAACGATTTTACTGACGGCAGTCGATCTCAATTCAGGACCTGTATTCAAGGATTGGTTAAGGGGTTCAAAGTGAGAGAGAGGAAAGGAAAACACAAAGTGAGACACGAAGGAAAGAAACCAAACAACAAAAAAAAACAAAAATTAAGACAAAAATTCAAAATCAAAATCAAGCAAAAAATTAAAAACAACAAAATTGAGGGTAACTCGCTACTAGATTGGTCCTAGCAGTGCTGTGGAGGAGAGAATATGGGTTGTGTCTAAGCATGGTTGCTATATGTTTTCCTAACATATCAATACTAATGCTTGTGTGGTGCATATGGTGCGTGTGGTGCATATCGGTCTGTGTCAGTGGGTCTGATCTTCCCCCTTTCCATGTCGGCTGGAGCCCAGGGGCCTCTTTATCTGGTTTCGATGGACCCATCGAAGGACTGGCTCGCTGCGCCCTTGTCTGATTTTGATTCGATAGGCAACAGGTGAGAGCTTGTCTACAATCTCATGGGGTCCCGTCCAGTGAGGTAGGAACTTCTTTGACAGGTGATGGGGAGCATTCTGCCTTGGTCGGGCGAAACTGTAGTACCACACTTGATCTCCGACATTGAGCTCATGGTGAGGCTTTCGGCCTTCCGCGCCGTTGTAGCTGCTGTTGCAAGGAAAGTTGTTCTCAGGTGCTGATGTAACTCTTCCAGGTACTGGTGAGTGTTGTAGGCGGTGACGAGGTTCAGGTCACCAGGTTGGTACAGCAGGTGTAGTGGTAGCGTCATGTTTCTCCCTGTCATCATTGTGAACGGGGTATTCCGGTAGATTGATGGGGTGTGGCTCGAGCCATCAGTACCAGAGGGAGTTTAATGTCCCAATCCTTTTGATTGGTGGCTACGTATTTTTAACATGCTGACCACTGTTCTGTTAGCCCGTTCCACTTGACCGGAAGAAATTGGGTGATGGCTTATGTGGAGTTTGGCCTGTATGCCCAGGAGTTTCCATCGTCTTGCATAATTTCAGCGGTGAAGTGGGTTCCTGTCAGAGTTGACCCTTAAAGGCAGTCCGAATCTTGAGAAGATATGGTTCAATAACAGACAGGCTGTTGTTTCTGCTGTATCGTTGGGAGCTGGGAGGCACTCTATCCATTTTGTGAATTCGCAGATCACGG
Source organism: Gymnocypris eckloni scoliostomus (assembly GCA_027564155.1). Taxonomy (NCBI): domain Eukaryota; kingdom Metazoa; phylum Chordata; class Actinopteri; order Cypriniformes; family Cyprinidae; genus Gymnocypris; species Gymnocypris eckloni. The sequence goes on along the minus strand of CM050431.1, from coordinate 5,983,138 downwards.
TGAGGAAGTATTTGTTGCCCCGTGTCGACCGTGGTAGGGGTCCTACCCAGTCTATTTGGAGATCCGACCATGGGAAGGTCATTCCTTTCCTTTGCAGTGGTGCTCGGTGGTTTGGATTTGCCGGTTGGAACTGGCAACACACCAGGCATCCTTTAACGTATTCTGCTACGTCTTGCTGCATGCCAGGCCAGTATGCTACTTGCTTGAGTGTTTCATAGGTGGCCTTGACTCCGTGGTGTCCTGCGCATGGTGCATCGTGTGCGTGTGTCAACATCATCCCCCTTTGGCCATGAGGGACTACGAGCCTTGGAGCAGTGGGTGGCTCAGGGACATACGTGAGGACACCGTCTCGTAGATGCAGCATGTGCTTGATCGAATGGAGCGTGCGGAGGTCGGAGGATGTTTGTAGGTCCGAGGTGGAAATGGGATTTTCCAAGGGGTCGGACAGGTATGCTACAATGGACTGTATGGCTGAGTCCGTATGTTGGAGGGTGAGGAGGTCTTCAGCAGCGAACTGAGGCGACAGGGAGATGTGGGAGGAGGCAGGTGTGTGCCCACTCGTGGCACTTTGCTGTAGGCAGGTATTGTGGCTCCTTGTTCCGTAATCATAGCGCATGCGTCCGGCATGGTTTGACCGGATTGGAGGTTCTTGAGATTGACTGAAGTTGTCAGTTGGTGTGACAGGGGAGCCCATATAATGTTGTTTACAGTGTCAATGTGAGCATTGAGTCGAATCATGATATCCGCTCCAATGTAGATGTCATGCGGCAGGTCTGGGATGACGAGGAAGTAGTGACCCAGCTGTCTGTTGTTCCATCGTATGTCCAGAGCGCAGATGATCTTGGAGGTGGCCATGGTTGTCGACCAGGGACTGAGAGGGTAACGGCTGTGCTTAGTGACATGTGGTAGACTTTGACAGCTCTGCTTCAATGTTTTGAATAGCTTCAGGCTGATGGCTGAGTTCTCTGCCCATAGGGCTAGTGCTGCCTCGGACACTGACGTGCCATGAACCTCTATCGCAGTCATGATTTGAAGGAGGCCTGTGTTTGGTTCAGGCTCAGAGCAGAGGAGAGGGTCGTTGGCGTTTGTGCTCGGCCCAGACCTGGGCTCTGTTACTGCTTCATCGGTCATTGACTTAGGGGTAGTGTCTGTGACTTGACACTGTGACTCATTGGAGTCTAATGACTTGTAAGGCAGAGGCTCACGGACTTGTGTCCAAATCTTTAGGTGCTTGAAGTCTATTAGGGGTTCAAAACGATTAAGCAAATCTTTTCCAATGAGGAGCGGGTACGTGTTGAGTGTTGACACATATACGGATGGACGAAGTCCATGGGTCCCACTGTTAGATGGATTGGGGCCACATGTTTTAGTTGTAAGCCCGTGTGAGAGTATGCTTGTACGTTTAGTTCGCACCTTTGGAGCTTGAGGGTGCCATTAGTCCTCTTCGTTAATTCTTGGACTTCTTTGAGAAGTTCTGTAGACATTAGAGTGATGTCGGCTCCTGTGTCCAGAAGGGCTTCGACTCTGATGTGTCGTTCGATGATGATGGAGAGGTAAAACTTTCTTGCTATACCCTTTTCAATGAGATCGCCTAGGAGTTGAGGAACTGGAGTTTGGGAGGAAATATTTAGGATGTCAGGGCTGACCTGGCGTTCTTCGGAGGAGTGGCAGATGACTAAGACAGCGCTTTCAGGAACTTGAGGATTTTCAACAGCAGGTGTCTGCTGAACGCTGCTGAGTTTGGAGTATTGGGTGCTGAGTTAGTGTTTAACTTTGTTGCTGGATTTTCAGGTGGGGCTTCATGTCCATCTGAAGTTAACGTGTTTATTGTACTCTGAGACTGAGGTGAGGCGGTGCTGTTTTCTGTGGCTGGTTCGTTTGTCTTGTCGCTGCTCGTCCGTCAGCTAGTCAGGCTGAATCCGGGTTTCCTTTCTTTTCCCACTTCTTATCTTCCTCTTTTCGTTGAAAGAACTCCTTCATCATCATTTCCATCATCTTCTGTGAGTCGAAGTGCGGTGGTGTTTTTCGTTCTTGTATGGACTCAGTTGGAGCTTGGTCACTTTGGAACCTTGGTGAATTCCTTCGTCGATTCCTTGGGCTGGTCGCCTTAGGGTGAGTCTGTCGCTTTCCGTTGGAGTTTCCATTGGATTCCCATGAGCGTTGCTCTCTTGGGTTCCGTGATCTCTCCCATTGCCTCTCCTGAGGCCTTGCTTGGTCCCATGACTTATCCCAGTGTCGTCCAGGTGGCGTTGGCGTCCACGTGGTCCATCCCATCGGTCATACCTCTGTTTAGGTCGGGTTCCAGCGTGAGTCTCGTTCTCTGTTGGACGGGGTGCATTCCACTCCTGTGTGGTGGCTTAGCACTGTCTTGGCGTTGGGTGCCCTCCAGCGCCAGTTCTTGGTGTTGAGTGTTGAACTCAAGAACTGCTGGGGTTTTGCGCTCTTTTCTGAGGCCATCTTTTGTTTGCCGAGGCTTTTTGCACCAAGTCTCGCAACTGCTGAATGTTCATTGTTCGTGGGCATGCGAGGACGCCAAGATGGTGGCTTATGCCAGGATGAAGGTTCCTCAGGAAGAGAGTTTTAAAGTTCAGTTCCTCTTCCATGTCAGATTCGTTACGAGTTCCAAAATATGCTTGTCTGAGTCGACTGTAGTAAGCTTGAGGAGTGTCGTGACGTCCTTGTCTCGTCTCCAGGGCAGCCACTAAGCCTTGATCGGACTCAGGGTCAGCAAACTCTTTAATGAGGGCCTTTTGAAGCCGTTGATAGTCAGTCTTTGTGTTAACAGGCTGCCGGTCAAGGAAGCTGCGCACTTCAGGACTGGATGTCGCTCGGAGTAAGTATAGTTTATCTTTGTCCGTAACGTTAGGTCGCATTTCCAGATGGAAATCAATATCTTGCAGATAAGCGTGACATTTTGGCTGTTTGGCAAGCTGGGGTTGAATTTTCCGATGTTTCGGGCGAGCTTGTCAAGATCTTTAAGGTCCAAGCTGCACTGACCTGCGGCTGGCTGCAGCAGATTCTTTTGGTTCCGTCGTGATATAGCGTTCTTCCGACGGGCGCTGGTGAATGTTTTAACACTATCCCTCTATCTTCGGTTCACGTGTCGGTTTATGAACAGGTGATCCAGTCCTGCTTGACGGGGGTGCCGTTGGTGCACGCCCTGTACTTGACGGCTCACGGCGTAGTTCATAAGCATGCCTGAGTTCCTCTTGGAGACTTTCAGACTCCTCTGTGACGTAGTCGAGCTGTCGTGTTAGGCGGCTGATCTCATTCCTTGACTCAGCCAAATGAACTTGAGGGCCTTGATTCTGCTGTTTTTGTCCCTGAAGTCAGTCTTTGCCTTCTCCAGTAGCTTCTCTGCATACTGTAGCTTGTCTGCACGATCAGCGAAGTCCTCTTTGAGCTGCTGCATTTCGTGGCTGGTAGCTTCTAGAGTCTCTTTTAGCCTGTTGGTCTCCTCCTCGGTGCCCTGCTCCACCTCATCGGTCCCTTCCTGTCGTACCTGAGCTCCACGTTCCAGCTGCTCTATGCGTCGTTGGGCGCTTGTCAGCTCCTGCTGGCGTTGTCTTGCGCGTGCTTGTCGCTCAGTTTGAGGGTGGCGATGAGTATGTGGCTTAAAGAACCGGTGATCTTGGCTAATTCTTTGTGACTGTAGTTTTGACTTGGGTCTTGTCCCATAATGCTTGCGATGCTGTCATCTAGTTGATTCTGTGTCTGATGTTGGAGTGCTTCAGCAGCTTTAGGGAGTATGCTGTCCGTTGTAACACTTAGCCACATTTCCAGTCCTTCCCAGTGACCGACATGTTCTGTTTCGTGAGACATGTTCTGGCGGGTCAGGGGGATCTTGGACCGAACTGACACAGACCTTGAATAGGAAACAAAGCAAAAACAAAACACAAACAAAACAAACAGGGGTGTAAATGTGCAGAGTGTAGTGTATGCTAGTGTTGATTGTGTCTCTGTGTTTGTGGTCCTCTGGCAGGTGCTTCTAATTGTAGTCTCTGCAGATAAATTATTGGGCACCCATAAGGGCAGCCCAGCTGTGAAGCAGAGAAAGAAAAACACACAAACAGAATGGGTACACAAGGACAATAGCACTAAACAGGTCTCTCTTTTAATAACAGATTTTCTTCTTTTCGCTTTGTTAAGTCTGATTTGGAAGGGCGCTTCTAATCAGAGGATTGTAGGCGAGATTTTCTCTTTTGTAATAAGACTGGTATTGCTATTTCAATTTTCTCCTTGATGGAGGAAAATAACAGCAATGACAGTACTTGTCCCTTAATGGCAGGATTTTACACCGCAACGCTGGTCAGCGTGTGTCGCGCGTGTTTAAAAATTTTGCCGATGTCTATCTTCTCATTGCACCTGCTTTAACTGGGAGGGGTAGGATTTCACAATAGAGGGTAAATGATAAACAGTTTGAATGTGGTTCTCAAGTTTCATAAACAGCTGTTCAATTGTGACATTTCACTCTATTCGTGATCTTCCCCTGGCCAAGTCTTAAGCAAACAAGTCAAATTAGAAGTTAGTAACAGGGAGAGAAGAAAAGAGAAATTAAGATTTATTCCCAAGATTTTAAACTAATATGTTGGCACAAGGTGGTGCTGTTGAGTCTATATGCTTAGGTTGGTTTGGCTGTTTACAGGGTAAACCAACTGACCTAAGTTGAGGAAACCTTAATTTCCCTTTTGGAGTTTTCTAATTAGAAGGTTACGTTTTATGCTCCAGATTGGTGAGAAATGACTTCGACTGTATGGTGTCACTGTCACTTCTCCAACACAACACTAGGGGGAGCACTATCTACTCTCAGGCCTAAGTAAAGAGGACTAATTTTAATTTAATAAAATTATTTTAATTAAATTATTATTAATTTTACTTGAGTTAATCAGATCACCTAAGGAAATGAAGTATGGCCTACAGGGGGCGCCAGACTTGTGGTAAGTCTGAAATTATAATTAAAATTAGACTTTGTGGTTCCTAATTAAAATGTATGATGTTATAATTAAAATTAATAGGCTCACCTAGGATTAGAAATTACACGTGCAATCTGCAATTGAGTTGATAAACCAATATTGTTGCAAAATGTAAACAGGAAGTGTAACTAATTATTAAATGTAATTAGAATAATTCATAATTAATTATCAAATTAATTTACAGCTTCCAAATCACTAGTTTCGGATTCCTATAATAGTAATTAAAATAATTTACAACTTACTCATTCCTCATTGTCATTACCATCAAACCAAATTAATTTGTATCCTGATTACTTGTAAACAAAATTAAAAATTTCTGGCCCTCTTGATAATTAAGGTTTCACTATGGTGGTCAAATTATAAGAGCGTTTATGATTCATAAATGGATACTGTTGTTGCTGGAAGCAGGAATTGAAATAATTTTGTTAAATGAAATTAATTCAAAATTAATTTGTAATCAATTGTGACATTCAACTAACAATTAAAAATTCCTAACAATAGCGCTTATCCATTGATGTGTTTTAAAATCATAAAAGCCATTATAATTGAATGAGATCAAACTCACCATATAATCAACAGTATATTAAACCAACCTGTGAAAATGTCAGACAGATAAATGGGTATAACATTAACACAGCCAGCTTATCAACATATGTTAGTCTGTTAACTGGGAAAATAGAGGGAGAGAGCAAACGGAAAATGTGAGTGGCTTTTCACACCCACCCCCTTTCATTCACTCATATGCAAACTCTTTAAATGCTATGTGCTAATCACTAGCCGTAAGGCAAACCGCATTGCATTTGCTACGCTGCTAAACTTCTTTGTTTCAGTTAGCTTGTATGTGGTAGTGCTATTAGCTTACATGTGGCTAAATCTCCACGTGGCTGAACTGGTCGCTATGACGACCCAGTGCCTGTAGAAAAAAAAAAAAAAAAAAAAACTGTGCTCCAGATTAACCCTTCAGATTAGTCAAGCATTGGTCAGATTTGAATCTTTACAACACATAATCTCACTCGTTTAGGGCGAGATAAATTTATCTACGGGTTACTTATAACCCAACGGCGGGCTATTATGCGAATATTTGTCTGTTTAGACCGCACACATAACAAACACAAACAATCGATTGCAAAATCTCCCCCTTTCTCAAGACGACTGGCCACTCCTTTGAGCGCCGTGCGTTTGAATTCACTCGTGAAATCAAATAATGGCTGAGAATCATTTAAATAGCTATTTTAAACATTCCACACCGGAGATTTGAAAATATAGCGGAGTTTGAAAGTGGGACACGCACTTACAAATCAAACTATACAGGCCTTCACTCAGAGCTCAAACGAGGGACACGCTCATTTGTCTCTTTTATGCGCTTTAGATCGACTTTTAATTATTTACTGCAGTTTCTTCTCACAAACTCGAGTTAAACAAATACCCTCTCTTTCATTCAAACACACTGTGTTTCACAAACAAGAATGCAATACCACAAATAACCGCTTTTCCTGTATTTACTCAGTTTTTCCGGATAAAAATTGAGAAATACCCTTTTGCCTCTGGTTTGATTTTCAGATTAACTTAATATGCCAGCTTTTTTCCTCCACCATTCTGTAATAAACCAGTTTAATATAGAGCTATTATTTCAGCTCCGGGAATTAGTTATTAAATATTAAATATTGCTTGGTTAAAAGTAATATTAATATTTAACTTATTTATACTGTATTAAGTGAACGTCCACCGAACACTAACCTCAGCATATCTTGTCGAAATCGAGCTTAGGTAGCTTTCTCTTTTATGGCAAATAAGGATAAAACTTCAAATCACATTCCAGAGACAATTCTTTATGAAATGGAAAATGGTTTATTCGTAATACTGCTATTCTAACATAAATGGATTAACTGATAAGACACAAACATACATACACACAAAGACATGCATAAGGGATTTTGGTAAGTAAACTCCTAAAGTTAAAATTAGCCCTTTTAGCTATTTTAACGCTTGACTCGACCGGAAAAGATCACGACAGATGCCTTATGCTCTGTTACTGCATTCAGATCAGATTTTACCAGTTCAATCAGCAATATAGATTTAGTTAGAGGTACTTGCTTGTTGACAGTAAGCAGGTTGGAAGTTGTTTCGTTTCCTTCAAATGCGTTGCTCTGGTCTTTGTCCTCGGAAACCACGTGGGTTGGTTCGTGCGTCTTCGGGTGCTCTCGGGTGGAAACACGTGATATGTGGATGCTGCAGCGTGGCGTCACAGAAAAGGCTCTCCTCTGTCTGCAGGCGTTGAGTTCGTGGTTCTTTGCTGTTATGCCTCCTATCCTTGAATTCGACTGGATGGTTGGTTTAGTCGGTGTCGAGGCCAGAGTTCAGAAGTTACAGGCGCTATTCAAGAGATGTTAACGAGCCAATAGATGTTCATGCCAAGAGCCACGCCATGTTCGAGGCGAGCGATTTGCGACTGGCGCGTTGTTTTTCAACAGTCCGACTTGCCCCTCCCCACGGGCGGCTTGTCGAATCCGATTGTCCGTATGGGGCGGAGCCCCGCCCATGTCCAGGCTTGCTGGGTGGACCAAAGTTCTGTGATATCTCATGCACTTTTGGGATCGATAAACTTACCGATCTTTATACATGTATAATTATGCAGGGTGCTAAAATTTAACGGTCATCAACACAGTTTGTCACAATTCGAGGCTAGCTTTCTTTAGAGATCAAACACTGCATTTTAAAACACACATCACAGTTTATGCCGTTTTAACACATGATTAAAAATCACCCACGTTGTTTTAAGTAATTCGCATTCAAAATCATCACATCAAGCCTATGAGGGAAAGAGTACACATCAATATCCATATATTTATTTGTGTAGATAGTTATACGTGGAGAAAATGTCAGGAATTCGGTTTTCCTTTGTCTGTCCGAAATGGAACAGAGTACTGGTTCGTGCTGGGAGAGAGGGAGGGGTTGAAATACCCTCTAGGAATGTAGACCTGAAGGCGTCCAGAGCCATTCCCGGAGCCGTCCGTACCTTTGCACCGAGCGTTAGTGATGGGATCAGTTGACCTTCTCCCTTTTGCATGAAAGGGAGGACTTTTGGGTAATAATTCATTTCTGTTGCTGGGTTTGAATTCTCCGTGTGTGTCTTCAGGTTGACATTGTGTTACAACCGAGATCGTAGAACTGTGACCCCCGAACTGAGGTACGTACCGAACCGTGACATCTGTGTACCGTTCCACCCCTAATTATTATACAATGTTATTTAAAAAAGAAAACAAAACTTGTAGACGGGGGAAGTGAGCCGGTGCGCTCGTGAAACTTCATCGGTGGGGATTAAGGACGCTGTTGCCTAGCATCCATCGAGCGAATCTCTGTTCTCTAGCCAACAAATCGGACTAACTTCTGCTTTCCCGGTTAAACAAGGATTTTTCAAACTCTGCTGCTCTGTGTTTCACGGAAACCTGGCTGAGCGGCACCATACCAGACAGTGCATTAAATCTGCTGTGTTTTCAGCTTAACAGAGAAGATCACGACGCAGAATCAACAGGGTAATCGCGTGGCGGCGGGACGTGCTTTTACATCAATGAGAGGTGGTGTACAGATGTAACAGTGTTAAAGAAGCGGGGAAGTATCCAAAGCACATCAATTGTACACTGATGTTCCTCAGGGCTCAGTTCTTGGGCCCTCCTCTTCTCCACATACACTACATCACTGGGTCCCATCATACAGGCACATGGTTTCTCCTACCATTTCTACGCTGATGACACACAGCTCTATTTCTCATTTCGACCAGATGATCCAACGGTAGCTGTACGGATCTCAGGCTGCTTGGCAGACATCTCGGCATGGATGAAAGACCATGGATTCAACGAGCCCAAAAGAGCACATGTTACACCTCTCTTTGTCTCCTTGCACTGGCTACCAGTTGCAGCTCGTATCAAGTTCAAGACACTGATGCTTGCATATAGAACAACCACAGGCTCAGCACCCACCTACTTCCACTCACTATTACGAATCTACATCCCCTCCAGAAGTCTGAGATCTGCTAGTGAGCGACGCCTCGTGGTACCATCACAGAGAGGCTCAAAATCACTCTCCAGAACATTCTTTGTTCACCACTCCTGGCTGGTGGAATGATCTTCCCACCCCCATCCGGAATGCTGGATCCCTGTCAACCTTCAAGTAACAACTGAAAACTCATCTCTTTCAACTCTACTTGACTTCATCATAAAAAAAAAAATCCTTCCCTTTTTCTATATCTTCAACTTTCTCTTTACCTTTCTCTCCTTCCCTTGCTAGCTTGTATTTATTTGAACAATGCCTAAGACTTGGTGTTAGGGGCTGTTGAAAACTCTGTTCTTCTAAAGTAGAAAACTCAGAAGAGAAGACCAGGAGACTTCGGATTCGATCGTCAGCAGAATTTCTTTATTCTATGACATGTGTTGTTATCTGCAGTCATCGAAGATCTCTTCTTAAGTCATTTTACAGGGTATCTTTATAGGCCGAATTGGAGGAGGGACTTTTACAGGTTGAGACAAAACATCAAATAAACATACATCTGAGGGCAATAAACCTAACGAATCCACATCTGGCCAGGACAAAGTCATTTGCAGATCAAAGGTTGAATCTCTCAGAAGTCTGACCCATTGATCTTAACATTATCATAGAGACAAAAGCACAGCTGTCGAGCTCAAATGGTCAGGAAGCGTTCTCAAACACCTGAATTTCCTGATAAACTTTCTTAGTAAGAAAAGTATCTAAATTAAACATTTAAAATAAAATTTGTAATACTTCAATTCCCCCTTTGAGAGTTCTAATAACTCTCACAAAATACAAATTTAGACACTTAAAAGTTAATTCTTGTAACTTGTAATCGTTAAAGTTAATTCTTGTAACTTGTAATCTGTTACAGGCACATAGTACATGTTCTGTGTTGCTTATATGTAATTGCATGCTGACACAGAAACAAAACATGCAATTAGGGTCCGTGAAGATTTTACGGGTAATAATCTTTTCTGGTTGGAACTGTCATTTCCTTGTGAGAGGCGGGCGTCATTTGCTGACAGAAACACTTGATACTGTGGATGCATAGATAGTACGCAAGTAGGAGAAACAACAGCAGAATTGCTATTTCCTTGATCCACAGCCAGGGTTTACCTAACAAGTTTCGAACCATGAAGAATTATCTTCAGTCATCTGGCGTAATTTTTCTGAAAGACCAAGAATGTCTTGTTGGATTTTGTTCAAGTTCTCTGTTGGATCCATTAACCCGGTGCAGCATTCAGGACCGATAATGGTACAGGCTCCCCTTGTGTTGCAAGAATGTAATCCAAGGCCACTCTGTTCTGTAAGATCATCATCTTGTGCGAGGCAAGAGTGTCTTTGATGTTGCCCAGGGCCAAAACCGTATCATTGGCCAATTTCTGTACTGAATCCGACAGGCTTCTGACTTGATCGAGAGCCTGCATGACACCATCGATGGGATTAATGCTCCAAGAGTTCTTGACCACCACGTTTGTACACAAGTGAGTCCTGGAATGCAGCCATCTTTGTTGGTAGAAGCTGAATTTTGTAGATGTGGAGAACTTGAGGTGGAGTGTGTATTTTCTCTGATGGCTGGTAGGACATAAACCAGGGTGCACCTGCCATTGAATTGGCTGGGTAGGATGCTGTAGACAGAAGTCCCACATAACCACAAAGTGCCAGTCGGTGGAGGAATCATACACCACTGATTTATGGCAAAAAGTTTCGGTAGGGATGGGTTCCCGTAGAGACACTCTTTTAAATCATTCTCCTCTTTCGTATCTGATGTAGCATACACATCGAATTCGGTTCTTCTTTCAATCACAAAGCTGCAACGTTCACGAGAATTTCACCCAGTGTAGTCGATGCTGGAGCATGATTTTCCATGCACCAATAGAACATCCTTGGCATGAGTAGATCTGTCATGATGGGAGTAGCTGAAGTTAGGTTGCAGGATGGTAGTCCAGGAATGCAACACGAAGCTGGAGGAATTGTTACGTTGTGACATGTATCCTTGTTGTGTAATCCACTGGTATGATGATCGAATAAGGTACACGTGTCACATTTGGAGATAGGGTGTGCCACCCATGGGATTCCTGCTCCTACTGAAGGTGCGTGCGGCATGCAAACATTCTTTCCAGCAAACAAGGCATTTCTTGACATATTCATCAGCTCTACGAATATGTTGTTTCTGGGGTCTACACTGCGTGATGTCCATGATGGTTAATAGTACGAAAATCTTGATCATGTTGATGGATGACTGAAGTTCCCGTATGTGAGTCTCTGCGTTGTGTATTTTTTTTTATTTTTTCTTGTGTGATAGTTGGCTCGGCGATGGGTCTAGTTGTTTTCTAGAGGTTGTGGCTTTATCCGCAGGTGAGAAGGGTGGTGCATATGGATCTCAGGACAGCCATCAAATGGTATCTGCACAGAGGAAGAAAGAAACACAAACAAGAGAGAACTAACGGCACAGAGCAGTATTTGTAGAGTCTGCATACATTAGGGTTGTATCCTCTGTTCAAAATATAGTCTGCTATGGTTGTTCCTTCTTTCCCTATTTCTTAATTCCTGCGACACCTAAAGAACAGTGAGGAAAGGATGGACTAATGGAGGAAAGGCCTATGAGGAAATCTTCACCTCAGGGTTGGCCCCAAGCCTGTTGCTTTCGGTTCTTCCCTGGGCTCCTCACTGGTTCTTGTGTCTGCCCTATCCTATCCCTGCAGGGGGAGGAACAACCTTAATATGTGACACATGAGTCCAAGTTTTCCTTCCCTGACACAATACTGCAGCTGCTGTAATCAACATCACTTGATGTGGTCCGTACCACTTAGGCTCTAATGGCTTGTTTTGAATGTCTTTATCATGACCCATTGACCTGGGACGATTGTGTGTCCACCTTCTGGTGGAGTCTGCCAACACGACTCAACTCTCTCTTTGGCACTCTGCACTGCCTTTGTGAGGTTTTCACAGTAAGCGATCAGGGCATCTGAAGCAATGTGCACATCAGCATTTCTAAGATCAATCACACCTGGCATCTGCATTGGGCGTCCAGTAATAATCTCATGAGGGCTCAGTCCTACTGATCTGTTAGGTGATGCTCTCATACTACACAGTACTGCGGGCAGTGCTTCAACCCATGGTACTCCTTCCTGATGCATTTTGCTTAGCCTGGTTTTGATTGTTCTGTTTGATCGTTCAACCTGTCCTGATGCTTGTGGCCTATAGGGACAGTGAAGGTTCCACTTAATCTTCAACATTCTAGACACTTCCTTGACTACCTGTCCTGTGAAGTGGGTACCTTGATCTGAGTCAATGCAATCTGGTAATCCCCATCTGGGAATGAAATCAGTGACAAGACATTTAGCAGTGTGCAGCTGCGCCCTGTTGGATAAGCTTCTACCCATCTTGAGAACTTGTCTATTACTACCAAAACGTCAGTTTTTCCTTTACAAGGGGCAACGATATGTAATCAACTTGCAGGTGACGAAATGGCCCTGGTGGAGCTGGGGTATGTGCTGCTGGTGTAATGGTTGCTGGTACATCATTATTTTTCTGACATGTAACACATCTCTTGACTGTTTCAGTGGCTGCGTTTCTGAATTTTGGATTCCACCATTGATTTGAGAACCTGTGATTCATCGTTGCTGGACCACTATGACCCAAACTGTGTATTTGTTGAGCCAAATATGGCAACAGTGATTCGGGAGCAACATACTTTCCCCTTTGGTCCAGCAGCCGGATGAATCCACAGTGGCTCCTTTGTCTAACCATGTCCATGCTTCATATAGAGGAACGTCTTTATACAGATCAACGATTGATTCAGGAGGTAGAATTATCTTCTGTGCTGTACTACCTGAACACACTTGTACAGTTGCATAGAAACAAGCCTGTTTAGCCGCTACATCAGCAAGAGCATTACCTTTAGCTTCCGTAGTATTAGTTGTGAGATGTGCTTTCACTTTGATCACTGCTAATTTCTTTGGGAGTTTCATGGCAAACATTAAATCTTTCACTAATCCAGCATGCTTAATGGGGGATCCAGCAGAAGTTAGAAATTTTCTGGTTTGCCAAATGACACCAAAATCATGAATTACCCCAAAAGCATACCTGGAATCTGTGTAGATATTTGCAACCGATCCTGAAGCTAGCGTGCATGCTCTAGTTAAGGCTACTAGTTCTGCAGCTTGAGCTGAAAAATGATCTGGAAGACGACCTGAAGCAACTACTTCAGTGGTGGAAGTTACTGCATATCCTGCTCGTCTGTTACCTTCAATAACTTGAGCTGAACCATCAACAAACAACTCCAATTCTGTGTTCTCTATGGGAGTTTCTGCTATTTCACTTGTCGCTGCATATGTAAGCGTAACACAATCATGAGTCGTTTCGCCTTCATCCTCTAACACAAATTCAGTCATTGCAGACATCATACATGAGGATGGGTTCGTGACTGGTGCACGCTGTATAACAATATTCGGGGCTGTGAGAGTTGCTAACCAATTTCCCCAACGGGAGGAGGTGACAGAAGTGACTTTTGCTTGATTCATTAGTGCGGACACTGCGTGAGGGCATTTTACGTTTACAGTCTGACCTAACACCATTCCTGATGAAGCCTGAAGCGCTAGATGAACTGCCTGTACTGCTCTGAGGCATGGGCCCATACCTTGAGCGACTATGTCAAGTTTACGGAATAGTAATGAATTGGGCGTAAGCTGCCCCATGATCTTGCATTAGACATGCAGTCATAAAGCCTAAGTGTTCATGGACATAAAGCACAAAGGGTCTATCAGATTGGGCAATTCCTAATGCTGGTGCTTGACATAGTGCTCTCTTCAAATCATTAAAAGCTTTAAGATGAAGTTCTTCCATACAAACAGTATCTGAATCTTTACCATGGCCTTTCAACAAATCATAGAGAGGCTGAGCCATCGAGGCATAGTCTTCAATCCAAGGTCTACAATAACCTGTTGTTCCTAAAATGAGCGGAGTGTTTTAATGGTATTAGGCGGAGGTATGGCTTTGACTGAAACCGCTCGATCCTGTGTAATGGATCTATTTCCTGCACCAATTGTTTGACCCAGAAATGTGACTTGCTTTTAGCAACTTGAGCTTTGTGAAAGCTGCATTTGTGTCCTTTTATGCAAATAGTCCAACAATGATGCCAATTCAGTTTGATGTACCTCATGATCTGTTGAGGCAATCAAAATATCATCAACATATTGGATCATAGTGGACTGTTTTACCGGACATTCTGGGTCACACAAATCACGCCTGACAGCCTGATGATATATGGTTGGGGAGTTTTGAAATCCCTGTGGCAATCGTGTCCACTGGTATTGTTCATAGTCAACTGTGAAAGCTAACCATGGCTGGCTGTCAGAGTGCAACGGTACAGAAAAGAATCCATTAGACATATCAATTACTGAAAAATCTTACAATCTAATGGTAAGCCATTACAAATTGTAGATGGATCTGCCACTAGGGGTGATTTTTTAATATGTTTATTGGCTACTCTGTAGTCTATTGTAAGTCTCCATGTCCCATTAGATTTCTTGATGGGCCATATGGGTGAATTACATGGACTGTTGGTTTTAACTAGCACTCCTTGCATCAGCAAATTTTCTACAATAAGTTTGATTCCCTGTATAGCTTCCTTATTAATCGGATATTGTTTGGTGACCGGAGGTGGAGTTCCTGTCAATTTAACTGGTTCTACACCTGTCAACAACCCACAATCATCCTTGTCTTTAGCCCAAATTGGATGATTCTGTAAGAAAACATACTCGGAGGGGTTGCATTATTGGTAGAAATCTGTGCTGAGGAAATTTTATGCTAGTAGATTCTGAGGACATGTCTAAAGTTAGATTTATTTGTCTCAGAAGATCCATGCCTAAAATTGCACCTGTATTTAATGGAGCATAGTAATTTTGTAGTCAGAGTTTTGGGCCAAATTGTACCTCTATGGGCGGAGTTTCATACAAAACAGAATCTTCACCTATTACACCAGTTAAACAAAGTTTGGTTTTCTTGTATGGGATGTTTAAACCTTGCCAATTTTGTAGGAATTACTGTAATTTCTGCACCTGTATCAAGCAAAAATCAATCTCTTTCTCTTTTATGCTACCTTTCACAAAAATTCTTTGGTCATTGTGTTGGATTACAGGGGAAAGGTAGCTACTCACAGCCCCAATAATTAGTTTTTTCCTGGTCTTGTTGTGCTCTTAGAAGAGCCTGAACTAACTGTCCTATAGTTTCAGTGGTCACTGGCGGAACTACTTCAGGGTTGTGTGCAGGCTGAGAAGGAGCAGAATTATGCATAGCATTTCTTTTACTATCTTGCAACTTCTTCCTACACTCTTTCTCCCAATGTCCAAATTTTTCACAGTATTTGCATTTGCTTTCTCTTTAGACCATCTATTGTCTTGTTTTTGTGTTAAACGTAGCTGCTGCTACTCTTACTTTTGCTTTGACATCAGCATCTCTTTCCCATGTAGTTAACCTGTCTAGGTTACTTCTGAGAGTTCTGTTAGACCAAGTTAGATCTAAGAATGGTAAAGCTTTTCTGTATTCGGCTACAAGGCCATCTGACCAGATACGAACCAAGGGTCCCTTGTCATCTAGCACACTTTCAGGGTCATCAACAATTCCACTGTAGATTACAGCTGACTGACAAAATCTCTCAGTATATTCACTCACAGTTTCTTCTTTCCTTTGCACACAGGTAGTAATTCTAGACCAATCTATTTTGGGTCCTAAGATATTCTTTAGGATTTTCAAAATACCTTCTCTTAAATCACCCTTACTGGCATTTCGCAGTTCAGAAGTGACAGCAGATTCAAAACTGTTGAATTCAGATTCAGTTAGTATTTGTGACATCAGCTGCGTGACTTCTGTCAACGACATGTCATAAAGACGCATTTTACTGATCAATGTTCTTCTAAATTCAGAAAAATGTGCGTGCTGCTAGTAAACTTTGAGATAGTCTCTATATCTTTAGGACCTAAAGCTTTGGCAACAGTTTGTATTTGCACCACAGAAGAATTGAGAGGAACACTATCAGTTTCCTCAATCCCTGAGATCTCCTCCTCGCACCACACACATTGAAGGAATTTACAGGCACATCAGTTACTGATTGGAGAGCTACATCTGTTTCAAAAACGCTTGTAAATCAGGAAATGTTATCAGGCTGACTTACTTCCACATCAGTTTTGCCTCTTTCTTGAGGTTCAATTTCTTGGTCAAAGTGTATATTCTAGCACGGAGCTCATTGTTCTGTTTCTCTAGCTCTGAGTTACGCTGAGACTGTTGTGTCGCTAGCGTTACACTGAATTCTCTGTGACAACAGATAATGCCTTTCACATTGTTCTTGCGAATACATGCTCCCAGTACCTTTTTACACTCATCTACAGACCAAGTCTTGTCTGGATGGATCTCATATTTCTGAGTTAGTTCTTGTCTAACTTTCTCAGTGACTATTATGTTCATTTGCACTCCTAAAAGTGATTTGAATTCGCTATCTGACCACAAAGGAGTCGCTAGACCACCTTTTTCAGTTGTGGGGATCAGTCTAGCATTCTTTCTAAACATTTTGTGAGTTTCTTTGTTATCACACAATCAAAACACTAAAACTTCTCTGATCAACAGAGGGTACACTTGTTAACACAGATCAACTATTGTTAACCTTCCCTGGCAAAGCAGAGGATAACACAATTCACTAGCACTTTACGCTAATCTTCCCTGCATGAACAGAGGATAACCA
The DNA here is from genome assembly GCA_027564155.1 of Gymnocypris eckloni scoliostomus. Classification (NCBI taxonomy): domain Eukaryota; kingdom Metazoa; phylum Chordata; class Actinopteri; order Cypriniformes; family Cyprinidae; genus Gymnocypris; species Gymnocypris eckloni. The sequence continues at coordinate 5,966,401 of CM050431.1, read as the reverse complement.
ATTCTTCCCTGCCAAAACAGAGGATAACAAATATTAGCACGTAATGCTAAATCTTCCCTGCCTGAACAGAGGATAACAAATATTGTACGTAATGCTAAATCTTCCTGCCTGAACAGAGGATAACAAATATTAGCACGTAATGCTAAATCTTCCTGCCTGAACAGAACAGAGGATAAACCAAAAATTAGCACGTAATGCTAACCTTCCCTGCCTGAAAGAACAGAGGATAAACCAAAAATTAGCACGTAATGCCAACCTTCCCTGCCTGAAAACAGAGGATAACCTTCCCTGCCTACAAGAACAGAGGATAAACTCTTCCCTGTCTGAAAACAGAGGATAACCTTTAGTTAAACAAAACCCTACAGATGTATGTTAACTCTTCTCTGACGGCACAGAGGATACAAAAATTTGTACTGGTCTTAGGTTCTTTCGGATTAGAGACAGCACTCACCAGAGAAAATTTCAGTCTGGGAATCCTTGTTCAGTTTGAAGTTTCGCTGGATTCCAAAAGATGCAGATCTTTGTTTGAGCTTGAAGTTTTCAGGTGAGAAAGCTGGAACTCTATCCGGGTTCACGGCAGCATCTGTTGAAAACTCTGTTCTTCTAAAGTAGAAAACTCAGAAGAGAAGACCAGGAGACTTCGGATTCGATCAGCAGAATTTCTTTATTCTATGACATGTGTTGTTATCTGCAGTCATCGAAGATCTCTTCTTAAGTCATTTTACAGGGTATCTTTATAGGCGAATTGGAGGAGGGACTTTTACAGGTTGAGACAAAACATCAAATAAACATACATCTGAGGGCAATAAACCTAACGAATCCACATCTGGCCAGGACAAAGTCATTTGCAGATCAAAGGTTGAATCTCTCAGAAGTCTGACCCATTGATCTTAACATTATCATAGAGACAAAAGCACAGCTGTCGAGCTCAAATGGTCAGGAAGCGTTCTCAAACACCTGAATTTCCTGATAAACTTTCTTAGTAAGAAAAGTATCTAAATTAAACATTTAAAATAAAATTTGTAATACTTCAGGGCACTTCCTCTGACTGTTTGCCTCTTCAAGATTAATCGCTTATGTATTCCCCAATTGTAAGTCGCGTTGGATAAAAGCATCTGCAAAATAACTAAATGTAAAGAAGATGTGCTGTTCTGATCTAGAAACGCTCTTCATCAACTGCAAGCTGTTCTATCTGTGCACATTTTAGAGTGGCCTTTTATTGTGGCCAGCCTATGGCACACCTGTGCAATAATCATGCTGTCTAATCAGCATCTTGATATGCCACACCTGTGAGGTGGATGGATTATCTTGGCAAAGGAGAAGTGCTCACTAACACAGATTTAGACAGATTTGTGAACAATATTTGAGATAAATAGGCCTTTTGTGTACATAGAAAAAGTCTTAGATCTTTGAATTCAGCTCATGAAAAATGGGGGTAAAAACAAAAGTGTTGCATTTATAATTTTGTTTAGTGTACAATTGTCAATTTATATATTGTAATTCCTTATTTACTTGTTCTTTTGAATTCTTCTTTTTATTATCTGTGTTTATTGTTCTGTCACTGTCATTCTGTTGCGCTGTGGTTGCTTCTGTCAGGAAAACAAATTCCTTGTATGTGTAAACATACCTGGCAATAAAGTTCATTCTGATTCTGATTTTAAGGAAAAAAAATGAAAATGGCTTGCCAAACAACATTTATCAGACGCTTTTATCCAAAGCTATACTATATATATATATATATATATATATATATATATATATTTTATTCAGGCTATACATTTTTTTGTCAGTATGTGTGTTCCCTGGGAATCGAACCCACAACCTTTGCGCTGCTAACGCAATGCTCTCACAACTGAGCCACAGGAACAACAATGCACATATTGCACGTCCAAGGACAATGAGATGTTGAGGGGCCCATGAGACATTTTATTTCACTCAGACTTCTCCGAAATTCTTTAATTTCTCAGGATGGAGGGCAGGGGTATTACCAAGGGAGATGCAAACGGCTTCAAGAAAACCAAGATTTACTATATTTAAAATGTGATGATTACAAGCACAAAAAATAAAAACAACACAAAGTTCACATCCTGTAGAAACATGACCTCTGACAGACCAGTGTTACAGTATGGGCAAATAATATCCATGGGCAGGAACATATATATATATTTTTAGATGAGATAAGGAAACGTCTTCCTAAAATGTAGCTTAAAATAAGATCCGAAAGCGTGGTACAAAACAAAGTTCACTATCTTTGATGTGGTGAACTTGCCTGTGATACTAAAGTTACTGCCAACAACAACTGCTGGAGTTTCCATTTGTTCATTTCATGTGAAGGTGAGGCTGAATTTTCACACTAGAATAAAGATTATGGATGATTTGGGACACCTGGTCCAAAGCCAAATAGTTGCTAATTTGTCCAAGTCAAAAGAGCTAAGTACACTCTTAAAAAATAAAGGTTCCAGAAGGGGTTTTCACAGCATTACTACAGAAGAACCAGTTTTGGTTCCCCAAAGAAGAACATTTTAACAATTTAAAGAACATTTTTCCACTTTAAAGAACCTTTTATGGAATGAAAAGTTTCCATGGACAATAAAGGTTCTTTGTGGAACCACTGATGCCAATAAAGAACCTTTATATTTAAGAGTGTATATGGATTTTTTCTGCACCCACTTCGACCAAGCTAACTTAGCATCGACCAAGTTAACATTATATCATCCTCATGGTATTTTTGGATATTTTATGTTTTGGTTAACTAACTTTCAGTGGACGGACAGAAACTATCCCTTTAAAAAGTTGTATCCTCAATTTATGCATCAATCCTGTTACCATCAAAAGTCTTATCTTAGTTCATGCATGAACTACTGTTAACAAATGAGACTTTATTGCACAGAATTACAGGTATCCTTCTTATATACAGTGCTCAGCGTAAATGAGTACACCCCCTTTGAAAAGTAACATTTTAAACAATATCTCAATGAACACAAAAACATTTTTCAAAATGTTGACAAGACTAAGTTTTATATAACATCTGTTTAACTTAAAACATGAAAGTAAGGTTAATAATATAACTTAGATTACACATTTTTCAGTTTTACTCAAATTAGGGTGATGAAAAAATGAGTACACCCCACTGAAAGTCTCTGGAGCAAAGCTAAATTTTAGACTGCAAATGTCTAATTTAACAAGAATTCAACCACAGGTGAGTCTAATAATTCATTACACAGGTGACAGTTGACTATAAAAGGGTGTTACTTTAAGAAAACCCCTTCCCATTTCATGCTGTCAGCAATGGCACCACATGGAAGAGAAATGTCACAAGACCTAAGAAAGAAAATAATTTCTTTACACAAGAAAGGTGAAGGCTACAAGAAGATCAGCAAAGCTTTACTTATCAGTCAGAATACTGTAGCAAAAGTGGTACAAACATTTTAAAAAGATGGAACTGCAACCATCTCACAGAGACGTCCAAGTCGTCCATGGAAGTTAACACCTCGTCAGGAGCGTCTTCTGATGAGAAGGGTTGAAGAAAATCGACATGAAAGTTCACTGCAGTTATCTAAAGAAGTAGAAAGCCAAACTGGGGTGACTATTTCCCATGACACAATATGGCGTACACTGCAGAGGAATGGCATGCATGGGTGCTGTCCACGAAAGAAGCCTCTCCTAAATCCCAGGCACAAAAAAGCCCGCCTAGAGTTTGCCAGGGCCCATGCTGACAAAGATGAAGACTACTGGCACTCTATACTCTGGAGTGATGAGACCAAGATAAATGTTTTTGGAACTGATGGCTTCAAAACTGTATGGCATCGCAAAGGTGAGGAACACAAAGAAAAATGCATGGTGCCTACAGTGAAACATGGTGGTGGCAGTGTCCTTATGTGGGGCTGCATGAGTGCTGCTGGTGTCGGGGAGCTGCATTTCATTGATGGCATCATGAATTCACAAATGTACTGCTCTATACTGAAAGAGAAGATGCTACCATCACTCCGTGCCCTTAGTCGTAATGCACTTTTCCAACACACATCCTAAACACACATCTAAGACCACTGTTGGATTTCTGAAGAAGAACAGGGTGAAAGTGATTCAGTGGCCAAGTATGTCTCCTGATCTGAACCCAATCGAACACCTATGGGGAATTCTGAAGAGACAAGTTAAGCATCACTCTCCATCCAGCATCCAATCTCTAAAAGAGCTCATTCTTGAAGAATGGAAAAAGATAGATCTGGCAAAATGAACTTGTTCATTCCATGTCTAGAAGACTTGGTGCTGTCATTAAAAATCATGGAGGCCATACAAAGTACTAGATTTAGTAGTTTTTGTTGTGGGGTGTACAGATGTTATATTAAACTTAGTCTTGTCAACATTTTGGAAATGGTTTTGTGTTCATTGAGATATTGTTTAAAATTTTACTTTTCAAAGGGGGTGTACTCATTTACGCTGAGCACTGTATATATATATATATATATATATATATATATATACATACAGGTGCTGGTCATATAATTAGAATATCATCAAAAGTTGATTTATTTCACTAATTTCCATTCAAAAAGTGAAACTTGTATAATGTATACATTCATTCACACAGACTGATATATTTCAAGTGTTTATTTCTTTTAATTTTGATGATTATAACTGACAACTAATGAAAACCCCAAATTCAGTATCTCAGAAAATTAGAATATTGTGAAAAGGTTCAATATTGAAGACACCTGGTACCACACTCTAATCAGCTAATTAACTCAAAACTCCTACAAAGGCCTTTCAATGGTCTCTCAGTCTAGTTCTGTAGGCTACACAATCATGGGGAAGACTGCTGACTTGACAGTTGTCCAAAAGACGACCATTGACACCTTGCACAAGGAGGGCAAGACACAAAAGGTAATTGCAAAGAGGCTGGCTGTTCACAGAGCTCTGTGTCCAAGCACATTAATAGAGGCGAAGGGAAGGAAAAGATGTGGTAGAAAAAAGTGTACAAGCAATAGGGATAACTGCACCCTGGAGAAAAATTGTGAAACAAAACCCATTCAAAATGTGGGGAGATTCACAAAGAGTGGACTGCAGCTGGAGTCAGTGCTTCAAGAACCACTACGCACAGACGTATGCAAGACATGGGTTTCAGCTGTCGCATTCCTTGTGTCAAGCCACTCTTGAACAACAGACAGCGCCAGAAGCGTCTCGCCTGGGCTAAAGACAAAAAGGACTGGACTGCTGCTGAGTGGTCCAAAGTTATGTTCTCTGATGAAAGTAAATTTTGCATTTCCTTTGGAAATCAGGGTCCCAGAGTCTGGAGGAAGAGAGGAGAGGCACAGAATCCACGTTGCTTGAGGTCCAGTGTAAAGTTTCCACAGTCAGTGATGGTTTGGGGTGCCATGTCATCTGCTGGTGTTGGTCCACTGTGTTTTCTGAGGTCCAAGGTCAACACAGCCGTATACCAGGAAGTTTTAGAGCACTTCATGCTTCCTGCTGCTGACCAACTTTATGGAGATGCAGATTTCATTTTCCAACAGGACTTGGCACCTGCACACAGTGCCAAAGCTACCAGTACCTGGTTTAAGGACCATGGTATCCCTGTTCTTAATTGGCCAGCAAACTCGCCTGACCTTAACCCCATGGAAAATCTATGGGGTATTGTGAAGAGGAAGATCCCAGACCCAACAATGCAGAAGAGCTGAAGGCCACTATCAGAGCAACCTGGGCTCTCATAACACCTGAGCAGTGCCACAGACTGATCGACTCCATGCCACGCCGCATTGCTGCAGTAATTCAGGCAAAAGGAGCCCCAACTAAGTATTGAGTGCTGTACATGCTCATACTTTTCATGTTCATACTTTTCAGTTGGCCAAGATTTCTAAAAATCCTTTCTTTGTATTGGTCTTAAGTAATATTCAAATTTTCTGAGATACTGAATTTGGGGTTTTCATTAGTTGTCAGTTATAATCATCAAAATTAAAAGAAATAAACGCTTGAAATATGTCAGTCTGTGTGGAATGAATGTATACATTATACAAGTTTAACGTTTTTAATGGAATTAGTGAAATAAATCAACTTTTTGATGATATTCTAATTATATGACCAGCACCTGAATATATATATATATATATATATATATATATATATATACTGTATATACAGGTGCCTCTCAATAAATTAGAATGTCGTGGAAAAGTTCCACCAATTCTCTATCTCAACAAATTAGAATACTTCATAAGACCAATAAAAAAAAACATTTTTAGTGAATTGTTGGCCTTCTGGAAAGAATGTTCATTTACTGTATATGTACTCAGTACTTGGTAGGGCCTCTTTTTGCATTAATTATTGCCTCAATTCGGCGTGGCATAGAGGTGATCAGTTTGTGACACTGCTGAGGTGGTATGGAAGCCCAGATTTCATTTGACAGTGGCCTTCAGCTCATCTGCATTTTTTGTCTCTTGTTTCTCCTTTTCTTCTTGACAATACCCCATATATTCTCTATGGGGTTCAGGTCTGGTGAGTTTGCTGGCCAGTCAAGCTCACCAACACCATGGTTATTTAACCAACTTTTGGTGCTTTTAGCAGAGTGGGCAGGTGCCAAATCCTGCTGGAAAATGAAATCAGCATCTTTAAAAATCTGGTCAGCAGAAGGAAGCATGAAATGCTCCAAAATGTCTTGGTAAACGGGGTGCAGTGATGTTGGTTTTCAAAAAACACAATGGACCAACACCAGCAGATGACATTGAACCCCAAATCATCACAGACTGTGGAAACTTAACACTGGACTTCAAGCAACTTGGGCTATGAGCTTCTCCATCCTTCCTCCAGACTCTAGGACCTTGGTTTCCAAATAAAATACAAAATTTGCTCTCATCTGAAAAGAGGACTTTGGACCACTGGGCAACAGTCCAGTTCTTCTTCTCCTTAGACCAGTTAAGACGCCTCTGATGACAACTGTAGCCAAATTCCTTGACACATCTGTATATGGTGGCTCTTGATGCCTTGACCCCAGCCTCAGTCCATTCCTTGTGAAGTTCACCCAAATTCTTGAATCGATTTTGCTTGACAATCCTCATAAGGCTGCGGTTCTCTCGGTTGGTTGTGCATGCTTGGATACAGCACTCAGTGAAAAGCCAGCTTCTTTGCCAATGAATGTTTGTGGCTTACCCTCCTTGTGAAGGGTGTCAATGATTGTCTTCTGGACAACTGTTAGATCAGCAGTCTTCCCCATGATTGTGTAGCCCAGTGAATTAAACTGAGAGACCATTTTGAAGGCTCAGGAAAACTTTGCCGGTGTTTTGAGTTGATTAGCTGAGTGGCATGTCACCATTTTCTAATTTGTTGAGATTTTGTTTGGTTTTTGTTAAATGTGAGCCAAAATCATCACAATTAAAAGAACCAAAGACTTAAACTACTTAAGTCTGTGTGCATTGAATTGATTTAATACACGAGTTTCACAATTTGATTTGAATTACTGAAATAAATGAACTTCTCCACGACATTCTAATTTATTGAGATGCACCTGTATGTATATATATATATATATAAACCATCTTCATATATCCATGTTGCCAATTAATCTTCATCAATATTTCATGTACATTTATTTATTGGCCGTGTACCCTTGAATTAATTATTTCTTTATAATATAAAATCACCATAAATCATCATTAAATAAACAAAAAGAATAAATTAAGAGACCACCGTGTCATGCTATGGTCTGATGAGTTTAGATTTTTTTATGTAGGCAAGTTTTTAAAGATGTTATTTTCTGTAAAATGTCAGCGTTTCATTCATTAGCAAGGCACTTAACATTGAATGCTTTTATTATCTAATAATTTTGAACAGCATGTTAGCTATGATCTGTCTGGTACTGAATAATTACATAAAACACCTATAAATAAAACCCCTTGAATACCTAAATAGATACCTGAATAAAACAACTTCAGCATTTCAGCATCTTCTTCCTTTTGTCTTTTGTTCTCTGCTGCGCAGTGCTGGACCAAAATAACTGCACATATATCAACACAATAAACCACTCTAAACCAGTGCTGTGCTCTGCAGTTTCCTTGAGCGGATGAAAGTTTGAAGAAACGTTTCGCTGTTGTCTCCATTCTGGAACAGTCTGGAATTAAAGTATATCTCCATATGTACACTGGAAGGAAGAGGCCAGTTTCACTTAAGTGCTCTTTGTGTGAACTTCCTTTAGGGGTTTATATACATTTACCAATCCTAAAATCAACAACTTCAAATTTTCAAATCTCAAATTTTGAAGCGCAAAATGTGATACATTAATGACATTCCATTTTTTAGGTTTAAGCATAATTGAATTCACAAAATGCTTACACTACACAGGAGCTGACAGCAGAGCACAGCGCTGCAAGCTGGACCGCAAACAATAACAGGCCTGATGAATGTGGGGTAATTCAGGGCAGGAAGTGTGGTGATATCCAAACATCCCCTTCTGCTACTGGAGAGCATAGAGGTCAGTGATAAACGTCATTAAAGGCCATACTGTGTCACTTTATGTGCACTTTTTGTGCATTTATCACAACCATTAACCTTCTGTCATAAGACAATGTGTCTATTTTGCCCCTAAAATCTGTTTAACCGTTTTAAGTAAAACATGATATTCCCATACATATGGAAACCTGATTTGATTGTTTTGTTCACTCAGGTACTCCCTGACTAACTTGCCCAAATCAATAAAAATGATAGTGTGGACAAAAGAACAAACAGTAGAAATATATTTTATTTTATTAAAAGTTGAAGAAACAAACGATAAGGTCTAGGAGGCAGCAAAAGATGCTATAGGATCCATTAAAAATAAAAAAAACTATTTAAACAAATAATATTTTTAAAGCTGTCAAAGCTAACACAATCAAAGTTTGGTGTCGCAAACAGATTTTTTTTATTTTCATATTTTTGAATGAAATATCTTATTTTTACAAAGAATCCATTTATTTGATTTAAAAAATACAGTAAAAATTGTGTATTAAAATATTATAAAAAACTGTAATGACTGTTTAATAAATGTGAAAATATTGTAAAATCGCATTTATTCCTGTGATCAAAGCTGAATGTTCAGCATCATTACTCCAGTCTTCTGTCACATGATCCTTCAGAAATCATTCTGATTTCTGCTCAACAAACTTTCAAAATTCTACATGCACAACCTTGACAACTAAATGTTTGAAACCCCCACATCTGGGACAGCAGTATTTCAGTTCTGGATCATGACCTATTTCTTCTGGTAGTGTCAAAGACATCTGGAAGAAACAATTCTAAATGCAAAAAAACTATATCACACTGCATCAGTTTTAAGCAAATAATAATGCATTAGGGAGAACAAAACACTTCCCACATCCTTTGCTCTGACATCAAACGCTGCAAATAAAATCTTTCAGCACTGATTCATCTGTTGTTTTGGTAGAACCCATTTAACTATGTGAAATAAAAGAAAATACAATACTGATTAAATGCAGGTTCACTTGCAGGAAAGATATTATTATTAATAAATAAATCGATTTCAGTGTTTGATTTTATGGATATTTTGATAATTTGCTGCTGTTGGGTCACCACACACACAATATCAAAAGTATAATCTGAGAACCACTAGTCTGTATGAAGCAAGGATTTAGTTTGACACTTACTAAACACAAACCCATCATATTTGAAATGTATGTAGCATAATTGAATCTTTGACACAGGCGGTAGGTCTGATCTTACTGAGCATGTTAAGCAGGCTACTCTTGCCAGTGTTAGTGTTTCCGGCGATGACCACCTGAACGCCGCTCAGCAGACGCTCTCCTCTCCACTGATCCGAAGGTGGTTTTCTATATTACCTGCATCCACCGCAACAGATCAAACATCAGTTCAATGCATCAGGGCTGCACAGGCTCTAACAGATGTATGCAGTTTATTGTTGATGTGGTCATTTTACATTTTGTTTTTCAAAAAGGTAAAAAAGACTTACTTGGCGGACAAGTCAAAAAGATTATACATATACTATATATTAATCTATTATAAATTATTTTCCTACTTTCAATGACAGATTTTTTAAATACCAACATTAGTCTGTCATAACTACCAAAAATTCATTCATTTTCAAAATTGTAACCCTTTAAATGCCAGTTTGTTTACATAATCCCACTGTTGTTTTTTATGAAACTAATAATAATTTCCATATACTAAATGCTAAGCAGAATTTATTTATTTATTTATGAATGAATGATTATTCCAGTCTTTAAAAAGACAGTCCCATCTTGGATAAGATCAGAAACAATATTAATGTTGATGCTTTATTATTTTTGTGCAATGTTACATTTACAACACATACATTTTCGTTAACTAATTAGTTCAACACACATATCAAGCCACACTCTTATAATGACACAATACATTCACACAATTCTAATGACATAAATTCAATTCAATTGGCCTTTTGTGAGTAGAAAAATTTAGTATTTTCTATAAAACAAAAAGGAACATATTTGAAGCCTTTCCAACAGAATCAAAACCTATTTTAAAAAGAATGCATGATTTTATGCCTAAATGGCACTGGGATTAAAAACTGCACTTTTAATGGAGACATCTTTGTCTTTAATGTCCTGCGTGTAACTATTTTTTGCACCAAGTGTAAAACTGATTTATGAAAAGAAATGAGAGTGAAATATTAAAATGCCACATTCCACATTAACAAAAACACATTTTTGGCAAATTGTATGTTGTTTGCATTAACAGAGCCAAAATGATTATTTTATTTAATGAAAAAGTCAAAGTCCATAAGGATGCACATGGGATTAATAGCTAAATGGATTCAACTTTAAAAGACGAGGATACAAATAATTTGCACTGAACATATACACATTCACAGAGCTTTGGCAAACTAGAAGTGTGTCAATGGAGGGGAAACGCTATTTTTCATGAGCTCTGTTAGTGACTTTAAAGCCTGTCTGTAACTCTCAGAGGAAGGAGATGGTCTATGACAGAATTGTTCCTTGACGCACAATGAAATCCCTCAATTTTCCAGAGGAACAGACTCTAATGTAAATATAAGACCCAAACAAATGAATAAAGTTGGACAGATGACGGCATGTGCATTAACTGTACATGCTGTATTTGGCAAAATCGACAAAATCTCTCAATGAGGCTTGCAATGGTCTTGATTCCTTTTCTCAACATCTGCTGTGGTCTCTCTGAGGTCAATACTGACAGAAAAGTTTCACAAACCATTCTGGAAATGAATCAGTGTTGATAGAGATCCATGTGAGGAGGACGTACCATCATTTAAGATCCCGTCCTCTATGAGTTCATCCTCACTGAATTCAAGGAATGCCTCTACATGTGCCAAGCACTATAATTGACAACACACACAAATACAACATCTTAGTCATAATTCCACAGAATGTCGGTAACAGACTCACTAAAGCCTGAAAAATGTGTACTGACATCTTTCCGTAGTTGAAACTAGATACCTTCTGATGTTCATTTATGTTTATTTCATGCTATAACCAGTAAAGAGGAAGAGATGATCAGTTCACATGCCACTTCAACTGGGATGCTACAAGTGATCTCTCACTAAACATTAAAAAGCCACAAAACTGTATTTATTGTCTGAATGTCTTAAAACATGACAAAATTAGAAAGCCGAGACTTTGTTTCATGCCAAAAGTAACCTGTTCTGTCTTGACTATCGGACCATTGTCAGTGTCCTCTTTGCTCCACGATGTATTTTCATAAGTGACAGTAAGGCTTTTACATTGTAAAAAAAGATTTATATTTCAATATTATTTATATTTCAATATTATTTATTATTAAATAATATTAATTATACTTTTGCACTTTATCAAAGAATCCTGAAGAAATGCATGATGGTTTCTACAAAAAAATATTAAGCAGACTGGAGTAATAATGGTGAAAATGCAGCTTTGCATCACAGGAATAAATTCCATTTTACAATAGATTCAAGTAGTAAACCGTTATTTTAAATTATAATAATATTTCACAATATTATTGTGTTTTTGATCTAATAAATGCAGCTTGGGTGAACACAGGAGACTTATTTTAAAAACATTAATTTCCTGACCAAACTTTTGAACTGCAGTGTAAATTTTAGACATTATTATTTTTTTGGTGCCTGAATGAATCAGTATTTTAAAAATACTGATTTAAATACTATTCAAATACTGATTTAAATACTATTTTTGAACAAAACTGAAAGATTCTGGCATACCAGTCTTGGAAAGCTATTCAATCAATGCAATTTGAGGACCGGAATAAATAGTTTCAATTAGTTTTCAGAATAATTTAAGTGAAGTTAGAGAAAACTACCATGAAGATCAGGACATCTTAGTATTTACCATGTCGCTGTTTGCTTTAATGAAAGCATCTGCATGAGGACCATGTTCAAGAATCTTGTATAATATTTCTAATCCTTTTTTGTGTCAGAACTTTTCTGTTATAATGTTTTTCCCCCAAAATGTTGAGACCTTGTTTATTTCCAGAATTACATAAGAAAAATCCTTGGTGCTTGTTACCAAAAAACCTCCTTTTATGAGTCTTTACACAAACCAACAGCCGACATCACACTGGGTCCTGAGGGCTCTGTCGGCTTGACCCACACCCTGCTCAGGATGTCCTGTCTCCTGCTGCTCCTCACTGACTTCAAGCAATCAGCACACTTACACACAAACAATAGATGACACCATCCCTGACAGAGAGACAACACTGCCCAATCTAGCAGTCAATTCTGGAATTATTTAATAGACCTTACATTAAATAAAACAATACCCTCTCATATGAACACACTTATGACAAGTGTTCTATTGGCTTCCACAGTAAATCACATTAACAGCCCATTCAGCCTCACACTACAAGGAAAACAGCTTATGCCAATTACAAATAGCACATGTACAATTTTGAATGTGTTTAGTTAGAGGTCCTCCAGTGTTTCAGATCTCTCTAACTGCTCAAAATCAATCAAACTCATTTTATATCATGTGTTACAAAATGAGAAGAATGAGAAAACTGGGCGTTTTGTTCTTTGCAGCTAGTGTGCTGTATGTGGTTTTCAGGGAGTTGTTCCAAGTCAAAATAACCCACCCTTCAATTCTCTATGATATTCTGATCTCTAGATCTCAAAAGAATGACTTGGGTCCCGCTTTCCAGTCTCTTCTGCTCACTAGGACTGCATTTATTTAATCAAATATCCAGTTAAAGAGCAGTATTGAGAAATATTATTAGAATTTAAAATAACTAATAGAATTTAAAATACAATTTATGCCTGTGATGCAAAGCTGAATTTTCAGCATCCATTAACTAATTCTTCAGTGTCACATGATCCTTCAGAAATCATTCAAGGGTCAAGATGTCCCATTTTGGTGTTTGGTGTATATACTCACCCTCAAGATATTTTTAATGAGTTCTGAGAGCTCTCTGACCCTTCATAGACAGCAAGGATTCTTACATGACCGAGGCTCATAAACGGACATCGGTAAAATAATCCCGTTGAGATCAGGGGTTCAACCGTAATTTTACAAAGCTACAAAGGTTTACAAATTTTACAAAGACCTTCAAGGGTGGGGGCAGGGCACCCCCTAATATAATGGCAGGGGAAACACAGCTGTTCTTCTGAAAACATATAAAAGAAAATGTAATCATACTAAATGTTATTCTATTTTAAATGAATAATAACTTCTTGCTGACAAATTGGTAAAACCTAGGGGTTTGAAAGATAGTGGCAAAGATTAATAATGATTTAACATGATAATTAATTCGTTTTAGTAGGCTGCAGTGCACTGTGATCCTTAAATTGAGTTTTTTAATGTATACCTTGATTTTTGTTCTAAATATTAATGACCAGATTTGTTGATATATAAACTATTGTTACACTGCATAACATTTTAATTGTGTCTTTCATAAATCATGGTCAAAATGTATGGTAGTCATAATTTTTTGCTCTGAAAAAACAAACAAACAGGACACATTCCAATGTACAAAAAAAGGTACAATTTTGTTTTGATGCTTGAAAACCTCTGTTGTCTTTGACCGTGATGTGCTAATTTGCTGCTGAAGTAACATTTCTTATTATTATCTATGTTGAAAAAAGTTGACCTGATTCATATTTTTGGAAACCATTATTTTATTTTTTCTTTGTATAAATATAAAAAGTTCCAAAGAACAGCCTTTATTTGAAACTGAAATTGTTTGTAACATTATAAATGTTGTTATTGCTTCTTTTCAACGGTAGCGTATTTAAACCATTTTAGTATCAAGAACAATATAGCACACTATAATGGACGGCTCTCCAGGAGCGATCCTAAGTGTTCTGCTCACTAAACCTACTAGTTTTTTGTTTGTAGCACTGATTTCCATCCATTAGGAAACCATCAAACATGTACAAAACCGTTTTGAGTTTCCCAGTAAACCACAGTTTGTAATTTTTGAATGATAAGAATGTTCTGGTGGGATGCACATCTCCTCACAGAAACTGATATATAGAAAAACAATGGAAAAGTAGCGCACTGGAATGGATAAACAAGTTCTGTGTGAACGCCCCTAACAATTCCCACATTATGCATGTGTATAGCATCTGTCTGGAACTTCCTGCCCCCTTTACTAATAAACATGTTAAAGCAATTTAGGTTGCAGCTGCAATATTTTTGTAACACAAAAGCAGCAACTGGAAAACAATGCTAATATATGGGTCAGATGACAAAGTATATGGTCATAAAGAAGTTCTAAAACATGAGATATTCCTGATCAATCCTTTACTTACATGGATCAGGTCACCAAGATCCTCTACTTCAGTAAGGTCCAACTTTCCAACACAGAACGCCTGTCGGGTAAACTCACCCACTTCTGCAGGCCGCAGACCCGGCAAACTCCCTGAAACACAAACAAAATAAGATATATTTAAAATAAAATTAATTTCTAACTCTTTACATCACTACATTTAATTTACATTATATTATATCTTCAGATAAAGCCTATAAGTTAATAAAGCACTACTTCACATAAAAAGAGAAATGACTGAGTAAATACTTCTGCTAAAGTCAAGAAATAAAAGCAAGATATTTCCAAGCACGAAACAAATGCTGCCATCTAGTGTTAAAATGCTAAATAAACAACTAGCTGTTTGCAAAATAAATGTATCATGATAAAATGAACATAAAGAGTTTTATGACAGCAGGACCCCCGTGAATGTGAAACTCTGCACTGCACTCCTGTGAAACTAGAGTGAAATGTGTCAAACCAGAAATTATTCCTAATTTATATACTCGTTATATATCCGTTCAAAAGAACATTTTGAAAGAAATTATTTCTTCTATTCTTCAAGGAAGTAAATGTTAAATTGAAATGTGACAATATGTGAAATGTGAAAAATGACAATAACAGCATTTATAGTTTTGCCAAAAATGTCTATTTCAAATAAATACTGTTCTTTTGAACAAAACAATAACAGAAATTTGAAGAAATAAACTCTCTAATCCACAAGTAACTCTATTTATAAGCTTTAATTCATCCATTCCCATCTTTCCTAGTTCATTTTTCATTATTTCTCGTTCATTAGAATACTTGTGACAAACACAAATAATATGTTCTACTGATTCCTCTACTCCACAGTGCTCACATAATCTTGTCGAATGTTTATTTATTATTTTTAAGGTTTTATTCAGCATAGTATGTCCAACCCTTAATCTTGTTAGAATATATTTTCCTCTTTGATGCTTCTTTTAGTTATCCTCACTATACTTCTCGTTGTATTTCATAAAGATGACATCCTGTATTTACTGTATCCCATTTATGTTACCACTCCTTCGTGACATAAGCTTTAATTACTGCTTTTGCTTCATATTTACTAAGTGAATTATTCATGACCTCCTCATTTTCCAAAGCCTGTTTTGCTAAACTATCAACTTTTTCATTAACTTGTGTCCCCTATGAGCTGGTATCCACATAAATATTATCATGATCTTCATATTCTTATATCTATACAGATTTGCATATATCTCATGTACTATATCCTGTCGACTGTGAGATGTGAATGATTTCAATTACTTTAATGCTAAACATGAATCTGTACAAATTATAACCTTTTTGATTTGAGTCTCTTCTATCCACTGTAGTGCTGTTGCTATTGCCATCATCTCTACTGTGTATATTGATAGATTATCTGATGTTCTCCTATTAACAATGTTTAAGGATGGAATACTGAAAGCAAAACCTGTTCTCCCGGAATAGCTTCTCTATTCCATGCAAAACACTTCTGTTTATACCTTTACTTTTCCCAGCACGGAAGGAGTACCTTTACTGTTGGATGGCGGTCTTCTGAATGACTTTGAAGATTTACCCAGTAGTTCATCATTAACTGCTTTCGTCTGATTTGTAATGGCATTTCATCCACTTCAACCTTAAGAGCAGATACAGGAGTCGTTTTAAAAGCACCACAACAAAGTCTCAAAGCTTGAGCCTGTATCACATCCAACTTCTTCAACAAAGTTTTTGCTGCCAAGTCATAAACAATACTTCTAACACTGATCTTTTCAGTGCTATATAAATACTTTTCATTGCAGCTCTACTCGCTCCCAACTCTTCTGATCCTCTTAGACATCTCATCACATTTAAAATCGTTTTACATTTAGTGTCAATCTTTTCAATGTGTTCGTTCCATGTTCATTTTGCATCAAACCACACACCCAGAAACTTAAAAACTTTAACTTGTTCAATAGTTTGTGCATACATCTTTATCTCTGTATTAATACCTCTTTTCCGAGTGAACATTATTGTTTTTGTTTTATCCACTGAAAACCTGACTCCCCATGCATATGACAACTTTTCTACTTCTTCAATTGCCTCTTGTATTTTTCCTGTAATATGATTTATATTCCTTCCTCGTTTCCACAATGCCCTTTCTTCAGCAAACAATGAAGAAGAAGAAAAATCCTTCCCTCTCTTTCCTTAACTTTGCTCTCATTCCCTTAACCTCTCACTGTCTGGCTAGAATTTGCTCTGAACAATGCCTAGACATTTGTATTACAAGCACTCCGCTGTCCGTTTGCCTCTTTATAATGTATCGCTTATTGTATTCCTCAATTGTAAGTCGCTTTGGACAAAAGCGTCTGCTAAATGAATAAATGTAAACAATGAACGCCCAACGTCTCCTTGAACCTGAGAAAATACATAATTTATCATAATTGAAAAGAGTACTGGACTTATGATGCTGCCCTGGGGGGGATACCATTTTCTACCTTATATCTTCCAGATAAGACTTTCCTAAATCTGACTTGAATAAATCTATCAAACTAAAAACCATTAATCCAATTATAAATTATACCTGTTATTCCTATGTGTGTGAAGAGCTGCATGTCAGAGCTTGATTAAACAGAAATGAGTATTGCTTGCTTTACTGTTAGCTGACGTACTTGTAAAACCAATAGGGCAAGACTATGTCTAGAAATCCTTGGAGAAGCTATTTCATGTAATTATCAATATTTTTTATATTTTACACTATATTTCACAATGCAGAGTATTTCTAATTTCAGTACAATCTGACTATTTGTGCTAATGAGACAATTTGAAAATGTGTTGTGACAATTACAGATAATAACCTATATGCTTTATTAATATAAATCACCATTAAATATAAATAACATTTTAGATTGTATGTAAATAATTATTTTCGACTGTAGATCTGCCCAGATTATGGAGAAAACTACCCTTTTATATGCCTTCAATTGTGCTCTTTTGTTCAGAGAGGTATAATAAATCACCTTCATAGTTAAGCCATTCTGAAATATTCAGCTGGGAAGATATTTTTGCATTGATTAATAAATAATACCCTGCTTCATCCTTTCGGACAGTCTGTATCTAAATTTAGTCCCACAGAAATACAGAGGGAGATATATATTCACAAATACTCTTCTACATGCAAGGATTGAGTTAGATATAACCAATGATACAATTAAAAGCAGTTTTACTGTAAATTATAGTTGTATATTTCGGGATGTTGACATACTAAAAATATTTTAAACAGCATTTTTTATGAACTCATATTAACTGAGAGACTATGTAATATTTGTTCTAAAATGTTTTTGTCACCTTGCAAGACTATTTAAAATCAAATAATTTGCCGTATTTTATATAAATTGAAACCAAAAGATTATGCCTTTACACAAATGATTGCATTGACACAATTTTCACTCAAACAAATATTATACATTTGACATAATTATAAAGAAAAGACAGGGTGACACTGATAAGTCTTTGATTGCAAACATATCTTTATGTCAATCTTGTTATTAACAACTATGAAAAATAAGCCTGAATAAGCCAAATTACAGCAGTCAACTTTAAAACTTTATTATTATTAATTTTTTACAAATATTTATTTGGCACCTGATAAAGAGCTCTTAAATCATAACGCATAAATAATACGAAATGAATGACACTTCTAGTCTTCAAATCATCGCTTTGTGTCTGGGTAGAGAACCTAAATTAATATTAAAATCTATCCTTAATACTAGAAGGACATATATTGCTATTTTTACAATCATTATAGGGCCCTATATGAAAACAGGCTATTCTCTGTTTAAAACTTTCCATCAGACTTTAATTAGAAAATATTCCATCATATTTCAGAAAAATACTTCTTACTGTGAACTTTTTGAGAAAAAATGAAGTTAAAGATAAAAATACTGTGATAATATATTGCATATCATAACATACATGTAAGCTAATATCTGTAAAACCTTCAGCCCAAAATAATTGCATTGTTTACATTCTAAATGCTGAGATTTTATTTCTAATGTACAGATCAATACATCAATATACACTCATGCTGAGGTCAGCCAGCTAATGCACGTCAATGAGAGGGTGGCAGTGTGAGTGGACTATATCTGGGTCTGAGTGTTTGAAAGCAGAGGCAGACGGAGCGAGAGAGGCGGTGTATAATATCTTCTCCACAGATACTATTGCTTCTTTGTCCCTCCTCCACCATAGTACTCCTCCTCACGCCGCAGTCGGTCTCTCCTCGCATCCCGCCGCAAACAGGATGACTCACAACAACAACCTTCACTTCACCCTCACCTTCATTTAACCCAGCCAGTGTGTATCCACACACACTGCGCTCCGTTTCTGTTTCCATTCCCCGCTGAAACGGCAGCAGCATTATGCCCGACACGGCGGCCGCTGCTGCATCATCGGCGAGCAACATCAGCAGCAGCAGCGACAGCGAGAGCTCGCGGCACAGACACCGAGCGCAGGGAGACGCGGAGCGGCCAGAGCAGCAACAGCACACCGCTGCCCCTCAGCCCTCATCAGCGGGCGTTTTGGGTGAGTTCGGAGAGGGCAAATACGGACGGGACAGGTGCATGTGACGCGGGCATAAGGGACAGACGGCATATCCTTCGAGCAGAATGAACAATGCGGCGCTTTGTTATGCTGTCTGCTCCTTATATCCAGTATGCATGCATTAAACTCTCCCTGCTGATGTATTTGTGGCCTATAGAAGGTCATGCGGCAGCATCACTTCAAATGCGCGATTGGAGCTGTAATGTTAATTAGTGCACATAATATAGGCCGTGTGCTACTTTTTTGCGCTCGATTAGTCTTTTCCACGGGCCTCTGGACAGGTTCAAGTTGTCTGAGGCGATATTATTGCTGAAATCATATTCTGTTTTGTGGTTTGTTCTGTTGATGCTTGGATGGCTTCTTATTGTGGCTTGTTGTGAAGCATTATACAACAGTTAGTTCTGGTCCTCGAATCTGATTGGGTGAAAGCTGTTCCCAGAGTGCTTATATTTAGTCTAACAGCATTGGGACATTTACAGCACATCACTGGCTATATGTTTACATGCACAATTTTTGTAGCACTCTCAATCGCATTAGAAAGGGAATAAACCACCGCTTTCAATCCGGTCAAAATTTTGTTCGGATTGAGCTCAATCATATCATGTTTACATGAAGGCTTTTCAGTCTGATTGAGTCGTCAATCCGATTACAAGCAGATTATTTTGTTGCATGTGAATGTAGACTCTGTTCGCCAATTTTTCTTGTTGTTGTAGTTCGAAAGTCAAAGCATTAGTGTTTTCCTATGGCACATTTCTTGGATCCGAACAAAATGACTAAAACGCTGTATTTTGCATGCCAGGCCAGTAGTTCCCGTTTTCATTTTGTAAAGAAACTTGCGCATGCCAGTCCACCTTATTTTACAACATGGAAGCCGTTTTCTGTGTATGTGCGAGACTTCCGGTTCATTAGCTACTGTAGGAAAATAAAGATAAGAATACCTATAAATGGTCAAACTTTTTGTACTACAAACCAGTGTTCATAATTAAGATTATACATCAAAATAATATGGTAAGACATACCAGTTTGCAATATCAAGCTGCAAAATTTGCTATTTTGTTCAGATAAAAATAGCTGTTTGTGGATGACACCGGAAGCCAGGACAACTATCATAACTAAACAAAAAAACACCGCTGTGGGTCATTCTAGCAACAACACGGTATTAAGAATCAAGTGTATGTAATGGGGTTATTATTATAAATTCAACTATTATTTTCTCTTGTGGACTATATGTAAACATTTTTATGTGAAATATCTTATTCAGGTCAGTACTAAATAAACAATAACATCCATTTCGTATGATCCATAGCATCAGTATCAGTTTAGCATCAGTATCGGAGCAGACAGAGCTCAATAACATTAGCACTCACATGATGTCTGTGCCTCAATTGTTATTTCATGAGCTAAACGAAAGGCCAGAAATTTAATGATGGATGGCAGTTTCAGAAACTAGTTCTTGTATCATAAATCGTGTTCATTAGAGATCTGCTGTTGTAAACCGGTGCAAATATCTCACCTGAACACCGTGGTGAAACGTTAGATGGATGTTAAAGCTCTGATATAGCTTTAGTTGGAGCCTGGAGGCAGTGATTATGAAGAGGTCCTGTGTTGTGAAGTTACAAAACCGCATGTTACGTTGTGATTTATGAGTCTGAAGAAAACACTCTCAGAAAAAAAGGTACAAAAGCTGTCACAAAAACTACACTTTTGTACTTTATTTATCCCTAAGGGTTGGATATAAGTACCACAAAGCTACATATTGAACTGTACATTTACCGTTTATTTCCAACTGATTTTAAAATCTTTGCCTCTTTTTTTTCCAAACTTTACACACAAATCCAAGAATTGCACACACAAAATGCAAAATGTCTCACATCTCTTGCAAAATGAAACACTCCATTCAAAATATCACAAACACATCGCAATATCGCAAACATTTGGAAACACCTTTGACATAATATTAATTCCTGTTAGATATTTGTAACATAGCATAGAAAACAGTGTGTTGTTTTGCAAAAAAAAATGTATGAAATTGAACATTGAATCATTGGCTGAGAATTAGTGTATATGGTTTTGCAGATTTGGTGTGTGGTTCTGGTGTTTCAGGTTTCAGAAATTGTGACAAGCAGTTGAAAAAAGTGAAACTACCTTAAAGGTACATATTAGTACCCAAATATTAGATATCTGTACATTTTAAAGGTGCTGCTGCAACAGTGATAGCTTTTGTACCTTTTTCCTGACAGTTTGCCAAACATAGGTTTGAGTTATTGTTTTTTGTGCACTCATACTGGCAAACCCAAGCCAGTATGTTTTGAGATGATTTGCTTCCCTGCAGTACAAGTCTCTCTGAAAATGTACAGCTGTCTTTAACAGGAATGATCTCCTGTTTCAGCTCCAGTGTTTCCAAATGACACATGCTTACATTTCGAGACGGCTCTCAAGACTCACTCAATATGAGGTTTCGCTCCTGCAACATCTCATAATAAATCAAATCAAATCACTTTTATTGTCACATCACCACAGCACATGTGCCTTGGTGAGTGAAATTCTTGAGAGCGTGCTCCAAACAGTGCAGAAACAATTTATATATAGACAGTACATACTTACATACTTAAACAGAAGACAATATGCAGAATACACATACATATACTCATAACACAGTGTACTATTAGACATACTTACAGTTATCAATACACATTATACACCGCATGTACACATTCTACATTATGTACTCACAATAATATGCGAAGGTGCAGCAGATTATACATAATCCGGATATGCAATGTCATGGATGTGCGTTGCATGGTATCCAGTGGTAGCAGATAGATTGTTGTGTTAGTGCAGTGTTGCTGTGCAGTTGAACTGTGTTAAAGTGTTTTGACTGTTCATTAGCCTGATAGCCTGAGGGAAAAGCTGTCCCTCAGTCCCTGAGGGCAACAGAGAGAGCAGACTGTGGGACGGGTGGCTGGAGTCAGCTTTCCTTGTACACCGCCTGGTGTAGATGTCCTGGAGGGAGGAAGCTCACCTCCAACAATGTGGGGGCAGTTCGCACGACTCTTTGCAGAGTTTGCGGTGTTGCCAGCGGTGCTGTTTCCAAACCAGGCGGTGATGCAGCCGGTCAGGACGCTCTCCACAGTGCAGGAGTAGAATGATCTGAGGATGCTGGGGCTCATTCCAAACTTCCTCAGCCGTTTCAGGAAGAAGAGACGCTGATGTGCCTTCTTCAGCACTGCATCTGTGTGAGCAGACCATGTGAGATCCTCAGTGATGTGAACGCCTGAGGAACTTAAAGCTGTTTAACCACTCCACAGGTGTCTTGTCGGTGGTGATGGGTGTGTATTCTCTGCTCTGTCTCCTGAAATCCACCACCAGCTCCTTGGCAGCTGTTGTTATATCTAGGTTCCTCACAATCATAAACAAATACAATATTCTCCAGAATATGTATAAAACAGCGCATGACATGCTGATTGTTCTGCTTTTTTCTATTCAAATTAAGTCATAGAGAGTGTTAGATTTCATTTTTGGGAACGTTGGACAGAAATATATCAAATACTGTATATAAAATGTGTCACTCTTGGGTGACATCTGAAGTATCATCTCAGCCATTCCTGTGTCTGGCACTTTTAAGGGCTAACAGATAAAACACACTATATGGAAAGACTGGATTTTTTCTGGTTGTGCATCTTTATAAATGATTTATTCAGCAAGGATTGTAAAAACATTTATAATGTGACAAAGATTTCTGTTTTAAATAAATGCTGTTCTATTTATCAATAAGTCCTGAATAATAAAAATGATAATGCTAAATGTTTCCTGGGCAACAAATCCTCATATTATAATACTTTCTGAAGGATCATGTAACACTGAAGACTGGAGTGATGATACTGAAAATTTGGCTCATATTAATGAACTTGCATGGTAACTGGCTTTAGAGCTATTTGAACCACTTCCATTTTGAGTGAATATAAAATAGCACAAGTATGTTTAATATCTGTGTGAAACCTGCAAATGGCCCATTTATTTGCAACTCTTCATTTCATGTTTTCTTCATTTACACACTACCTTTTAAAACAATTTGAGGGTACTGGTTATTAATCAGCTTGTTGTGCCCTGGGAAATGACAACGCATGTATTCAAATTCCAGCTCATTCAGTCATTCATAATTTCTGCTTTCCTTCACAGTGCCCCATTCATATGAGTAGACAAGTATCTGCTATCTGCTTATGGAAACAGTAAATATATTTCTCATTTGCTGATGAAATATTAGTTTTTTAATATACTGTACTATCAACATTTATTTTAATAAATCACTTTTTGTGCTATTGTTGTCCAGCACAGTGTGACTCCATACCTGCCCACGCATTAAATTCTTCACTGGCTTTGTTCATATGCTTTAGTGATTACCAGAGTTTTTGTCTCATCAGCAGCATGAAATATTGCTATTTTGCAGTACTTTCCTTTTCAGCACCCTTTTATTTAGAAATAAACGCTTGGAGCACTTCATGATGTCTGTCCTGATGACCGCTCTGATAGCAGAAGTGCACTTACAGTGATAAATCACTGCTGCGTTGGAAAAGAATCCAAAAATAAAGAGGATTTGCCTTTGCTCGTGTAGTTTTTATGCTGCAGCCTTCATTAAGACATTCACAGATTTCATTGCTTATTATTTGTGAAGCGTTCTCTCTGGACAGCAGGTCTTCTCTCTCGATGATCCAGGGCTGAAGATGTGTTGCATTATGAGAGCATGGCATCATTCATGCATTCGGCTTTCCACACCGGGTAAAAATAAAGCTTAGAGGGTTCTGAGAAACCAAGCCAGCGAGCGCTGACTGATGATTGGCCAGATTGCGTGTGTCTACTAGTTTGATGATGATGCTTTACTTCAGACAATGTAGTAAAGCCATCTGTTCTGACTTGTTTTGTGTGGATTAGAGTGGGGAAGACAAAGAAATAAAAATCCACTTACAGTTACTGTACAGTCAGACAGCTGTGGTTTGCTAGAAAGTCATTTTGTTTCAGGCATTATTAATATATTATATTTTACATGAGTTATTCGTTTATTTTGATATAGATTTTATACGGTAGCAATTGAAATCTCCTTGTGAATAGTTCGCCCAAAATTACAATTATTTTCCTCCCTCTCATGTTGTTCCAAACTTTGTGATTTTCTTTTGTGGACCACTAAATAAGATATTTAGAGTTTCTGAGCCCATTGACTTCCATTATATGGACAAAAGACAGAAAGATTTCTACAAATATCTTCTTCTAGGTTCCATTTAAGAAAGAAAGTCATGCAGGCTTCAAAGCACATGACTGTGAGCAGAGCTGGGTATTACTTACAAATTGTAATCCGTTACTGATTCCAGATTACATGACAAAAATTGTAGTCCTTACGGAATTCGTTACATTACACATTTTAGGTAATATAATCAGATTACTTTTGATTTAACTCATTCATCACATTGATTTAAATAGCATTATATTGTACCATAATGATATAAAAAATTAAAAGAGTAAGAAAACGTGTTCCATTCATTGTAATTTACAACATGAAGTGCATTAAACATTATATTAATTACATCACGGTCCTTTACAAACTATAAGGTTTGTAAAGGAACTGCAGGGGGGTTGTGAGTTCAATGAAAAGCTGACAATGAATTAAATCATAAAAATTGAAATTAAAATAAATCATTTTAAAAGAAACTCCGTTTCGAGGAAAGTCTCTTCACTCTGTGTCATATTTGCAATGCTCCGGGCAGCTCGTACAAGACTTAACTTAATGAATGGAGGAATCAGCAACAAAAATCTGAAAGTAATTGCCCCATGTATGTTGTTTCTTATGCTCAAATAGCATTTAAACATCTCATTTTCTATAAGCTAGTCCAGCCAATGCGCACGCGGAGTAATAACGTGCTTATACTGCACATGTGCATTGGCTGGTCTAGTCAGGTTTCTATGTGAAATTTGCCTCTTTCATTTAGAAAGTGGGACTATTCCTCTATATTGCACGCTACAGTTTCTCCAATTCATAAGTATAGTAGTGAACCATTTTTGTATTTCTATAGTCTTTGTTTTAAATAAAATACTTACTAAAAAATATTAAATATTTGTATTTACCTGCATGCTATGTGATCATTAATCAACATCAAAGAAACCGTGAACATGCAAATGTGATACACTTAACTATTGAAATATTTATTTTAAAATCTCAAGGGTACTTAAAGCAGATATATTTGGTGAATAAGGTATAGATGACAAAAAGTTTTGGAATGCCTGCATTACATGTAACTTAGAAATAATGTGAAAATGTGCATTTTAATTAGTTATAATTAATAATACATTGTTAAAACACCTACAGAGTAATAATACAAATAAAAATTAATGTGTTCATCAGTAGTGGATGCAATGTTGAAACCCGTCCTAAACCCAAAATGATTTTTGTACATCCAGTGCTCAAATACAGTCGCCACCTGACTAATGACTGATCTTTGTGTGAATATCCATAAAACTGGACTATATGTACATATATAATATGTATATAATTGGTAGGCTATTTTAGAAAGGAAAATGTTAAAGATGAAAAAGATAAATTAGGGAGAATCAATGAATTAAGAATAATTTATTGCTATTGTGTGAATAACATGTAATCATGTAATCCATAAAAAAGTTACTGTACTCTGATTATGAGTATTTTAAAATGTAATTTACTCTAATGAAAATCACTTGAGTTTTGGAATCTGATTACGTAATCCAGATTACATGTAATCATTTACTACCCAGCTCTGACTGTGAGTAAATAATGACAGAATTTTCACTTTTGGTTGAACTATTTCTTGCTAAACAGAAGCTACATTATAAAAACACTGACAAATGAATATAGCATTAACAAACAAAATACTATCAGGGAAACACAAATTGTACAATAATGCAATAAACCTAAAATAAACACCCTGATGCACAAACTATTTATGAAACTAAATACAATTGTGATACATCATACAGGGAATTTAGGAACATCACAGAAAAATTATTTACTTACAAAAAAAATTATAATAGTAGTAGTTTTATTTATCCTTCACATAAAGACTATTATTGCAGATATTACATTTACATTACATTTAGTCATGTAGCAGACACTTTTATCCAAAGCGACTGATAAATTAGGACAATAGAAGCAATCAAAACCAACAAAAGAGCAGTGATATGAGAATGAGCTTTATTGGCCAGGTATGTTTACACATATGAGGAATTTGTTATAGTGACAGAAGCTCCACAGGACAGGACACAGACAACAAAATAACAATATACAAATAGGCAATGTACAAAATAGCAAAAACACAATATATAATATAGACAATTTTGTGTGTACAGGTCTGCTATGTGCAAATTTGAAATGAAAAAATAAGTATGTGTAATGAATAAATAATGTATAATAGTGTTGTGTGTCCATGTTTAATGCCAAGTGTTCATGAGATGGATTGCTTGGGGGAAGAAACTGTTCCTGTGTCTGGTTGGTCTGGTGCACAGAGCTCTGTAGCGTCGACCATACGACAACAGTTCAAAGAAGGAGTGTGCTGGATGTGAGGGGTCCAGAGTGATTTTCCAGCCCTTTTCTCACTCTGGATAAGTACAGCTCTTGGAGAATAGGGAGGGTTGTACCAGTGATTCGGACTACCCTCCGTAGTCTTCTGAGGTAAGATTTGGTAGTTGAGTTGAACCAGACAGTTATTGAAGTGCAGAGGACGGATTCAATGAAGGCAGAGTAGAACTGTTTCAGCACAGTGGCAGGTTGAACTTCCTCAGCTGGCGAAGGAAGTACAGCCTCTGCTGGGCCTTTTTCACAATGGACTCAATGTGATTGTCCCACTTTAGGTCCTGAGAAATTGTGGTTCCCAGGAATCTGACTGATTCCACTGCAGTCACAGAGCTGTTCAGGATGGTGAGTGGGGGGAGAGCAGGGGGGTTTCTCCTGAAGTTTACGATAATCTCCACAGTTTTGAGCGTGTTAAGCTCCAGGTTGTTAAGACTGCACCAGACTGACAGCTCCTTAACCTCCTGTCTGTAAGCAGACTTGTCACCGTTCTGAATGAGGCCGATCAGTGTGGTGTCGTCTGCAAACTTCAGGAGCTTGACAGAGGTCTTTAGATGTGCAGTCATTCTGTGTACAGGGAGAAGAGCAGTGGAGAGAGAACACAGCCCTGAGGAGCTCCAGTGCTGATCATACGGGTGCTGGATGAGAATTTTCCCAGCCTCACTACCTGCTGCCTGTCTGTCAGGAAGCTGGTGATCCACTGACAGATGGAGGTGGGGACGGAGAGCTGTGTCAGTTTATTCTGAAGGGTGTCCGGGATGATGGTGTTAAAAGCGGAGCTGAAGTCTACAAACTGGATCCTCACATAAGTCACTGGTCTGTCCAGATGCGGCAGGATGAAGTGCAGTCCCATGTTGACTGCATCATCCACAGACCTGTTTGCTCTGCAGGCAAACTGCAGGGGGTCCAGTAAGGGTCCAGTGGAGGCCCTCAGATAAGCCAAAACATGTCTTGAAATGATTTCATGACCACAGACATTAGAGCCACAGGTCTGTAGTCATTAAGTTCAATCGTTTTGGGTTCATTTGGGAGGGGGATTATGGTGGAGCATTTGAAGCATGAGGGGACTTTGCACAGTTCCAGTGATCTGCTAAATATCTGTGTGCAGATGGGGGCCAGCTGGTCAGCACAGGATTTCAGACAGACTGGTGTCACACCGTCTGGGCCTGGTGCCTTCCTTCTTTTATTCATTCTGAAGACCTTCCGCACGTGATCTTCACTTATCTGCAGTGCAGGTTTGGGGGAGGTGGGGGTTACAGGAGGTGTGAATGGTGTTTTTTCAAACCTGCAATAAAACTCATTCAGCTCGTCTGCCAGTTGTTGATTCTACACAGTGCTGGGGGATGGTGTCTTGTAACTGGTAATTTCTTTCATACCTTTCCACATTGAAGCAGAGTCACTGGAAGATAATTTGTTCCTTAGCTTGCCAGAATAATTCCTTTTTGTCTTAGCTAGGTTGAGCTGAAGGTCATAGATGGTCCTTCATCCAGCAAGAAATGTCTGTTAGACATGCTGAGATGCAAGCATCAAGACAAGTACATACATACTTATATTATATATAATATATCAAGTGCATTTATTTGCGCTTTGGTGATAGCAATATTTTATGAAAATCTGATTATTTTTTAAGTGTTAGATTCATGTTGACTGTGTCCCACTTTCTGAAGGTCATGCATCCGTGAGCATGAAGCCACTGTGAGCAGCTGAACATTTACAGAGCGGTCACTGCCAAAAACACTACGCAACTGACCAGAACTGCTTTACTTGAGTTTTTAATGCATTTGAGTCTGAATTCTAAATCTATAACAAAACTGATCCAACCAATAGGAAATACATTTTGTGAGATGTGCATCTAGCATCGGCAATTTTTGTGCAAAAATAGTAACTTTTTTAAACGCTGTCTGGCATTAGTCAAAGTCAATGGTGCATTGCCAAGCAGGACAATGAAACACGAAAGAAACAAAGATGAAAGATACATTTGCTTAAATAAACAAAGAACTCCCAATTAATATCTCAGTTATTAAAGAATGGCATCTGAAGGAATAACGGCAATAACATTTTCGTCTGAGAAAGAATATCACAGTTTTATACGTGAATCATGCTATTATCATAGTTTTTAAGTACCGTGGTACAGTGGTGAATATGTAATCAGAGTCTGTAAGATGTTGTAATGTTTTTGAAAGAAGCATATTCTGCATTTATTTTATCCAACCTTGTAATGTTGAGAAATATTATGACAATTTAAAATAGCAGTTTTTATATAGTTTTTTATATTCAAATTTTTTTATAATGTAATTTATTCCTGTGATCAAAGCTGCATTTTCAGCATCATTACTGCAGTCTTCAGTGTCACATAATCCTTCAGAAATCATTCTGAAATGCTGATTTGCTTCTCAAGAAACATTTCTGATTATTGTCAATGTTGAAAACCGTTATGCTGTTTCATATATTGTGGAAACCGTGATACATTTATTTTTTCAGGTTTCTTTGATAAATATAAATTTTAGAAAGGATTTATTCCTTGATATATATATGTGTGTGTGTGTGTGTGTGTGTGTGTGTGTACATACACACATCTTCACTTCCATCTTTATGTTTCTTATTTATAAAAAAAAATTGCACAAACACCACACCACATCTAGCTGTGCTCTCAGGTCTCTGAGGTTGTTAATATTCAGACACTGGCCGCAGTGCTGTCAGGACTCCAGCGCTGGAGCATTCGGTTAAGCCTCCTCTTCTCATGTTTCAAGGGGAAGGGCAGTGACATTTAAACTTGGCACAGTGAGCGAGGGGGAGAATGAACGGCATTGAGCGGGTCTGTTTGATCATAGCAACATTGCAAAGTGACTGACGTTTGTTTTCTTTTCTCTTTCTCTTTCTTTCTGCTTGTTGTGTTTCTCAGATAAGCTATTTGGGAAGCGGTTGCTGCAGGCCGGGAGACACATCATGTCGCATAAATCCTGGATGAAGACGGTGCCCACAGAGAACTGTGATGCCCTTATGACGTTTCCAGGTACCGCAAATGTCCCTTTCTTTCTATATTCCTTACAAAACACAGAATAAATACCTTTATTAATCCTTACAAAAATACCTTTTTGTTAAATAATGGTATGATACTACTGTGGAATTTGAATGTGGTAATCTTTTGATGCAATGATATATCTTAATATAAAATACCATCAAAGTACTTTTGACATGTATGATGCATAATTATTTGTCTATTTGTAAAAAAAAAATAGCTTAATAACAAGGTGGAGTAAACGTGGGGGAATCTAAGGAAATGTCAGCCTGAATTCAAATAAATGTGTGTGTGTGTGTGTGTGTGTGTGTGTGTGTGTGTATGTGTGTGTCTTTATTTCATATAGAATACTTTTATCACTTTTGTCCAGTGTATAAAGAGAAAATTTGCAGTTTTTACTATTTGTTTTACCTGACCTCATCTTCAAAAATGACTTAAGTTTTTTTACCCCAATGTAGTCAGGTTGATCATATTAACATTGTTTTTAATAAAACTAGTTCATTTAGATGAGAGTTATTATAATTAACTAAAACCGAGACCATAAAAAAAAAAAAATCTTTACTTGAAATAAAATAAATGTTAACTGAAATTAAATTAAATGCAAAACACTTATTTTGTTTTTCGGCTAGTTACAGGACAGCATTTCTCATTTTCATGTAGCTTAACTTTATTTACTAAAAACTAAAACTGATATAAAAATCAACAAACTATATAGACTATAGTCTTTTAACTAACAAAAATGACTAAAACCTTAACTAAAATGAACATGAAAGCTGAAAATATAAAAATAAAATCTAATATTTTTTTTTACAAAAGATATAATAGTATCTCAGTGATACTAAAATGATTGATTTCGATATCAGGATTGTGCTTCAATCAGAATGCCCTTTGAAGTCCATTAATAATTGCAGAATTTATTATTAATAAATCAAACAGTATGTACAACTGTAATTTAAAATACAAAGATGTAGATTTGAAATATACATATTTTGTTCACAAATTGTACATATTTTTTACATATTTGTGAATTGGTATTTTATGCACACAGACACATTATACCTACAGTACTAGCTGAAACAAACAGAATATTTGGGTGTTATAGACGTCATTTTTTGCTCTGTATCTCAGTTTAATAAATAACATATAGGTGAAGAGGTGTTTATTTTTGTCTCCACACAGACACCACAGATGACCACACGCTGCTCTGGCTTCTGAACCACATACGGCTCGGCATCCCAGAACTCATTATCCAGATCCGACACCACAAACACACCAGAATGCACGCCTTCTTCGTCACGGCCACATACGAGAAGTGAGAGGCAGCATTTATCTTTCCTTGAGATTATGAACGGTTTCTTCAGGTGATGTTGATGTAATTACCATGTATATCATGAGATGAGGCGTAAGGGTCAAGAGATGCTTATTGTCCCGTTCAAACGTGAGCCTCTAAAGAAGACCTTGTGGCGCTCACGAGAAACAAAATACACTACCGTTCAAAATACTGGGGTTGGTGAGATAGTTTAAAGGTTTTTGAGAAAAATCTCTTATGCTTACCAAGGCTACATATATTTGATCAAAGATACAGTAATGTTATGAAATGTTATTATAATTTAAAATAGCTGTTTTCTGTTTTAATGTATTTTAAAAAGTAATTTATTCCTGTGATGAGCAGCTGAATTTTCAGCATCATTACTCCAGTCTTCAGTGTCACTTGATCCTTCAGAAATCATTCTAAGATGCTGATTTGCTGCTTAAAACTTGTTGAAAACAGTTGCTGCTTAATAGTTTTGTAATGATACATTTTCAGGATTCAGGATTTGATGAATAAAAAGGTCAAAAGAACTGCGTTTATTTGAAATAGAAAAGAATTGTGACAGCAATAGTTAGATCAATAGAAAAATAGATCAAATAGTTTCACTTTTTGATCAATTTATTTGGGGTTATTGCGTAAACCACACAAAATGAACAAAATGTTAACTGTAAGAAATATATAAAAATAAACTTGTTTTATTTCAGCTAGTTAAGGCAACATTTCTCATTTGTCTTTAGTTTAACGTGGTGTATTAGAACAACTGTAAATAAACTGAAACAAAATGTATAAAACTACAAAAATGAAAATGTCAAAATACACAGCTTTTACTAAAAAGTGAAAATAGAAAATATACAAATAAAATACAACTCAAAATATTAATAATTTAACAACAACAGTATCTCAATAATATTAAATTGACATTGAATGAAAATATGCTGATTATGAAGTACTGATTTCTTACTGACCCCAAACTTGTTCTGGAACA
The DNA here is from genome assembly GCA_027564155.1 of Gymnocypris eckloni scoliostomus. Classification (NCBI taxonomy): domain Eukaryota; kingdom Metazoa; phylum Chordata; class Actinopteri; order Cypriniformes; family Cyprinidae; genus Gymnocypris; species Gymnocypris eckloni. The sequence goes on along the minus strand of CM050431.1, from coordinate 5,934,171 downwards.
TAAGTTCTGTTTTTCTGTGCTTTATCATAGGTGCTTTTCATAGTGTTAATAGAGGCTAGCTTGAGTCTGACATTTATGCTGATGCGTGTTTTTATTGTGTGGCCAGTCTTTTACGAGGGGCTGAAGAGATGGGACTGCAGAAAGCTGTGAAGCCGGAGTTTGGTAGCGGTTCTCGCAGTTTCTCCTGTGAGGAAGATTACATCTACGAGAACATTGAGAGTGAACTCTGTTTCTTCACCTCACAGGTCCTTCACAATATTGAGCATAAAGGTTTTGATGCGGCATTAAGTTGGATTTTTCACTTGTTATCAAGACTGCTGATGACATCTCACAAAAAGGCTATTATAATTTGGATTGGCTTACAGTAAAAAACTGGTAACCTAAAATGGTAAAGTAAAAAAAAATGGTTTTATTCAAGTAAAATATTATTTAATATCACTAAACAAGCATAAATACATGAATTTATACCAACAGAACAACAACATTTGGTTTAATCAAGTAGAAATGGGGGTTAAACTGCAGGTTACCGCTTTTTACAGTGTAATTACAAAAACACATTGATATATATGTAACAAAGTTGACATATTTTGGGTTAAATATAACCAAAACAACAGCATTTGAGACATACTGACTACCACAGAAAAATATTATTACTCTCAGTTTATAATCATTTGTACCTCCGTTTGTAAAAACAAAACAAAGTTTAAAGATAAAAAATATGCACTTTATATTTTATAATATTACTACACTGGTAAATGTTATAAGTTTAGCCATTACTACGGTGGCCGAGAAGTGCAAAACAAATCACGATTCTGAAAACAAAATAACAAATTACAAATGCAAATCTGAAAAAAACAAAAAACATCTGAAAACATTATAACAAGTCAGAAAACACAATGACAAATTTGAAAACAAAATAACAAGTCAGAAAACACAACGACAAATCAGACAAACCAGAAAAGGTAGGTATAGTTTGAGGCAGCGCCATTGGTTTGGCGAATTTGTCATTGTGTTTTCTGACTTGTTATAATGTTTTCTGAATTGTTGTGTTTTCTTATTTTCTTATTTTTTTTTTGCGTTTGCGTTTGTAATTTGTTATTTTGTTTTCAGAATCGGGATTTGTTTTGGACTTCTCGGCCACCGTAGATTACACTGAAACAACATGCTGTTAGCAACATAATGTAATAGCTACTCTGAATTGCTAAATAGAACCTTGGAAAGCTTTTTTCAACCAGTTGTGTTATTGTTAACTAAAACTTAAACTATGACAAATATTTTATCTATTACAAATATTTTCATTGTTGAACTGAAATAAAGTAGAAATATTTAATAAAGCCTAAAAAGAAATAGAATAAAACTCAAAAACTGTCAATTAACTGAAATACGATAATTTGAAGCGCTAAAATTAAAATGACTAAAAGTGAAATGAAAACAAAAAAAAACTATGAAAAATAACAGAAGCCTATAACATAATTACTAGAACTTAAACTAAAATAAAAAAACACTAATTATTAACAAAATATCAGTAAATAGAATAATGACTAATAATAATAGAATGTAATAACTAATTATATATAAATAAATCATTGGTAAATCATTGGCAAAATTGTAAAGTAGTTCCACCACAAAATGATGATTTAGATGACATCACACATTACATTTTATTTATTTGTATTTTTACTCATGAGGGCTTTAACAAAAATACAAAACAAAAGTGTCTAATTTCTATTTTTAATATCTTGCCCTATAAATAGCATATTACACGTTTGTTTCAACATCACAGACATTGTCAATACTGCTAAGGTTATATTTAATCCATTATATTCCTTTAAAAAACGAATCATTCATTTCATTGAGACACCGCATTGGGTTGTACATTTTTGTGAACATTATTATAGATTGAAGCCTATTCTTTTCCGTATCACAGGAGCGACAAAGCATAATCAAATACTGGCTGGACAATCTCAGAGCTAAACATGGGGAGGCCCTTCACAACATCCACTTCCTGGAAGGACAGCCAATCAGTGAGTTCTTCTCTTTAGACTTCCTGAGAGCCCGGGGCCTGTATGTATGCATGTATAAGTCTCTCAGTATCTTAATGGTCTGTTCCTGAAAGTAATTGGACTGTGCAGGCTGAGGATGTATATGTTGCTGGTGACAGATGTAGTGAACGTTTCTGGAAGGAAAAGTTTTACCGAAGTTTTGAATACCTGTTCATGTTGTGTGTGTGTTAGTGAGCGTGAACTGTGTGTGTATGTTTCAGTTCCTGAGCTGAGGGCACGAGGTGTGATCCATCAAGTCTTCCCGCTTCATGAGCAGAGGATTCTGGGAACAGCTGATGAAGACGTGGGTGCAGGCCGTGTGTGAAAAACAGCCACTCGGTTAGTAGTTAGAAGTGGAAAGTCAACACTGAAATGAACAGTTTGCTGTTATTTTAGAATTGAAAAATAATGTTGCTAACAACCCTGCTGAAAAAACAAAACATCATAAGCCTGATTGCTGGTCTTAGCTGGTTTAAGATGGTTTCCCAATTTGATCCAAGCTTTACTAAACAATAATTTAATCTGGGTTAATGTAAGCATGTTAATAAAGCACATTTAAGTTTTATTGAAAAAATAATAGGCTACGGTTGCATTAATGAAAAAAAAAAAAAGAATACTGTGAAGAAATAATACTGTATTATTATATATATATATATATATAAACACTTGGTAAAAAAAAAAGTATCAAATCAGTTCTTGGAATACTTTCCGAGATATCAAATAGTTTTAACAAAATTCTGGCTCTTAATTTTTGACACTACAATTTTTAAACGCTTAAAAAAAAAAAAAAAAAAAATCTGTTTAAAATCAGATGTAAAAAATACATCAAATAAATATATGAAAAATATGTATTTAAAAATGTATTGATTTTAATAAATTATTTATGATAATTTTATTCCACATCCCACACCAATTTGAAGGCTATAAAAACAAATCTAGTGATTGTATCTATAAGCTATGCTATACATTTTGTGTAAAAAAAAAATATTGACATTCTAAATGACTAATAACAGCTTGCCATAGTAGTTAAAATGACTCATTTAAAAATGCTAGTAAACAAAAACAAAAGCTCAGACTAAATGTTAACTGCTACTAGGTACACACACTCTCATCTGGACAAAGTAATCAAATCTATTTTCATAAAAATACAATTACTTGTGAATTTTAAACCTACGATTATGGTCTGACAACAAATTAGTCAATATTAATTGTTATTTTTTTTAACAAGTCAAAATTACTGCACTCTTAATCTGTATGCAGTTAATCAATAAACAAATTTGCTGCTGAATCTTTTATTACCAATTTCATTGATTAGTAGCTGCAGCCCTACTTAGATACTTGAATGATTTGTCTTTGTCTTGTTAGATGATATTTGTGATTATTTTGGCGTGAAGATTGCCATGTACTTTGCCTGGCTGGGTTTCTACACCACTTCCATGTTGTATCCAGCCGTTATTGGCTTTGTATTGTGGATGCTAACAGAATCCGATCAGGTATTTGACCATTTAAACACCAGAAAAGTAACTTATCAGAACAATAATAGTACAATCTACTATTGTTCATGTGATTGATATTTCTGTCGCTGTGCTCTCAGACCAGCAGGGATATCTGTTGTGTGGTGTTTGCTCTCTTTAATGTGGTGTGGGCCACGTTGTTCCTGGAGCGCTGGAAACGCAGAGGAGCGGAGCTCGCCTATAAGTGGGGTACACTGGACACCCCAGCTGAGTCACTGGAGGAGCCCAGACCTCAGTTCAGGGTAATGACTCGGGCTGTCAAGCGATTAAAATATCAATATATAATCACATGATGCTCTAATTAATTGATCTTATTAATTGCATGTTAACTGCACATCAATTTTGGCTTAGAAACTACCCCCAAAAGATAATTAAAAGTCATTATTGTGTTAAATGAGAACAACACTGAATATCCATTAGAGAAAAAGTAACTTTAGAAAAAGTTGTGCTGTCAAAAGATTAATCGTGATTAATCGTATCCAAAATAATAGTTTTTGTTTGCATAATATATGTGTGTGTGTTCTGTGTATATTTATTATGTGTACTGTATATAAATACACACACATACAGTATATATTTATAAAATATTTACATGTCTATATTTATATTCATATACTTTACTTTAGGAAAAAAATATAGTTCAATATATAAACATAACCTATTTTTCTGAAATATATACATGCATGTGTGTGTGTTTATATATAGATAATAAATATGCACAGCACAAATACTTATATTATATAAACAAACTCTTTTATTTTGGATGCGATTAATGGTTTGACAGCAATAGAAAAAAAAGCATTCTGACATTGCATAAATAATGATAAATAAATAGCTATTAATGTTTTTTGGAAAACCAAAAATGAATTTTTTAAATGAAATTATTAAAAAATAATACTCTAAATATGAAACTAAACCCACCAGTAGGTGGCGACAAGTTACGGTCTTAATGAGTGAGTCATTCAGTAACAAAGCAAGTGACAAATTGAATGCCTACAATATAGTATGTGAAAACAGTATGTAACGTGATAAGTATGTCTGAATCCATAGTATGTGAAAAACGCACGTACACGAGAGACTTGGGTTTCAGCGGATGACAGACAGATTTGGGCAGATTTTTCACAGAATGAATTGCACAAAATTAATGTGTTAAATCGACGGCCCAAGTAATGTTTTGGTTACACTTTATTTTGATAGTCCACTTTAGACATTCTACTAACTTTGTAACTACATGTCAACTACTTCTCATTAATTTGCAACTACATGTCTACTAACTCTCAGAGTACACTGGTAGGATAGTTTTATGCCAAGTTCACATTGCACTATTTTAGCCCGATTTTTCACTCGCCGACAGGTTTTGATAAATCGCAGACAAATGCCCGAAATCGGAGGCAAATCGGTGCTCGTTCACGCGAGTGACAATCCTTAAATAGAGTAAATAATATTCTTCTTTAAAGGACTAAAGATTTATAGCATTTTTATTTTTCATCACTTTGAGGGCTTTTATAGGCTATAAGAAAAAAACTCATTATAAAAGGCACAGCACGTTGGTTTCACTTTCAAGTAGGTTACTTAGATTTGTGTATATAAAATTTTCCCAGCAGAAGTATGTTTGTTAACAAGTCATCTTTGTTAATTATTGTGTATTCGGGGAGGACTTATAGACAGACCATAATATCAGCGTGATCTTGCGTTTTCACTTCTCGTGTGCGTTTGGCCAACCCGTTTTCATGAAATTGCTAATAAATAGTACGCCAAATAAAAATGAAAACTTCGTGGTATTGATATAAAAAAATTGACTTTGGCATGCATATGCTACACGATGGGTAGGATTAGGGTTGTGGGGTAGATGTGTATCATATGTACGCCAACAAATTTCATATCATATGCACGTGAAAAATGCATATTATATGCACACCATACACGTTCGTATCATACATATGCCATAGTCCATTTTTGGTATAAATACCACAAGTTTTCATTTTTATTTGGCATACTGTAAATACGCATTTTTCGTGAGACCGGGCTCACAGACAGAGTTGTCGGCGATTCTTCCTATTGTAAAATCATGCAGTGTGTAACCTCCTGTCGCCGAGCCATCGTGCAATGTGAAAACAGCAGCAACTGAATGCTATCCCAGATAGTCGTGCAGTGTGGAAACAGCAGTGATCCGATGACTTTGAAAATCGTGCAGTGTGAACTCGGCATTAGGGTTAGTAGAATAAGTTGACATATACTTGTAAAGTTTCTCATAGTCAGTATGTTGTATGTTGTGGACCCATCAAAATAAAGTGTTCGAAGATATTAAGCAGACAGTCTACTAATACTCTAATGACTGCTAGTTGATAAGTAGTTGCAAAGTTACTTACTGTTAGTAAAATGTCTAAAGTGGACTATCGAAATAAAGTGTTACCAATGTTTTAAACTAATTGTTCTCTCTCTTGCTCTTCGGGTCAGGGTGTGAAGCGGTGCAGTCCAGTGACAGGATGTGAGGAGTTTTATTACCCACCTTGGAGGAGGAGAGTGTGCAGGTGGCTGGTCAGCTTTCCTGTCTGTTTATTATGCCTTTGCTTTGTATTTCTGGCCATGCTCATCTGCTTTGAGCTTCAGGTGAGTTACACACTCTCTCACACACAAGTAAAGGCAAGAAGGTGATTAAAAATAATGAAAGATACTCTGTTAATGAATAATAAATAAAAAAGGGAATTGTGACTTTTTATCTCAATTACATTTTGTATTGTGACATTATACCTTTTTTATCCTATGGCAGAAATGGGCTTCCATATGCTTTATTATAATATATGACAAAAACAAAAGTAATGTAATATATTTACATATTACTAAGTGCAAATTGTAGTTGCGAGTTGTAATGAAGTGATGTTTGGCAGGAATTTGTGATGGGGATTAAGGAGCTTCCACGTGTAGCAAGATTCATCCCTAAAATCATGTTGGCCATCACTGTGACGGCGTGTGATGAGGTGTACAGAAAGATCGCCTGCTGGCTAAATGACATGGGTGAGTCACAGGACATATGGGAGTTTATATCTGAAGTGTTAATTAACACTGAATTCAACAAAACATAATTTTAGGAGGGAGTTTAGCAACTCAGGAAATTTTGGTTTAAAGTTTGTCATTAGTAGAATTTAACAAGGTCCAAACAGATTACTAGAACTAGAAGCCAAACACATGAGTGAGAAGAAGAAAGAAGATACACATTGGCTAGCTGTTAGGCCCATGTGAGATGAATACTAATGACTGAATCTGCTGTTTCCCACAGAAAACTACAGACTCCAGAGTGCCTATGAGAAAAATCTCATCATCAAAATGGTTCTTGTAAGTAATTAACAAATAAATAAATTCATAATTTTTTGATCCACTGTATTGGTTTTGTTCCAAATATGTTCTCTTTCTTTCTCAGTTTCAGTTTGTAAATTCTTATCTCAGCCTTTTCTATATTGGATTCTACCTCAAAGACATGGAGCGTCTGAAAGAGGTGAGAGTCTCTGACTAGACCAGCTGAACATCTGCTTTACACTTCTGACTAAAACCACACCACAGAAACATGAAACATCAAAGCTGCACACATTCCTTTTAATTCTGTCGTTTTTTTTCTTTCAGTCAAGGAATATTGTAATAAATACATTAAATATAATTTAGATATGTACTAGGGGTGTAATGGATCTGGGTACAAAACTACGAAATCAGACTCATTATATTAATTTCCATTATAAAAGAATTTAAATAAATGCACTTCTATACCGCAAACAGTTTGTTTTACCAGTAAGCAAGTCACGATTAAACCTAAAGGGATAGTACACCAAAAAATGAAAATGTGATGTTTATCTGCTTACCCCCAGGGCATCCAAAATGTAAGTGACTTTGTTTCTTCAGTAGAACACAAACAAAGATTTTTAACTCAAACCGTTGCAGTCTGTCATTCATATAATGGCAGTCAATAGGCTCCACGGCTTTGAGTCAAAAAAACATACAAAGACAAAACCAAATTAAACCCTGCGGCTCGTGACGGTACATTGAGGTCTAAAGACACAAAAAGATCGGTCTGTGCAAGAAATTGAACTGTATTTATATAGTTTTTTACCTCTGATTCACCGCAATGTCCAACTGTCCTGAGCGCGTTCCCAACAGCTGGCGCGTGACGCGTGTTCTTCTTGCTTTACGGCGGATCGCAGACTTATAAGAGCATTACCACCACCTATCTTTTAAATGATACAAATGATAAAAATCTCTCATCTCTCATCTACAATCTCAATTAGTGCCAATGGTCAATTTTTGGGTGAACTATCCCTTTAAAAGACCTCACCATGCATGTGCCGGGTGAAAACTTTTAAACAGAGTGAAGATGTGTTCCTTTTTTTCTTATTTTGCCTAAATATCATATTTTTTCCATTTAGTACTGTCCTTCAGAAGCTACAGAAGATACTTATATGTTTCCCAGAAGACAAAAAGTTAAATTTACCCTGATCTTTGAATTCAAAACGTTTTCACCCACGGCTCTTAATGTATGTTTTTTCCTTCTTAAGCATCAGTGAGTGTTTGAATCTTCTGTGATAGTTGCATATGAGTCCCTCAGTTGTCCTCAGTGTGAAAAGATTGATCTCAAAATCATACAGTGATTGTTGGAAAGGGTTCAAATACACAAAAATGCTGGAAAACCTAAGAATTTGTGGGACCTGAAGGATTTTTCTGAAGAACAGCAGGCAGTTTAACTGTTCAGGACAAACAAGGGACTCATGAACAACTATCACTAAACAGAAAAACACAGCTGTGGATCATTCAGGTAACAACACTATATTAAGAATCAAGGGCATGTAAACATTTGAACGGGGTCAGTTTTATAAATTAAACTATTATTTTATATTGTGGACTATATGTAAACATCTTTTATGTGAAATATCTTATAATAAACTAACATGCATTCTGTATGATTCTTCTTATTTTGGTAAATTAACATTTTGCCGATTCCAAAAACTTTTAATGTTAACTGAAGCATGCACAATTGGGATATTCACATCAATGTGTTGATATGTTGCTGCAGATGCTGGCCACACTGCTGATTATTCGGCAGTTTGTGCAGAACATGAAGGAGGTCCTGCAGCCCTACCTGGCCGAGCGGCACCGACTGGGTGAGCTGACGCTGAGGGCCGTTTGGGAGCTGCTGGTGTCTGCACTGCTCAAGTACGGGCGGCTCGCAGCAGGACGAGCACAGTTCTTGCCCAGCGACCCCACCGTGCTCGGCTCAGGCCTGCGTGGGCCACAGATGGGTGAGGAGGGCCCTCAGGATAGACGAGAACGCAAGTGTCTAAATGGCGGCTGTGGTGTCCCGGATGAGGATGTGGAGGAGGAGCCTGGCGAGAGGCACAGCGAAGAAGAGAACGAATCAGAGAGCCTCATCGATTGCGGCCTGAAGCTACGGAAGGTCAGCTTCATTGAGAAAGTGGAGCGCAAGTCTGCAAGCTGCGTCAGCCCGGTGGACGACAGCTTCCTGGAGGAGGGAAGCCCCACCATGGTGGAGAGGGGCATGGATCCTGCCTCGGTTTTCGAGATGTGCGATGAAGAGGATGAAAACGGGGCTCCAGAGATGAAGGAGCTGACAACCGAGCCGCTGCCGATGGGAGTGGAGAACAGCAGTTCAGTCAGGCACAGGAGGAGGGGACGGAGCTTAGAGAGGGCTGACAGTAAGACCAAGAGAGATTCGTGGATGGATCCTCCCGAGGAGCAAGAAGCCACCACGCTAACACAAGCCGAGTTGGAGAGCGGCATGCAAACGTACCAGGTCAGAAGACACCCCAGTGGTGGCCATATTTATCAGAACACTATTATTTTTTTCACCAGTTAAAAAATGGGGTAACACTTTATTTTAAGGTGTCCTTGTTACACGTTAAATGTACATACTATTATAATAACAATAAATTATGCATAATTACATGCAAGTAACCCTAAAACAAACCCTAATCCTAACCCTAACTATATAGTCAGTATATGTAGTTAATTAATATTACTCAGTACTTAAATGTATAATTAAACTGTAACAAGGACACCCTAAAATAATGTGTAACCAAAAATGGTTTTAAGTCAGTTAGTTCTATCTTTTGCTGTAGTGTCAGTAGGAAATATCAGTTTACATTTCCTTTAGCAATTAATTGTAATACTCCAGTGAGATTTTTGTCTAATAACAGCCAGTGCTCCAGACAAAGATCAGATCTGATCATCATCCAGTCTGTCTGGAAACACATGAAGAAACTAAGACAGAATCGATCCAGAAGAACTGTGGCAACATCTCCAAGACGCTTCAAGAAACCTTCCTGTAAAGCGACAGTACTGTTAAAAGTTTTAGGCACTTGTGTAAAAATGCTGTAAAATTTCTGTCAAAGATAATGTCATAAATAGATTTTCTTTATCAATTAACTTCTGCTAACTAAATCAAATCAACATTTGGTATTGAACATTCTTTGTGTTTAAAACAGCTTTTGCCCTCGGTGCACTTGCGCATAGTTTTCAGGAGCTTTGCAGGAAGGTTTCTTGAAGCGTATTGGAGACGTTCTTCTGGATCTGAATCCAGTTCAGGATCCTGAATCCATCTGAATCCAGTTCTTCTGGATTGAGTCTGTCTCAGTTTCCGATCAGATCTCTGTGTGGAGCACTGGCTGTTATCACACAAAAATCTCAATTATTACTATAACTACTACAAAATTATTACAATTAATTGATGGATATGGGAATAGGAATGTTTGGAAATGTAAATTGTTATTTCCTACTGACACGCTACAGAAAAAGATAGAAATAACTGACTTAAAACCATGTTTTAGCTGGTGAAAATACTAGTGTTTCTAATAATTTTGGCCACCATTGTACAACTTTATTTTTTAAAACCTTTTTTTCATTTGGTCAGAACGAAATGGCAGACATTTCTTTTATTTATTTTTTTACTTTTTTTAACTTCATGTGAAACGCTTTAAAATGAACTTGAAAAAAATCAGCATGGATCCACAAGAATATGAAGCAGCATAACTGTTTTCAACATTCATAATAATCAGAAATGTTTTTTAGCAGAAAATCAGCATATTAGAATGATTTCTGAAGGATCATGTGACACTGGAGTAATGATGATGAAAAATCAGCTTTAATCACAGAAATACATTATATTTCAAAATATATTCACATTGAAACCACTTATTTTTAACTGTAATAATATTTCACAATATTTATTTTACTATTAATGCTTTTACTGTATTTCGAACCTTGGTGTACATGAGACCTTTTTTCAAAACTTTTCAGTAGTGTAAAATATAATTTCTATAATATTTTAACAATATAAAAAAAACACAATGGCTTCCAGTTGTAGTACTCTTTCACAATTTCTCTGTAATGTACTTGTGTTCTAGATTATGGATGTTCTATTACCTGCAGGCAGGCAGATCCTTCTGAATGACATACTTTCTCTAAACTGCTAAAACAAAATGTCCCTAAACTGCTTTCCCAGGATACTTTTCAGGACTACCAGGAGATGTTTGTTCAGTTTGGATATGTGGTGCTCTTTTCCTCTGCCTTCCCATTGGCCGCTATGTGTGCCCTCATTAACAATATCATTGAGCTCCGGAGCGACGCGTTTAAACTGTGCACCAGCCTACAGAGACCCTTCGGCCTGAGGGTGGGGAGCATCGGGCAGTGGCAGGTTAGACTACTCTGAGTACTCCGAAAATCATTATAATACTCATCTGATGCTGTTCTAAGAGTGTCTTCAACAAGGTTGTGTAAAAGTCCTGTATCCTTGCACAGACAGTGATGGAAGCCATGGGTCTGATTGCCATCATAGTGAACTGCTATCTGATTGGTCAGTGTGGGCAGCTACAGAGACTGTTTCCCTGGCTTAGTCCTGAGATGGCCATTATCTCCATCGTCATCCTAGAGGTACATACACACACTCAAGCACATACACACCAGTGTTATTTTAGTATCACTGTTCACCCAATTCATTCAACATGCAGATTCATTCAGAAGTTGTGTGTTGCTTGAAGATGCCCAACAGTTTTACCGTGGAATTAAACTTTTATATTTGCATTGGCAAAACTGAGCAAAAACAGACAATATTCTGTCTAAAATGTTGAGTTATTTTTTATTGAACTGTTGTAAAAAATCTATATTTTACAAAAACAAGCCTCATTTGATATTGCACTCATTGCTCATGTTCATGTGATATTGCTTAATTATAGATTATATGAAATAAATATAAGGCAATCTTTTATGAGGGAAAAAAATGGACAAAAACTTTTTCTTGCATTTTACTGTCAGAACAAAGAAACCAAATGACAAGCTCTAGAATAAATAAACAGAATAAATATACAAATTAAATTTCAATTGTTAAGTCTTTCTAACTGTATTCAGGTAAGAAATACCACAGGAATCTAATAAAGTGATCAAATGTAAAATGCAACACTGTATGAATGAACTATACATTCAATTAAGACAATTCAGAGTCTATGCCTATTATACACTACATGATTTTCTGTGTGAGATTTGTCAGTTCTGGCTGTTCAAAATATGCAGAATGGCTCGGACTTCAGTAAGAAAAAGAAAAGCTCCTTTCTGACCGTCTGCTTCCTCAGTGAATTACATGAGAATAGCTTTGTCATTCACACTCACTTTGACACTTTCTATGCTTCCTGTACAGTCATAAAGCATACCTATATTCAGTTCTCAAACCATGCCAGTAAGTTCGAAGATCCTTCTGAACTGACCGCATTCACTTTATATGATTTGCTGTTGTAATGTAAGGACCTGTTGTTTTCGGTTTCTTGTAACACATACGACTTTTACTTTCTCTCTTTCCTCTCATGAGCAGCACTTTGCAGTACTCTTGAAGTATATCATTCATGTGGCAATACCAGACATCCCCAGCTGGGTCGGAGAGGAAATGGCCAAGCTGGAGTTTCAGCGCAAAGAGGCGTTTAAGGTAATACCCATTCCACGGCTTACCGAAACCATATTTAAGAAACTGAATGTTATAAATGCTGGGGTATAGTCTCTTTTGACTTGAACCAGTCTGCAACCACCCTGCATAAAAATATGCTAAAACAAGTAAACACCTAATAAACTACGTAGCAAGATCCTGACAACTCTCAACTCTTTAGTATTAGAGTTAATTTCATTAATATAAATAAAAAATAACTATAAAACAGCAACCAGTATCTAAATCAGAAAAAAGAAAATTCAGTCCTGATGTGTGCATCACTAATTAAAATACTAAATAAAAGGCCTCAAATTGGAATTACAATCTGGGCTGTCTTTTTTTATTAAATCTTCTGTAGATATATCTAGATCAGGGATCTTGGGCTTAAAAAGATTGGTGATCACTGGTTTAAAAAAATAACAAGATTCTCTATATCCAAAATTTCTCTGTTTTTCTTCAACAACAAACAAATATAGTTTTCACGCATTTGGTTATAGCCAGAATTTGACGTGCTTTTTCTTTAATAGGCATAATAAACTCGTCTTAATAGACTCGTCTTAATTAAATGTAAACAGTTCAGTCAGAGTTGCATTTTAATTAAATGTATCTGTGTCTTTTTTTCAAATGCCTAAATTTAACCAGTCACTTCAATTAATCATAAAGCTATATACTGTTACCCACCAAACTTGTTGCATTTAATACATGTAATTATAAAGAAATGCCCTGGAAATCAGTTCTAGGGGGCAAATATTGTCCTTCTCCAGAAAATATAATTTCTGTAGACTGTATATAGACTGGTTAAATGTAAGCATTTAAAAAAATCATTCGCATTCTGGCAGCAGCTGGATTCATTGCTGTTGTACATGTGTTTTCAGAAGCATGAGCGTCAGGCACAGCAGTATTTTCAGGAGCAGCAAAGGAGGAAGCGTGAGGAAGAGGAGCGCCAGCGGCAGGCGGAGTATCAAGCCCGGCGTGATCGAGACGATGGTCGCTCGGACTCTTCGTGTGGCGACCACCACCATGACAAGAGCCACAGTGGCAAATCCAGACCGGGGGGTGGGGGAGGCGCTTCTGGGGGGGAGAAACCCAAACGTCCCAGCTCTCTTCTGGGAAACAACAATGTCATGAAACTGAAGCAAATCATCCCTCTACAGAACAAGTTTTCTTCCAGCACGGCCCGTTCCCCGCAGTCACCCACTGGTAACGAACCCAAGCTACCGGGTTTCCTTAGTTTTAAGTTTCTAAAGTCTCCTGAGAACAAGAAGGAGGCGGCGATGGCTTCCGCTAGTGCGGCGCCAGCTCCTCCAGTCCAGGAGAGGGCGGAAAGATCCCAATCACCTAACAAGTCCTTCAATCCTGGGAAACTCTTTAACTTTGGGAAATCAGAGGGAGGGGCATGTGTAAATGGGGCACAACTTTCAAAACCAGGGGATGGAGGACAGGTGCAGGACAAGCCTCCGACAAAGTCCGACCTCAACGGGGTCCCGGATGAAATCCCTTCCGCTTGTGGAGAGAATGGGGAGAATGCATCCTCATCCGATGCTGATTCATCAGGCCCTAAGATATAACACAAAAAAATGTACAAAAAAAACAGTGTGAGAAACAACTTAGTAACTTTGAGGGCGGGAGAGTGGGAATGTTTTTGAGGCTGTGCAAGACCTGGAAGCTGTTAAGTTAAAGACATAATGGGGAATTCACTAAAAGCCCAGGTGTACTTCATTTTTCGTGTTTTGCTACGTTTAGCGCCCAATTGTGCGTGAAAGTGTGCTCTGTTGACACTGAGCATAGATAGACATGTTTGGTGCGTGCGCCACCTAGTGGAATTTTATTTTTGAGCGTTGAAATCACACTTGCACTGTTGTATGTGCACAAGTTCAAAAATTGGGCTGCAAGTGGATGGCATACACAGCAAATAACGAAAATTGTTACGTGGACTTTTCGCAAGCCAGAGCGGAACACAGAATAGGGAAGTTTTCTTTTGGCTTTCGAATGCATTGGGTCGAGCGTTGTGTATTTGCACGTGTTGCGTGCTTTGTTTTAGCACCTGATTCGGGTAATGCTCGCCACTAGAGGTCAACCGATAGTGGATTTTACCGATAACCGAAAACAGATTAATCAACCAGTAGTTTTTAAAATTGATACTGCATGAAAAGAAACAACACTCCTAATAAAATAGTGCTGAGCTTTATTACAAAAAACAGTAACTATATTTTTAAATGATATATAAAACAATGATATGGGTCAAATATAATGCAATGTAATTGGAACACCCCCTTTATATGGATGATAAAAAAGAACTGAATTGGGATCTGTTTCTGATTTCTTTATGTTTCTGCCAGCTGCATGAACATATCACTTTGCTTTCTCACATCGCTAGTTTTAAATATGAAACTTCGCTGGCTAACAAATGCATAAAATGACCAACTGGATATGAGTAATGCAAATAGATGGTAACAGCCCTGATATTAAACATTTGTGTAAAAGTTTGTCACATTGTTTTACCGCTTGAGGTACTGCTTATATTAGTGTCCTCTCAGCCTTGACAAAAACCATACTACTGTTCTTTATCTACTATCATGGCATCTAATAAACACATGAATTACTTTATAATGATATAAAACACATACTGTAGTGTGGCCTATAGTTGTTAGTGTTTTGTTGTCTGTTTTATATCGGCATCTGAAGTGTCCCGCTCTGTGCAGCGTTCAGTCTCACGTGTCAAAACAAACTGCTCATGGTTCGCCTCTAGAGGCCGCTCTCGTTCTGTGTAATGAGAGTGAATCATTTCAGCCACTCCAGCAAACAGACCCAACTTGTAAAATCTATCGGCATGGATTTATGCCGATAACTGATAGTTCCACCAACCGATTATCGGTGCCGATTAATTGGTCAAATCTGCAATGCTGAGGGTACTTGCGCCTTATTTCCAGACAATAGCTGACAGACACCAAGCGGTAAAATGTTAACAACCTTTGCAAACATGGCGCATTTTATAATGCATTTCATTTGCATAGAAAGTAAGCTGACAACGACGACAAACTTTGTAATTTAAGTACGCATGGCGTAGTGCAGTATCGGCGCATATACTACTTGGTTAAGTTGGATTGCGGCTGGTAAATGACGCATGGTTTCGTGCAGAAACGCTATAGTGGTGCAACTGTTTAGTGAATTTTCCCCATAATGGTTAATGCTTTGCTATATTTCAGAAAAAAACTTTGTTGAAAAGACCCCCCTCCACACATACGCACACTTATTCACACACACATTGCCTTTTCTGAAACCCAAATAGGAATGCATGAGCTGCGTTTCTGACGGTTTTTAAAGTGCAATGTGTAATCACTAGTCTGATAATTGTAACATTGTATTGGGTTGCCGGTAGAAAAAAAACGGAAGATCAGTTACGGCAGATTTTATACCAATCTCACAGTATGACCTCCAAAATACCATAACAACTATAATCTCACAAGCAGCAGTTCCAACTGTGGGTGATGAAAACTTTCGTATGTGTTTAAAACAGTTGGTTTAGTAGAGCAATAGCAAACAAGCAAAAACTACTGGTGGTTTTGTACATCCATACTGAATAATAGGCCCCGAATGGCAATATGTTCTTGTTAATTAATAAGTGAAAATCAATAATGAAAACTGCACAGGAACAAATGCAAAGGGGTGTTTGATGTTGACTATTTGTCTCAAATTCATATATTCATTTCACATTTTTCTGAAGTGCTGTACACAAAAGCATCAGGAAGGGGCCGGATAGATATCTGTCATGAAAATTGCTGCCATCTCCTGAATTTGATGGTCATCTTCACATTGCATTGCCACCAGTATCCTTATCATTATAGCTCTGTTTTGAACCTTCAAGCTGATATGTTACCTATAGTGCAGACTTTAACCCTTCTTAATTACATCACATCAGATTGGAAACTAAACTGTAAGCAAGATAGTGTCAAAACATGTCATACACCTCCAGTCAAATGTTTGGAGGCACTTAAAAACCTTTAGGTTACTGCTTAAATGCTTCAAATTAGTTTTCCAGACAAATTTGACAAAACTTTGAAAGAGCTTAAGCATGGTTTAGAATTTTGGTCATTACAGAAATCCTATACATTATTATGTATATGAAGTATACATTTATGCATAATTTGCATACTTCCATTTGTATTATTTCATAATTTTGATGGCTTTCCTATTTCCAATAAAATTGGAAATGTGTTTCCAAACTGTTGGCTGTAATGATTAGCTAATAATGATTAGATAATTTAATATTAATGGATCATTATCCTGCTAATTTAAGCAGCCTCATCTCATAGGAATATTGTATTTTTTATTAATACACTACTGAAATAATCCACTGTCCCTACTATTAATCTACTTGTTGCCAGTTTTAATTTATTCATGCCTACCTGTGTTTGTATTTTTTTTTACTGAAGCAAAAGTAATATTTGCCTCCTCTTTGCACATTACTTTAGTGTAAGTTGCATTATTTTTGTGTAAAGCTGCTAAGCACGTGCTTCGGTTTGTAAATGTGAAGGAAGACATTAATGTTTCTCAAACGAACCGTCTCTGTTTTAGAGGCAGTTTGAATGTGTGTTGTTCAAAGAACTGCTTTGAATGACTAAGTTTGTCCTGAGCAGCTAAGGGAGGGTCTTATCTTAACACAATGTGCTCAGTTGATGCTGTCAAAACCCGTTACAGAAGTCACGGTGAACAGAACTCTTGAAGGGTTTCTATGAAGCAGTTGAATCTGTGTAAAGCTGTTTATATTCCAGCGCAAGGTCACGAAGAAACAAGAGGTGCCTCAAGTCATGAAATATATAACATTTTTACTTTTGCGTTTTTAGAAAACATAACAAACTATGCATTTAGTTCTTTATTTGGTTGAAAAGATTTGCTGAACAGACGTTGCAACAATATTTTGGCCTGAAAATGTCAATTGTCAATTGTCATTTTAATCTGTTTTATGTTCTAAATTTGTCTAGTACACATTTATCAAGCCATTTATTATGGTTAGAGATCAGTTTTCGATTAATTTCATTGACAAATTCATCCATTACTACAACAACCAAGACAATATACTTGCTTTGGGTCTTTTTCCCCCAAATATTAATTTGACTTCACAAAATATTAAATCGCATTGTTAAATGTGACCCTCTCTGTGAAATCCAGGTTAAGTCTCAAAATCGAATTATGTGATAACAAGCATCAACGTTTGATTTCTACCATTAATTTCACTATAATTTCAATCTTTGACATGAACTTACTCAGTTAATATTAAATATATAAAGGTTAAATTTTCACAGAATGTTCTTTACCATATTAAGAATTATTGTTTGTTGTTGTAGAAAACAGCAAATCACAAAATAAATTACTTTAGCTGGGTTTTCACAGAGAGGGTCACAAATTATATGCATTGCAAATGCTAACATTGGATTTGATTCTAAAATAATTTCTGTTTCGTGAAATGGTTGGATGTGTTACATTTTCAGTGTAAAAAAAAATAAAACACGTTAGTCCCTTCATTTATATAATAAGGTATGTCACCTAAAATAGATTTCTAGTCTTTTATTTGGTGTGATATTCCCTTGATGGAGTCTGACTGATGGCCTGTAAGAATGTCTGTGATTTTAAATGGGGAGCAAAAGTCAATAACTGGTGAAGAATTGGCGGTGTTTGTTAGTTTTTTGGTTGGTCGCTTTCTTTTTGAACTGAACTCTGCAATATGATAGATCATACTCATTTCTGTAGATTCTGTATCATGTAGTCAAGCCATTGGCTCTGGCCTAATAACATTCATGTTTCTGTTGTTGTTGTTTCATTTAATGATTTGAGTAGTTAAGCTACCGATAGCTGGAAGCATCACCAGGCTGCATTGGCTTGTTGTCTAATAACTGCTTTACATTGGGTCTAACTGTGAAATATGAACTGATTGTGATGATGGCAACCTCACAAACCTATCATGAGCTCTTCCAATATTCCACTGTAACACTTTTCTTGATTAAAGAAACGATGTTAGGAGTGGGATTATTTCTTTCTTTTATTTTGTCATATTTTTGTAAGAACTGAAATGGGATAATAAACAGATTTAAATTTATTGTTTTTCTGAGTTGTCTTTCAGATTCTCTTTCGGTTAGAAAGTAATTTATTCTAAAATACCGCTTTAAATTTTGCAACACTCATAATTCATAGCTATTTTACGTTTGGCAAATTGGTGGCCAATTCATATGAATTTGCTTTAAGAATATGAATTTAGTTAACTACAGAAACTGAAATAAAAACAATAAAATAAAAAACATATATTTGAACTGAAATAAAGATTAATCAAAAAAATTATCAATGAAGAAAATGAAAATATCAAAATAAAAGCTATAAAATTAATATGATGTGTTTTTATTATACTACAGGTCAGTTTGACCTATTCAATTGTGTTCCTGTGGCTCAGTGGTAGAGCATTGCTAGCAACACAAAAGGTTGTGGGTTCAATTCCCAGGTAACACATACTGACAATACATGTATATCCTGAATGCACTGTAAGTCACTTCGGATAAAAGCGTCTGCTAAATGTAAATGAATTGTTGGAAAAACGTCCTCATTTAGGGACATAAATATGGTTGCAAAGTGTCAAAACTGATGTGTTGTGGAATATGAAGGAATATTTTTTCAACTCTGTTTTTATTGTTATAGAACCTCTAGCATACAAAACTATATATCGTTAGAGAATACAATTTTCCCACCCCAACATGTATCATAAAAAAACACTAAACAAGCAATTATAGAAATAAATTATGAAATAAAATCAATTTAAAATGTTTATATATGCAGGTTAAATGAAGTATGATAACATACCCTTAAAAAATTAAATAAATAATTTCACGTTTAATTTCAGATTACAGTCATCACAACTGTATCTACCAATTAGAAAATTTTACAAAAGGGGACCATATCTTAAAAATAATTTATTTTACAATGATGTTTGTGAGAAAATTTGACCATCATATTTTATTGTTAAAGGCAGCTGTAGAGATCCCAAATTGTATTTTATTAAATGTATTTATATTCTGTCAATTTCCCAGCTATCCTCTTAGGGTATTTCCATTTATTTGCTTGATGCATTTGGTTTATCTGAAGAAACTTACAGCACTGAAGGCACATAGTTTTATCAGTTCATGCATGTTTAGTATCACACCCATGGTCTTGGCAATACTAGTGCTGTTTGAGCTTCAGGAAAACAGAAGACGTACTTTTCCACACTTCTGTTTAAATGTACAAAATTAGTTATGATATTGTGTAGAATATTCACAGTTTATAAAAACACTGTGCTTACATATATTATGTGAATTGAAGAAAAAGTTTATGATCAGTTGGACTGAATCTGACCCTCATATTCATGAAATCTTGCCCATTCTTTTAACCAATGAAGAGAATCAAGTACTGTATATTATTAGACTTATTAAAATTATCTAATAATATACAAGCTAAATATTGCTTGTAATTTGTTCTTATTTAGCCTAATTACTGATTGGTTACTTGTCCTTTTAAATAATGTTTTAACTTTATATTAGCCTACTTAAGCTGGTGGTTTTGCTGTGATATCTAAACTGGAATCGAGCATTAGAATGCAAGATTATGGGTCAAAACAACGAAACAACCATTTTATTTTATTAATTATTATTATTCTTTTTTACTTCTGTTTTGTATTTTTATAGTTAATATATATATATATATATATATATATATATATAAATATAATTGTATTTTTTTTAATAGGCTTACATTCGCGTTTTACATGCCACATGTTATTGGTTATTATGCAAGCGCAAAGATTTATACATACATGTCATCATAAAAAATAGAGTTAGGCCATTTTGTGCATAATAGCCTTAGCCTAGTACTTCTATTATTCTGCCAAGCAGCTGCTATGTAAAAAGCAGAAAATAAATTGTTATTAGCTGAAAATGTTGAATGCACAAAGCTGAATTGCTGGTTGATCCCACAGCATTCTGAGTAGTGGTTTCTTCTGACCATCTAAATGTGTGGTAAAGTAAAAAATGGTTTCTTTATTTAAATACGCCTATTGCTAATATCCAATTAGTCCACCCACCCAGCAAAGACTCGTTAAAAAGATGCAGAAAAGACAACTCTGACAGAGATCTCAATAACATTGAGATTTGGTTTAAAAGTGAAAGGTGAAAAGTAAGGTGTTTCCTATCCTTCCTTGTCCCAAAGTGGAGTGCGCGCCAGGTTCCCACAACAGCCTGTAGCTACTGTATTTTTGAAGAACATTACTTTTACCATGTTAAAGGCTTTGTAAAGACGTGATTTGGTACACACTAAAGCTGCACGATTATGGCAAAAATCCTATTCCCTTGAAATTGTAATTGCGATTATTAATTATGATTATCACAATTTACATTGAATGACGTTTATACCATTGTTTGAATGGTATTGTAATTTGCTTGAATTGATCCTGGACTTTCTAACCGGAAGACCTCAGCCAGTCCGTGTCAGCCACAACACCTCGAGCACTACCACACTGAGCACAGTTGCCCCACAAGGCTGTGTGCTCAGCCCGCTGCTCTTCATGCTGCTGACCCACGACTGCACTGCCAAGTTCAGCTCCAACCACATCATCAAGTTTGCCGATGACACATCAGTGGTAGTTCTCATCAGCAACAACGATGAAACGCACTACAGAGAGGAAGTGGCACAGCCTGCTGAATGGTGTGGAGCTAACAATCTGTAACCCTCAATGTGGGGAAGTCAAAGGAGGTTGTGATGGACTTCAGGAGAAACTCTGTTGACCACCCCCCACTGAACATCGACAGCTCGACTGTAGAGAGAGTCAGCAGCACTAAATTCCTGGGGGTGCACATCACAGAGGACATCACCTGGACCACCAACACCATGTCAATCTCCAAGAAGACACAACAGCGCCTACACTTTCTCCTCCGGCTGAAAAGAGCAAGTCTCCCTCCACCCATCCTCACCACCTTCTACAGGGGAACCATTGAGAGTGTACTGACCAGCTGCATCACTGTCTGGGACGGGAACTGTAGTGCAGCAGACCGCAAGACCCTCTAGCGGTCAGTGAACACAGCTGCAAAAATCATCGCTGCCCCTCTCCCCTCCATTCTGGATATTTTCCTTACACGATGCTCCAGTAAAGCCAATAGTATCGTGAAGGACCTCACCCATCCTTCCCACAGTCTCTTCCAGCTCCTACCATCAGGAAGATGGTTCCGGAGCATCACAGCCCGCTCCGCCAGACTGCTCAACAGCTTTTTCCCCCAGGCTGTGAGAGCCCTGAACTCACATCACCCCACCCCTCTCTGAAACCCCATACAAACCCCCTACCTCCTGAAACATGGAACATGAAAAACAAGCTGAAAACACTAACTGAAAAACTTTCTATAGTAGCCTATAAGCCTCAAATGTGAACTATAGGCTACATTGGATTGGTTTCTTCTTTAAATAAAAAAAGTTAACATATGCATGCTATTATGATGCTATACTGAAACAAAATTTAAAACAATGCAAAAACCCTTAAGATAACATGTAGAAAGAAAAGAACACATCTGAAGCACAGAGAATAACATAAGTGGATTTTTATGATTAATTACTGAACGACTACGTAATTGTGATTAGAAATTCGATTAATTGTGCAGCCATACTACGCACACACCGCGCATGACAGAAAATTACAACTCACAGAGAGAGAAAGAGAGATGGAGATAGAGATAGATAGATAGATAGATAGATAGACAGACAGACAGACAGACAGACAGACAGACAGACAGACAGACAGACAGACAGATAGATAGATAGATATAGATATAGATATAGATATATAGATATCTGGAACAAGGGCCTCATCAGCCCCATTCACAAGAATGGAGATAAACTAGACCCCAACAACTACCGAGGCATCTGTGTGAACAGTAACCTGGGGAAGGTTCTCTGCAGCATCTTAAACATCAGACTGCTAAACTTTGTTATGAAGCACAATGCCTTGAGTAAATGCTAAATTGGTTTTCTTCCAAAATGTTGCACATCCAACCACATTTTACATTACAAACACTAATTGACAAATATGTACATCAAAACAAAGGAAACATTTTTGCTTGTTTCATTGACTTCAAGAAAGCATTCGATTCAATCTGGCATGAAGGATTATACCTCAAACGTATCGACAGTGGAATAGGGGGAAAATTCTATGATTTGATCAAATCAATGTAC
Source organism: Gymnocypris eckloni scoliostomus (assembly GCA_027564155.1). Classification (NCBI taxonomy): domain Eukaryota; kingdom Metazoa; phylum Chordata; class Actinopteri; order Cypriniformes; family Cyprinidae; genus Gymnocypris; species Gymnocypris eckloni. The sequence continues at coordinate 5,911,411 of CM050431.1, read as the reverse complement.
ACAGCCAGTCAATGTGCGGTTAAAATTGGAAATCAAAGAACCGAATTCTTCCCCCAGGGGCATGGAGTGAGACAGGGCTGCAGTTTAAGCCCCACCCTCTTCAACATTTACATCAACCAATTGGCCAACATATTAGAACATGCTCCCATTCAAGGTCTCACTCTACACGACACAGAGATAAAGTGTCTTCTCTATGCTGATGACCTGGTCCTCCTGTCGCCCACTGAAGAGGGGCTTCAGGACAACCTGCTGGAGGATTTCTGTCAGTCCTGGGCCCTGACAGTCAACCTCCAAAAAACTAGAGTCATGATGTTCCAGAAATGCTCCAGATCTCAGGGACCAGCACACACATTCACACTAGCACACAGAACCATCGAGACCACAAAAACATACACCTACCTCGGCCTGAAAATAACTCAGACCGGTAACTTTACTTTGGCTGTGAATTAACTCAAAGAGAAAGCTCAAAGGGCTTTCTATGCCATAAAAAGATCCATTAAAATTGACATTCCAATCCAAATCTGCTCGCACTGCATGCTGGGAGTGACGGAGACAGAGCTGCACTTCCTCACAGAGTGTCCAAAATATAAAGATATCAGAGACCACTATTACCCCAAAATTAATACAATATTCCCCCAATTTAACACATGTATTCCAACCCAAAAACTCAGCTTCATTCTTGGTGAAGAATGTTGTAATATAGCTGCAAGATTTGTATCATCTTGTCATCTCCTGAGGGACAGCCAGAGAGAAACACACACACACTCACTCACAGCCCAAACACACCCCTATTAGACCTACACACATCTATATAATAGTATATGTGCCTAAGTTCAGTTGTTACATGATTTCTGTATTATAATATTTGATTTATTATTATAATTCTTTATTTATTTTATTAATATTATTTTACTAAATCTATTATTTTGTGCTATATCTAGCCATGTGTTTTTAAAATATTGCCTTTTTATTAAGTTTCATTATTACTAAATGTTCAGATATTCTCAAGCATTTTCTATGTTGTCTTAATGTTTTGGCAATACAAAATGTATGTTTTTGTCATGCCAATAAAGCTTTCTGAATTTAATTGAGAGAAAGAGAGAGAGAGAGAGAGAGACAGACACTTGTTGTCAGTCGGTATCTGTAAGCTGCAGCTGTGGTGTGTAGGCTAGCTGCTGTATATTTGTGATCACACATATTTCTGTTTTAGTGTCGTATTCAGTAGTACGAGTGAGTGAGTGAGTGTTACCGGCTTCAAATCTCTAATTTCTGTCAGTGTTCAGGCCTGTCTGAGCACAAACACACCTACAGGACTGACCTGACTTTCTTCACCATGGACAAAGTAAGTTATTGCACTCCAAACTTCATCTTATTTGTCGTCACAGCTGAGTAACCACAGCTTCAAAGGATTGGGCGTTGAAATTGCATCTAAAATACTGACATCTGAACTGTATCGATGAGATTTGAGTCGCTTTCAGTTGACAAGCTTCTTTGGTGACTGAGTTAGCATGCTAGGCCGTTTCAGACGCTCATGGATAGTTCATAAACATTTGTATTACCACAACAGCCTGATACAAACAGAATGTTTGAATCCGGTTATATAACGTTTATTCGTGGTTACCAGATGATTTGATGTTTGCGTGATCTTTAAATCTCCTCATACATGTCATTTCTGTATGCTAATGTGTTGGCGCGTGTTAGCATGCTGAGAAGCGCGAGCGAGACTTGCCAAAGCTTTTGTTCAACAGTCACGACCTAGATATGTTCATTTCACTAGTGTTATTATGATTAAATACGATTTGAAAACTTGTATTAATAAAGATGAAGCTTATGTCATTTACACATCTAGTGGTCTAGACTGGCAACGCCCAAAGGATGACATGCATCATCCTCCATCTGCATTTGAGTTTACTCTCTCAGCATACTTGCAAGTGAGATGCATTTCTTCAGATTTATTATTTAGATGTGTATTTATCATTTGTGTATTTAAATATTAGCTTACAAGTCCTCTCCTGTCATTGATTACTAGCTAAAGGCGTCATGCTTTCTGTCTGACTGCTTTAGATATGTCAGATAATTGGCAGATGGATTTTATGGTCAGTCATGAGCAGTTTATATTTTTCTGGGATGTGTGGTGTGTAATGGTGTGCCTGTATGCAAACTGTCAGCAGATCTCTAGAGATTAAAAGGATTGTAAAAGACCATTTCTATTCATGATATATAATCATGTTCTTATTAAATTCAGGAATAAGTGAACACCAAGACAAATGTGTTTTCCCCTCTAGAAGAAGACCTGTCTAATATTGTGTTATTTTAGCACTTTTGGTATATTTCGAGCAAGTGTTTGATTTAAACCTTTCTTTGTCTTTGAATGTTTTGAAAGGCAGATTTCCTGAAAGGTCTACCGGTGTATAACAAGACAAACTTCAGCAGATTTCATGCGGACTCTGTATGTAAAGCATCGGTAAGATTTGCTGTTTTACAGTGCTCTTTGTAAGCTGTTAACATAATCTTTCTGAATATTCAGTGAGCGTTTTCACAACGCGGTTGTGAAATTGCAGTTTCTGGTTTTGTTTAAATCATTAACAGTCCATTTTTTCTGTCTTACAGAACAGAAGGCCATCAGTATATCTGCCTACACGAGAGTATCCCTCCGAACAGAGTGAGTGCTTGGGCTGTTGTACTAATGTAGATCTGTATTAGATAACACAAATTCAACTTGATGATTCTCGCAAAACACTTTGGTTTCAGTCTGAAGCCAAATTTTTAGAGCTTTTCTCTCTCTTCACAGTTATTGTCACAGAGAAGACAAACATCCTTCTGCGTTATCTTCATCAACAGTGGGACAAAAAGGCAAGTGTTCTTCATCTGACAGAGCAACCGCATGTTGATGGATAAATCGACTCATAAAAACTCAAAGAAAATACATTGCCTGAATATCAAAGGTCCCTTATGTGTAGTTGAATGTAACAACAGATGCAACATGATACAAGTTCATTAGAGTTTGTCCTAACCAGCCACAGCAGGTGATTTTATTTTAGAAATGGTTTCTATTTATGCAACGTCACTGCTGGAACAACAGCGTATAATATATAGCACTGGTAATCTCAGTTTCTGAATAAGTGCTTTATATCATGTTAAAAGTGGATAATCTTCCTCAGAAATGTTCAAACTGTGAACTCAGTGTATGTGCATTTTAAAATGTTTTAATATGCTGATCCTCCATTCAGCTTTAAAACTGCGTGCCACGTTCGGTTACTAGAGTCAAGACGATAAAACTCTCTCCAATGTTCCTATTATATTTAATCTGTAAATAAAGTTAAATGGTTTTGCATAAAAGGATTTTATCTAGCTAGAGTCTCGTGCTGTTTCTAAATACTTTCTACCAGGTGTCTGTTTGATCACAACACTGTTGTAGAGAGCACTATGAAGGGTTCTTCACAAGCACAGTAACTGACATTTAAAACGGTTAAAAGAAAAGGCTCAATAAACTGTCGCACAGATTTAATACACTACGCATTAATATCTCTTTCCTTTGTGCTTTGAACACATGCGGACTCCGGAGTGCTGCGCCTGCGCGCTGTGACTCAGTGTTGCTTCAAGCGTATCATTCTGCGCACGGGATGCTCATAAGCGCATTATGCCGCTGTGTATTGGAGCCTTTCGTATTATATTTTTGTGCAATGAAAGATTATTAATAGCCTTTCTTGTTCGTCTCATCTGTTATATGGTGCTGCCTCATTACTGTGCAGTACATTTAAAAGAAATGTGTTTTAATTTTACAGCATATATATTTATGTATAAATATATTACTTGTTTTCCATGAATGTATTTTACAACAATACACAGATCAATATATACTTTTTACCAGATTTAGTCCTACACTTACTCACTTTTCTTTGTTCCCCAATACATTTTTTCCCCACTAATTTTAGATTTTATAAAATTGTGCACTCATGATTTTTTTAGAGTAAATTTTGCTACTGAATAATCCACTAACCTAGTTTATCAAATTATTTTTGTCAGATTATGATTACATATCGATTCATTTGTTGTTTTTCTTTACAGTAAAGTTGTCTATATTTAGTAGATTGTGCGTAAAACACAAAAGAGTGATGAGCAGGTCAACACACACTGAGATATAGAAATTCTACACTGATTTAAAAAAACTGTGCTGTATCGGTAGATACACAGAATTTTTGGTATCGGTTCTGAAAAAGTGGTATTGAGCCAACCCTAACTGTAATATAGTTTAATGTTACACCTTATTTAAAATAAAACAAAGCAAAGAGCATGTGTCTTATCATGTATTATACTACATAGCATTATACATCAGTTGTTGTCCGCGACTAACAAAGTTGATCTACAATGGTACACATCCTTGTGGAGATTGAAAGAATGCCATCTTCAACTGTTCTGTTGCTGTCCCCTTTTTGTAGTTTTAAATAATGATTTAATGTAATGATTTGATATTTATTTGCCGCCGTTGTGGCTATAATGCTTCTCCAACAAGCCGCTTCTTCTTCGGCTTTTGCCGTGGTACTACGGGTTACACCAGTAACATGCCCGTGGACACTGCAGACTAGCGGTCCGCATGTGTACTGCACGTTGACGCGGACGACAACACAGAAGTATAAATTGGGCTTAAGTCACAGAGGGTCATTACTGAAAGGGGTGGCTGTTCAAGGAGTGCTGATCAAAGCATATTAAATGCAAAGTTGACTGGAAGGAAGAAATTGGGTAGGAAAATGTGCACAAGCAACAGGGATGACTGCAAGCTTGAGAATACTGTCAAGCAAAGACGATTCAAACACTTGAGAGCTTCACAAGGAGTGAACTGAAGCTGGAGTCAGTGCATCAAGAGTCACCACGCTCAGACATCTTCAGGAAAAGGGCTACCAAGCCTCAAACAGAAACCTCGTCAAAAGCATCTTACCTGAGCTAAGGAGAAAAAGAACTGGACTGTTGCTCAGTGGTCCAAAGTCCTCTTTTCAGATTAAAGAAAATTTGCAGCCATCTACCAGGAAATATTAGAGCACTTCATGCTTCCTTCTGCTGACAAGCTTTATGGAGATCCTGATTTAATTTTCCAGCAGGACTTGGCACCTGCACACACTGCCAAAGGTACCAAAAGCTGGTTCAATGACCATGGTGTTATTGTGTTTGATTGGCCAGCAAACTCGCCTGACCTGAACCCCGTAGAGAATCTATGGGGTATTGTCAAGAGGAAGATGAGACACCAGACCCAACAATGCAGATGACCTGAAGGCTGTTATCAAAGCAGCCTGGGCTTCATTACACCTGAGCAGTGCCACCGGCTGATTGTCTCATGCCACGCCGCATTGATGCAGTAATTCATGCAAAAGGAGGCCCAACCAAGTATTGAGTGCATAGAAATGAACATACTTTTCAGAAGCCTGACATTTCTGTTTAAAATATCCTTTTTTTATTGATCTTATGTAATATTCTAATTTTCTGAGAGACTGAATTTTGGGTTTACATTATCTGTAAGCCATAATCATCAACATTTCAAGAAATAAAGGCTTGAAATATTTCACTTTGTGTAATGAAACTATATAATATATGGGTTTCACTTTCTGAAATAAGTGACTTAAAAATATTGACCTTTTTTGAGATGTACCTGTATTTATCAGTTTTGTTGGGAGTGCAGTGCACTTTCAGAGGAAGCCCATCCATATGCACTTCTGATTAGCTGTTGATTAGCTGTGACTTTTAATTGACATTCACTCGGTGCTGGAATCTTGTGGCATTGCATCTGGTTAGGACACGGTGTAATGGTACATAAAAAGTATATATATGTTTACATTTAAAATATGATTTTATATTTTAATTACAGTAAATATTTAATCAGAAATTGTTGTATTCTTATGCATGGTGTTCTGGCCTATATTTGTTTAAACATTTTAATTTAATAAGTAATGAATTTAAACTGAGAGAAGCAAAAATACTAAATCCCTCAGTCATAATGTTGATGTAGGACTTCATTTTTGTGAATGAACGAATGCATATGTGCTTTGTTACTGTATTGGGACAAAACACAACTGAGTGCGTTGTGGGACTGGTTTGGCATTGCTGAGTGTAACTTATTTTTAGCAGGCACGGGACTGAAAAATCGTTCCTGCATAAGCATTTAGCTACTGAGAAGATCATATACTTTTTTTATGTCTTGCAGAATGCAGCTAAAAAGCGAGAGCAGGAGCAAGCAGAAGGAGAGGGCGGCAGCCCAGCGCCTCCCCGCAAAATCGCCCGGACAGACAGCCAGGAGATGAATGAGGACTCCTAGAGAAACCTACCATCCAACAGCACAAGAACAGACTCAACAAGCCCAAACACCTGCACACTACACAGGAATTTCATCTCAGAAAGAAAGAAATGGAAGAACACTTCTCTTACAGTGTGCTTTTTTTATTTATTTTTATTTTACTGAGTGCTTCCTGATGCAGTCAGTGCCCTGTTCTGAACATGTGTGGCGTGACGGGTGTCCCCTGCCAGCTTTGACGATTCTGCTGAACTCTGAACTGCGAAGGGGGGGTGGGTACAGCGAAATTCAACAAGCACATAAGAATGAATATCTGCTATGAAGATGTGTGTGAAAATTGATTTGTTAGGACACTATTAATGCAGTGCAAAAGTCCCTAGTTGTCTCAGCTGTGAATTACCGCTTTCATGATGTACTCCGAACACAGGCACTAAACACACAGGCATCTCTCTTCAGCGTGCAAAAAGGGAAATTTCTGAAATGTACTGGCACCTTCTGCAGATTTAGATGTAGTATTTGGTGTTGGTAACGTGACGGTCTTCCTAGCAGGTGCACACTTGTGCATGAATCCACTGTTGGGACTGTTTTTCTGTGGTCACAGTTTGAGGATGACGTTACTGGTGATGTAAAGAAATACAAATGTCACTTCCACTTCCCCCGTTGTCACGTAGGTTTCCAGTGCTGTGTTCGTTCCAGAATCATAAACGGATTACTTGCCTTCAGATGCCTGGCTCCATCCCTGACTTGATCCCTGAGCGCTGATTCACTTGTAGTCTGTTTGCCTTCAAAATACGATGGGGTTTTCCCAGGTTGAAGTTTAATAGTGTCTCTCCTTTGTTTGGATTTGTAGTTTAATTTGGGATTTCTGAGATTTAAGATGCAGCCATACAGCAGTTCCTCTCTTAACCTGCAGAGGGCTGTGGGTGATCGGGTACAATAAACATGAGGAGCTTTACACGAGGCTTAATACAGTATGCTTTGAATCCACAACACGCACTGTGGCTGGAGTCATGATGTGAGGTTAAATCCTGGCAAAGTTTGTTGGTTTGTTCTTGTTGAAAAGATTGAAATGTGTTGACGCTATCAAGGTTAACAAACCAATGCATGCTAAATGTTTTGAGTAAAGAAGGCTTTTAAAACCTCTTGAGGGGGAAGTGTGCAGAGAACAGCCCATCTTGTCTAAATCTGGTTAAAGCGTTTCAGCGTTACTTACCACAATTACACCTGCATTTGTATGTACTGTTGAAGCCTTCCCAGTTTCTATGTTCGAGGTCAACCTTTTTTTTTGAGAATCAATAAAAATGAGATTAAAAATGTTTTGTGTTGAGCCATATTGAATGTAGATTTCAAGGTAATTCTTAAAAAAAAATCAAGACACATTATGGTGGTTTATAGAGCATGTTTTCAGTGAGGCTGTACTAACAGCATATGCTCAACAACAGGTATAATCCGCTTTAATCTGGACTTCTTACTGTGGCCATGTAGATTTGAAAGACGGAGTGAATGAAAGCGAAAAACAGTTGTTGCTCTTTTTATTATTATTATGTTTTACATCAAATTAAGTCATTAAATGATCTTTAAAGTTATTTAATCACACGGAAAGAGATTTTATTTGGATTTGATTATTGGATTGAGGGTTGCAGATTACCAGCCCACAATTTAATTACACTGGGACGAGGATACTGGAGTAAACAATCCAGCTTTTTCATGTATCGGGAACATCGATAATCAGGTAAGATATTGCACTGTACAGTTTGTGAAGAAATGTATTTGTCATCAAAAACTGGAGGCAACCTACAAGGCCAAAGCCTTAACTAAAGGAAAGGCTTTTCCGAGCTGTGATGCACCTAATTATAATGCTTTGAAAAATTTCCACTCAATTATTTACATGAGATTTTTTATTGGCAGTTTATAATTAACAACTATTCCATTATCTGCTTAAAGGCATAAGTATAGAATGTTACAAAGTAATCACCATGTTCATTTTGAATCAACAGTGAGCGTTTGATTAATTGCATCATAAAATCAGTGACATTGTAACATCTCGCAATTAAAATCGAGCTGATCCAACCCCCTGTTATGAAGACCAAAGCACTACTGCACATTAAGAAGCACATTAAGCTTTTTTTTTTTAGCTTATTTTAATATATATTTCATAATCATTGTAAGTAAATTTTGAGGCCAATTAGTTTTTCATGCATGTTAAGATAATTTCACGAAGAACAATGATATTTATTGTATTGATGTTAGTATATTGTCTGATAATGATCCTAATAAGATATGTTTGGGTTTTGGGAAGAGTCATATATTTCACACCCTGAAATAGAATCTAATTAATCTAGATGCTAGAAGGTGCCATAATTCCGTGGTCCTAAGCGAATGGCATATAGGCCTGATAGCAAAGTACTATATTTGGAGTAAAAACAAACCAACATGCAACTTCTAACATCAAGAGACCTTAGTCAGTTTAGACTCCATTTTGAATTAAACATTTATAAAAACCAGAGTTACAGTTTTTATGATGGCATGCACATACCTAGATCACGTAATTTTCACAACTTCTGTGCAGTTTTGTTGACTTTCCGTTTACTTAAACAATACTACCATCCATTGAACACACTGTATTTCTATCGCTCATGATCTCGTTTTCATTCTTGTCAAAAATGAAATATGCCGCTACCTTGACTTAAGTCTACATTGGTGACAAAATCGTGGCCTGGCGTGCTTTTTGACAAGAGAAACTAGGTAGCTTGCTTGCTTTTAACACACGTGGATAATTGATCTGCCAATTGATGTGTGGTTATTCAAATTTGCCAAAGCCTATGTACTAAAGCACTGAATATTTGAGAACCCAAATGTACTTCTTATTTCCCCAGGTGTTCACCATGCTCACCAGCTTTGTGGATGGAATATTCTGTTGCTTTAAAGGGAAGTCTACTAACGTTGTGGTCCCTATTGAGTCGACCGAGCCCACCGATGGTTTTGAATTTGTTGAGGTAAAGCCAGGAAGGGTTCTGAGAGTTCGGCATATTATCCCAGACAGACCAGTGGTTGAGGAGGCAGGGACTGGGGAAGGGGGTTCGGTCAGCTGCAAGCGCAAAATCTTAGTGTACCGAAATGGACAGCTTCTGATTGAGAACATCGATGAAGCCACCCATCCAGAGTTGGTCCGCTATCAGAATGGAGACAACAATATGGATACGGATGTTTCCAATTGTGAGGCTCCCCCAGCAGCCCAGGCTTCTGAGCCCACACCGGGGTCTGCGACCGCAGGACAAGCTACGGATAGCAAACCTGCACTTCAGCAGGATCTGCAGCAAGTACAGCGCAGACGGCGCAAACCCAAACGCTCCATTGTGATTGACTGTGAGCGGAAGATCACATGCTGCAAAGGTACTCACCCTGACGTGGCCTTGTTTTTCATTCATGGAGTCGGGGGGTCGTTGGATATCTGGGGAAGCCAACTGGACTATTTCTCCCAACTTGGTTACGAGGTCATTGCCCCAGACTTGGTTGGCCATGGTGCAAGTTCAGCTCCTCAGATTCCCGCTGCCTATACCTTTTACGCTTTGGCTGAGGATATTAGGATCATCTTCAAGCGATATGCAAAGAAGCGGAATATTTTAGTAGGACACTCGTATGGGTAAGGAAATGTATGCCTTTGCCTGATAAATGCAGATAAATTTCCTTACTTTATTTAGTATTGTCTTTCTTGTCTTGCAGTGTCTCGTTTTGTACCTTCCTGGCTCATGAGTATCCGGAACAAGTTCATAAAGTTGTGATGATTAACGGTGGAGGTCCAACAGCACTCGAGCCCAGTCTTTGCTCTGTCTTCAACTTGCCCACATTTGTCCTTAATTTCCTGTCCCCGTGCCTCACCTGGAGCTTTCTCATGTAAGAATAATGGTCCACAGGACACATGTGCACTACCTTGTTCATTTAATTCAATAGTTTTAACTAAAGCCTGGATTATACTACACAAATGTTTCCCCCCGATTTACAGTCTGGACAAGATGACACTAATTGCCAAAAGTCTGAACCAGTCTGTAGATTTAAGTTAACAGAGTTCAAACAAAATTGTTGCGTATGATGGGCACAGACTCAAGTTTGTCGGGGTCTGTGACCATCTACCAGAGGTCTTCAATCCTGCTCTTGTGGACCCACTGTCCTGCAAAGGTGTTTGATTAGGGTTGTAGCTAAACTCTGCAGGACAGTGGGTTGAAGTATTTCATTAAACAAGTAAATTATTAAATTTGTTAACTTAAACCTGCAGACTGGCTCTGACTTTTGCAATTAGTGGGCTGTAAATTGAGGCAAAAGTTGTATAGCATATTCCAGCCTTTTAATTACAAAGTTACTCAAAGTTAGTAAAATATCTAAAGTGGACTATTGAAATAAAGTATCCCATTTGTGGGATATACTTGCCTTGCCTTTATCTAATAAAAGATGCCTTTTCTGTCATCAAGGGCTGGTTTTGCCCATCAGGGAACGAGAGAAAAGAAACTACTTAAAGAGAACAATGCCTTCAACGTGTCTTCCTTCGTTCTACGGTCCATGATGAGTGGACAGTACTGGCCGGAGGGTGACGAGGTTTACCATGCTGAAATCACAGTGCCTGTTCTGCTGGTTCACGGCATGTACGACAAGTTTGTACCAGTACAAGAGGACCAACGTATGGCAGAGGTACAATCATTTTACGTTCCAAGCTTAGAGCTTTGTAGTTGTTTATTTGGCTCAATCCTCGAGGGATTTCTGTGCGAGTTTTAGTGGCCCTTGAACACACATTTTGTTGTGCACAAACATATTCACTGTGTTCACTTTCTTGTAGATCCTATTGCTGGGGTTCCTGAAGATCATAGATGATGGAAGTCACATGGTCATGATGGAGTGCCCTGATGTAGTTAATACTCTCTTACATGAATTCTTCCTGTGGCAGCCAGCAACCGCCTCAAACCCCAAGCAGGAATCAGCCCCCACAAAGACCACCACTACCAAACCTCCAGAGGACACGAGACCAAAAACAGCCCCCAAGTCACCATCCAAATCTCAACCAGACTTGATAAGACCAACAACTGCACCAAGAAGCGCCAATACTGGGGCAGAGGCTACAGTGGACATCAGATCTAAAGGCATGAAATAGCTTGTCTACCTATGCACAAGTGATGGTATACACTTAAAAGTGTTCAGTTTGCTCTGTTCTTGCATGTGGGCCAAATGTAATGTAACTTTTTGAATGTATGACGTCATTGTTTATTTACCAGTTGGTGTATGACTGCAGTAAACCGATTTAAGGAACCGCTCAGATGGATGTTTGTCCTAGAGAAGAATGAGTTTTTACTTGCTTTTATTTGAGACTGAATATCCCTAGAGGTTTTTATTTGAATATACATATATTTACACATAATGCCAGCCCATTCAAATGAATAATTTGCAGTCTCTGGGATATGTAAATAAGATAAAATGTGCTATGATATTGTCAGCACAAAAGTGATAATCTCAAGGTGAAAAATTATTCAAAATCCTGTGATTTAACAGTGCAATACTGTGATCTATTGTATTTATTTCAGGCTATTACTAGCCTCTTATTTTATTTGACTAACATCAGATGATGTCCATTTTGGAGTTATTCAGCTGTGGTGAACAGCAGAATATTGTTCTGGCCATGTGAAAAGCAGTTTTTTTAACATTAGTTTAGTCTTTTTATGTTGAAATTACTCTAGCCCTGTCATTGAAAATGTTAAAAAAGGGTGGTCTAAAATAAAAAGCTTGATCTGCTTTTGCCTCACATTCTTAGATATTACCTACTAAACAGTTCATATACTTTTAATATGAAGCACAAACGCTCACTTTTATAATAGGCTATCTAATGTATTCACAGGGTTTCTGCAGGTTTTATGGTCAAGTGGTGAAAAACAATAATTGAACACCATATGTAAGTATATTGTGTAAATGTTTTGCATTAACACTTCAAAGTTTGAATATGAAACTTCCAATTGATCTACATTACTTTTCAATACATTTCACACAAAAACGTTTATGGTTTGAATACTTCTGCTCTAAACAACTAGAATATGGAAATAACTTTTACCTTCTCATCACTATAAAAAAAGTGAATCTGTATTTTTGACTTGTTTTCTAGTACAAACTTCTAAAGATTCTTAAATCAAGATATTTACCTGACAAGCAAAAGTGTCTTTATGAGAAATGTATCAAAATGAATCAAGTCTACGATTAAAACAAAGATTTGCAAAACAACAACATTCATTTCAAAGGAAAAACAAGTTTTCAGACCCCATGTTGTTTTAAGCATACTTTGTTATTTGCTCGATTTCTCAGACTTAAGGATGTTTAGATATCTGTTCAAAAAAATTATGTAATATTTAATATAACCATGTATATAAGACTTTTAAGGTCTTTTATACTTAAGTTGTGAAAGTACCTGCATAAACCCCGAGTGAAAGAAGTGAAAGTTTACATTTCAGGTTAAACATCAGGTGCATGAAATGCAAAAAACTAAGAAATTCAATCATTATTAAAAAAGAAAAATTGAATTAGTGTCTCATTTTCAAATATGGTCACCTTTGAAGACAAAAACAATGATGCAGAGCAATTAAACTATTTTTTTGCATAAATCTGAGAGATGACCTGCAGCCTAGATTCACAGGCACACAAATGAAAAAGCAGAGAATTTTCAGCATGTAAATGAACCACAATGGCAAGCAAGATGAGCCGATATAAAGAAAAAGACAAAGTCAGAGGCTATTTTGGAGGCTTTTATTTACATACTCAACTTTTTACTTCAGAGGAATGAAGCGGGAAGAATGAGTGGCTCCAATACCTGGACGACCGTGTTTAACAGGCTTGTATGTGATGGAGAACTCTCCAAGGTAATGACCAATCATCTCAGGCTGAAAAGAGAAAATTACACAAATCATAAGCCATCAAAAATCACTGCGTATTCATTCTTTATTAAAAACATCAGTCATATTTAGAGGTTTAGTGGGACACTGAGTCCTTGACGTTACAGCAAAGCCACAAAAAAACAGCACTGACACGAGCATTTTAACCGCATGCTTCATCCCTACCTTGATTTCAACCTGGTTGAAGGTCTTGCCGTTGTACACGCCGACCATGGATCCAACCATCTCCGGCAGGATGACCATGTCTCTCAGGTGAGTCTTCACCACCTCTGGTTTCTCCATAGGAGGTGCCTCCTTCTTGGCCTTACGGAGGCGCTTGAGGAGAGACTGCTGCTTCCTCCTGAGGCCACGGTTCAGCCTCCTCCTCTGTCTGGCACAGTAGAGCTGCATCAGCTGCTCGCTGAGGAACACACACATCCTGGCTTAATCAACATTTCTACACAAGCAGCATCAGATCATTGATGACAAAGCCTTCATTCACAAGGTCGGCTTAATAAGCAAGATTGTTGAAGTTCAGGTCTCAATAATGAAACTAGGGCTGCACGATTTTGAATGTGATATTGTGTAGTTTATTAAATGCCGCTCCATCTGAAAGCACGTGATGGAGATTTACTACTAATAACAGAACAGGCTTTACTGATGAGATGTGCATGACAATCGTATGTGATTTATCGTGCAGCCCTAAATGAAACGCATGTTTAAAAAACAAGAACGCTTGAGCTGATTAATCACATTTATTGGTTCCAGTCTGTCACAAAAAAAATGAGATTTGAGATGTGATATAATTTTATTATTATTATGATTAATAGTTTTATATTTAATTAATTCCCAAAATATTGTCATTACAAGTGATACTGACTACATTTATGTCTACAAATGAAGGTCTGAAAAGTTAAAGTCATAGCAATAAATATCACACGAAAAACAAAACAATCTTAGTGTTTAATAGTTTCCCAATACAAATCCCTCAGACAGATTATATGAAATATGAACAAAATTACTCAAGTTTATGCTTAAAACAAGAACACATATCTGTCCATATGGAATTAAATCTTGTTAATTAAGTTTTTTTTTTAACCGGCAGATATTTGTTTTTTTACCATAAACTCACTTCATTTTGTACACATCATTTAACTTCTCTAGTGTCTGTAGGCATTTGCACTGGAAAACAAGTCAAACATACTGATTAATAACATAAAGAAGGTATGGTAATGAGCTATCAGAATGTAAGGTAAGTTATTTCCATATTCTAGTGGCTTGGAAAAGCAATGGAGGTCTGTATTTTCACATTTTAAACCATTGCAAATAGACATTTATTAACATGTGTTACTTCAATTCAATCTTTAATTTGACACCAGTCATTAAAAAGTCCAATATTTACCTATAAAACAGATCAGCGCGAATATGTTGTTTTCCTCACAAGAATGTAACATTATGAAACACGGCCCGAGTAATTTCCACCGCCATTGCCATTTTGAGTAACTACCCCTCGCTTCTCTCCTCACTCACACATCCACTGAACACCTTCACACGAGAGGTTAGACTCACTAGGACATGTCCAGCAGCTGGTCCAGATCCACACCTCTGTAGGTGAATTTCCTGAAGGTACGCTTCTTCTTCTGGTCAACTTCGGCCTGTGTGAAACACAACCCCCGTCAGCATTGATAGACCTGTACTTAACTCATAGCGTGTTACATAATAAAATAAATACATTCCTACTTAATCTCAAGTTAAAGATACGCAGCGACTTCAGAGTAAACTTGAGAATCCATCACGCTTGATTTATAACTACAGCGCGGACCTGAAGCCGCTAATCGTACGAACAGCTCTATAAACATTTGTCTCAGGTGAAAAATAATGGCCTGAAAGCGTGCATCAATTCTTTAGTAAGCTTTATTCATATTTCCTACTCCGATGTGCTTCATATTTACAGTCGATTCGTTCGGATTATTGTAGATTTGCTATTCACAAATGAGAAATGAACCTACCATCTTGAGAGACTCCCGGAAAAGGAAGACAGCAGGAGAGACGCGGTAATATCGCGAGAGTTCAGAGAATATTTATGAGGAGTTTCGTAAGTCGCCGACTAGCGGAGAGGAGGAGGAAGGAATTATTTTACTTCGACATCAAATGATGAGGTTTTAGTTAGGGAAAATTAACGAGTTTTTAATTAACTGATCGGTTTCACACAACGCACTAAATGCTGTGTGGCACTGTGTAGGTCAGTAGGGTTTTCTTTGGTAAAGAAAATAAGACTTTAATTTGGCATGGATGCGTTATATTAAACAAAAGTGACAGTTAAGACATTTATAGTTTACAATTTTCTCAATTGCTTTGGCTCAATTCTCAAATTATTTTTTTCTCTCGAAACAATAAGTTCAGATTTCTGAACAATTAGCTTCTTGTTCACATCAGATTGGAATTTCTTATTGATTTGAGCAAATTGCAAATACTTTGGCATGTGTGCAAACAGTAAGTACAATTTTCTGCAGTTTGTACAACAACTAATTGCATGGAGTCGATTCAAACTCTTCACAACTTCTCAATCATTTTTCATCGTGTAAGCCATCACATTCGAAACGATCCATTCAATTATCAAAAATGTCTGTACATGCATGCATATTCCTTACATATCTGACATTGATATTGTTTGTAATGTCTGCTAAATTGGCAAATGTCCTCTAATTGCAATACAATTTGAATCAACCATTTAACCAATCAAGTTTAGGAGCATATATATGTAGATCATAGATCACAAGATCAGATGTCTCTGTTGATGCCATGAATGCTGCATGTGAGGACATCACAGCTGATCATTGCAGGGGATGTGTGCGGCATTCAAGGAGATTTCTTACCCGCTGCGTGGCAATGGAAAACATCAGATGTGATGTTGATCAAAATCTTTGGCCTGACCAACAAGAGCGGCAGGATGTCCACCAACAATTTTTTTCATGGATGTTATTTTGTATTTTTGTGTATTTGTGGTAACATTAGAAATATGAAATGTACAGTAATTGGACAAGCAAGATTTCATTTTACATGTAATACATTAGCAAAAAATAAATGTACTGTATAAATACAGTTTTTACTGTCCCACCCCAATCAACTGTATGTTTCTCTGCACAAAGTGTTGTGAACACCTTTAAATATTGCAAGGCCAAAACAAGTCCGGGCCCAGACAACATTGGCAGCCGTGTTCTTTCTTGTTGTGCAGAACAGCTAGGCCCTATTTTTACTTATATTTTTAATCAATCTATGTGCCAACAGAAGGTCCCTGACTTATGGAAACAGTCAACTATAGTCCCTGTTGCAAAAAATAGCCAAAGAAATAAATATAATAAATAAATAAAACTTCAAATAAATGCTTTTGTTTTTAACTTTTTCATCAAACCACGAAAAATGTATCATGGTTTCCACAAAAATATTAAAAAGCAAATACTCTTGATTTAAATTTATGATTTAGCTACCTTCTATTGGCCTTTATGAAAATATGAGTAGGCCTACATATGTATTTACACATAATATATGTAGTTTAAACATAATTTGAATAGGTAGCCTATTATGCATTCAGCATTCATGATTTCAAATTGTGAAAATAAATACAATATTCATAGCAAACTCGGGGAAGATAAATATGATTAAAAGCGTAAAGACCACCTGAGACGTATACTTTCCCTTATACAATCCTGCAAAAATGTGTCATGGTTTCCAGTGATAGTCAGAAATGTTTCTTGAGCAGCAAATCATCATAATAATATGATTCTGAAGGATCATGTGACAGAAGACTGGAGTAATGATGCTGAAAATTCAGCTTTGATCACAGAAATAATTACATTTAAAAATGAATTCTAACAGAAACGTTATCTTACATTGAAATAATATTTTTTATCAAATAAATGCAGCCTTGCAAGCAAACTTGAACACAAAAATCTTACCAAACTCAAACTTTTACACAGTAAACTCAAGCCAAATTTCTGGTTCATAAGCTATTTGTTTATATAAATCATAATAATTACATTAAACTTGATGAAAATGTTAAATTTATGTATGCACATTTATATATAATTAATATATGTAGTTGACATAAAATACTTTTTGGCAGTTGATGTCCTGTAATCTCTTAGCTATTAGTATTAGAATTATTAATAGTTATTTATTCAGCATTATTATGCATTCGTGACCTCATATTGTTAGATTACATAAAATATTCATACTTATAGCTGCAAACCTAGTAAGGCCAAAAAGGTGTTAAAAACACTGTATAGATTCATGACATATTTGTCAATATTGGACTAGATCGTGTTTAAACAGACAGATGGAAAGTCTTGCGTTCATGTAAATTGAAAACAATCAAAACATCACCTCAATGAATCTGCACAACATGTTTTATTTAAATCATTTATTTCAAATAAACTCTCATTTTTGTGTTTTTTCTTTTTTGCATAAGTGCAAAGTGCACAAACAGCCACCTGAGGGAAGTCTACATCCTTAAATAAAAAACAAGAAAAGCGCACATATATTAGTACAAAATTCTTTAAAAAATTGCACAGTTTAGGTGTATAATACACATTTGTAATCTATTTCAAACTTAAATAAAATGGTAAAAGGCTCATAGAGTAAACAAAATTCACAAAATTGAAAATAAAAACATTTCCCCACTAATATAATTAAAGCTGAATAATTGGGAGACCCTGTCACTGCCATCTGTTCTGTGCTGATGTTTGACCAGACAATCCAAATCTATTGCTAAATACTTCAGTAGTTCTGTCCTACTACAAAATATAGAAGGTACGGTGGTCTCCTATTATTGGAGTAGAGCCCGTTCACAATTTACACACAATAAAACTCTTTTATTTGCTCCCGAATCCAGTTCTCGTGCTCAAAACGTCTGTATCCCTGACGATGTGTATTGCATTGGGGGTGGGAGAGTAGCTCAGCGCCGGTAGGGGTGGAAGCCCTGTACATTGTGGTTCTGTCCTCGTCCGAAGTTGCTGGCAGCCGGCTGGGCTCCTGATGAGGGTGCGGAGGGGGCTGCGGCGTACGAGGCAGTTTGCTGGCTGGGGTCTGCAAAGCTATGACCAAAAGCACTCAGGTCCTGCCCATAACCTGTCTCAACAGACATGAAAACATGGAACGTGATATTAAACACCAGTAAACTTGGAAGCGCCAGCATGCGACCAGGCTTTCTGGACATCTCTTGTAACCCCTCAGCATTTGATTGCATTTGCATGATTGTTCTCTTATCGAGACCAAGGCCACGTACACACCGCAGATAAATACAGTCGACACTTTTGGTAAGTCCAAAGTATGCTGTGACATTATTTTTTTACTTGTCTCCATGAAAAATTAACTTGTACTTTAATGTTTGTTTCCTTAAAGGGATAGTTCACCCAAAAGTGAAAATAGTCATCATTTACTCGCCCTCGAGTTGTTTCAAACCTGTACGAGTTTCATTATCCTACTGAACACAAGAGAAGAGATTTCGAAAAATGTTGGTAACCATACAGCTGACGGCAGCCATTTACTTCCAATGGAAAAAAATTAAATAACATGCAAAGTCAATAGCTACTGTCAACAACTTGATTTTTGGGTGAACTATCCCTTTAACAGATGAATTACTATTGATTCTACAAGTCTGTCCAAATTTATCACTGTAGCTGCACTGATCGATTTTATAGTGGTCGAAAGTAGTCTTTTTAGATGGTCTTTGACTTTCTAATTGAACATTAGGGGTAACTTTTTTAAAGACTATTTAACAAATGTAAATAAATATAGGCTTTATATGGATTTAAGGGGATGAGAAAAAGAACAAGACTAGTAATCTGGTCATTACTGATTTTAGTAATCCGAGCTGTTTGAAAATATTTTTTAATAGGCACCCATTTAGTCTTATTTGTATGGCTAGTAAAATTTGACACAAAAATTGAGTAGGCTACATCACTGAATATTACTGTTGGTCATGAACATTTATGTTATAAAAGATTTAGCTACTTACATCTTGCCTCACACTCTCTCGCCATTAAAAACTGAAGCATTGTGCTGGAATTCACTCTCTGTTATTATTAACAGTAAACATTGTCAAATATTGTTAAATATCACATACCATAATCACATTTATAAGTATTGGTAGGGACCCCTCAATGTCTATTGTGGTTACAGCTCAGCTTTTAAAAATAGAAAATTCTAAGTAGAATTCAAATAGATTGCACATTTCATCAAAGTCGTTATAGGAGCGTCTGGCGTAAATCTATCCTGCTTTTGGAGAACACTGGTTATATGATTTGCACTCTGCCCATGTAAAGGTAATTAAACTGGGATTTGTTCAAGTTGCTCAGATAACTGGTCATATTTGCATGTTTCGGACAGGAACTTGTGCTTAAATATTGAGAGCATATTGGAGCAGTTGTTTGAGGGGTTGACAGATACCCGCCACTCTATTTTAAAGTAGTACAGAGATATTTTTTATCAGTAATAACTTCTGCAGAGAAATTGGACAAGGTGTGAAATCGGAAGGCGCTCAGCTGTACACATATGCTAACTGTTTGCAGTAAAACTGAAGTATACTTTGGATTTACGAGTTCAGTCCCATTCTGTCCAATTTGATCATTCTACAAGCAAATTCACTCCTGAAAAATTCTATAGTGGTTTACTAATTTCCATGCGGTTAAAGATCTTGCTAATATTACTTTTGGTTGAAAATGGCTAACATGAGCAGATTAAACTGTTGGCATTCATTTTTATTTTAGTTGTGGTTATCGTAATCTGTTCACCCGCAGACCAATAATGAAGTGATTTCAGTCTTAAAAGAAGCTTTGCAGTGTGTATGCGGCCAAAGTATGTCCAATGCATCTAAAAAAGAAAGACTCGAAACATAATTAACCATACAGGAAACAAAAGTATGATGACAAACAGGTCATGAAAACAGATTTAAAGCAGTCTGGAAAAATTTAAACAAACACCAAAGGCAGAAATGCATTTTGGAGAGAGTTTATTCCAAAGTCTCTAGATGAAAGTGAAACGCTAGACTACAGTAACACAAATGAAGAGAAATGGATTACTTTTAGGAGTTGAGTAAAGAATTGAATTGCCAGCGGTCGCCGAATCCGGACAGATTTGTTCAGCCGTGTTTATCACACGCTGCATGAGGGGCACAAAATCCACAGAAAACCCAGCAGAGACAATATTAGATCATCCTTTTGGCAGCAAAGCAATGCAGTGATGGGGAAAAAGAACATCTGAAGCAAGCCGTCAGTTTTGTTCATATAATAAACTACAGCTACAAACCATACGAGTTTCAATACTGAGAGATTCAGATCAACAAACACAAACACGGATTCATTGTATTTCATTCAAACCCTCTGAATGACATGTAGCTGTACTTTAGTATATCCCATGAGAAAAAGAAGAGATTGATGTAGAATATGCATAAACGGCATATGCATATTGTACATGGGATGCATGAGAAACAGAACCGAAGCCTTATGGGTCCACAGGCTGATGTTTGTTCTAATGGGTTTAAGTGATTGTAGGATGCAGTTGCTCACCTACCTGTGCTATATCCCTGCTCTTCCTGTACATAAGTGTGAGAAGGACGCGTTGGTCCGTAGGCAGAAGGGTCCTGAGGATAGTTACCCAAGCCTAGCAGGGAGATGAGGAGACCAGGTTGACTCGACCCAAAGAGAGTCTAACTTAACTTCTACCTTACAGCTCCTAACCAGATGAACCCTGCCCTCTCCTGCTCTCAGGGCTCATGCACAGAACATGTGGATGGATCTGCCCCACGCCGTTTCTAGATGAGTATGCTTATCAGGCTGCTCGGCCATCACGGTGCTGATGAATGGAAGCAAAGCGGAGGCGTGACACACAGCGGCTGATGAGACTGTCTTGTAAGACCACCCATACATACATCCAGCCCACACAGACAGCCTGACCCCTTGCTAACAGCCCTTTATGTACGGCAAAGAAAAGTGATGGGTCTAAATCGGGCTCGAAGACTTAATCCTTGATTGTTCTGGCATTACATTCTTTTAAAATTATTGTTGTTTATTACGCCCCAAATTACTCTATATTTTTAGTATCGATTCTGGTGTAAAGCCATACATTTTTACCCAGAGCCGTTCCTCCCTATACGCAGAAAACGCACACCAGGGGGCCCCCTTGCTCATGAAGGATAATTTATTGTAACGCAGTGCTGTTGCCCTTTCTACGTAAAAATCAGTCAAATCATGTAACGTGAATGTTGTAAAGTCTCTTGCTCGAGACTAAAAAAAACGAGTTGAAAGCATTGAGACGGAGTAAAACACGGACAAATGCGTTTCATTTATTCATTCTTAACCACTCGAATTTTGTGATATTAACACTGGTGACAAGAATTATGAAATTTCTATGGTATCAAAAATGTCGATATCATAAAGACCTTATTTAAAGCAAAAATGACTATTTTGTTGTATATATCGATAACGTGAAATAAAATTACTCATATCGTGATAAGATTTTGGTCATATAGCCCACCCCTACTGTCAGACTGAAACGAATGTAAGCCTGACATTATAACTAAACCTGTATATTTGGTGAAGTAAGACCGGTGCTTGCACATGAAAAACTCACCAGAACATCACTAGACAGCTGCTGGTGGCAAAGTATGTGGTGATCTGGGCAGTTGCTAGGAAGTTGTTAAGAATGGTTGCTAAAGTATACGACTGCTAAGGTGTTCTGGGTGGTTGCTAAGATGTTGCTATGTGATTGGTACAGTGATCTGAAAGGTTGCCAGGATGTTATACAGTTGCAAAGATGAGAGTTGTTGATAGTAGTTGCAGTGCAGTTGCTAGGTTGTTCTTTAAGGTTTCTAAGGTAGTTGTTAATTGGTTCTAAGATGTTCAAGGACTTTGTTGGGTGTTCTGAGTGGTTGCTAGGACATTACCAGGGTGCTAGGATATTGCTATGTGGTTATGAAGATGTTCTGAGTGACTGTAATGCTTTGCTGTGAGGTTGTTATGGTGTTCTGGGTGGTTGCTAGGACATTACCAGGGTGCTAGGATATTGCTATGTGGTTACGAAAATGTTCTGAGTGACTGTAATGCTTTGCTGTGAGGTTGTTATGGTGTTCTGGGTGGTTGCTAGGACATTACCAGGGTGCTAGGATATTGCTATGTGGTTACGAAAATGTTCTGAGTGACTGTAATGCTTTGCTGTGAGGTTGTTATGGTGTTCTGGGTGGTTGCTAGGACATTACCAGGGTGCTAGGATATTGCTATGTGGTTACGAAAATGTTCTGAGTGACTGTAATGCTTTGCTGTGAGGTTGTTATGGTGTTCTGGGTGGTTGCTGAAGGACATGATTTTGAAAGTGTTGTTGGGTTGTTGTTATGTTGCTGTATAGTTGCAAAGGTTAGACTGGTTGGTAATGAGTTGCTAGAGTGTTCTGGATGGTTTCTTAATAATGTGGTTACTAAGATGTTCTGAGTGGTTGCTAGGACCTGGTCGCTACTGTGTTATATGTGGTTGCTTGATTATACAAATGGTAAAGTGTTCTGGGTGGTTGGTGGACGTTGCTATGTGATTGGTAGGGTGATCTGGGTGGTTGCTAGCATGTTATGCAGCTGCAATAATGAAAGTGGATGTTTACGAGTTGCTATGCAGTTACTGGGGTTTTGGTGGCTGCTAAGGTATTCAGTTTTCTAAGGTGTTCGGGTTGGTTGCTAGGACATTGTTCTGCAGTTGTGAAGATGTTCTGAGTGTTTTTTTTAGCATTTTGCTTTTGCTGTCTCTTGCTAAGTATACAGCTGCTAAAATGTTCTGGGTGGTTGCTAAGATGTTGCTATGTGGTCGGTAGGCTGATCTGGGAGGTTGCCAGGATGCTATGTGGTTGCAAAGATGTGAGTTGTTAGTTGAGTTGCAATGCAATTGCTAGGTTGTTGTTGAAGGTTGAAAAGTGGTTGTCTAGGACATTGCTAGGGTGTTTTAGGTGGTTTCTAGGATATTGCTGTACAGTAGCTAAAGTATTCTATGTGGTTAATTATACAACTGGTAAAGTGTTCTGGGTGGCTGGTTGAACATCGCTATGTGGTTGGTAAGATGATCTGGATGGATGCTAGGGTAAGATCGTTGTTAGCGAGTTTCTAAGTTGTTCTAAGTGGTCATTCTAAGTTGTTGCTAGGACATTGATAGGGTGTTTTGGGTAGTTATTAGCATTTTGCTGTGTGGTTGCTATATACAATGAATAAAATTGCTAAGGTGTCCTGGGTGGTTGCTAGGACACTGCTATGTATTCAGTAAGATAATCTGGGTGTTTGCCAGAATGTTGTTATGCAGCTGTAAAGATGATAGTGCCTGTTAGAGAGTTGCTTTGTAATTACCGGGGTGTTCTTGATGGTTGCTGAAGTATTCATTTGGTAAGGTGTTTTGACAGGTTGCTAGCGTTGCTAGGGTGTTTTGAGTGGTTGCTAAGATGTTCTGAGTTGTTGTTAGCATTTTGCTGTGCAGTTGCTAGGGTGTGCTGGGTGTTGCTAAAGTACGTTTCCTGTAGTGTTCTGGGTGATTGCTAGAATGTTTCTATGGGATTGCTAATATGTTGTGCATGATGGTTAGCGTTTTGCTATGCTGCTGTTGATAAAGCATGATTGCTAATGGAATCTGCATGGTTGCCAAAATGTTGCTATGTGGTTGGTAAGGTGATGCGGGAAGGTTGTTATAGCAAGTTGCTATGTAGTTGCTTGGGTGTTCTTTAAGTTATTCAGTTCCTAAGGTGTTCCATTGGTTGTTAGCATGTTGCTAAAGTATATTTACATGTACACATTTAGCAGACGCTTTTATCCAAAGCGACTTACAGTGCATTCAGGCTATACATTTTTTACAGTATGTGTGTTCCCTGGGAATTGAACCCACAACCCTTTGCGCTGCTAATGCAATGCTCTACCACTGAGCCACAGGAACATATATGACAGGAAAGTATATGATATCTTGCGTGATCTGGGTGAATGCTATGGTGTCCTTGGCGTTTTCTTAAGTATGTATTTGTTAAGGTGTTCTAAATGGTTGCTAGGGTGTTGTTGTTTTTTTTTTTTTACGCTAGTTAGTGCTATGGCCGATTTTCTGTGCCTAGATATGGATCTGTTCACCCCAAAATGAAAGTTCTGTCATCATTTATTAACTTTCATGTCATTCCAAACCTGTATGGAACGTTAAAGAAGATATTGAGAGAAATTCCAAAAGGTGTTTTCATACAAAAAGCAGTTTGGTTACCAATATTCTTCAGAATATCTTCTTTTGGCTTCTGCAGGGTTTGTAATTAAATTAAGGTGAGTTAATGATGACAGAATTTGATAGGAGGCATCATTCAGGTTTGTGTAGCACAAACGGAACAGAATGAATAATGTGGCGAATTATAATACTTAGGGTTGGAGGTTTGTTGTAGTAATGATTGCTACAGTAACACCAGCTTCACCACTAAATGTACCGCGTACCACAGCTTGCCGGCCTCCAGATGCTTTTAGCTCTGGTTGCTTCTATGAACCAGGGGTCTATGGCTATTTCTGTAGGGCCAGCTCTATTTTCTATTGTCTAATCTATGGATGGTTCAGATTCCTGTACTGTGTCGCCACCTGCACCAAGAGGCATTCTTTGTATATCTTATACTTGATGAAAGTCCGAAGTCACTTAAATCTCACATGCACTGCAACTTTTTCCCATCGGCACCACCACCATCCAATGCTGCTACATCTACAGATGAAAACCCTTGTCTGCGTTAGGATGAAGCGTCATCTGGTCAAAAGCAGCATTGCAGTACAGGATGATCTAATTCACACATACCACTGGATAAACCCCCACAGACCGCATATGTCTTGATTGAGGGTAAATAAATTGAGGGTCTGTGTGAAAGCGTGTGTATGTGATGTCATCATGCCCGTTCAGCTGTGTGAACAGGAAGCAGAACCCCTGTGATGGGCTACAGCACATCTGCAGTGGTTTGGTGCCACGGTTTAGTGTGCTCTTACCATACTGGCTGTAGGAGAAGTCTGGCTGTGCTGGGGCGGCTTTGCTCGGGTCCTGAGAGGGAGTTGTCGCAGGGGCAAAACCTAAAGGGCCTGCGCCAGGCGTGGCGGGAGGGGGAGGCAATCCCTGTGCTACAAACTGGTCACCTTGAGGTGTACCAAAGCTATATCCTATGTTGAAAAAAAAGAAAAATAATGCAGGAATATATATCATGTGGTTGAGTAGAGTCTTTAGGTCATATATAGAAATGACACTGCAAAAAACATTGAAACTTTCACTTACCAAACTGAGGTTGCGTGCTAAAGCCCTGCTGGGGGTATCCTTGAGGTGCCCCAAATCCCCCTGTATGTGGTGCTGTAACTATAAATGCATTAAATGGAGAAGGAGGTTGTGCGGGTACCCCACGGCCAGCAGATAAAGGAGGTCCATACCCACCTGAAACAGAGGATCACATTTTAGTCAAAACTCACTCAAACACCAAGTTTGATGCAACCGAACAATTATAATTATAATTTATAATTACAAAATATTAAATTATATGTAATTACTTTAATTATAAAACTACACACACCAAATACCAAACTTTTTGCAATGTAATTTAACTGAAAAAATTGTACAACATACAAACAATATATGTAAAATATTAATAAAATAATAAATATATTATTTCTAAAAATCTATAAATTATGTGTATGAAAATATATTAATTATTTTAAATGTTCATATATATATGTGTGTGTGTGTGTACTCTAAAGTTTAAAAGTTTGGGTTCAGTTTATTTATGAATAGAATATTAATTAATTAGTGTAAACTGTTATAATGTAATTAAAACAATTGTTTATTCAGCAAAACTGTATTAAATTGATCAAAAATTATTTTCAGAAAAATTACATTTAAAATAAATGCTGTTCTTTTGAATTAGAACAATTCTAAAAATATATATCATGTTTTCCACGATATTATTAAGCAGCACAACTGTTTTGAATATTAAGAAATAATAAAAATGTTTGCCATATCAGCATATTAGAATGATTTTTGAAGGATCATGTGACACTGAAGAGAAATTATGCTGAAAATTCAGCTTTGATCACAGGAATAAACTACATTTTTTAATATATTGAAAATGGAACAGTTATTTTAAAGTGTAGTATTATTTCACAATATTACTGTTTTTTAACAGCAGTGTAAATATAAAGTATATTCAGGGACATTGTGTGAATAGGCCTTTTAGTGATCCTTTTAGTTCAAATGCCAAAAAGTAATAATCGAAAAAAAAAAACATACCAAGAGGTTGACCTGTAGACACCCAAACACCTGGAACAAAAAACAAAAAAACGACTCACAAACATTACTAGACCATGACATTATGAACTGAATCAGAACTGTACGTCAAACAAGGGCAAAACCAGAACATGTTCATGTACATGTTTTATTTCTGGATTCATGCCAGGCAGTGCAGGCTTATTTCGGCAAGATCTATGTAACCCCCTCACTCTGGACAAACCCAGTGTGGTTTAGCCAGATGGCACAAACGGCGCAGACTGACCTACAGCAAAGCGTGACTGATACCAGTTGTCTCTTAGAATCATTTTTCAGGTTGGGACGTGTTACGCTCCCGCTGCTTTCTGGCCCACCGTGTCACTCACCCTGAGGCCCGTAGCTCTGCTGCCAGCTCGGAGCCGGTTGTGCTGCCCAGCCATTGGCTGTGCTTATAATGGCTCGGGGCCCCCACTGATTGGCTCCCAGCTGACTGGGGGCGGGAGCTTTGTTATCCCGTGGCTCCGCCTTCTTCACTTCAACCTGCACAAAGGACAAGAGGTCGTAACTAGCGAGAGGAGAATCAACATACTGCCTACCTCCCCCACTCACCTATCAGAAACTTTAGCCTTCACCTCAGAAAAGATACTCTTACTTAGGCCAAATACATGACCGTAGTCCAGATGGAATGGAATATACTTGGTCTCTTTTATTGGATAACTTTTTAAACCAATGTTTCTGAGGTACTTGGGTATAAAAAGGACATTTAAGTCTGCTCAAGAGGTCAGATCAAGGAGATCGAGTTCTGCGTAAACTTGAGAATATAAACTTTCATGACCACAGACGTACCTGAGAAACACCATTCCTTCATATATCTTACATCTCAGCTCTTCTAAGTAGTTATAAACTGCTGATAGAAAATTAAGACTTACCTCCCCCTGGCAAATGCTTAAGAACCTCAGTTTAGATGTGACAATAGAAATATAAGGGTCAAAGGTGTTTAAATGTATGATAAACTAATTGTACCAAATAATTAACATGCAGATAATAAAAATGGAGAGACAAAAGTCTAATCAGAGAGGAATCTTCATACTGTGTCAAACATGAAATTAATATACATTTTCTGCAGAAAATTAACAAGCAAAATGCTGTTTGCTTATGCTGCTAAGGTGTTTTTGCCAAGGTTTGGCTAAGCGGTTGCTAAGGTTTTCTTGTTTTTAGTGCACGTTTATGTGGATGCTTACAGGGCCAAATCAAAAGATCTCACCCTAAAGACTCTGCAATGTTCTGTTCTCTAGGGACCGTCTATTAAAGTTGCAATGTAACGGTAGTAGTGACCAATTTTTCTTCTGTATTGTGACATGCATTCGAATTAATAATCCATTGGTATTCCATTGGTATTGATACATCCATTGGTTGGATGCCCGGGTGTGTCTCACTCGTCCTTAAAAGTGAAGCTGCGGGCTCTTTGATCGCTCTCTGGTGGCTGGACTTCAGTACTCCATGTAAACAAATGGGAATTCAGTCAAAATAAAAAACTAAAAAATACAATTTTGAAATATGGTTTTGTTCACATTTAAGATAGTTGTTATCATGCTGATATATGTTCAATTTTGTGATAAGTTTGATTTTAGCTAGTAATTTGATGCTATAAAAACGGGGCGTGTCGTTATGGCTGATTGGGTCTGTGGGAGTTTGGGCGGGAGTCTGATTCCGCGGCTCCACCTCGCAACACTATTGCGCAGACTCTGGCTCCAAACGAATCTCTGCTGCACAGAATTGGGCTCCAAACGAATCTCTACTGCGCAGACTCGAGCTCCAAATGACGTAATTTACTCAAGATGGCAGCAGCCATACTGAGATGTATTCGCTTGCATGAATGCAACTTGCATGGTTTGCTCAGATTTAGTCTCAGCAAACAGCGCAAACGACTGTGTGAAAGAAAACAGACTAGCTGTATTACACTTTCATTTTAGCAGAATATGTCAATAGAGATCACTTGCATGTTTACCTGTGTTTTTCCCCGGTAATATAGAGAGATGCATGCACATGGTTGGGAAGGTTAAGTAAACCACTAAGGTAGAAAATGTATTGATTTATGAAAAAAGCTTTGATTGGGGGATTTAAGCTTTTGAAATCTGGCAACCGCAAAAGTGTGTTGCCAATGCAAAATTACACATGCCAATTTAAAATTAAATGTTATCAAACAACTATGCTTAATAAATCAAGAAAGGTAGAAATCGTGATCAGGATTAAAATACGATTCATTGTATGGACCCAAGTAATGCTTCTCTTAGCAATTACCACAAATTATATAATCCAATATATCCAATTAGGCGAATTACATTCTATTACCCGCCACTAAAAAAAATTAAAATGGACAAACGTGGTTTAACACACACAGGGAAGATTCACTCCAGTTAAAGTGGAGATCCAGAAATAGACCTGAGACTCTAAAGGGGGTGAGTTATTGGGGTCACCTTGCATCAAGAGCGAGAGACGATATTTTTCCGTTGGAAAGCAGCATAAATGTAACGACTCTCTTTTAGTCTCTCTCTCTCCTCCTCTCTCACTGTCGACCTAATTAGGTATCAGTTTGAGCGAGTGGTCTGCAACCCTCGCATCGTCAACACCCCCCCCCCACTCCCGCGGGCATCACCGCTCAGAGTGATGGGAGGCCTTGTGCAAGTCTTCGCATCCAACGGTAGAGCTGGGATTTGATACACAGTTTGATATGCTCCAGTTTCTAATTTTATAACATATGGCCCCACCTCCCTTAAAGCCCCAATGAAATAATGTCATGTGAAGAACAATAGCCCAGTTACCGTAGTACCTGATTCCTTCAGGAACACAGACCCAAGTCAAGGAGAACGTCGGCAGGCGAGAACAAACTCAATGTAGGACAAAAACTATGGAAATATTCTGGAGTCTTGAATGAACTTGCTGGAAGTGGTTTTTCACTTTAAATCAGCACACTGCAGTCATGACGGAGCAAGGAAACGCCTCGGGGGATAAAACGTAGAGACGGGCCCCTCCGCATTCTGGGCCTGCGCGAGGCTATTAGTCAACATGCTAGAGATATATTTTAAAAAAATGCAGATCAACCTCAAACCGGCCATGCTGGGAGTGATATTATACTAAGTGGAGCTGGTGAGGTGAGATAACACGTCATGAGACTTGTTCAGTCTTGTGCTATCCCTCGAAACAGACTAATACACCTAGGTATCAGACAATAATCTTTCCCTACAGAGATGTTAGCTACCCGCCCAAAGCCCGTTTTGAGTAGACTAACAGACACAGTATGGAGATTTGAATATTAAGGTCACTTAATTGAGATTTCTCTTTGCCTTCTGGGATAATATAGAATTCAAATAGTAAGTGACCTGACAGTAACAACCCGAAAAAAAAAAAAAAAATACCAACCGGTTCTTTAGGTGAGTGCTGATATAACAACTAATAATTTAAAGGTCACTTAGCATTTACATACAGTGATCATTTCTAATGTAAAAATAATAGATAAACAATCTAATAATTAGCTTTATTTGAATAATTATTCACTTTTATACAGCATTACAGCACCTAAAGGAGCGGTCCAAATGAACCAAGCCTTGGGCGACTAACATGGCCATAAATGTATGTAAAAATACATAAAATGTAACAAACAAATATTTTACAAACTTTTCCCACATTGGGAGATAAATAATGTTTTCAATAACGAGAAACAAACTCCCTCACACGTCAAATGTCCAAGTATTTGTTTATGCGTATGTTTGGTCGCCCAAGCTTTAGTTTCTGTTTTAGGGGAAAATAAAACTACAACTACACACTTTTTTGCCCATGATGTCGTGAAAATGCATGTTGACAGCCTGGTCCACTGATTGTTCGGCCTCGAAAGTAATAAATCCAAAACCTAGCCAACGACCAAAAGTCAACAGAGCAGCAGGGTGTTGGGACAGAACAGCTAGAAGAATATAAGAGTGGGGTGGGGGAACCTGAGGTTCAGATGACATCACGGCTCGAGTCACCAGGAAAGGTCACAGGTGGAGGCCCGAAAGGACAGAAGCGTTACGGATTATACTTTAACCCTGAACGTGTTTAATGAGTAACAACCGTAGACGGCATTCGATGACAAAAGTCAGGTCTTATGCAACCTCGACGGCACTGAAGGCGGATCTTTGTCAAATAATGGGTTTGATTTGTTTTCTGCCTTTTAAGTTTAATCCGAACCTCACTTTCATCACCACCCCAATCTTACACAACAAATGCGAGCAGCAACCACAATTATCAATGCATAACAAGAATGATCATTACAACTACAGGTTTTACTGTTTTTCTCAAAGCTTCCCAAAATGCTACAGTACTTTGGGCAAACCAAGAGAACGAAGATTGTAACACTGCAACAAAAGCACCACAAGGATATAAGGATATATGTGAAACATTTAATGCAGCCCAGTTTCTCGTGTGGCGTAAGCCTGGTTAATGCTCAATTTCAGAGATCTGCTGGGAGGCTCGAGGACAATGGAAAAGACGCAACCGTGTGCACCGATGCGTATAGGGGTCGTGCAGTCACAGAAATCAAAGTGGAGCACGATTCCAAGGTCACTTACGTGATAAGACAGAGCACAATCCTCCAGCAGCAGCTGAGTTTAGCTGTGCCAGATCCACCAGTGTGAACTAGTTTCCGTCAGATCAGATTACTGTGGCAGAATTGGGCTGCGAGAATCTCCACTTTGGGATCTAACCTGATTCCGATTGCACGTCCTTTGAGACCGAAGAGATCTGAGAATCCATACACTAAGTGGAGCAGAACCATCTGTCTAAATGAGGACTAAATATACTCATCCTGCCCTTCATCACCAGGCCTGGTTTCATTAAAGAAGAAAGTTATAGAGGCTTTTAAAAGTCAATTGAATGCGCTTTTGTCCCTTCTTATCAAAACTGACTAGTTGCAGCATCTGGGAAATATGTTATCCAGCAGGTCCCGTTTAGGGGCTGTTCACACTGGACCGCATCTGAACTCAATTTGAGCGGTGAATTTGCACTGCCGATACTTTGACAACTGGTGCCTCAAATTAGAGGAATTTAGAGACACAACTTCATGAAGAGGGTTTTGCAATGCTGAAAGTGCTGCACACTAATGTGCAGCACTCTTTGTGAACCTGTGTCTATAAATTAATTCCTATTTGCATTTGGACTAGTCAACTATCCTGAGCCATTGTAAAGTCCTGCATCCATAAAGCCAATGAGAACACAAACCTGACTTTAACAACTAGACGGTGTGTAATTACTCTATTATGAAGAATAAAATGCAAATAGAGACCATCTGCCACGCTGTACGCACTGAATCTCTCAACAGGAAGTGTTTTAGTCGATTTTAGTGAAAAGAAAGTCACTGCCTGTGGTAGAGCAAAAATTGAAGCATTAACCATGTTTACACCAGAGAAACAGGCTTAAGTGTGTTTCACACCAGGCCTTAATCTGTGTGGTGCCACTATCTGTATTGTATCCTACAAGAGAGAACAGACATATCTCAGGAAAAACGTTAATGCATTCAAACACTTGACAAGGAAAACGGACATAAAAAGAAATATAGAAAGGGCTTACTTAAATGTACTACACTGCAATAAACACGCATAGATCAATCAAATGTAAATGTTCATTATTAAAAAAAAACTTATTTAAATGTCTAAAGGTTAACAGAAATATGTTTTACGAAATGTAATAAGACAACTGCAAATGACAAACTATTCCACATTTACCCAACGAGAGTGAAATGTGAAAAGCAATTTAGGTTCGAACAGTAAAAGCAGTTCAGTTTCCTGGAAGACATGGAAGAACATGGGTTGAGTGAATGTAAATAATGCGCTGCAATCTTTTCCATAAACACAGAGTAAATTAGGATTTTTTTATTAAATTGTTGTTCTTTTTTTTGTCATTTTGATGGCTTTGTTTCTCATTTAGTTCTTCAGCTGGACCACGTCATGGCCAGTGTGTTATCAGCTGGTCTGAATATGTGCGGTTATGGAAAACAGGTACTGGATAGATAATAAAACAGTGGATCTATTGAACTTGAAAAGTGTCAGCCATACTGAATTACGCTGTTTTGAGATCTTAAAGGGATAGTTCACGCGCCCCTTGTCATGTTATTTAATTTTCCCAAGGAACACAAAAGTGGAAATTTTAGAAGAATTCTCACATTCTCTTTCTACAGTAGCAACCACCTAAGTCAAGCTCTAAAAAATATTAATATTGTTACCACTACATGCGACATACAAAAAAATGAAATTAGTTTAATTTTTCCAGGATTTTTGTGATCTATACAGCTTTAAACAGCCTCTCTTAAATGCAAGTCCCTTGTTATTTTCCAAAAAACACTGTTAAAAAGCAGTGCATATGAGTCAAGCATTATATGTTTTAAGTCTTGTTAACAGATTACATTTTAAGTACTTATTCACTCATAAACCTATTTAGCTGCATCTATTCAAACTCACATTCAGTTATGAAAAAAAAAACTAAAATACAAAGTAACTTCCATAATTTCTCCTTTTGTGTTCCACAGAAAAAATAACAACATACTGATTTGAATAGTAAAAAAATAGAAAATGTTCATCTTGGGGTGAACTGCTCCTTTAAGGCACAAGCAGATGTGCAAGACGCTGAACTGACTGTGCATGTTTGATGCAAATGTTTGTGTGTCATGTGGATGCTGCTGATTTGCCTTGCCACCATGCAAGAGTTGAGACACACCAAACCAAGCATCACACACATGAGAGGGGTGGATGGCTTGCGTGATGTTCTCTTCTCTTTGGGTCGGAATAGTTTGTCTTGCGCATGAGGTGAGAGAGAGACTGAATGAGAGCAAATATGAATGTGTGGATTACCTCGAGGCCTCTGTTTCTCTGCGTCATAGATCATTACCACCTCTGTGACCTTCAAAAGAGAGAACAGGACCCATGAAGGACGAAACGGACATAGAACACCATCATATATAAAACATATTACATACAGTGGGGTCCAAAGGTGTGATCAAATATTAAAAACAAGGGATTTAAAATCTGGGAGTACCAAATGTAAAATTAATATAAAGATATAAGGTTACGCACTTCTAGGTCACTTATCAATAAGCAAGTACATGGCCATGCAACCTTTTGGACTCCACTGTACCTGCTCATTTGCGCATCATTTAAACATCTTTATGGAATTGATTTAGTTATTAATAACACCTAAATAAAGAATAATGCTACATTTCTGCATCTGTGTCCATCTCACCACTCCAAATCTGCTGAAATAATCCCTGAGTTCAGCTTCGCCGCAATTATGAGGAATTCCACCCACAAATATCTTCTTAGATTTATTGCTGTCACTTTTGCTTCCTTTCTAAAACACACACACAAGAACAGAACATTTGAGTTAGGCAAAGACTGGACAATTGTAGCAATTATAGGGATAGTTCACCCAAAAATAAAAATGAAGCCATTGATTTACTCAACCTCAAGCTATCCCAGGTGCATATGATTGTATTTTTTCAGACGAATACAATCAGAGTTATATTAGAAAATGTCCTGGCTCTTCCAAGCTTTATAATGGCAATGAATGGGTGTTTAGATTTTTAAGCCCAAAAAAGTGCATTCATCCATCCATTCATTCATTCATTCATCCAAAAGTGCTCCACGACCCTGGGCAGTTACTAAAGGCCTTCTGAAGCGAAGCAATGCATTTGCGCAAGAAAAATATCCATATTTAAAACTTTATAAACCTTTATCTCTATCTTCCACTAACTACACTCATTCGTGTTCCAGCGAATGACTTTTTACGATGAATGGATGCACTGTTTTGGCTTCAAATCTCAATCCCCATGGAAAAGCCAGGAAATGTTTTGATATAACTCCGATTCATCTGAAAGAAGAAAGTCATGTATACCTAGGATGAATTGAGGGTGAGTAAATCATGGAGTAATTGACATTTTTGGGTGAACTACCAATTTAATTTTAATTATGCGATTTTACATTTTCAAGTTCTTACCCAGCCGTCTTTTGCCCGAGTCTTCTCAGGCTGCATACCTCTAGGTGTACAAGGCTTTGGGTCGATCTGTGAGAATAAACAGATAGCACTTATTCAGTAATAACAATTTAAAAATCAAACCATTAGAGCACTTGATTTTGGGGTCACATAATGCCTATGTTTTTAAGTAAGCATTAAAATGTGATGCATTTATCGTGATTGGGCAAAATGGGATTATTAGCAATTCTCCTCACATTTCTTCCATCCAGGTTATGAGGTTTGGTGTCCAGGACAGTCCGTACGCAGTTGGGGTCTTTAAACTTCACAAAGCCAAAGCCCCTGGACTGATTTGTGCTTTTATCTTTCATGATGACGCAATCCACAACCTCTCCATACTGAGAAAAGTAGTTTCGCAAAGTTTCTAACAAAACACAGAAATAAATAATTATGTCAACAACATGACTTTGATACATTTAGATCTGTGGTTCTTAACTGGTTGATAGAAAGTCTTTTCAAAAACAAAACGTATAAATGTACAGTTGGGATAGCACAAAAAAATGTATCAATTATAAGAGGAAAAACATTTATTATCTATGTGTACAATACAACTTTACAGCGCTTTGGAGATAATTCTTTTCACAAACGGCAGAAGTGAGCCAAACCAGACTAGAAACCAGAATCCATATATTAATGGTTTGCATGACATGCCCTTGTGTAATATCTGGGTTTTGAAGCAACACCAGCTGAGAACCACTGCTTCATATCATCATTGTTCAGAGCCACTCACAACAACTCATGCACAACAGCTCAATGCAGCCACAGATTTATTATATATATTCTAGATATATTGTATCTGCCTACATATTGTTATGGCAATTATTAGAAATCTGCATCAGCAGCACTGTGGGGCATTCAGAAGCCTGTTTTCTTTAAATGAATTAGCTGTGCTGCAAAAATATTAAGCATCTTTTCTCAACAATGATAATTCTAAACATTTTACGAGCAGTAAATCAGCATTTTAGAATGATTTCTGAAGAATCACGTGACACTGAAGACTGCAGTAATTATGCTGGAAATTCAGCACATAAATTAACTACATCTTAACATATATTAACATAGAAAAATGTATTTGTGATATAAATTCACAATATTAATGTTTTTACTAGATTTTTTATTTGCAGAATGTAAAATGCAATCAGGCTGCACCTTTTTTTATTTTATCTTACCAAACACAAACTTTTCAACGCAATAAATACAGTATCTCAGTTGAGCAAAGTGATATAACGCTCCAGCACACTTTATAAATGCAGTAGACGAAGGCCCAAAGGTCAAAATTCAGAACATTACAATTCAGTTTTTTTATGCAGTAACATGTCAAAACAATTAAAAACGTAACATAGAATAATCATATGATGGGAATGACAAGTACAGAACACATGGCTTTGATTGGTATGATGAAATATTTAAAAAAACATATTTACAAAAAAGAAAGCGTTCAAAAAAAAATACATACGCCATGAACAATATTAGATCATTTTCCATTGATTTCCTCATCGCAGTTTACGCATGCTATTTGATACAGGCTTTATCCGATTTCTGGAGCTTGCGTATAAGCAGCTCTCTCACTTGCACCCACCACATACTGAAAAGGCAAGCTCAGCCCCGGAGTGACAGCCTCTCTACCCTGAGAACATGCCGAGCAAATATACGTTTCTGGAGAATATTATAGCATGCATCAAGCCAGCAATGCAAAACAAGACGGTGCTTTTAATGAAAAGCACACTACAGTGATACAGGCTTGCAGTGCACACATTTGAATTATTTAAGAGCAACTAATGTTACTGTATAAACTATATGATGGTTAATAGGACAGTAACACTCACCCTGGGTGGTGCTCCAATCCAGTCCACCCACAAACAGCTTCCTGCAACACAAAGATGAGGGAACGTCACAATGCATTTTTCATTCATTCAGAAAGGAACATGAGTCAAGGTGAAGGAGAGAAACACGTTTGCCCTTGGCACTGAAAGACTGATCTGTGCGGTCTAACGGGTCATAATCAGAAACCAGCCATTCATTCAAATAACCCAGATCCACTCCGAAACCATCTCAGACATGAGCCGGTTTAACAAATCAACCTGGCTGATGTAAACTACTGCAGGCTGTGTCACCCTGTGAAAGCATTAGTTTCTCCTCTGGTCAGATGTATAATCAGAGAGATGAAATCCTCCAATATGATTATATAAAAAACAATGATACAAGTCTCCAGTTTGTGATTATTAACTTATAGGATAACAAGAGCACATACAAGCCTCTAGTCTAATTATAAAACTTACTATGTGTGACCATGGAGCACAAAACCAGTCCTAGTAGCACAGGTATATTTGTAGCAATATCCAATAATACACTGCATGGGTTAAAATGATTGATTGTTTTATGCCAAAAATTATTAGGATATTAAATAAAGATCATGTTCCATGAAGATATTTTGTAATGTCCTAATGTAAAATATATCAAAACGTAATTTTTGGTTAGTAATATGCATTGCTAAGAACTTCCAATTTAAAGGAATTTTTTTGCACCCTCAGATTTTCAAATCGCTGCATCTCAGCCACATATTGTCTTATAATAACAAACAACTACGTCAATAAAAAGCTTATTTATTCAGCGTTCAGATGATAAATAAATCTCAATTTAAAAAACAAATCTGACCCGTATGACATGGTTTTGTGGTTCAGGGTCACATTTGAAAGAAAGCGACATGTAAGTGTTTATAAAACTCGCGCTATAAAGAGAGTGATAAAATACTCCAGTTTGTTTATAAGAAACTTGCAGCATAAAAACAGAGTGACACAAGCCTCCAGTTTGACAACTGATCTTTTTCTGTCAATCTATCTCTTAGCGTCGTTATTAAAGCGTTCTATCAGTTAAATTAAAAGATAAACACGTCGTTGTCAAATTTAAGGAGATTACTGGTGCACCAGAGTGAGTTGCGGAGCTCGTCAGGATGGTTCGCTGGGACCTGCTGTCCTTCGGTCGGCCCGCTGCGCATCTTTCTCCGCTGGAACGGGACAAGTACGTTACATCCAAACACTGTCATATAAGCACACCGTGTCTTACCCGATTTCATCTCCAGCTAAGTTGTTGTTCATCTCCGTGGCGAGGGTCGTGGACTGGAGTGCTGACATGGGTCCGCTCGCTCGGTCTCCTGCCGGTCTCCGCCGCCAGGGAAGGTCACACTCCGCTTTCGGTTCAAACCGAATCTGCGCAACACTGACGCGAGCCACGGGGCGCCCCAGCAAGGGCGGTGCAATCAGAGCGGAGCATGATGGGAAATGGAGTCCACCAGCCCACAGTAGAAAGAAAAAAATAGAATTTGACACGGTAAAAAATATGAGACTTACATATTTATCTATTTCATTCGAGTGAATATAGCCTAGATATAAATATTAAGGCTGCAGGTGAAAAGGGTAAAAACATTAACTAATAGTTATCGCCTTACATACCCAGTTCATTGATTACATTGATAATTGAAAATATTTTTTTGTATTACACCTTTTCTAAAATGGTAGGTTTATATATGCAAATGAGGCATTATTTAACGAAATATGCGGCAATTTGCTTAAATGTCTAGTACAAAAATCTGAACATTGGATGAAGTCAGCTTCAAAATGATTCTTTATTTTTATTTATTTATTTTGACATATTAGAGTCAAATGTTTTTACAGTGAGAGTTTTGAGTATGTTTGTGAAAAACAATATATTTAAAAAAAAATTGGGTTGAGTAAAATTAAAATCATATATGAACAAATCCCTCTAAAAATACTTCAAGA
Source organism: Gymnocypris eckloni scoliostomus (assembly GCA_027564155.1). Classification (NCBI taxonomy): domain Eukaryota; kingdom Metazoa; phylum Chordata; class Actinopteri; order Cypriniformes; family Cyprinidae; genus Gymnocypris; species Gymnocypris eckloni. Next base: position 5,873,130 of record CM050431.1, on the reverse strand, counting down.
TATAGACCAGAATAAAAACGTAAAGTTTGGTGTGTGTATTAAGTGCTACTGAAGTGGAGATTTATGGCTCAGTGTAGGATAAATAAAAAACTCATTTTGATAAAACGGCCTTTAAATGTATGTATTGTGATTCAAATCTACTGACACAAATAGATGAAGTGCTATAAAAGAAACACTTAACAGTGTCTGTTGGATATTTTCTTTCCACTAGTCTGAAAAAACACTTAATGAAAAACCAAAAAGCCATCTCAAACTTGCCCAAAGCACGAAAAACCTGTGTTTTTGCCTGCAGCGTCTCCCCTAAAGTTAACATTAGCATACATTGTGGTCGCACAAGTAAACAATTGCACCATTGATAGCTATTAGCATACTAGCATGAGTATGTTAAAAAAAGTTAACTCAGAAATAAATTTGATTTAGAAAAATTCTGGTCTTTAATATAGTGAGAATTAATGAGGATTTAATTAATGAGGATTTTCTCTTGCACATCCGTGTTTATATTAATATTTATTAATCCACAGTATACTGTATTGCACATTTTATCTCATTGCACATCTTACTCCTTATTCTATTTTATTATTTGTTCCTATTTTCATTCTCACCTATATTTATATATATTCTCTTGTGTTATGTTTCATTGTTTTTTATTTAGATTTTTTTATTTCATTTTATTTTTTTGCACTTTCCATTGAGCGGACCTGTCCTGACTTACATTTCACTACTGATTATACCCTGTATGATTGTGTATGTGACGAATAATAAAGAACCTTGAACCTTGAGGATTGAGGCTATCCCAGCTTTGCCATTCACTGATGATCCAGTTCTCTTCTCATGAAAGTTAATGAGAAAAGCAGCAAAAACAAATGCAAGTACAACTGATTCATTGCTAGACTCACTGACACGGTTAAAGTGGTTATAATAGTTTACTGGAGGGAAGATTTATTTCATATTTCAATTTGTTTCTCACACTAATCATCATATGACTTCAAAAGGCTTGAAATAGAAGTGCATGAACTGCTTTTACAAAATTTCTAATATTTTATGGTCCTTTCTGAAACACAGAAATTCAGTTCCCATTTAATGTAATTGCATTGAAAAAGTTGCCTGTACATTATACAAATTTCCAAATCAATCACAAATCAAGAAAGTCGTACAGGTTTGTAATGACTTGAGTGAGTGAATGAGGACAGAATAATTTTTGTTAACTGTCTCTTTAAGAATTTTCATTTCTGAGTGTGCTTAATCGTGATTCAATAATAAGTTGTATTTGGAAAATACTATCAGCAAACCTGGTTCAACAGGTTCATGAATACACTGTTGGGGGTGCAGTTAGGCTATCTGTGTTTACAGGACAGAAGAATGAGCTACTACTGTATAGAATACGAAAAGCAAAGAGGATTGTCGCAGACACTCCTATTAGTGATTAAATCCAATGTATTTTTGATTTGACTGCATAACATACAACCACAAAACCTAAGCAGGACAAATTAATTTACTTTTAATAGTCCGTTTAAATTAATTAATTCCAATATACCATAGTGTTTTATTTGCTGGTCACAGAATGTGAAGAAATGCAAGGAAATTAATTAAGATGTTGCAGCAGAGCACAGATGTGGCAATTCTGAAACAATATTATTTTTTAAACTATTTTGTAACACAGAAATGTTGGGTATGCAAGTAGCCTACAAATTATTAACTGAAATATTGATGAAAGTGGCAAAACATGTGGCTGTTCTGCATGTGAATAGTTCAGAGAGTCCACTTGTTCTGTACGATTGCACAAACTTATCAGGCTTACGTGATTAGAGTTAATAGTCAGACTGCTTGCCTACTTAAACACACATACAAACACACCACAGTAGTACTATTTTTTATTTTTTTGGTGGGACAAGGATCACAGAAATACCATGTTTTTGGACATGTATCATGGATGATATATATGTATATGGTAATCATTCTGTACCATGGTATAAGATAGAGTCTAAGTCTGAGATCAACATATACAGTATCTCACAGAAGTGAGTACACCCCTCACATTTTTGTAAATATTTTATTATATCTTTTCATGTGACAACACTGAAGAAATGACACTTTGTACAGCTTGTATAACAAAATAACTCAACACACAGCCATTAATGTCTAAACCACTGGTCACAAAAGTGAGTACTCCCCTAAGTGAAAATGTCCTAATTGGTTCCAAAGTGTCACCATTATAATTGGCACCATTATTTTCCAGCACTGCCTTAACCCTCTTGGGCATAGAGTTCACCGGGGCTTCACAGGTTGCCACTGGAGTCCTCTTCCACTCCTCCATGACGACATCACGGAACTGGTGGATGCTAGAGAGTTTGCGCTCCTCCACCTTCCATTTGAGGATGCCCCACAGATGCTCAATAGGGTTTAGGTCTGGGGACATGCTTGGCCAGTCCATCACCTTTACCCTCAGCTTCTTTAGCAAGGCAGTGGTTGTTATCATGTTGGAATGCTGCCCCGTGGTCCAGTCTCCGAAGGGAGGGGATCATACTCTGCTTCTGTATCTCACAGTACATGTTGGCATTTGTGGTTCCTTCAATGAACTGTAGCTCCCCAGTGCCGGCAGGACTCATGCAGCCCCAGACCATGACACTCCCACCACCATGCTTGACTGTAGGCAAGACACACATGTCTTTGAATTCCTCACTCGGTTGCCGCCACATATGCTTGACACCATCTGAACCAAATAAGTTTATCTTAGTCTCATTAGACCACAGGACATGGTTCCAATAACCCATGTCCTTAGTCTGCTTATCTTCAGCAAACTGTTTGCGGGCTTTCTTGTGCATCATCTTTAGAAGAGGCTTCCTTTTGAAATGACAGCCATGCAGACAAATTTGATGCAGTGTGCGGTGTGTGGTCTGAGCACTGACAGGCTGACCCCCACCCCTTCAACCTCTGCAGCAATGCTGGCAGCATGTGCACTCAACTTCTTTGGTCAACCATGGCAAGGCCTGTTCTGAATGGAACCTGTTCTGTTAAACCGTTTTATGGTCTTAGCCACCGTGCTGCAGCTCAGTTTCCATCTTTATGTAGAGCAACAATACTTTTTAAATCCTCAGAGAGTTCTTTGCCATGAGGTGCTATGTTGAACTTCCAGTGACCAGTATGAGAGATTGAGAGCGATAACACCAAATTTAACACACCTGCTCCCCATTCACACCCAAGACCTTGTAACACAAACGAGTCACATGACACCGGGGAGAGAAAATGGCTAATTGGGCTTAATTTGGACATTTTCACTTAGGGGTGTACTCACTTTTGTGGCCAGCGATTTAGACATTAATGGCTGTGTGTTGAGTTATTTTGAGGGGACAGCACATTTACACTGTTATACAAGCTGTACACTCACTACTTTACATTGTAGCAAAGCGTCATTTCTTCAGTCTTATCACATGAAAATATATAATAAAATATTTACCAAAATGTGAGGGGTGTACTCACTTCTGTAAGATATTGTATTTGCTGTATATCAATTTGTGTGAAAAGTTAAATTGAAAACTAATTTGACAACAATTTGATCTGTCCCTATTTTGCTTTTATGATGTCATTCATGCTGATATGAACTCCTGCAGACCTTGTTGATCCATGTTAGTCAAAGTCAAGTCAAAGTCTGCTTTATTGTCCAATTGTGCCATATGTATGCAGACCCTTGGTGCGTACAGATAAACACCAACTGTAGAATGTAAAAATAAATACAGATTAAATAGAATAGAATATTTGAACAATGCCTGAGACTTGGTGTTATTGGCACTTCCTCTGTTTGTTTGCCTCTTCAAGATTAATCGCTTTATGTACTCCCCAATTGTAAGTCGCTTTGGATAAAGCGTCTGCTAAATGACTAAATGTAAATGTAGAATATCAAATACAATTAGGCTATACAAATAAGGACATGTAAAAAAAGGATCGCTAAAGCATGATCTGACAAGAGTTCACATCACACATTTGCAGTCGTTGGGTTAACAGTCCCTTTGATTCCCAGATTTCCAATGCTGTTTTACACAACAAATCTAAGTTCCGTCATTGTACTGTCATCTACAACCACAGTTCCGTGGTTCTGCATAAGCCAGACTTTTTAAATAGTAAAGATAGTGAGGGTTACAGCCGTTAACCATCATGAATCAGAAGCTGTTCCAGCTGTCTGTCTAGAGAGCAATGCATGTGAGAGACCACCCCCTTTTCAGTGGACTTCTTATCAACACTCACTCTTTGACTACACTGATACTTGCACAATCAGCAGTTCTTTAAATATATAACACTCAAGTCACGACAGGGACGATCTCTTCAGCCACTGCGCGTTGATACAACACCACATCTGTCAACGTTCAACAATCCACCATGACCACCGATCAGCCGATCTTCTCAAAGGGAGAAAACTGCAAACAAGTGTGGCACGGCGCGAATGCTGACTACAATGAGTCAGACACACACTTGGAGATCATGGGAAAGCCCGTTATGGAGCGCTGGGAAACTCCATACATGCACTCACTTGCAACTGTTGCTGCATCTAAAGGTAATTTGCTATTTTAATACTTGATCAGCTGTAACAGTGAGTCGAAGAAGTCGATTTGGTTGAAAGTGACTTTATTACAGTCCTATATATTTAAAAGTGTCAATAATATCGTCCAAACCTTTAAAACGAGACATGTTCTTAATTACGCTGTAAAATGAAGCATTCTACTATGGCGAATGGGTGCCGATTCTTAAATGAATCATTCAGTTGAATCGAATCTTTTAAACAAACCTGAATAAACGATTCATTTAATTTGTGAATCGGTCACAACCTCACGGACTCCTTGAACCGAGCACTGTCCGAATAATGCGTTTATTAACCTACACTGTGCAAAAATAACTGTTTAAAAAAAAATTGTGTCCAAAAGACGTATTTTTTTATACGTCCAAATCAGGGTTAATAGTTGGGTTAAGCTTGATTAGCAAGGGCATTTTTCTTTCACTTATCAATAATCTGACCAAAAAGTAACTTAATAAATTGATAAATAATGTAACAAACCGTCACCCGTATGTTCAACACTTGGCTTTTATTTTACATGTACGTCACGCCAGGATGACCACGTGATGGCGTAAAAGACCGCTAAATCAGTTTTAAAAGATCTGTTCAAAAGAACCGATTCCAGTAACGACTCTTCTCAGAGACTTACCCGCACTACTGCGAACACGTAGCTAATGAATATTAATGTCAGTGCTGAGGTTGCTTCGTAACCTTCCTGGAGCGACCAATGGCGTTACCTAATTAATATTAAGCACCCATTCATTCCTTCGCTTTAGTAGAATTCATAGAACGTGAACGTTCACGTTGTAGCAGTCTGCAGTCAGATAAGATTTCCTTATCTATGAATGTGACACAAACACGTGCTTGTGCCACGACGACAGGTGCGAAACTTTCACACGCAAACTGTGGAAGTTAAACACTAGATTCAATTATTTCTCACTTAAAAACTTAAACGCTTTATATAGTCGCACAGAGCATGTCACATCAACGTTTACAAACGGAATTTCTAGAAATGCCATTCATTTGAGAAGGACACTAGTGACCTCTGCTTTACCCCTCACATGCCTATTTTTACTTCTTTCTGAAACATCACCTCTTGCAGCTCTGGGACCTTTCCCATGACCACCACTCTGTCATGATATCTGGCATAGTACACATACACTTAATGGAGAGAATGCAGTTGTAGTGAGAAGAAACAGTACATTATGAATAAGTAAAAAGCATAAACAACTTGTCTCCTCTTGTTTGGGAATGAAGGTGGAAGGGTGCTCGAGATCGGCTTTGGAATGGCCATAGCAGCCACTAAAGTGGAGTCCTTCCCCATTGAGGAGCATTGGATCATTGAGTGCAATGATGGTGTGTTCCAGAGGCTACAGGAATGGGCCAAAAGTCAACCACATAAAGTAAACAAAACATAGCTGCATTTGCAAATTGTGTTGAGTTATTACAAAGCAGCTTATGACTTCTTAAACTGTTCATTATTTTGGTCATACTTGCATAGGTTGTTCCGCTGAAAGGCCTGTGGGAAGAAGTGGTGCCAACCCTACCTGACAATCACTTTGATGGTAAAATCATTTTAATATTTACTACAGTGCAAGCAAAATATGTTTTTAAATGCACATGCATAATGGTAACTGTTAATAATAAATAAATAAATAATAAATGTGCTGTTTACTTGCTGATGACTGTATAAAAAAAGTCAAACAAAAGTCTTGAAAGAAATTAATATTTTTATTCAACAAGCATGCATTAATCAAAATTGACAGAACAAACAAAATATATATTTTTTTCAGAATCCTGAAAAAATAGTATTCTTACAAAAAATAAGCAGCAGCACAATGGTTTTCAACATTTGTGAGGTTAAGAAATGTTTTTTTGAGCAGCAAATCGGCATCTTAGAATGATTTCTGAAGGATCATGTGACACTGAAGACTGCAGTAATGATGCTGAAAATTCAGCTTTGATCAAAGGAATATATTACATTTTAAAATAGAAAATACTTATTTTAAATTGTATTAATATGTTGCTTATTTTCTACAATGACTTAAAAAAAACTTTACCTTAACTTTTAAACGGTAGTGTAAATTTAGTCTAATAATGTATTAAATCGCACTGGACAGAAAATTATTATTATATGTAATGTGACCCTGGTCCACAAAACCAGTCATAAGGGTCAAATTGAAATGTATATATCACTCTATAAATAAGCTCTCCATTGATGTATGGTTTGTTAGGATAGGACAATATTTGTCTGATATACATTTACTTGAAAAACTGGAATCTGAGTGTGCAAAAAAAAAAATACAAATATTGCGAAAATCACCTTGAACGTTGTCCAAATGAAGTTCTTAGCAATGCATATTACTAATCAAAAATGAAGTTTTGATATATTTACGTTAGGATGACATGATCTTTACTTTAATGATTTTTGGCATAAAAGAAAAATCCGTAATTTTGACCCATACAATGTATTGTTGGCTATTGCTACAAATATTTGTGCTCCAGCGTCTCATAAGGTTGCAGTTAAGGAAATGTGTGACAGTTGTGGGAAATACTCTGCATATATTTGTCATCCAATCACAGGTATTCTTTATGACACATATCCTTTGTCAGAGGAGACCTGGCACACACATCAGTTCAACTTTATCAAGGTTGGCAAACAGTTACATTGAAACCATTTGGGCTCATGTTTGCCCTCCACTTCGTCGAAGGGTTTCCTAATCACACTGAACTGTGTTGTCAGGGTCACGCTAACAGACTGCTGAAGCCCGGCGGTGTGCTCACATACTGTAATCTCACTTCCTGGGGTGAGCTGCTGAAAAGCACATATAATGACATCGACAAAATGTTCCAAGTGAGTAGCTCAGTTCCTGACGCTCCCATTCCAACTAAATCCATATCATTGTGCTGTTATGATGAGAAATCTACTTTTTTGTTTTGCTCAGGAGACACAAGTTCCCTACCTGCTGGAAGCGGGATTCAAAAAGGAGAAGATCAGCACCACATTGATGGACATCAGTCCTCCCAGTGAATGCAAATACTATTCCTTTAATAAGATGATCACACCAACTATTGTTAAAGAATAAGAAAAAAAAATGTATATAAATCAGAAATCATTCTACTGTGAAGTGTCTCTGAAATTAAATTATTTAATTCATTTAGAAGTATGAATTTCATTTAATTCCCTCAAAATAACTAGTTTTTATAAATGACTAGTTGTTCCATTCAAATAATTTAATCTTTGATTATACTATATTAAATAAACACTACATAATTGACATATTGCTGTGTTTTATGTATCGTTATTGTAAATGTATTCACAGATAACGAGCGTTGTATTGTTACTATCATTGGGGTATTATTATTATAGTGTTAAAATCTTAAATTAGATTTTTTTTATACTTTCTGCATTCATATTAATTTTAGTTAGCTTTTGCAATTTTGTTTTTGAAATTTATATTAGTCATTTTTAAATGTCTTTATAGGTTTTATTTTTAAAAGTTAAGTTTGTAGTTATTTTAGTAATTCATTAAACTGGTTGAAAATAGAAATTTTGCCTTAAACGGCTAAAACAAAAGTTTAAGTCTTATAATAAAACCCAAAAATATAGAAAGCTTTTTTTTGCATTTATACATATTATAATTGATGATTCTTGTATTTTAATTTTGAGTTGTTTAGAAAAATAGTTTTTCATTCTAAAAAAAACCTGTATCGTTGATTAAAATTATTTGTATATACATGTTACATAAAAATGGGCTTAATTTATCCAAATGCAGAAATAATAACAAATTATAATTTATGGACCACCATGACAAAGATCTACATCAAACAGAAGTCAACGCACTCAGTGGTGAAGCAGAAAGTCTTTATTGTAGCTACAACGAGGAGCTTGATCTCAAACCAGAGCAGCTCCTGAGAAATCAGCCTTCTGAGCACAACACATGACCAGTATTAAATAAACATCTCAGAGCAGACACACAATCACACCTCACTTGCGATACCAAATTCTCATTTTCTTTTCCCGCTTAATCTTCTTCTGTAACTGCAGTGTTCCATAAAGCAGAGCCTCTGCTGTTGGAGGACAACCTGGACAGATAGACAGACAGTCTTAGTACACACGTATTAGAGACAATTCTGTCTATAGTAGGGCTGGACAATAATATTTACACACTTCTTTTTCATATACAATATCGATATTTTATGAAAGACCATTTCTGCCACTGAATCAAAAATATAAACTTTATTACTTCCACACTTTAAAAATGACAAACTGAATAACTTTTTTCTCAGAATTGCAATATACAAACGTGCAATAGCCAGTTATAAAGTCAGAGTTGGGAGATATAAACTCGCAATTGTAAGAATCCACTGATTTTATAACTCACAAACAAGAAGTCAGAATTGCGAGAAAAAAGCTCTGAATTTGTGAGATGTAAGTCGCAATTACCTTTATTTTTATTCAGTGGCGGAAACAGACTTCCATAATATTGAGCACAATATTGCTTTACAATGGGGATGGAAATGCTTCCTGTTTGTTAGACTCCGAGAATGAACGTAAACACAAACGCCACAGAGTTTTTAATTTAGGCCCCCAAGAAATCCTTTTTATTTTCAATAAATACAATTCTGCATTCTCTTTTACTATTTAATACAAACCTATCATCAAAAATGGTGTCTATTGGAATTAATTACTAAGAGTTCAACTATTTAAATAACTTTTAATATAATCAAATTAATAATTAATTTACAATTAATACTCATAAACAGTCTTGATTGTATGATATTCTTTAAAAACAATAATACTTTGAGAAGTATACAGTAGTAATACATTTGTGTCAGACTTTTTTCAAGTTGAACTGAACTTTTATTTTGGCGGTCTGTCGTGAAGATGCTTGAGTTTGTATGTTTGACAGTAGTTTTTCTCAAATGACACCATGTAAAGCTGGTGAAGTGATTCTCAGAGCAGCTCTGGAGATGAAGTTCTCATGTTCATGTCTCACATATTGAGACACAGACACTGAAAACACTGCGAGCACGTCTCACGTGTGTTTGAGTTTGTGTGGCAGACGAATTTCACAGAACATGTTCTAGGTCGTTTAAATGAAACACACCTGGGACGTAGATGTCCACTGGAACGATGCGATCACAACCCCGGACCACTGAATAGGAGTAGTGATAGTAGCCACCGCCATTAGCACAGCTACCAGGAAGAAACAAACAAGACAGTTATAGCAGAAAAACATCATGAAGTATGATACAAATAAACTAGTTTGTCCGGATCAGCTTATTTGTGCTTCTCACCTTCCCATTGAAATGACGTATCTGGGCTCTGGCATTTGGTCATACACCTGCCATTAACAAAACATTCCCGCAGAACATTATTACATTAAAACATAAACAAAAACATTTAAAGGGCGAGATCACAAAAAATTATCTGTTATATACTCTCACCGATACATGTGTGAGTTTTTTTCTTCTTGTGAACACAAAAGATGATATTTTAAAGAATGCTGGTAACAAAGCAGTTGGACTTTTAGGTTACACACATTCCTCAAAATATCTTCCTGTGTGTTCAGCAGAAGAAAGAAAATCATTCAGGTTTGGAACGACTTGAAGATAAGTAAATGATGACAATTTTCATTTTTGGGTGAACTGTTCTTTTAAACCTGGTACTAAACATTAATATCAAAGGGGAGTTTATTATTACTGATATGGTGCAATTACCTTACGCAGTGCAGGAGCCATTTTGTTGGTTAATGTTCCTGCGACTATCATGACATCAGCCTGTCTGGGACTGGCTCTGAACACGACACCGAAGCGATCCATGTCGTAACGAGGAGCCGCCATGTGCATCATCTCCACAGCACAGCACGCCAGGCCAAAGGTCATGGGCCATAGGGAGCTCTGAAATACAAACATTTCACTTTTTTCACATTTTACAGGAAAACAATTATACACTACATTCCAATTTATAGAAATTAGATATAAATTAACAATTTTATTCAGAAAGGATGCATTACATTGATCAAAAGTGACGGTAAGGACAAAGTTACAAAAGATTTATATTTTAAATAAATGTTCTTTTGAATTCTTAAACTATTGTGTATTCCACTAAAATATGAAGCAGCACAACTTTTTTAACATTAATCCTAATCAGAAATATTTATTGAGCAGCAAATCAGCATATTAGAATGATTTCTGAAGGATCATGTGACACTGAAGACTGGAGTAAAATAGGAGTAAATTACACTTTAAAATACATTCAAATACAAAATAGTTATTTTAAATTACAATAATATTTAGCCTTTTTTAAACTATTTTGATAACATAAATGCAACCTTGGCGAGTAGAAGAGACTTATTTTTAAAAACATTGAAAATAAAATCTACTGACCAAACGTTGGCAGTGTTTGTATTTGGTGTGTTTAAAGCACATTTTTGTAAACATGTAAAGAGTTACGTACTCTGCGTGCCCAGTTGACCAGATCGTCCAGCTTGGTGATGACGTATTCACCCTTGCTGCTGACCGCTGAAGCTGGTTTTGGGGCCAGAGCTGTGCTTTTCTCTCTGAACGGGACCAGACTGGAAAGAAGGGTATGCTCAGTTCAAAATTACTACTCAGTATAATAGTTATTTTACAACTACCCAGGACAGGCAACATACAACCATTAAAAAAAACATCCTTTTCACACCTTGAGGCGTTTTCATCCTTTTTGTCTGTCAAAGGAACCTTCTTATGAGCAGAAAACGATGAAATGGCCCTACAATACAAACACAATATCAAGTTAAAAAAATTACATTTGACAAAATTGGTCAAATTTAAGAAAAGATTTAACTAACATTTAAATTAAATAAATAAAATCCTTAAAGCCAATTCTAAATTTACCTTAGATTAAAGGAGCCAAGTGCGGGAAGGCGGGGAACTGAAATAACACAATTTAAAGTTGAATTAAGTGTGTCTATATATATATATATATATATAACCATAAATGTCTGTGTAGTAGAGCTTAAATGTCAAAGTATAAACACCGGCAAAAACAAATTTGCACATATCAGCTCAAAACAAAAAAATGATACCACAACAATAGGTAAAAACATTACAATAATTACTGTGCTTAAATCAATGCTCAGTATGCGGCATGTTTTAAAACTGCGATAACAATCCGCTAAATTAATTATCGAAACTTCTGCGTCATTAAGGGTTTATTAGGTAACCTAACATGTCAACTTTGTGACAGTTATTCACAAAAATCCCCTCATATCACCTGTCTGAGTGGCTTTTTGACTTTGAACGCATGAATGATAAAACATATCTTCGCACAGCTTTATTCTGTAAATAATGCGAGTTGTTTGCATCTAGCGGCGAGTCTCAGATCTGTAATGTTAAGTAACAAGGTCAGCGCGCAAGATCCTTCATATCACGAAGTAATTCCTTCAACAACTGCAGAGGCGATGCAGTTTAGTTAAATCTAATGCATTCCACCTATATATAACGCAGTAACAGTAATACTGCGCCATCCAGAGATTTTAAATCGCCTTGGATCAAGCTCGTTTACTCACCCATCAACGCCGCCATGTTTTCCTACCGTCTACTTCCGGTGACGCAGCGACTCCTCCTCACTGTTTAAAAGTCCACTGACAATATTACATATAGGACATTGTACAAAAAAAATAATAAAAATTGTATTCGCCAGATAAACATCAAACGTCCATGCGCTCAGCATAATCCTAAACGTCCCTATGATAAATATAATGACTGATGATTGGTTTGAAGTAGTCCACAACAACTGACTTTTCTATTTATATAATTTTAACATTAGTTTGTATTCAGTAAATTACAGGTTCATCGTCTTGAAAGTAATTATGACTGCTGTACCATGATCATCGCTGAGATTGTGGGTTTGAAAACAGATAGATGTTGACATACACAGAAAAATTAGAGCAGAACCATTTCAAAAGGTAGTAAAGGTAAATAACTAGATACGGTGTTCACAAACAGAAAAAAACAATTCTCACAACCTATTGAAATCTTTCCTTCATTTTTGTTAAATCAAGGCCACGTTGTGCAATTTGATCCCTTTTAATTTAATTTAACCTGGGACGTGATTTAACTAAGTTGAAACTGATTTAACCTTTGTGCTGTGCTGAAAACCCTTTACCTAATTTGGGGTTTCCCACCAGCCTACAAAAAAAAAAGATTGTTAATCTGTGATTACACTCTTGGATTAAAACTTTGTCAACTTTGTATTAACGTGGCATGGGCTTTGTATTATATTTGGGAACTAATTGGCTGTAGGCCTCATTGATCTGATCTTAAAACGCCTCAGTGAACATTCCTACAATTTTCAGTAAATGTATCTTCACTTAGAGAGGTTTAGATATTTGTATTAGTAAAATGTTGTGTTGTGCATGTAACATTTAATGGCATGACTTTCTTAAAAGTGACAGCACACCTTTTCTTAGAAAACCAAACAAGCAAAGTGTTATCCATGTCTGTCGAACAAACAGACCAAGTTACAGACATGCAAATGTTTTTCCCTTACTTTATTGGCTACTGAAAACAGGCTTAAGCATTACAGATAGAATTGAGTACAATACATATTGAAATGAATTTGACCAGATTAAAGTGTGAAAACATTCTTCCAATGGCACAAACCTGTACAAATATATCAAGGCTTATCAATAAATTAAAGGTAAGAATCTAGTCTTATTCTTCAAGAAGGGTCAGAACACCAGCTGACCAGGATGATTACAGGTGAACGGTTCAGACTATTCTCTTATTATTTCTCTGGTAGAATTTTGTTATTATACCAGAGTATAAAATCATACTACAGATTTGGCCTTGTATATAGCATGGAGAATGGGAATGTCACTGGCGTTTACAAGCATGGCTTTACATTTAATACAGGCATTAGTCTTCAGAAAGCAGCCTGTGGAAGTGATCGGTTCTCTTCTTCAAAACATTTCTGATGTCATCCTAGAAACACACAAACAAAACAAGTTAATCATTACTAAAAATGACTAGTTTTGACTTAAAGTACTCGTAAAAAATAAATAAATAATACGCACACACAGTTCTAAGTACTTGTCTTAAATTTTTATTCTCTGTATATACGGGTAATTGCCTCATATTTATCATTTAGGAAAGATAGTATCTAGACTGTTTTCTGTACTTTACATTTTTAGTTTCAATAAACTGCCTTTTTGAACTGGGTAGGAAATGTATAGTTAATTTAAAATAATAATAATAATTATGGTATATAATATTAATAATTGCATAGATATTTATGGCTAAAACACTCACCGCATGCACTAGTTTCTCCATGTATGGAATGATCTTTTGCAGCTCACGGTCCTCTTGATCTCCAATCCAGCTTTTTATGGGTATCATATTCATCAGCTAGAAAGAACAAACACAGATCCAATAAGAACATGGCACTGATATACAGGTTAGACCTGATGTTTAATGAACCCATTTACATAGAAAAGGTAAAGACAAGTGTACGTGATATGGGAAGGTGTGTGGAGCGTTGTCCAGGATGACCGTCTTCGACAAGTCTCTCTCCAGAATGGTCAAGTCTTTAATGTAGTGTCCAAGCACACAGGCGCAATCGTCCTGATACAACCGATGCCTTTAAAACAAAGAAAGCCACATCATTACATATTCAAAGCAAAGCTTGTGACCTGTACACACACACACAAATGAATAGGTCCTAATAATTCCTTATTATTGGATCTTAAACAGCCTCAATTTAGTTACACTAAATTAAAATGAGAAATGTTGCCTTGTCAGCTCTGCGCAGGACAGTTTTCTTAATCCCACCCTATTGCCATAATGTGTTCTAATCTAACCTGCACCCTCAAACATTCTAATATTGTATATCATTTTCACGCATTAGGGAGTCGCTATCATTGTGCGCGGTATTAACCGCTGTTCACCTCCACTTTCGATTTCGCGCAATCATCGTAAAGGGAGCACATCTTACAAGATCAGATATTTGTCAGTGAGCTCAGGATCCGTAGTACACAAATCCTCTAGCATGCCCTTTGAGCTGTGTTTCTGATAATGAATATACGTAAAATATATATTTTAGGTATGGAAATGACATTGAGTATTTATATTTGGGATATGGTCATTACGCTACTTTGGACCGTTTTTGACTGGCATGGGCTAGTTTTGTCATGAAGACCTGGCAACCCTGGCTGTATGGAGAGCAGAAGCTTTCAGTTAGGGCTCTGCAATTAATCTAAATACAGTTTAGATTTCAGCCTCCAAAGATTATGCAATAATTATGCGATTATACAAATCGAGTTAAAACGATTATTGCGCCCCATTCCGCCACCTTTCTAACGGTGCGCTTTCGTTCACCCCCAAAAAGCTACATTTCATGTGCAAATCAGTAAAATCACGTAACGTGACTTTTGAAAAATGGTACGTGCTTAATTTATTAAAGTTGATTAGATTTATTCATGTTTTTAAAGTGTGAAATAACTGACACTGTTTCCTCAGGAGGATGCCTGTGTATGCGCTCAGAAACGGAGCATGTAAAGTCATCTTTTAGCTCAAGGTGTGTGACTAAACGGTCAAATACACACAAAATGCAGTTTTTAGTCATTATTCACATAATCCCTCGTCTGTTATGTCTTATATAAATGTAAAGAGTTGAGGATGAAAATACTTGTGTAACAGTAAATTGGATCTGTGTGGATCCTGGCTAATATTCCTGCTGCCAACTGTGTGCTTTATATTAATAAATCAAACCACAAAAGACAAAGAAAATCCCTCACTGCTCTTGACTGAGGGACTTTTGTGCGTGTGCCCTATCCAATATTTTGAACTTTGACTGCAAAACCTATGCCAATCCTACATACAGCACCTTTAAACTGAACACTTTAGGCTTGCAATAGCTATAAACCCTTCTAAGCAGTTTGTTTCATTTGAATATTTTTATTCTATATCATTTCCGTTGCTTTTTATTATTTGAGAACATTTTGTTTGTTTTTTACTAATATTAGTTACCCCAAGTATTTTGCTGTGGTATTGAGAATAGTGAAATTTCTCTAAAACGTAACATATGTCACAGCAACCTTATTTACAGAAAATATATATTTGATATATACAATCATCTTTAAATCAGAATCACTCAGTTTTGGTCATATGGCCCACTCATAATCATTTAAATAATCATGGTTACAATATTGACCAAAATAATTGGGATTATGATTTTTGCCAGAATAGAGCAGTCTTAATTTCACTTTACAATTGTAAATGTAAGTTTTCCAGCTGAACCTAAATTATTATAATTCTATAAAAAAAAGAAAGAAAAGCAAAACAACAGCAGAGCGGAGCCGCAGTAGGCAAGTAATGTAATCGGTGCACGACCATGGTGTAACACCAACTACCACAGCAAGCCTAGTGTTTATGTAACTAACCACACGTCATGCGACAAATCACGGGAATGTTTTTGCGCCTACTCCTACGAGATTGCGAAGGATCCCAAAACAGCCCCCTGGTTCTTGGGCAACTAGCTTAAATAAAATATTTTTATATTCAAGTAAAGTACAATTAGATTTTTTTAATGGTTTTCAGGTCTTAGACAGTTAACTATAATAATGACCCTGAAAGATGTGCGACGCTTTTGATCAGATGATTTAATGTTGTAGTCAGTTAGACCATCGTTTGGCTCTCAGGTCAATGCAAATGTGAGCGTTATGACGCAGCTTTGCTGATGCCCAGCTGAGAAGCATTTTCCACACAATTTAGGGTATCTGGTATTCAACATGTCTCTCACCTAAAGAGCTTTTTATTAGGGTCCAATATATCTACAATCTTCTCTGCGTATTCCTTTTTTGCAGAGGTGTAAACAAACATCTGGAACAGAAAAAAACAGAATGGGTATATTAATACATTAATTCACTGGAAACATTTAAGGCTTGTTCACACCAACTAGGGCTGCATGATATGTTACATGCGATAGTCATGTGCATCTCGTCAGTAAAGACGGTTCTCTGATTAGTGTAAAATCTCCATCAGCTGTTTTCAAATGGAGCAGCATTTAATACACAGTGCCGTAGATTGGAGCGTGAATTGTGTAGCTTATTACGGCAAAATATCGTGCAGCCCTAACACCAACACAAATGTTCAGCAGAAAAATGTGATCAGTTTTTTGCATACTACTGTCCATTCAGACCAACGTTTAAAAATAAAACAATAAAAATAAAGAAAAAAAATCAGTAGACAAACTAAATAATAATTCAAAAGTCACTTTCTAACAATAGGTGGCACTTATGGAGATTCAGAAACACCTTTCTGACACCCGCTTGTCATGGAGAAGAAATTAAGTCACATCTACATTATCTTCCAAACAGCCATTCAGAGTTCTGTATTTGATGTAGTATTTATTAATAACACCATTTTCTATGTTTTATATAACAAAAGCAGCTCTAAGCATGTAACCAAATAAACAAATCGTATTGGTTGTATTAATGGCATGCAAACGTTCAATCAAAAAATCTTAGTGTAGCGCATCAAATATTCATCTTTGTTTTAGTGTAATATTGACAATGTTTACCTCAAAATGTTTGGTCATGGCTTGCAGAAACTCTTTGACATATGGTCGGAGGATCACATAAACCTGTGAAAAGATGCCTAATGAATCACAGGAGCAACACGATTGAAATAATTTTCTATGACAGTTACAGGATGTAACTGCTATTCCAACAAATTCATGTATGAGAAGCTTAAATGTATGGTTCATATAAAAATGTAAATTTATTTTTAAGTTTATTCCCCCTCAAGATGTAGAGTTTGTTTCTTTATAGGAACTGATTTGGAGAAATTCACTTGTTCACCAGTGGAGCCTCTGCAGTGAATGGGTGCCGTCGGAATGAGAGTCCAAACAGCTACTACAAACATCACAGTAACCCACAGCACTCCAGTCCATCGGTTAACACCATGTGAAGCCAAACGCTGATTGTTTGTAAGAAACAAATCCATCAAAGATGTTTTTAACTTCTAAACATTCTGGCTATAAAATATGAGTCCTCTATCCATAACACTGATTCCTCCATTGAAAATGTCTCGTCTGAATTAGTTGAGAAATATGCACCATATACAAGCCTAACAGTCAAAACAGTGGATTTTGATGTGGAAGGACAACAGGGTATAATGGAATCATATTTTGGCAAGAAGTGAAGGTTTAAAGTTAAAACGCCTTAATGATGGATTTGTTTCTTACAAACACACAGTTTTTTACTTTTTTTCACAAGACATTAACTGATAGACTGGAGTGGTGTGGAATATTTTGATGTTTTTTCCAGCTGTTTAGATTGTAGATTCTGACGGCACCCATTCACTGCAGAGGATCCATTGCTGAGCAAATTATGGAATGATACATTTCTCCAAATCTGATGAAGAAACAAACTCATATACATATTGGATGGCCTGAAGGGGAGTTCATTTTTTCAGCATGTTTATTTTTGAACATTAATAGTTTTACCAACCTTGTACTTGTTATCTTGAAAGTGGGTATTGAAGGTGTATTCTGCATCATGAATCACATTGAGTGAACTGAACACGAGGGTTTCATCCTAGAATCGTACAAAAATAGAATACAAAGAATCACAAACCATTCACCTCCAAACCTCAATCCAATCAATGAGAATAGTGATCCACTAGTCAACTTCATTTACATGATTGTTAAAGCATCTCTTAATCGGGGAGCATTAATGGCCCATTTGATTTAATGGCCCTGGTCATTAGTTTCCAGTCACCAAACTGCATGCAAATTCAATCAGCTCAGTCACATTCTGACCAAAATGTTGAAATGAGCAGGCTTTCAGGAAGATAACTTACCAAATCGAGCACCAGGGTAGCAGCAGGTATGCTCCTCGTCTTTGGCGGAATGTCCCGCACTGCTGAGACAGGTCTGGACTGTTGTGAACGATTCGGAATGTTCTTAATAAACGTAAAACTGAGGGAGAAAACAAACATTTCATATTAAACCTCAATCAGTCTGAAGAGCACAAAATGAAATCCTTTGTAGAAGAGACTCACGGGCTGAACACTACTTCATTCTCTTCATCCTCTGAAAGAGGGCTGTCAGCACTGTAGCCGAACACACGGTGTTCAGGACTGAACATGGGGCTTGAGTTTGGCTGCTCTCCTATTAAAATAAACAACCATAACCAGATGAAATCCCATGTTGCAAATATATCACTAGCAAATCTCATCAAGAAGATGCAAAACATAATAGCAAGGGGTTTGGTGTATAAAAGTTATCACCCCCTCAAAGGAACTCTATGGGAATTTGGGCATGTTTGGAAGTCTGATCCAGGAATTATAGAAATCGGATTAGCTAGAAAACTAAAATACAGCACACAGATTGAGAACAGTCTAAAGGTCTGTGCCAAAATCAGTTTAAAACCATAGAGTACAGACAAAATGTTTCATAATAAATGTCATACACTTCAATGGATTTGTACAGTAGGGAAGAGCAGAGATAATGTAACATTTAAGCCATATAAAAGTGATTATTTGAGTTTAGGTTTATGCAAATCTGGTTTACATAGTGCATTAAGATATCTGTAGAGTGAGAACATGTGTTTTGAACTATAGTTCATTAGTGTTTTATTTGTATTAACTGCCAGGGATATTATGGATAACAAACTGAAACCATAAAAGAAGTTCCTTGAGATATTATTTTTAAAACATAACCTAAAAAAATACCTGTATTGCGAGTTTAACTGTACCGGTTTCAATTCAGCTACAAATGTAACGGACACAGATAATGTACATATCCCCGAATTAACAAAATTACAATGAGGAACAAATTAGTACAAAGTGGCCATGATTTAACTTCAATTATTAAATAGTTTTCTTGTGTATGTCAAGCACTGGGCTCCATGCTAATCATTGCTAATATGTTGGCAAAAACGTTAAACTATTTCAAGTGGAATAAATGATCAGAATTGTTTAAATGCACTGACTGTCTCGTGGGGGTGTGAGAAAGTGCACTGCAGGGGAGTAGAGGCTTCGAGCAGCAGGACTGAATGACGAATGCCTTTCCCGGAGGTGACGGACTGGGGTCTTGAAATCTGACTCTAAAGATACAAATGCGAGCATGATATAAACACTGTATTATCATTAGTAGACTCTTAAATAACGTCAAATTCAATGACATACCTTTATTGTCAACAGTTGATAAAGCTTTTCTCATCCTCCGTGGACGTTTGGCTACTGTTGGGACATAATCAGGGTCCAGTTTCAAGCAGTCTTGAAGAACTTCATCCTAAAGGGCAAACAAAACGGGAAGTTAATAAACCTGTTATTAAAAATACATACCTTCGGATATCTTACAAAGAAAACAATTGATCTATTAACTTTGCGTTTTAATAAACAGTAACTACAAGATCCATGTGCGCCTTCCGCGACAATACACAGAGACGCTGATTGGACGAGATACAACTTACCAAACGCCATTCAAAAATACTAAAGTCTTATTGGCTACACTGTGAGAATTCGCCCCGCCCATACACAGCTGAGGTAGTAATGCGACACTCACCAGAAATACACAACTTCATTTGAACAATAGCATGTTTTTAATGGTGGTTTGTGAGAATTATAATAACAAATAATATAGTAATATTGTTTAATTCCGCTCACAGCATCTCTTGCTTTAAATTGGTTAACGTTAGCATCGTGCTAACAAGGCCTGTGCTGATCATTCACAACAAGGAACCACACGCTCAATCTTACCAAACACGCAGAGCAGTTTTGTTTGCTTTTGATATGTCGTGTTCAAGACAGAAAGACTGACCTCGGAATGTAGCTGCGGGGTCTGCGGTCCCGGGGTCTCTGGAGCGGCTCTGCGGCGGCGGCGGCACGGTGTCGTCGGGTTTTCATTTAAAATATTCCTCGAGCGAAGTCTCATTTTGCTGGAGCCCCGATTAAAACACGTCTTCAACGGACAGATGGAATTTAAACTCTCAGAAATAAAGTTCAAGCGTCGTGTTCATCTCCATGAATTCGATCCATTAGATTCGTCTCGCTGATTGTTTCCAGATGGACCGACCCTCTAACTTTAAACCATAGACTGTAGGTTAAACCAAACCGATGAAAAACCGCAATAGAGCGTTAGCCAATCAGAACACACGCTTGATGCGTTAGGCGGAGCTTCAAAGAACAACGGCACAACGTGATGCGGAAGTCAGTTGTTTACAGAGTAATAAGGGCAAAACATAGTTTAATAGCAGAAACACGTCATTTATTAATGTAAAATTAGGAAAAAAAATAATTAATTTTAATGCTGTACTAATTGTATGATTTTAATTTTCATTAAATGTTTTTAATAGGCTAAAACAAGTGTCAATGCTAGGTTTCTGACAGCACTGAGAAATGTCCAGAAACTGCATCTATTTTCCCTCTTTGCAATACAACCTTTTCAGTTGGACAACTTGGTAGAGATTAATTAGTCAGGCCGCCATAATTAAGTGCTCAACTTAATACAATTTGGAATATAGGTTATTTGACTTTTATCAGTTTTTTTTTTTGTGTGAAAAATCCTAGATAAGTACAGGTACTGATATGATTTAACAATTTTGACCTTCTGCAATGACTTTAACAAAAAATAATATTAAGATAATAATAAATAAATAAATAACTTTTTTCGTTGCTATACTGTCAACCATATGATCTTAAATGGGGCCAAATTCATGCTCATTTTTACATACGAAGTGATTTGTGAAACAATATTTCAAAAGGTTTACAATTATGACCAAAAAAACTTATGTGAGGTTAAATTTGCTATAATTTTACAAATACAATTGTGCATATAAATGTATATGGTTACAATAAAAATGCATTTAATATATCAATGTAATTTCAATTTAATAAAAAAACACCTGCACCTCCTCTAAAAGTTCTCTTTATGAACAAAAACACTTTTTATGTACTGTAGAAGAGTATTGTGTTAACATGTTTCTACATTATACAGCGTTTTCTTAAAACTGTAAACTGAAATGAATCAAGACCCACTAACATTTTGTCAGAATTACACTTTATTGTATTCAATGTCTGTTAACAGCTGAAGATCTTCATTTTGAAAAATCAAACATTGAAAAATCGGATGCTAGACAAATATAAAATGTAAACGTCAATAGTACATTTTGCAAACTCTGAAACAACAAAACTCATCAACATTGACTTTCTTTTTTCTCTCCTTTATTTTAAACAGGGCAATAATGTATTGGACGCAACAGAATAAAGACACACCCAAACTGAAGCTCCGGAATTACCTTTACATTACAACATATTTGCATTTTTATAACTGTTTAAAAAAAGAAAAATTCAAGTCCATCTACTATAACTACATTTGCTTTTGAACGCGTGTTGAGGTGTTTTTGTGTCAGTATCTGGGTTATCAGCACTCACACTGAGAGAGGTACAGTTGTGGTGTGATGATTTCCCAAAATATAGATTATAGAGTATTTTAATCCATAATAATCTGGTCATAACAGCATTTATGTGACATTCTTTGCCCCCCACCATAGTTACATATCGATATATATCTTTTCAAAATAAAGTTAATTATCCACACAAACGGAGATTAGATTAAATACCTTAGGATTGTCTTTGTCCTTCACCCCTATAGAAGCGGCAGAGAGGTTGACACTACGCAATTCAAACGTTTTAAAAAGTGGAATTGGTGCACAGTGATACGCAAAGCACCGTAACCAAAACCTGGTCTCCCAAGGAGCAATTTCAGATTCAACCCAAGCAAGCCAAAACTCAAAAGCACTCACAAAAGAAAGGGATATTTAGATAAAAAAGAAATGGAAAAAAATACCTATACTTGCCATTAATAATCCTTAAGTCAATGTGGAAACATTTAGCATTACCATTATAAAAGGGTCAAATAAATGTTACGTGCACTGTGACCGCAGCACTAAGATGAACATATCTGTGTAACTAGAGGTAGAAGTGTATTTCCTGAGAAGACGACAAATGCCTTATAACGTAAAACCTAAACTTCACAGCGGTCTAAAAAATGGACAAATGAATGACTTGATTTTTAGTGTAACGTTAAGATCTGCACAGACAAAAGCAAACAAAGAGTTAATCAAAGAATAAGGCATCCTGCAATAATAGCGAAGGTTTATTGTACAGCAATTTGGTT
The DNA here is from genome assembly GCA_027564155.1 of Gymnocypris eckloni scoliostomus. Classification (NCBI taxonomy): domain Eukaryota; kingdom Metazoa; phylum Chordata; class Actinopteri; order Cypriniformes; family Cyprinidae; genus Gymnocypris; species Gymnocypris eckloni. The sequence goes on along the minus strand of CM050431.1, from coordinate 5,850,412 downwards.
GTCCTTGCAATAAAGTGGACTACATTAGCATGCTATATTCAAATTTGCATACGTTAAGGCATACAGCAGAGTAAAAACAGACCTGGATACAAACAGCTCGAAACGGGTGTTATGTGTATCTGTCTTACTCTGTGTGGTAACGGTATCATTTCCAAGAAAAAACTAAACAAAACACACTAGGGAAAGGTCATTACAATAAAAATCTACTGTTATACATCAGTGTGTCTCTTAAAAGTTGAAGATTTGATTTTGAAAAGGCGGTGCAGATGAAATAAGAACAGATGTGCATTGAAGTTTCAAGCAAAAAGGGGCTGGATATCACGGCTAATATATTAAGAAGTGAAATTCACAGAATAAAATGCCCTGTTCTTCCTCACAGCCGGTAGATCCATGTGAAAATGATGAACTGGCAAAGCTTGAAAACAGATCTTAGCTGATAAATGAGTTTCTGAGGTAGAGATTTTGGCAATAATGACTTTGAAGCGTGTTAAAATGAGGTGTCCTTTTCGAAACCGGAAGAAAACTACAACATTGTACAATACAGACAGAAACGGTAACATTTTCCAGACTGTTTTCTGTACAGCAACTGTGGTCCTTGTGAATAATAAAGAGTTATATGCATTGAGTGAGCTTTGACGGTTAAGGATCTCGGCTTCGAAAGCAAAGGCAGCAAGCTTGATCCCAAATGAGGGATCGAGGCATTTAAGTTGCACCTGCAAGGTCAAAATAAGGCTTTCAGTTTAAGGAAACTCCATTTCCATAAAGGCATCTCTCGCCTATCAAACTCCAAATAATGATTCAACTTCTTATGAGCGAAGACAGTAGTTTAACCTTTCACCTCTTGATGCCCAGCAAGTGGCTATTTTCATCTTGCATACAGTGTAATGCTAGAAGAGCTTGACATAATTTATAAACTGTAGCTACATGTTGATAAAAGACGGACTAGGAAGAGTTGGTGAGATGATTTAAAACAACTTTGAAGGGTTTGATCTGCTAAACACAGGAAGCCACATTCTTCAAATCCCTAAATTTTTCTCAAGACACTTGTAAAACATGCTATTGTCATTAGAATTCCCTCCGATTTACGCTGTACAGAACCAGAAACGGCTGCATCGTTGGACCCCTCAAAACTGCATTCGATTAAGCTAAAATGTCAAACTAAAGATTTCCAGTTAATGTAGTATTCAAACACAAGATGATCTTAAAATGAACCTATTATACTGTCATGCTTGGAGTCAAACTGTAATTATTTTCAACCAAACTGCTGATCGAAGAGAAAGCTCTGGAAAATTCGACACGAAAATGACCACTGAACTCTATCCACTTGTACTTTACAGCTCCTTAAAGAGACGGCTCTCCCAAAAATGAACCCTCTGTCATTTACTCACCCTCCAAACTTGTAGTAATTTATTTAGTTGGAAACAAAAGATGTTGTTCTTCAGTTCAGCAGACTAAAGGAACTCACACTGGTCTGAAACAACTTGAGGGTGTTTTTTTCTTTTTTTGGCTAAACTATCCTGAATCTTCACTGACTGAGTTAGGAACCAAACACTTGAATACACCCCCCAAAATTTTTTAGCAAAACGTCTGACAATAACGTACTTGGTGTTGTGTTCGGGCTGAAGACGTTGGCCTGTCAACAGCGCTTTCAAACTGTGCTAAGGAAAAACCTTCACAAGGCACTGCAGATACATACACGGAGAAAATAAAATATACAATTTATTATTAGTTCTGACCCTTAAGTTGTTTGCATCACACGTTATAACAATAACACTATATTGTCATGGTTTTGCCTATAGACGAAAAGCTTTTGTCAGTCAGAGACTATAAAACCCTAAAAAGCAGAATTCCACTGCCTTGTTAACGCCAGACAGTGTGCTCACAGAAAGAGAAATAAATTATTCACAGGTTTTGCATATACATGATTTCATTATTTTTATAATAAACTCTGTTGTTATTTTATATTTTCTTTTGACTCCTGAACAAAGGAGAGTAAATAAAAGACCTGAGCTAGTGTACTTCAAGTTGAGAACGATTCAGTTATTCCTGCACTGTTTTTTTGGCATATTTTCTGTATTAACTGAGGTTTTTTTGGCTTTGGTTTTACACTGAGGAAGAGTCTGAGGTGCTAAGGCGATTGGTTGTTGGAGGAGGATGAGGTAGGTGTGTGGTGAACTGATTGAGGCCTGCTGCTGCCTGCAGAAGATTTGTTAGATGAGGTCTGCGCCGCGGCCTGGGCGAAGAGAACACCTATTGTGAGAAAACAGGAAGATTAGTCACAATTGAAACGAGGAGAGCTTGAATAGAAAGAATATGTCTGCTCCTCACCGGTGTAGACGACTCCATTGAGCTCCAACGACATGCTGATGCTGTTTAGGCCATTGGTTGTCAGGTTCATGGCGGAGTCCTGTCTGCTTTCTAAAAAAAAAAAAAAAAAAGTTTGTCTCTTATTTTTTTTCTCCCTACACTTTGGAAAATTAATAGCACACCTCTTCTCAAAGAGCAGCATTCACTTCACAACATTAAAACCACCTGCTTAATGGGGCTGTATGATAACAGTTAAACAGTTAAGTCATAATTATTTTGCTCAAAAAATAAAAGCAATATTTTTTTTCATGACTTTTTTTAACGTTTCAGCAAAATTATTGCATTTCACATTAGCACAAATCAAGAAGAGAACATAAACTTGCATGTTTGCTTGTCTGTTACGGAAAGAGTATGACTGTATTACACTTATTTCAATAAGTTATGCTAAACACCAATTTGCATGTTTGTACGTGCTTTCAGTGCATCAATGCTTTTTCCATAATGAAGAGAAAGCACGTACTCATGGTTGCCAGGATGGGAGATTAAGGAGTTGTTTACACAACATCATTTATATTTACTAAAAACAGAAACGTTATGCATTTGGACATTTATTTAAATGTCAACAGCTGAAAATTCTAACTTTGAAAACAGGTTTCAAAGTGCAAGAAAAATGATACCATCGTCTCTGTGTGGAAAAACTATACAAAAATATTTTGAATGAGTGAGTCAATGAATCACTCGTTAAGACGTGAACTTGCCGCCACCTACTTGGGTTTTCATTTCACATTTATTCATCTACTTACTACAAGCATAAAACAACCAAGGCATTATCTCAAAACACACTTGGCAAAGTAAGGTCTTTATTTTAGGATATCATTATTTCAAAAAAATTGCACACCTCGAAAATAACTCCGCATCATCATCATCTTTGAAAGAAAACAGTTTTCTTGTCAATTATACTGTAGTTTGTAGGGCTAATATTAATGCAACTGTGAACAAACTCGTACAGATTTGGAACAAGAGGAGTAACTAATGACAGAATCTTCATTGTTTGGCTGAGCTATGCCAACAATTAATACATAGGTTATGGTTTGTACAAATCACTAACCCAAAGTGTGATCATTTTTACCGTAATAACGGTGCTCACAAAGCTACCAGTACTCATCTGTGGGCATTCCAGCAGGGGGCGCTGCCTTGGCTATTTCAATAGTTAAAAACAATGAAAAGCGTTCAGGGGAAATTTATTCGGTCTCTTATTCATCTTCCGATAAAATACACAAGGCGAAACCTCTAGTATTTACCACCTCTGACCAAGAAAAGGAAGTCATGCTGTGTCGAGGCTGGGGTTTCCCACACAGCAGAACTATTCGCCTTGCATTTTTGTCATTGTGGTCAACACCTCCAGTCTCCTAATGAGTCAGATACCTCATGCCAGCATTCTTTAAAGTGAATAACATCAATGCAACTATACAGTTCTGATAAAATCTAATCAGAGCACTTCTAAACATACTGTTTCCTCATTCATTAGAACAATGTTAAGTAAGAACAGTACTAGAGTACTACTGTGGGATAGTGAGAGCTGCAATGACTCACCCTTGAGAAGGCTGCTGACATCTCCACCTGACAACTACTGATCTGTAAAATGCACTTACCACATATGCCAGTAATTTAGTTTGGCTGTGGTAGTATTGTCACACCCTTTCCTACAAAATATCTGGTACCAGTGAAAGATGATGTAAGAGGGGCTTTGCAGCGCTGCACTAGAAAACACACTGAGTTAATTTCATGACCTCAGGAACCAAAGGTTGGATATTCCACAAGCAGGTTTCCCTGAAACATCACACACTTTTTTAAAAAGGTGTTTTTTTCTCAGGTCGGTGTTTATGGGAAAGAATAAAACCACAGTAAAAATGTAAATCGAGGCAACTCTATGTAGGCTAAGTGTGTGGAGTCAGATGAACCTAATAACTTTCAGAAACTTTCACCCAAAATTAAAAATTCTAAAATGTACTCACCCTCACGTCAATCCAAACCCAAAAGACTTTCATATTCAAAAACAAATGAAGATATTTTGAATGAAACCTGAATTCTGTCCCTCCATTGTAAAACCAACCAAAACTCGAACACTTCAAAACGTCCATAAAGAGATAAAAGAAATCCATATGACTCGAGTGGTTTAATCCACTTGCTTGACACACCGTAACAAAATTCATTGTTTTTACATGTCAGACAAATACAGTTGAGTTCCATTGACAATATTTTATGTGCTTTTTGTATGTGCGCTGATCAATGTTTATACGTGAATAAATCATTAAATCTGCTTATCTTATATATTGATTGTGTGTCTTTAGAAGACTCCGTTCACAGGGATTACATTTACACGTTTTATTAAAATATCTTCAGTCAAGCAACCCACCATAGTCATGTGGTTCTCAACCTTTTTTAGGCCATCGCCCTCATAGTAGGTTGAGTTGACAGTATAGCAACTTGAGTTAGGACGCAGATGTAAATTTATGCTCATTATCAAAAACAGTGCTATTTGTAAAAAGTGTTTACAAAAAAAATTTGAATTCTCTAAAATGGCTTTACGCTGACGCAGAGGAGACGAATTGTTGAATAAAGTTTTTATTTTCTTTGAGTACAAATGTTTTCTCGTAGCTTCATAACATTACGGTTGAACCACTGATGGCAGATGGATTCTGACTATGATTTTAGTACTTGTTAATCTTGTTTAGTACAGTGTTAATCATTTGGCAGTCAATGACTCCACAAGTCTCTCGTTTTCATCCAAAAATCCTAAATTGTGTTCCGAAGACGAACAAAGCTTTTACAGGTCTGGAACGACATTGGTAAGCGATTAATGACAAAATTGTCATTTGAGGTGGAGTAACCCTTTAACCCAAACATCCCAGATATGCGTTTTAAATGCCAAAAACATAAGGGAACACTCTTTCATTGTATCTGGGAATGTGAGGTGATCAAGACATTCTGGCAAAAAGTGATAACATAATCCTCTATTTCAAAACCAATCCCAGTTACCCCTGAAATATGTGCTTTGGGTTTATTTCCTTATCATTACCAGGTTATCACACTAAAATGATATACATTTTTTTTTAGTTACTGTCTGCAAGGCGTTTGATAGCGTTCTACTGGAAGAACATAGAATGTTCATCCATTGACCATTGGTTGAAATATTTGGCACATTATATTGTATTGGAAAGAATAACCTACTACAGTATAAAGCTAAAGGACTACCATAAAACTTGGGATTTGTTTATACGGTTTCTGGAAAATAATAAAATTTCGGCAAAGGCAACAAGATACCTCCCACTTTACTGATTGATGTATGTATATATGCACTTTTGTATGTGAAAATATGTGGATGTGTCTATCTTAGCCTTTGTATAAAAACTTATTTACCCATATAACTGAATTTTTGTATGCTTTGGGTTGTATTTTTTAAATGTATTTTTTAATGAATATTTTCATGTTATCTTCCATGTCTTTATTACAATAAAACTATGTAAAAAAAAAAAGATTTTTGCAAACCATGTTCTTTCGCAAGTAGTTACAGAGATGCACCAATTGCAATTTTCTTGGCCGATTCCAATTTTTTGGAAGTCTGACCTGCCGATACCGGTTTTTGCCGATTCAGATTTTCCTTCTAAGAACTACAATTGACAGCATATACAAAAAAATCTATGCAAATATCAACAAAAAAATATTTACATAATAAAATAAATTATTAAACATTACAATTCCCCCAATCTGGACTAATTTACAGATTTTCTCTCACTTAAACAGCTCTCAAAATAAAGTGCTATGTTACTGGAAAGAGGAAGATATAGTTAACTTAAAATGAGTTGCTTTATGTAACAAAACAGATGTAATTTCCCACGGTTTATAAATGGTAATTTATTTCCCCTAACCTTATTAAATGTTTCATCTTTCACATCAAATTCTTACTTTGTTTCAATTAATTCCGTTAGCATAATAAGAAACTGTAGAGTTGTTGCCATTCACATGAAGTTAGTATTAACAAACTATCTTTCCACTGCTGAGGAAACAGAAGCTGCATCTGAAGTGGTATTAGATGCATTTACACAGACAGTTTGATGAAGCCGAGGTGCCATAACTGCATTTACACTGTAAAATTTCAAATGCATAAATAATTTTATAAGATTATAAAGATAGATAATGTTTTACATATTTTTTAAACATACAAATAAATGTTGAAAAAAATGCAATGATACTTTTAAATATGACTAAACCACCAGTAAGCGGCAGCAAATGTCTGTTTTAATGAGCGAGTTATTTATTAATTAATTCAACCGATTCATTCAAACGGCTGATTCATTCAGAAACGAGGTCAATTGGCTATCCTTATGAATGGGCCACTGAATCAATTGACTCACTCGATTCATTCAAAAACGTGGATTCATTCAGTAACAAAACACCGCTGTGTGTTTCTCGGAGACACAAAAACAGTTCTGCTGTGGCTTTGATCACAACTATTTTCGTCAGCGAAACTGAGCAAAAACAGTCAATATTTTGTCTGTTCAAGTCACCTAATTTCAATCTATTGTTTATTGAAATACTACAGTATAAAATCAGTGTCACATTGGCAATCGTGCAGATATTGTTATTCGGGGAAACATCATGGCCATCTAATGTTGCTTACCTAAATCATATATTGTAAATCTCTTTTATTTATTTTTCTACCGCAGTATGCATCTATAGATTTCTGACAGTTACATTGTGTGTGCTGTCTCTCTCACACACTCACTCAGGCTGAGCAAGCCTCATCTGGCATGACATAAATGCATTATCAGTCGCCGTTTACACTGAATGCCATTAAAATTAGAATCATTTTCACGTGAAAACGACGAGCTTACATGCGACTGTGATATCATACTGTTAGTGCGTGGCTGTGATGTCTCTGCCTGCGCCGCTGGCAATAAAAGTATCGGCAAGACGTGAGACTGACTGGCCGGTCACCGATCCGAGCCAGTCATGCGAGAAATCGTCCGATTCCAATCACTGGCCGGTCAATCGGTGCATCTCTAGTTACAATGTTTTAGCTCGTCTTATTGTGAATTTTGGCCATAAACTAAACTTAAAACAAATGCCCCCCAAGAACAAAAAAATTGCTTCAGCGTCTCCTGATGCTCTCTAAATACCCACTGGGGGACGATACCACCACCACTGAGAAATACAGTTCTAGTCGGTTTTAAAATGTGACTGCACAACCCTACTATTGCCATATTTGGCCCATCAGTAGGCCAGAATGTTAAAGTGTCAATACCTTGGTTGTTGATGCGGATGTTCATGGGGATCTGTGCTGTCATGGCCAGCAGGTTGTGCTGAAGGGCTCTCTGCAGTAGCCTCTGGTGGTCCTCCATTGGTAGTGCAATCTTCTTCTCCGGGGGCTCGCCGGACTCCAGCTTGTTCCGCAGCTGCTCCAGTGCAGCTACCTGTGCAATGGTGGCCGCCTGCGTAGCTGCAGCCTGGGCCGCAGCTACTGAATGATTGGCCAGAGACAGTGGCAGACGGACCTGAACTCCGTCATCCTCTACAACACAGAACGACAAAACACAGCTGAAATTAAGCAAACAATAAGTCATTATAGAGATGTAACCACAGTGCTGGGTAGATTACTTGCAATTTGTAATCTGATACTGATTACAAATTACAAGATTCATAATGTAATCTATTAGATTACTCCTTTTAGTTAATGTATTCTGTAATCTATTAAAAAAAGTAAATGTTTGTTATAAACAACAAGAAATGCATTAAACGTTACATTACACAATGATTTCCAAACTAGGTTTAACGAAAGAACTGCTTACATTTTTGGAATATGATTATGTAATCTGGATCACATGCAATCAGTGACTACCCATCACTATGTAACCATGACCCACTGCATTAAGGTTTTACCTTTCTTAATTTTCTGTAAGGATGAGACAGAGGCTCCGTTGCTGGGCAGGGCGATACCCATGGCTGGCATGGAGAGTTTGGGAGAGGAGAGCATTGTGGGTGTCCCATTGGGCGAGTAGGTGAAGAGTGAGCTGCCAAAGCTCTGTCTGCGCCCCTCTCGCCGGTTACTGTCGATGGCCGCCTGCAGCTCGTTGGGGTTGCTGAGACCCCTCTTCTCACATTCGTAAGGATACAGATATTTCATATATCTGCAGAGGGGTGCAAAATTAAACTTAAACATCTGTCCGTCAAGCGCAAGAGCCATACAGCTTCAGGTAAAAAAAAAACATTGCAAACTAAAGTAATTATGAGAAATGTAATATACAAATCTGAAACAGCATTTCATGCGCATGACCTGTGATCAGTGTAATGTGTAAGGGCTCATTTTCCAGGTAAAATTGGGATTTGCAATTTAAAATGCGATTTAAAAAACAATTGTGGACAAACGCATTAAGAACACCAAGTTTGTTTTGCTTGTTTGTAGGGCTGCACGATTTGGACCAAAATGTTGTGCTTATATTATTATGACTAATGATTATATTTATTATTGTTAAATAAAAATATTAAACAAAATAAGAAATATTGCTATTATAATTACACTCATTATTAAAAACAAAAAAGTATTTAAGAATTAATATAACTATTATCATTAGAAAATAATAGCAATATTAGATTTTACATAAATATATTATTTTACAAAAAAGGCTACCTGTGAACAGACAGCCTATAATACATTTATATAATACATTTAAAAAAGGTTTTATTATAAAATATTATACTATTATGATACAAATCTGTGACGGTAATTTCTTAATTTTTATCAGAAGGTATGCAAAATCAAAAATAGAGTCCTTGCCTTTCATATGAAATATGAGCCTTTTATGCATTCACAAAAAATTTGCATCACAGAAGTAATATAACTTTGTTATGATGCTCCAGGAAATTCCTAATATGGACAAAGACATCCAACTATCGCTGTAGATTAATAAAAAGAAGATAGAAATGCTTTTACTGATTAAAGATGAAAACAATAAACCTACACCTGCGGAGTAGCTCTAAATCCAATGCTATGTATAACACTTCACTATCAGTTCATCTTGGCAGCTGGCCGTAAAAACGCAGTGAAACCTTTTCAATTCAGGGTAGAAAATAACCATTTATATCTAAATTGTGACCGTTTTGCTAAAGAACAAAAACTTACTAAGCAGCTGAGTGCACTTCAGGAAACATAAAATAATTTCTAAATGAATTTTACGATCCCTTTAAATTCTGTAGAATACAGTAAAGATAATTTCTCCTGTGAAGGTGTCTTTGAGTACGTACTGTGTTCTGAGAGTGAAGGCAGCGCTGGTGATGGAGGTCGGCAAGTTCAGGCCCTTCGTGATCTCCCTCCACAACTTTTTATTTATGACCTCCACCAGCCCCCCCTTCTCTGTCACCAGCTGGTACAGCATGTAGAGGTCCAGCACCTGTTTGGCCATGATGGGAATCCTGTTCACTGGCGTCCCTGCACAAAAACAATCAGCTGCGTTGAGCGTCGTAGCAGTTCGAATGCATCTACTACAAATCAAAAGACACTCCTTTTTTAGTCTTTATTTGGAAAAACTCAGTTTCTGCTTTTCTCTACGCAGCAGATTGTCGTAAGCATGCATATGAGCTAGAAATACACAAAATATTAGTTATGATGTATTTTTTATTATGTATTAAATTATACCTAATAATTATTTTATTTTGTATGAATATGTATGCATATATGCAGTGCCGTTCAAAAGTTTGGGATCAGTAAGTAGAATTATCTTCTGCTCATCAAGGCTGCATTTATTTGATCTTTCAAAAAAAAATACAGTTTTTTTTTTTTGTGAAATATTATTGCACATTAAAATATTATTGTCGCATGATCCTTCAGATATCATTCTAATATGCTGATTTATAATCAACGTTAAAAACACTTGTGCTGCTTAATATTTTTTGACTTTTTTCAAGAGTCTTTGATAAATAAAAAGGAACAGTGTTTATAAAAAAATAACTCATTTTGTGTTACAATATACACTACTATTCAAAAGTTTGGGGTCAGTCATTTTTAAAGCAATTAATACTTTTATTCACCAAGGATGTGTTAAATCGATAAAAAGCGACAGTGAAGACTTGTATGTTATAAGACTTATATTTCTGAAGGATCATGTGACTTAAGACTGAGATAATGATACTGAAAATTCAGTGCTGCGTCACAGAAATACATGATATTTTCAAGTATAATAATAGGAAAGTATAATAATTAGAAACGGCAATAATATTTCACAATATAATTTTTTTCTGTATTTTTGATCAAATAAATACAGCCTTGAGCAGAAGAGACTCAATTAAAAATCCTACTGATCCCAAACTTTTGAACAGCATGGATCACACACATATAGTAAATATTATATATTAGGGCTGTCAGTTTAACACATTAACTCAATTAATTAGTTATGAAAAATAACACGATTGAAATACTTTAACGCATTTAACACACAACAGACCACAGACCTGTACGTCATCTTAAATTGATATAATATGATAAGTGATATCAAACAAGCAGAGAGAGATCCAATATCAAACGAGTGTCGCTCATTTTGTCCTGAACAGCACGAGTGTAAATGTGATTGTAAAAAAAAAGTTCAATAAACAAGAAGTTAATAACGTGTTATATTTTAAACACAATATTGTCTGTTTTTGCTCAATTTTGCCAAAGCAAATATTACCTATAAAGTCAAAGCAGAATTGTTGCATGCCTCCAAGCTCCAGGTCTTTAATTTTTTTAATTATATAAATTTAATAATACATTTTTTTAAAACAATTATAAACATATAATTTTTAATTATTTAATTTAATTTCAGAGTTGCTTTTCTCTGGGCAGCAGATTGTCGTACACATGCATTTGTGCTATAAATAGCCATAGCTAATAAAATGTCTCTCCCAGGTCATTAATTTATTCACCAAGAGAAGGTTTAACGGGTGTTGGAGGACATTTTCCACAGCCAGTGCAGCAGGTTTAACTGGAACACATGTTTTAGTCTCAAGGCCAGATCATGACATGGACATATGTTTGCACTCCCACGTTTATAAACACACATGTGATTGTGGGAGCCACAGCCCTGCTTCAGCCTGATATAAAGAGAGGGAACTGCAGCGCTCCGATATAAATACACATACACATGGAGATGTGAAAGATGAGCTGGGTGTTGATGTGATCACGATGGGGCAGAGTTTGGAAAGGTCGGGGTCATAAAGGTCTCTATAAGATGACATACGGACATGTCTTAATACGTAAATACTTATTTCTTTATAAATACCTCTCTTCTGCATAAAGCTGAACAGATTATCCAGGAACTCCTTCCTCTTCTGGTCGCTGTCTAGTTCATAGAGCTGCATGTGAAAAACACAGACAGACACAAAAAAAAATGGTTAAAAAGAGCAGTGCACAAACCTGCGTTCTCATCACTTTTGATGTTCTGATCAGGAATTGCATTATACATATAAGCAATAAGATATAAGAGGCTGTGCTATTTTGTGAAAAAGTCTTGGCTAAAGAGAAGTGTTAGCTAGCAAGTGCTTAAAACATATTCATGAGCACTGAGTGCATTATTGCTAAGAGTCACTACACAATAAGCTAAAAATACATAACAAAAATGATTTAACAAGTATGTTTTATTTATTTATTCACTATTTAACAAGAAATAATAAATAAATATATATATATAAATATATATAATAATAATTACATTTTACATATGAATGGTGCTATTTAAATAAATCTTGTAATTCTTTTATTATTATTGTTTTCAAAAATTATGCCCATAAAATGCAGGCGAGTGAGTGAGGCCATGTGATAACAATACAGCACACTATCCATTGGAACAGTTTCATTGCATAATGCAAAAGCATGCAATATGCAGCCAGTGTTGAGCAAACTAGCCCCTAGTGTTCCGGAAGACCAGAACTCTTTGTTTTATGATGATTCATAAATTATCACATAAAAAAATGTAATGTAATTTGAATCTTTAGTTAAATTAAAAGCAATATATCTCACAAACGTGTGAAAGGCTGAAGGGTTTTAATAACGACAGAAGCCTCATGTGCCAAAAAGGTCACGCTATAATCACGCAGAGCCAGAAAAACAGTGCTGGTAGCCGAGCAACGGGTTAAATTGCTCCTTCTTTCCCTTTTCTTCTTGCTTTCTTCCAGTGTTCCTGATCTCTCATTAGCAGCAGAGAGCTCTTATTTAGGGGGAGGGTCTGAGTGAGAGTAAAGGTAATGCTGGGGGCCAGCGGAGGGTTAATTACAGGATGTATGTGTTTTAGAGGAGCGCCACACTGTAAATCTCTCAAATGACCTGCCTGCCTCTTCTCCATTTTCTGTGGGGTACTCAGCCCCCACCCTTATTTCTTTTTATTCATACATTTACCATCAGTCTCCCTTTTACCAGTGTTCAAAACCAGTCACCCAGCAGGGAGCCGATTATACACACTTTTTATTACCTCAGTGTAATCCTTGAGGGAGAATCATAGACAATGAATATATTTGTCTCAAAAACACTGAGAATTTGTTTCAATTTTTTTATTATTTATGTTAGACATCACAAACTTAATGCTTTGATTATCAAAAGACTGTGTGAATGAGCCAGTCTGATATTAAACTAGCAACTTGAGTCTTTTAGATTGATCCATAAAAAAACAATGGCTCATAAGAGTTGTTTGTTTGTGAATCAGAATAGCAATGCAAGCAACACTATTAGAGGACTTTACTTTTTACCACGTTTATGTCTTGTGGTAAATAAACCATAATTACACAATGAATTCAGGGCTATATTGCGGTGTGAATGACGTAATTGAAAATAAAGAAAGCGCAATAATGCACACAGCTATAAGATGAGATGTCAAATGGAAAATGTGTGATTAATTGTTGAAGATGTTGACTTTGTTTTAAATCTGACGTTACAACAGACAAGTGGGAATTTTTTTTTACCTCTTGCAAACGTTTTTTTTGTTGAAATTCTTGATTCCCACTCTGAACTCTTGAACTCTGATATTGTTGTCGAACAGTGACAATTTGAACAGAAATAGACTGGCTGTATTGCACTTTCATTTGAGCAGATTATCTAATGTAATGTTTGCTGGTGTTTTCAGCTCATGAGCACTTTTTCCCATTATGTACAGAGCAGGTGTGCGCATGGTTGCCAGGTTGGGGAGATTAAATAAACCACTGGGCAGATTATGTTTCAATTTATGAAAAAAGCTCAGGTTGAGGATTTTAACTCTTCAAATCTGGCAACCGTAATGGTTGAGGTGGCTTGTTACCAATGCAAGATAGCACAAATGGCAATAAAAAAAAAGAACTGTTTTCAGGAAAAATAACTTGTGGGCTAAAAATTCATTAAGAATCCAACTCTCACTGAGATCTCCCCTAAAACGGCCTTTAGCTTTCAACAATAGATAAAGCGATAGATCCTTTTACCCCAAATTCTGCTGATACACCCTAAGCCTCCTCCCTCATACTTTAGAAACACATATGTTTATCTGTTTAAAGCGGTTGGAGGCAGAGCTGTCTGACATTACCTCAAACGCAGGGTGGAGAAATTTACCAGTAAAGAGTCGGTTGGATGTTAATGTTTTACTTCAACCGAATTTTAGGCTTTAAATTTGGCGTCAACAATTTGGTGATAAACTGCTGGTAATTTAGTGAGAAGTACTGACTGACATCACAGCAAAACAAAAATAAACAAACAACCGATACGGGAGAATATAAACCAGCATTTGCATCCCCATTTGAATTCATAAATGTTGATGAGTTTCCGAAGAAATGGCCACAGAAATAATCACACACACACACACACACATGTAACATATCTAGCAATCATGTTACCAGTAGGGCTGCAGGATAAATCCTTTTTTTAATCGTGATTGCGATTTCTGTTTTTCTTGTTTTATTTAGCATAATTGTCTGTGCAACTTGCCCACTGATTATTTATCCCAGAGGTACTTTATTTGAATTTGCCATTTGAATTATATTGCATTGGTTACATGCCTTCATGGTTAGGGTTGCCAGATATCAAGAGGTAAAATACCACAAACATAGATTTTTCATAATTGATTCATTTTCTGTCCACAGGCTTACGAAATCTTGCCAGCCTAGCAACCACGTATGGTTCTCGTAAATCTCTCTTTGCATTACAGAAAAAGCGCTGATGAGTTGAAAACACAGACAAACAAGTTGGAGCAATTGCCATTGAGATCTTCTGCTCAAATAAAAGTGTAGTACTGTCAGGGTTTCCTTTATGCACTCATTTGTGATATTTGCTATGAGCAAACATGCGAGTTGATGTTTTCTTGATTTGTGGTTATGTGAAAGTACAATAACTACAATAAAGTACAATAACAATTGATGAAATGTGAAACAAAAAGGGGTAAAATGTTCTGCACAAAATAATCATGATTAACAGTTTGACCATTATCATGCAGCCTAGTTACAAGTATCAAAATAAAGGTGTGTAATGCTTATGTGGGTGAGTTTTACATCTCAAAAGGTTTTCAGAAGTAAACGAGTGAATGAATGCTGAATTGGATACCTTGGATCGACACTGAGAAGGTTTGACATTGTTTCAATGACACGTGAGCTGTTGGCCTCAAAACGACACAGCAACATTTCACACCTGCCAATCACCTCAAGCGGCAAGCAAAACGACAGTACGGGGGAAGGGCCGGAAATGAGCGAGGCCCAAATGGGGGAAGGGTAACTATGAAAGCACATAAGAACAGTATCGATCTCATAGAGGCGCCTGTTCTCAGACGCCTCGATCTGACTTCATTTGAATGGTGGGGTTGCATTGAGGGCAAAGGATAATGTGGTTTCTGTATTACTGAGAGAAACTACAGGGTCACAACGTCCCTAGCTAAAGAGCGCCTCAACAGAAACACCTGCAAGGAATGAGAAATTGATTTCAGAATCCCGAAACTCTGAATTCTAGCTAAATTATTTATTAATTAACCAGTACAGAAATCTGTGTGGGCTGTGAGTCAGTCCAAAGTTTCGAATACACTGAATAGATAGTATGAAAAACCCTGCATGATAATGGTCTCTCGCTCTCTCTCTCTCTCTCTCTGATGCGTGGATGGCAGTTATATCCGCTATAAGATAAATCATGCAAATATTAACAACATTTTCTAAAATATGAACGCATTTTAAATAGGCTACAGAAATTGAATAAACTGTAAATTAACATATTAAAGTTATTCAACAAAACATTATTTAGACAAGAGCAGTGAGGGATTTTCTCTGTCTTTTGTTGTTTGATTAACATTAATGACAGACGGCACAGCTTTATTAGGCTGCTGTCTCGAGACCTATTTCACAGATGCATTTTCATTTGCAACTGTTTACATTAACATTACATACATTTTTCCAAAACATTCCAAGCCTGGAAATTGCCATTTTAAAATTCCATGACTTTTCCAGGTTTTTCATGACTGTATGAATCTTGAATGTGCGGGTCGGGTTCGGTTATCTAAATCAGACAAAAATATAGGTGCGGGCGGATAATATATATGAAGCTGCGGATTCGGGTGACGTTTTAGCTCATCCGCGCATACACATTTTTTTCATGCATGAGGAAAGCTCTGACTGGGGGATTTAATCTCTTGATATCAGGCAACTGAAACCATGAAAGTGTATGGAAGCTCGTTACCAATGCAAGACAATGCAAAGGCCAAAATAAAATAATTTTCAGGATAAATAATCAGAGGACAAATTTTGCTGATAAATATACTTCATAAATCAAGAGAAGAAAAAAAATTGAGATCACAATTAAAATATATATTTTTTTATATTAAAAACATTTAGAGGTGCTCGCTAAAGCATTACTATCGACTTGTGGTTTTTGCCAATAAAATTGCCTATTAAATTGCCCCCCAAAAAATCAAATGAGTGAACAATTTTGACTTACATGTTGGGAGAAACTAAAACATAAAAATGTAACAAATTAACTGGATCTATGGTTTTAAATTAAGGTATAATTTCTGACAATCAACATGTGAAATATCTTAATGATAACAGAAACCACATTAACAAACCATAATCTAAATTGTTTAATACTCAATTAATTGTAATTTATTGGACCCATGAGTTATGATTTAAGCATTATCATGTCTACAGTCACAGAAACAGCAAAAATTGCACAACGAACAACTCAGATGACATAATTAACATTAAATTTGAGATACTTGCTCTGACAGAAATAAAGAGAGCAAAAAGGGAGGAACTTTCAGCTCGGTAGCAGGTTACATTTGACATTGTAACAGCTCCAGTCATTGTTTTGCACGCAGAACACTGCTCACTTCCTGTCAGGGTTATATAACCAAACCTAAAACCACAAAATACCATAAAAAAGTTACAGTTTAACTTATTTTAATTTTAACTAGTTCCAAGGTAGCACTTCTCATTTTCCTTTAACTTGATGTACTAATAACTAAACCTGAAATAAAAATAAATAAAACTATATTGACATTTAAAAACGACAAAATGTCAAAAACACAATAAAATTACTAAAACTAACTAAAATGAACATGAAAGCAAAAAATATAAAAGAAAGTGTCAAAAAAAAAAAAAAAAAAAAAGTTTCTCACCGACAAAACAAAAACACTGCTTCCTGTCTCGCATCTAATGTGGCCTGTTCATCTACAACAATGCCAACAATTTGACTTCTGATCACAGATCTGTCCACCAACCCTCTCCTCGGGTCTCATTCACAAACTGCACGTGCAAACATTAGTGTGTAAGACCTGCGTGGGCGAATGGTTTCACACAGAAAACATGATTCATAAATATATCTACACATTTTTCTAAATTTAGAACCAACTGAAACCACATGTACTTAAAAAAAACAACTCTTGGTAGAATTAGAAAAAAAGAAAACACATTAAAAGAAAAGAAAACTCCTTAAAAGACAAAAATTACTCAAGGATGATGGACAAAAAGTTTCTGGGTCATTTCATACTTTAGGGTATATTTCAAGTTCATTGATGATAATTATATTTTTTCTAACAATTTTCTTATGAAA
The DNA here is from genome assembly GCA_027564155.1 of Gymnocypris eckloni scoliostomus. Classification (NCBI taxonomy): domain Eukaryota; kingdom Metazoa; phylum Chordata; class Actinopteri; order Cypriniformes; family Cyprinidae; genus Gymnocypris; species Gymnocypris eckloni. The sequence continues at coordinate 5,833,035 of CM050431.1, read as the reverse complement.
TATATTTTATCTGTTAGAATACATACTATAACCTCACACATATTTTGTGCACCTTTTTTCAGTTTGGACTCAAATAGACTGATTTAAAAGTAATTTTCGTTCAAATAATTTCATTTTACACATCAACTATATAAAAGACCTTTCTGGAAAAAAATAGTTTCTCAAAATCATGAGACCAGCATCATGTGATGTCTTTTGTTTTTAAAGCAAAACATTTGGTTGACAAAACAAGGCCTGCCATTGAAATGATGTTGTCAACTACACTACCCGTTAACCCACAGTTTGTGCATAACATAGTTGTTTTACTGTTTATACACCTTTTTCCTGATGTGAAATGTACCAAATTATAGAATGATTCTTAAGAGACAAGTGTGATGCAATGGAAAAGTGCTAGCCTAAGCTTTTCGTCCATCTTTGTTTACATTCCAATGTCTAGAAGCCCGAGCCTGACATCAGCTCTGAAGCAGCAGCAATGTCTGGACAACATCCAGCTATGAACTACTCCCCATAACAGCAATTCCTGTCTACAAGTGCTTGTTTTCCTGCTTGGACATGAGTGAGTCGCCTGAGCAATTAACGCTTTTAGAATGGCAGAAAGCCTATGGGAGATGTATGTCAGAAACAAAATAGGAATACATGACATGATGTCATGTCAACATTAACAAGACCATTCATTCACCGTGTTTTTTCTGAGAGAGGAATAATTAAACGCTTGACTAATAATAGGTCAGTGGTGAAATCAAATTTGTGAATTAGGCAAATCAGGCACTGATATGTTTAAACATCAAGAGCTGCGAGAGCTTCATTTGTTTATACAAACCTGGAATTCGCAGGGCTGTACTATAAAAATCACATTTTAATCATTACCTGCTTCTCTCGATTTATTAAGCATAACCGTTTGCCATATTTGCCTGCTGGTTATTTATCCTGAAAATGTTTAGTTTTAATTTGGCATGTCGGTTGCCAGATGTCAAGAGTTAAAATCCCCTAATAAAATCAATTTAAATTCAATTCATAAATCAATACATTTTCAGTCCAGTGGTTTACTAATCTTCCCAGCCTGGCAACCATAAGCACACACGCTCTCTGTATTAACATGCAAATTTGAAGTTTAGTGATCTCTATTGAGATATTCTGCTCAAATAAAAGTGTAATACAGCCAGTCTGTTTTGGTTCACGTGATCGTTTGCGCTGTTCGCTGCAAACAAAATGGCAAACAAACAATGTGAGTTGATACTCTCTTGATTATTAATTACAGATAATTAGATTATAATGAAACGTAAAAAAAACCCTAAAATGTCAGTAAGTGATTATATGTTTTTAGCAAAATAATCAATATTTACAGTTGCAACAGTGCAAAAATACCGACTGTAATTAGCAACTGGTCAAGTAATGATATTGAACATAATTAGCAAGCATTAAATACAATTGAATAGCCATTCAAATAATAATAATCATAAGTAATTAGCAAAAGTGCATGCAAATTCTAAAAAAACAGTGAAATCTTCGAAACTAGTGGATATATTGAGGAAACAATTAATCAAAAATGCAACTAAAACATAAAAATATACAAGAGCCCAAGCTTCACTTCAGCTTGGAGCATTTAAATGCCCCCCTCCCCAATATGCAGTGAGCAAATCAATGTTTAATGTTAAAACCAGTAAATGGCAACTGACTGTAGAGGGTGCAATGAATTTTTAAAGAGCTCTTTTCTTTACTGTCCATCTGGGCTCCATTTGCCCTGCTGTTAATGTTTACAGCAGACATCAAAGGATACTTCTCTTTTTCTCAGGAACTTTGTGTGAGAGGAAGAAGTGTAACATTTTATAGAGCTGCAAAATGAGAAATAATTTTCTCTTTACACTTGATGTCATGATAGTCTCTTATATAATACTATGCTTTTGGTTAATAATGAAATGAACAAAGTAAATGATCAAACCCAGCTACATGGGGAGGCTAGTCCCACCTTAAACCACAGAGCAACAAAATTTACCAGATGCAGTAGCATTATGAATTATATTGATGCAAAAAACATTTAAGGTTGTGCATTACGGTGGTTTTACAGTTAAATTGCGGGTTTCACCTAAAAATTAACTAACGAATCGTCATTTACTCACCTTTATTCCATTCCAAACCTGTATGACTTCCCTCTGTTGAAAGATATTTAAAACAAAACAAAAACATATTTGGTCGAAACGTATGTTTAATAGAAGAAAGAAGGTCATACAGGTTTGGAACAACATGAGGTGACAATTAATACTCTATAAATAAAAATTACATTTACATGTATTCATTTAGCAGATGCTTTTATCCAAAGCGACTTACGTTATACATATTTTATCAGTTTGTGTGTTCCCTGGGAATTGAACCCACAACCTTTTGCGCTGCTAACGCAATGCTCTACCACTGAGCCACAGGAACATTCATATGGTTGCCACAACACACAATATTACAGTTTGTACTTGCCAAAATAATATAGAATGCACGGTCACAGGCACTGAAATAAATAACGGCTCCAAATAAATGTGTCGTCCACTCAGAAGCTAGCTTTAGAACTGCTTCTTTTATATTAAATAATTAATTACAGCTTTAAATGTATTTGTGTAGGTGTCCTGATTAATTTTACATATTCATTTAACAATTTACCAGACACTTTTATCCAAAGAGACTTAAAAGTTAGCACAATAGAAGAAATTAAGTCCCAGTTAGCCTATAGCAGTTTTTATAATAATAAATACAAATATTAAAAAGTAGATGGAATAGGGAGAGCTCAAGAAATTGATAATATTTATAATAAATACAAATTAAATAAGTAGGCAATAGAAAAAGTATAGAAAATGCTAGTGTTAGAGGGTCAAGTCATTATGATTAGTATTTGCAATAAATAAAAAAGAAAACAATTAGATAGAATAGAATAAGAATAGACACTGCAGTTGTTAGAAGGACAATATTTTTTATAATATATAAAAGAAAACAATTAGAGAGTGCACTTTATTTTAAATTGTTTATGTAATTATTAATATTATGTGCATTTTAAACTTTCTATATTTTAATAATAATTCAGTTTCATTTATATATATATGTGTGTGTGTGTGTGTGTGTGTGTGTGTAGAAAAAGAAACAAAATATGGAGAAAATCACTTTTGAAGTTGTCAAAATGAAGTTCTCAGCAATGAATATTACTAATAAAAAAATTAAGTTGAGATATATTTACAGTAGGGAATTTTCAAAATATCTCAATGGAACATGATCTTTAATTTATATTCTAATGATTTTTGGCATAAAATAAAAATTAATAATTTTGACCCATTCAATGTATTTTTTGGCTATTGCTACAAATATACCCGTGCTACTACTTATGACTGGTTTTGTGGTCCAGGGTCATTATATATATATATATCAAATTGATACTTTCTTAATTAAAAGCACAACAGTATATATATATATATATACATATACACACACACAATATATATATATATATATATATATATATATATATGTATATACACAATATATATATATTAGGGGTGTAACGATATGCGTATTCGTATTGAACCATTCAGTACGAGGCTTTCGGTTCGGTACGCATTAGTAACCAAACGATTTGTAGGACTAATCCTATTATGTTTGGAAAATAAAAGAGTTTAAAGTGTGTAAAATATCAGTGCCAGTGCGCTCAACATCGCAGCCTGCTCCAAAGTGTCTGCTCCATACAGCGTTGTAGAGTCGTGGCACATTGTAGCAGGAGTCATTGCACTTATCACGTAAAGAGAGGTTCTTTCAATGTGAGCGGTTCGTATACTCGCCGTGTCAGCACGAGCGCGAACGTGCGGCAAAAATTATGCAAATATTGAGGAAATGATAGCGGATTTGGTTTTCACGCTAAAGTAAAGTAAAAGTCAGTTTCTTAAAACTAGAGAAGGTGAACATTTTTATATTCTTGTGGAAAAAATGCAAGCACGGTCACCGACTGCCAGTTTAGTTTAGCTTATCTTTTCATTTTAAAAAGCTTATCTTTGCTAAATGTTCTGTAATTTAATAGTCCGTATATAATACTGCATGTGGTGTGTGTCATGCCTCATCTTATACATTTTTGTTAATAAATTATGTAAGCTGTCATTGTAGCCTGCTGTTTTATTGTTGTTGTGCTTTTTAATTAAGAATAAGAAAGAATCCATTAGAACATTAGAAAAAGAGGAATTCTCCACAAAATTCAAATCACAAATAATACTAATGACGAAAAATAACTTTCGTTACCATAACTATAAACTATGATAAAAGTGCATCAGCATGCATTGCTTTATCCCATGTTGTAGCAAAAAAAGTAATAAATAATAATAATAAATGATGTGCTCGTGAGACCAAAAGAGCGACCAGTGGGAAGAATGAGTGATTTGGCATTTCAAATTAATGTAAGCCTGTTACATTCTTATTTTTATTAGGCCTATTATTATTAAAGTAATTTTTATTATTAAATTAAAAGTACAATTAATTTGCCCCACAATAATTACCACATAACTGTGACGTGCTGCGATCTAGGTTACGATTAGGCTACTTACTCCTCAATTAAAAATTTTTTTTTTAAAAGGAATAAAAAAAAAGGTCTAATAGGCTACCTTCAATGAATTATAGTCCTATAATTAAATTATTAACGCTGCAGTTATCAATAAAAATCAATGAAATAAAAAGCTTTTCTTTCAAGCACCAACTTTCAAAAACAACCTGTTTAACACTAAATACGTTTCGTATTTTTTTTTCACTATGTATGGGCCACAACATAAATATTTAAATAAATTAAAACAGCTATAGGCTATATCGTTATCAGTATATGTTGAAGTAGATTCATCTCTCGTCATCTCTGAGAGAATGAGTGGCGTCATATGCTGAAAGCTCGTAACCAACTGCCATGCCCCCATATCAAAAATGTACCGAACCGTGACACCACTGTGTCGTATTGAACCGAACCGTGAATTTTGTGAACCGTTACACCCCTAAACACACACACACACAATCACACACACACACACACACACACACACACACACACACACACACACACACACACACACACACAACATTAATGTACAGAAAGAAAAACTAAATCTGTATTAAAGCTGTATTAAACATACTTTTAATATATTAATATTTGTATATTTTTATACTTTTAATATATATATTACTTTTAGTATATATTTCAATTTTTTGATACTTTTGTATAAAATAGATCTATACACACAAAGAGCATTACAACTCAAGTGTAGTTCGAGTACAAATGGCTGAATTCCGTAAAGCCTACAAAAGATTTTTAAGTAGTGTTTGTAACTTTTAGTTCTGTTATCGCGAGGAGGAAGTTGCATAAAACCACCCAGTCAGTGGGTACATATAGACACACCATATATGAGGTCTATACATTCTGCACAGAGACTGATTTAGTTAAACAGAAATGTCTCTTGGAGTTGTTGATGAAACAGTGACCACCTGCCAGCACCGAGAGTACAATTTGCATAGAGACAAAATCTGCTGTAACGGACTTTTCTTATACCTTACTTACAAGAGGATGAGTTTAACAACACAGAATATAAAAAAAAGGCAAATCAGAACAATTCCAACGAATTAAACCACTAACTTGGCCAGCAGCAGACAATAGTACTAAAGCCATCCTCGCTGTGTGAATGATTACGATGTGTCATTTTTGATACCACTCAATAAATCTGTTTCTTTATTCAATTCACTTTATGGCAGGCGCAGATAGTTGTGTTAGAGGTTTTGGCAGCATGCCTTAAAACGCGATTAATTAATATCTGTATCAAACATAATCAGAGACACAGTGGCTTTGCTATATTTTGGCCGTCTCCCAGCTGTTTCAGGAAAGAGACCAGCTGTCAGCCTTTCACATGCTCTGCGTAACGCCGGAGGACAGGCTGACTGCTAGTTTGCAGGTTTTATGAAGGTACATTTAAAAAAATTATTTTAAGTAAAGAGAACTTAAGGAACTCAACACAACTTCCAGCCAATCTATGTTACTTTTTAATACATTTTACAGAAAGCATCTTAAGGTTTGAATAGCTAGAACCAAACCACTAGAACATGAAAACAGCTTTTACCATACCACTGCAAAAACAAATGACGCTCTTCATCAGTATAATTGTCTTGTTTTCCAGTGCAAATATCAAAATATTCTTAAATCAAGATATAATATGATACATTTTCTGTAAAACTAGTCTAAACTTTGTTGGTTTGGGATAAAATAAACAATTATCTGCTAGCGGGCTCAAAATTAAATCTACTTAATTCGAAGGGAAAACCAGCTTTTGACATATATTTGTAATTTTGTTCAAATTCTCCCAAGCAAGACTTCATTTTGCATCTTAACTAAACGCATCTTGATTTAAGGACTGGAAAACAGACAAAAATACTGCTGATTAAATTTTTTTGCAGTGTATGCAACATTTAATTCTATGATTTTATGAATTTGAGCTTGGATTTAAGACTAAGAATTTGTGGAAGGGTGCATTAAGACTTTAAGGCGTGCAGTCATGGGTTTTATCTGTTAAAAGTGTGCCAGAGTTCAGTTTGGAAAGGTTCCAGCTGTGACAGCCGATAAAGACATTGGCGTTTAAAAAAAAAATTCTGCCATGGTCCAGATTATCACTTTCCCTCAGGCACATTCGTCACTGCACCCACCCACCTGCCCAAAATAAACTACGGGCCTTAACCCTTTCCACACATACGGCGGCCCAAACTACACCAAACAAACTAGTGTTATAATGCAACAGGTAAAAAAATGGTCTAAAGCCATTAGTGTGTAGTTCCAATAAGGCGTATCATCCAGTTTCACATTCTCACATTCAGAACCGAGAAGAGGTGTAAAGGTATTCATTACACAACCATTCAAGTACCACCCAATCATTGTGCAACATCTCAACGTACAGACAGTGCTGCAAGTCTTGATTGCATAACGTCCCACAATATTCACGTTTTCTGGCAACGACTTGATATGAAGATCAAGCTTGAACTGAATGCTATAGCTCCTTTAGCATTTCTGTCACCGCTAACCAACAGTTGTAAACACCTGCATACGCTTCACTCAGCACATTACATGCCCAGCATACGCACATCACATGACCTTGTTCTCAAAAGCAGGGTAAAAATTTTCAAATCCAAAATGATTATTAAAAGAATAATAACCTGCAGTGCTCCGTAACCAGAAATATGGGTTTAAAAATTCCCCAGGAAGGGTATAGACGGACAGAGCCCTTCTGGAGCACATGAAACAGTCATTATGGGAAAGCAGTATTACAACAGCATGGAACATATTCATAAGAGTGCTACTGCATGGTGCCTTTCAGTTCCATAAATTAGCCACAAAGGATCTTACTGTTTTCATGCAGTCAGTGAGCTCACGTTGCGTCTGAACGATCCACTTTTTCCTACACCCAATGACGATTTGCGCAAATTATGGGAGTCATTTCCGTTTACACTGTAATCAGCAAAAGGTTCGCACAATGAACGCAATAATAAAGCATTGTCAAAAACTGGGTACGATGAGGTAACATTATTTGACTCACCCTTCGACAATCGATCATTAAAAGGAAATTTAAAAGTGTAAAAGCATTAACAAATTATTTTCAACATAGCAGTAGTAACTCCTATCCGCAGAAATATTACAGGCAAGTTAAATATCATTATAGTAATATGTGTCTATAATTCGTAACAATTACGTTTTACTGCATCCGTGGAAAAACAAACCTGGAAAGAGACGAGAGCAGAACTCAAATTAACATTATGTAGTCTTTTTTCATTTATGTAAAGCAGAATATAAAAGGAAACATGAAAATAATGCTGAAAAGAGCTATTCTATAGATATTGTTGTTATATTGCGTCACATTAATATATGAAATAATGTTAGTCTCCTGATTCTGAACATAGAAAGTGAATGAAAATATACAGCCCATTTGGTGATAATGACGGATAAGAATGATTTGTAGCGCAACCTTACGATTTGAGTGGAACTTCCACAAATCGGAAGTGCCTCCCTTAATTTAAAAGTCGACTTGTTAGGAAAAGGGTGGATCGTTCTTTGCTTGCTTTACACGCTCATTCATAATTTGAATACAAGTTTCATTTTTCATGCTGCTATGTACACACTGTTAAGTTTAGAGAATGACGACCGTTTTAAAATGCAGGACTGAATCTGAAATTGCGATGTTTGACATAACCACTGCAACTGTCAAAATAGATTTGTGCATAAAGTCTTGCAGTGTAAGTGCAATAGATCTGTCACTTGTTTCGTTACCTGCAATGCATTTCTTTGCAGGTAATTCTTCGAATTACTTTCATTTGATCTTGTTTATGTTATTGAACAATATTTTAAGAATACAAACTAATGCTTTAAAGTATTATTTACTTATAACTCTTAATAGCATTAATAATTAACAGACTTTAATACATTTTCAAATAATTCATTTTTGGAAATATTAAAATAAAATCGGTCTCAACAACCATGGAATTGTTCTTGTATTTTACTGGTACTACTGAAATGTTGGTACTGCGACAATACTGCTTAGCATTTAAAATAAACAAATAAATATATAAATAAGCTCTGTGCTTTTGTCATGACCGCTGCTCCAGACAAAGACTCTTCATTGGCTCAAACAGCAGGTCAACCAAACTCTTCCTGTCTCTATGAACCAATTTAAAGGGAGTCCTTCAATGTTCAAAGTTCATTTCGAGAAACCAACAAATATGCATGAATGGGATTCTGCATGATCTGGCATTTGGCCTCATGCTCCGAGACAATCTGCAATTACGTCTCAAACCTTTCTTTATTTCAGCTCACATGACATCATTAAAAGCCACAGCCTGCACTTACGAGCTAAACCACCACAGCTAATATATAGCTGTGTGACAGATAACGTGTGTTGGGAATGTCAGTGCTTGATATATGGTTCAGGTTTAACAAATAGCAACAACACACGTAAATGCATGAAGTAATAAAATTACTGTGTCCACAATGTGAGGATCACAGCAGCAGTCTGGTAGGACAGCGATCTTGGAATTAATTATGCACCAACATAATTGAAAACTACAAAATTTGTGCATTTCGACGTAGTGTGTTTTTGAGCAGTGCTAGTCAAATGAACTCAATGACTCTTGCTTAGTTCATGACTTCTGCTTTTATAACCCACTTCACAAAATCTCACTCAGCATAAAACACAGCAGCTTCAGCCCCAGATCAATTAGCCAAGTTATTTCCTCAAGTTCTGCATGCTGTCGTTGCTTGCAAATATTTATTTGAAAGACTGTTTTGCTTCAACAAACTTCTGCAATGATCCAGGTGTGTGAGGTGTGTTTATTTGGTCTGTATTATTTTAGACTAACATCATTGTAGCAGGACCTGTTTTAGGTTAGAATTATCCTGTCTGCCAGGACAGTCTGAAATTAATGCTTGGGGCAAAAACCGCCAAAGTCAACAAAAATGCCATTTCAAGATTCAAGATAGGAGGATACAAAGATTCAAAATTCAATATTAAAGGGCCAAAAAATCTAAACAAAAAATACCCTGCACAGTTTAGCAGGATCTAGATCTACATGAATGAAAAGTGTCGATTGTGGCATTACATTGACAGCAGATTTGCTCATGTTGCATCCGATTTCAGATTGCAGTGTTGAGCGTTATAACCATTTACACACATTTCTGTTGAGCTTCTAAATGCAATAACCAATAAAAAGCGTTCTGATTCATCACCATGGAGAATGCTAGAGTTGTTCAGTGACTCACTGATGGATTTCTGAATTTGCATTCGCAATCATTATAAACATCAAATAAAAAAATATGTAAAGTAAGCATCATATTGCAATGCAGACAGCTTAAGTGATTATAACGGGAATTTTTGTCATAGGCAAAATCATAGGCGCCGTGTCAGATGCAACTTCTGTTCCGCTTTTTTTATTTTGAAGAAACAAAAAAAGAAAATATGGTCAAAGTGGTAACAATCTAAAGTATTGTGATTCAATGAAGTAACTAGTTAAATTTAAACGGATAGTTCAGCCATAAATAAATACAAATATTGTCATCTTTTACACACCCTGATCTTGAGTGTTGAATGTTGGTAACAGACAGTTAGCTGGTAGCCATTGACTTCAATGCTATCTTTTTCCCATAAAATTGAACCATCAACTGTTTGGTTACCCACTTCCTTCAAAATATCTTCTTTTGTGTACAACAGAAGAAAGACTCTCGGACCGGTTTGGAATAACATGAGGGTGAGTATATGATGACAGAATTCTTGGGTATTTGACATAATATAACACCTATATTTAATAAGGCAATTTTAAAAATTGCCCTTACGAAGGTATATATATATAAAAAAACGCCCCTGGAAATCAGTTCCAGAGGGCAAATGTTGCCCCCTTAGTGTACAAGTTAATTTCTGACCTGTCTGAACTGCTCCTCATAGGTCCAGTCTGCGTGGTCCTGTCCATGGAGTGGCCCGTGTGATGAATGAGCGGAGTGAGTCAACGGCCGCGGTTCGCAGAACCAGGCCGAGCCTTTAGCAGCTGGGAGTGAGGGTGTAAATGGCGGTGGGGTAAGAGGAGGATGCCTCTGCCTGGGGTGACGGCCTCACGGCCCGACGGCAGCCCTTCATCACCTATATCATCATCATAATCTTCCTCCATCTCACCCTCAAAGTCATCTTCATCCCATTTCTGTTTTCTGCACAGAAACACATGCGATGAAACGTTAGAGAGGAACGCTTATTAATTCAGGCAATTTAAAACATTAATAATGAAACAATTAAATATTGCTATGGGTACATTTCTTGTACATGTTTTGAAGATGTGAGAGGATGTTTTCTTTTTAGCGCATTTCTTTTAGTCATCTTTATTGCTTTGTTCAAAAGAAGCAAACATCTGATTTTTTGAATTTATGACTCAAATTTGATTTTTTTTATGTCCCTCAACATCACAAAATTTTTTACAATGTTTTTTAAGAAGTCTTTTATACTCACCAAGGCTGCATTTAAAAAAAAAATACATTAAAACATCAATATTGTGAAATATTATTACGATTTAAAAGAGATGTTTTCTATTGTACTATATTTTTAAATGCAATTTATTGATGTGGTTTAAAACAGAATTTTTAACAGCTATAACTTCGGTCTTCAGTGGCACATGATCATTCAATATGTTGATTTGACGTTACTATTATTGATGATTGAGTCCCACAAATAAAGATTTAAATAAATATAATTTGTATTATCGATGCTTTAAAGAGTTTGCGGAAATCATGATACATTTTTATTTTCAGATTTGCTGATGAATAGAACATTTTATATAAATAAAGCATTTCAAATAAATCTCCTGTAACTGTTTATATGGTCAGATTTGATCAATTTAATGCAGCCTTGCTGAATAAAAGTATTAAATAATTTTCTTTCTTTACTTACACCAAACGTTTGAATGGTAGTGTATCATGGTGTATCAACATTCAAGACTGATAATAATCAGAAATGTTTTGTGACCAGCAAATCAGCATATTAGAATGATTTCTGAAGGATCATGTGACACTGAAGACTGGAGTAATGATGCTAAAAATTCAGCTTTTATCACAGGAATAAATTACATTTTAAAATATATTAAAATAGAAAACAGCTTTTTTAAACTGTAATAATATTTCCACAATATTACAGTGCAGAGACTTCCTTCAACAATGTTTTTAAAAAATCATAATTTTGGAAAAATTGGTCTGTATGTAATGAACTTTCATTAAGACTTGCATATGCAAGTCACTAATTCAGCACAACATAATGCTATTTACCAACTCAAGCAGCATCTTATTTGCATATGATGGCCTACTTACATCTGCTCTTCCTCCTCAGACCCCATCATATCTTTGTATTGCTCCTCCCCTTCCTCTTCATCATCCTCTTCATCCTCGTCGTCTCTTCCACTGCTGCGCTCAGACATGGGGCTCTCAGCCCTCTGAAGTCCAGCTGCTACCGCGCGCATAGCTGCCAGCGCCGCCATCTGTGCCTGCTCTGTGTCAGAGGTGGAGATTGCTTTCAGCTCCTCCCCTGTGGGGGCGGGGCTGTGCGACTGCCCCGCCTGCTCCATCAGCAGTTTGGCTCTCTGCTGTCTGTGCAGGTTCTCCATCACCGCCTGCAGCTTCATTGCCTGGGAAACAAGACACGCTGGGATTCTAGCCCCTTCACTTTACCCCCACAGCTGAAAACAGACCGCACCACTTTCTGTGAGCTTGATCCAGAAGGCAGGGCTTCAGGAAACAGGAAGTGTTGGTCTTGTACTCGACGGACACCAGCAGACAGATAAGAGGAAGATGACCCCCATGCACAGCGGTCTACCTGAGAAAGAAAAAGTATAAAACATTTTTTAAATATTCAACAATTCAAAATGTATTATGCACTGAAATTTGAGCAACCCAAAAATCTTCAACCAAAATAGCAATTCTCGATTTAAGTGAGTGCCATTTGAAATTTTCTTCTAAAATTATAATTGTTCTCAGGCTCCTAATGTGTAGGTTCAGTGATTTCACTTTAATAATAACACATTGGAGAAGAAAAAATCTTGTTATTAAAAAGTTTTAAAGACACAAGAAAGGTAAGTGCAATTTAAATGTTTGTGTAACTCTGTATTGATTATTAAATACATCTGATTAATTAATTGATTATTAAATAGCATTTACTTTCCATTTCGGCACAGAATTTTTAAGGTGCAATATGGATTACAAAATGTATGCATTTGCTCTGGAGGGGGAAAAACATTTAAAAAAAAAAAAAAAAAATTCAATTCATAACCATTTGTACTTTCAAGATAAATGGCAGAAAGCAACAGGCAGTATATTCAAAGTCTTCTGAAGCCACAAAACAGATTTCCATGAGAAAAGTAGTAAAATAGTCTTTATTCTATGCGTACAGTATTTTGAAACCCATTACTAAGTTAATGATAGAAGAATGATAGATTAATATTTTGATTCGGTTCATAAAATTGAATCAATTTGCTCTATTGTCTTCAATATTCACCTCTTCACTAAAACTTAAAAAATATATAAAAACGTCACTCACATTTCAGTGAACATTTTTGAGTGATGATGCAAAAGTGAATCATAATTTTGAATTCATAGAATAGCAGACTGTACACAGTTTGACCTGATTCATGAAAACCAAATAAACTTACCAACTCTAATGTAAATGGAAAACAGTCTCCACTTCACTTTTGCTAACAGTACATGACAAGAAATACACAGCCTATTCCATGGTCTTTTTCTGACTTAAGCAGTGTTATCTTGTTTTAGGAGGAAATTATCAGTTTTCCCCTCACATTTGCATTTCATATTTGTCATCATCAGTCATGACCACACCTTAGTCGATTCACTGCATCTGTAAACGCTTCATCTGCAATCATCACAACACAGTGTCTACACTTCATGTGATGCTTCGTTGACTATATTGGGAGTTGTCACGTTATGATGCCTAAGGTGCTGGCTGGGTGCTAAATTTGATATTTGCCTGAATTACTCCCATTTACGCCATTTCCTTGTTTGTAGTTTCAAAAGTTAAACTTGTTTATTTAAATAATCTCTACAACACTCAAAACTTTTTACCATTGTTTCTCAAGACATCTCAAATCCATCTTTTTTTCCCTAGTATCTTGTGCATTTGAGGCATGTTGCTGTAAAACAGTATTTAAATTAACGTTTCAACACAGAATATTGAGTTGCAGTCGAAGACAATGACATTCTCAGTTTCATGCAATATTCTATTCCCCTGCAGAAAACTATACCTCTTTATCAATGTCCAATAAAAGTTTATTGTGATATCTTGCTCTGGATGTTGACACAGGAGAAACAGAAAGTCTTTTCTGGCACATCAAACAATCATGTTTGTGCTTGCAGATCCAGTAAGGTTTAAGTATTTACTACTAAAGCGCTAATGTTTTTTGGAATTAAATTTTAACGGCGGATCAGAAATCTATGAGATTTGTTTTACAAAGATGAACTGATATGGGGGCAAGTTGATGACAGAATTGCACATTTTTATGTGAATTATCCCTTTAACTAGGCTGCATGATTTTTCACTAAAAATATAAAATCACAATTATTGACAGTTTATTACCAATTGTTTCACATAAGCACAAATCAAGAGAACTTCAACTCGCATGGCCTATGTCCAATCTGCATGGGCAGATTTAGTCGCAGCAAACAGCACAAATGACTGCGTGAAAGAGAACAGAGAGAATTTGAGCAGAATGCGATCCTCAAAGATCGCTAAAATTCACCTTAAAGTGTTTTCAGCTCATCAGCACTTTTTCCATAATACAGAGAGAGTGTACATGCATGGTTGCCAGGTTGGGAAATTAAGTAAAATACTGGAGAGAAAATGTATTGAAAAGTTTTTATTGGGGACATAAGCTCTTGACATCTGGCAACCATGAAAGCTTGTGAAGGCTCATTACCAATAACAGATAATGCCAAATTAAATAGAAACGTTTTTTGAATATACAGAGACGGACAAATTTCACAGACAATTACGCTTAATAAATTGAGAGAAGCCAATATCATAATAGCTAATACAATTTGATTTATCATGCAGCCCCTTCTTTAAGCAACCTGAATAGTTTTCCCAAAACGAACTCACCCTCAAGCTTATCCAAACCTTTTCTTTCATTTATTTCATCTGGGGAACACAAAAAGATGATATTTTTAAAGAATGTCAATATGCAGACAGTTACGGTCAGCCATTGACATCCACAGCAATTTTCTCCATAATAATAAAGTAAAAATTTATATTTTGTGGGAACTATCCTTTTAAAAATGACCTTAACCAATAGAACGAATTTGTTGAGGATTCAGCAGGAGAGGTCGGTAATCGATATCTTGCATGACACCGGGAGTTTATGGGTTAAACCACAGAGCTGGATGGCGGTGCTGACGATTGTGAAGTCTGAGCAAACACAATGGAGATAAAGGCAGCACTAAGGGTCTAATTCCACATTGATAAAGAGCGTCAAGCTGGCCTACATACAGATTCACCACAGGGATCTGAAACCCATGCATTTACACCATACATTCAATATAATATCTATTACTTACTCCTGGCTGACCAGAAACTGATACGTCATGTTGAATGTGCACAAAGAATAGCGATTACTGCTTTTTCTTTTAGGCATGTGACAGAGTAAAAAGTGCAAATAGATAAAAACAAACAAGTCGAAAAGGTTGACACTTTAATATCTCTAATACCTGTAGTGCATGACTGCACAGACCAACTCAGCCTGTTTTATACGTGCAATGCAAAGTAATGGAAATGAAACTAAGATGTTCTGGCCTGGTGACATTTTTTACTCCAACATTGAGATCTCTGGATTATAATAAATGTCAGATCTGTTTTTGGAGAAGCTACTTTGAAGCTTCTCATAATATCAAGACAAAATAGATTCCATTTCCAGAAGCATTTAATAAAAAGTAATAACTATCAACCGTTTTAACAAACTCTCATTCAGTCTGGTTATATTCTCGGATACCATACTATCCATTTGTGGTGCATAAAATTAAGTCCCTTTGCATATTTTTATCTTTACATCACAGAGAAATGTCACTTCACAAAACATAAAATAGTTTGACAAGCATTTATTACCACTGAATAACGCCAAATCTAAGTTTAATATGAATTTGCATCAATCCAGTTAATCTAGAAACATCCAATGCGATACACAAAACTAAACTACATTTGGTAATTTCCCATCAATGACATTTAAATATTCCTCATAGGGACTGAGAACTAGGCACCTGTTAATCAAACTGGTTATGGCAGATCAGTTGACATGCTACGATAAATACCAAGGAAAAGCACACCCAAATCTCAGTGCTTTCTAAATGTCTATAGTGGAATCTTAAAGGGGATTTTTTTTGTGCATCATTGTAAAATTATTCCCACGGTGTCAGGCTCAATACTCAAGTGACTACAGGACCACAGAAACTAGTTAAAACTAGCTGAAAATAATTTCTGTGATTCTCTAAATGTCTTAGACCCCGTCCCCCCAGATCATTCTCACTTTTAAAATGAGACAAACCAATGAACGGTCTCACCTGGATCAACATATTAGCTCAACTGAGAACTGATCATGTTGAGCTTTTGAGAACAAATAACTATCAAAAATGTCCACAGTGGTTAATCAATAGGGTATAAATAGGGTTTAAGTGCTTGATGCTGCAAACACAAACTGCAGTGTGACTGATATAGTGGCAAAATATGACATAGGCATACTTTCATTGTATTTTCTGAATTATGGAGGAAAAAAAGAGAGAAATCCAAAATGCCTTCTGTAAAAACTTTTGACTGGAATACATCAACAAAATTAAACAAATTTTGACACCGGCTAAATCCAGTGCTGAGAATTCTCTTCTGGAAATAGTACATATTTACATATACCATTCATATATATATAAATATATACACATACATACACACATACACACACATTTGTGTCTGTATATATGATTGATTGAGTTATATACACCGTATATATATATATATATATATATTTTTTAACATAAAAATATATATATGGGGATTCCTGAGTGGATCGAAGTAATCAAAGTGTGATTTGTTGCTGGTGTTGGGCAAGAGAAAAACACTTCACATCTAATTACAGCAAGAGATCCTGAGCTCGAATCTCAAGTGTCCATCTGATGTCTCTTGAAACTGTATTTTCAACGTTTCAGAGAAAGGTGAGCCAACCACGTAACCTCGTTACCATCTCTTAAGCGGTTCCCATGACGATGGCGTGTATAAGGGCTGTGGGCAAATCTGAGGGCGAAAGCGTGGGCCTCAAAATACATGACACTTCCTTCCTCAGAACAGTACGAGAACAAAAGTGCACATTCAATTTCATGTGTCTAGCCCTGACCTCTTGAGGATTTGCATTAACACAAAATCCTTTTAACGGCACTAATTTTATTAACGCGTGATTAACGCAGCACATATTTTCTCTTTGACCCATGGCACAACCCGTAGTTGGAGAAATGGAGATGCACAGTGTTGCCAACTTAGCAACAGTGCAGACCGCTTTAGCGACTTTTTTTCCCTTCAAAAAAGCGCCCAAACCTTATTTAGTCTCAGAGAATTGTCAGTACTGCCCCGCGAGGTCTTGCTTTCCTTTTTTAACACGCACACACCTCTCTCCGTCTCTCTCTGTCTGTCTGCTCAGTTTCTGTTCAGCGCATGCACACACATCTCTCTCGCTCTCTCTAAATCTGCTCAGTTTCTGTTCAGCACGAGCACACACATCTCTCTCGCTCTCTCTGAATTTGCTCAGTTTCTGTTCAGCACATGCACACACATCTCTCTCGCTCTCTCTAAATCTGCTCAGTTTCTGTTCAGCACGAGCACACACATCTCTCTCTCTCTTCACGTTTGCTCAGTTTATGTTCAGCACACGGCAGAGAAGAGCAGAGCTTAATTCAGTTAAATACAGATATTAGTTGCTTGCTTCTATAATTTTACATGCAAGTATAGCCAAAATCACAGCACAGCTATTGTCATTATCTTATGGGTGTTTTATTTAATCAGACAAAGGCTCAATTATAAGGATTTGTGCAGATTAACATCTTGTAAAGGAGAGCTTACTTTTTCATATTTATTCTGTTGTCTGACAACAGAAACAGTAAAATATATCAATGAAAACTGTTTTATTGAGAATGTAGCTGCATCAAAATACAGTATGTGGGCACAGAGAGGTAAACAAATGTTATAATAAACAATATAGGCAATGTACATTTTGCATGTTCAGAAGAAGTGAGCTGCCCTGTCCTACAAAAATGTAAACAGCTCTGTGCAAAGAAAGAGAAGTAATGGGAACCTTGTATTTATTTTTTTCATGTGTGTAATAGACATGAACAAGTTCTTTGAAAAACATCTATTACCTTTGAAACATGTCTAGTGTCTTCATGCTGTTGACTATGGTTTCAATAATAATAAACATAAATTTGCATAAAGCATCCATATTTGTCCATGAGCATGTTCATTAGAGTATTAAAAACTTGAAGTATTCATTTAAGGTACATTTAGCAAAAATAAAAATGTGCGATTAATCATGAGTTAACTCATGACAATCATGCGATTAATTATTTTAGCAGGTTATTTTTCCTATTTTCGGCCGAACAATTTCGGTTGCCGAATATTCGGTGCATCCCTTATATATATATATGTATTCATACTGGCATATAAAATAATACTGGCATATAAAAATAAATCACAAGGTTTTAAAAAATAACCACATTTGTTTTGCTAAACCTATTTATTCATCATATTATTGAAAATAAATAAATAATAATAATAATAATAAAAACTGAGTAAATTACCTTTGTGAATTGTGACTTTACACAAGTGGTGTAATAATTTAGGACATAACCTACATATACATATATATATATATAGCATACATTTTGAGAGCATAACAACTGAACCGAATCATCAGTCAGTAAAGCATTTTTTAACAATGGCAACATTTTTGAACTGAAATGTTATTGTAGCCATGTAGCCTGTGAATAAATGAAAATGCATATTTTTAATTAAAGACAACTTGGTGTGGGCTGCTTTTGGTGCCTGGATTTGTGCTTCAATAATGAAATCCAAGTTTAAGAATACACTAGAAGTGAAAGACGTCTTCCTTCAGGTAGATTGCATGTTTTCTTGGCTTGCTGGATGTTGGGCTCATGATCAGTAATCACGTTGTTTGCATTGGCCAAAACTGACTTTCTGAAATCAAAACACGGATGGAGAAGGGAATCACCGTTAGCACGAGTCTCACTCGCCGTGAAGCAGAAGTAATCAGCCGGCAGAGGATTCTTCAAGCAACTACATTCGCAATTCAAACAGTAATTTGTCCAGAAAGACAGATTTTTAATAAATTGTGCTAATATTAGCTAATTAAATTCAGATTGTGTAGTAAGCTAATAATGTTATCTTGTTACACTATGATTGACTCAAAAGTGCTTTGAGCTGACGTCAGTTTTAAATTTACAATCAGGACATTGCATGGTCTAACTGTTACACTTGCTATCCTAAAAATACAATCAAGTCCAGGGATCAGTTTGGGAAATGGTAGTAAAAGGTAGTTTATTATTTCTATATATTAATATTATCTATTAAATCTTATAGATGTGTGCCGTGCTCGTTGTCAAATCGGACACAAATATGGCGGCGAGCATAGCAGAAGTGAAGTCTTTGAAACCCATGAATACTTTGAAAGCTGAGAGACGGAACGGAAAGCGGAAAGTGAAGTATACCCGGGCCTTTAGGCTTCTCCTCTCTAAAAATGGACTCTAAAACTAAGCCCATGTCCATGATACATTCAAGAAGCGTTTTTTTCTTTGAGCAGGTAAAATTAAAGGTTCAGTTCATATATCTGACTGCTTGTATTTATTGACAAAATTCTATACATGTGAAGTAAATTTGAAAATTGAGGATGCAGTGCATCGTCAATTCACCGTGATATCGAATTGAATCGATGACATGATAATCATAATCGAACCGAACCGTAAGATCAGTCTAGGTTCACAACCTAATGACTGATGTATATCTGTTTCATTTAAATTTATTCCAAAAATATGAACTTACCTGAAAATACTTTTATCTTTAACGTGTTCGTTTATGTAGGGCTGCTCGATTCTGACAAAAATCATCATCACGATTATTTTGATCAATATTGTAATCACCAGTGTTGGGGAAAGTTACTTTTAAAAGTAATGCATTACAATATTGCGTTACTCCCTAAAAAAGTAACTAATTACGTTACTTAGTTACTTTTTATGGAAACTAATACATTACGTTACTTTTGCGTTACTTTTTAAATATGAGCAGGGCTTGATTGTTTTTTTTTAATATAAGAAGTTCTATTTATAGCAGATGTAAAATCCTTTTCACACCCAAAAGTGTAATGAATAAACCTCAGGCTGAAGGAAGAGTAAATCCCATCTGTACAGCAGAACGCTGGAGAAGGTTCAACACTCTTCAGCAATAAAAAAAAACTATGAAGCACAATTGTTAGTTTATCTAAAGTCATTTTTATTATTAGTATGGTTGAACTGGATCATCAAAGGTCAGCAGCAAACACATTGGTTAATAAAATGGGATTAGATACATTTGTGTTGTTTAAGATATTTAATTATTGCAGGTTTGCTTCATATTCTGAGTTTGCATTTCACTGTTTTAATTAATTTTGATGAATACTGAATAAGTGAGTATAATTTGATAATTACAGTGATAATTTTGATGAATACTGAATCGTTTTTTTTTTGCGAGTGGGATGAATTAATGCTCATTCACATCTAGAACTACAGTAAGATCATGTTCACACAGTCAATAAATGGGGAAAGAGTTTACTTTACTAGTTACTTGAAAAAAGTAATAATATTACGTAACTTGCGTTACTTGTAATGCGTTACCCCCAACACTGGTAATAATCACGATTATTTAAAATGATTATTAGTGGATCATATGACCAAAACTTTATATGAAAGATTTATTTAAAAATAGTGATATATCAAATATATATTTTCTGTATGTAAATAAGGTTGCTATGCTATATACATTTTAGAGACCAGCGAAATGTCACAATTCTCACTACCACAGCATATCAGAGTAGGCTAACTGATAATAACAACAACAGTCCTCAAAATTATTGAAAATAGTTAAGTTGCCAGTAATAAAAAAAAGCAAAGGAATACAATAGAATAAAAAAATATAAAAATGAAACAAACAGTGCTTAATTTTTTTTCATGCAAGTCTAAAGTAGCTATTCAGTTAACAGCTTACTGTTAAATTGAATAACCTAATGTAAAATAAGCATAGTCTTCACTGTAAGAATTCAACTTCCTTTGTTTTTTAAAGCTACAAAAGTCCTTCACTCGAGCAGAGAGTGATTTTGAATGTGTCTTTTGTTATTCGATTCATATTAGGCAAACATTTGGCAGCGGGAATATAGCCGCTGTCATTTTAAGAGCCGCGCGGATCCAATTTACTGTTACGCAAGTATTTTCATCCTCAACTCTTTACGTTCATTTATTACATAACCGACAAGGGTTTAAATGAATAATCACAAAGCGCCGCATTGAAACACACTTTTGCATGTATTTGACCATTCAGACGCTAAAAGGTGACTTTACATGTCCGTGTTGTGTTCTGTCTCGAAGTGCACATAAAGTAGGCTAATCTTCCTGAGGAAGCGCAAGTTCTTTCACACTTTTAAAAACATTAATACATTTAATCATCTCCTCCCTACATTTATGTCCAATATTTAGTGTTAAACTGTTACTCTTTAAAATAAATCTACTTAAATTTTCACCTTGACTGATTTTTAGACTGATAACTTCCTACGTGTTACAGTAGGACGTGCGGTCCTAATAGCGATGTATGACTGCTGTATCCGAATATGAACTAGCTGTTTTAAATATTACAATATTTAACATGTTAGTTTTCAGTATTTTTGAAAGTATATTATTTTGGTTATTGGTACTTCCAGACTCTCTCTCTCTCTCTCTCACACGCATGCACGCACGGTTTAAAAGCAATAGAAATAGCCTATGACAAGTACAGAGAGTCTCTCTTGCCCCCACCCACGCACGATAATATAGTGTATTGGCGATCTCACAGGCTCCTGTAGGCAATATGATGATATGAAAAATTACCATATCGCCCAACACTACCAATGAGAAGACTTGACACACAACAGAAGAGAGGGCAAACCATTTACTCCACATAGACAAGTGTCTTCCTCAAAATGAGGAGAAAAAATTGGCACTCCTAACAAACAGTGCAAGTAAATCTAAATGCAGTGGACTGACATGATGGGATCCAAAAGTAATAAACTGTAATCATATTTAATAGTGAAGGCACTTATAGTTTAAAAATAAAATCTTACACACCTTCTTCTCTTCAAGGACAGGATGTAACAACACACCTCAGATTTACAGCTTCAAAGGAACCAATATGACGCAAGAACCAGATCTCATTGTAGTAAACACAAACAACCAAAAACGTGTGTCAACAGCAAGCGGAAGTCTGGAAGACATGTGGCAGATGCAAAAGACTCATTCATTCTGCTTATGTAGAAAACACATTTGCCATTCCTGTGAGCATTACTTCAGTGAGGCAACACTAACACAGAACCCACAAAAAGCTGAATTTTTATTCTGGAATCAACGATCATTCAGGATTAAACAGTTTGGTTCTCTATTGACTACTGTCTCTCTAACCAAATCAAACAGAGTTCTTAGCCATCTTCAAGAATTGGCTAAAACACATCTATTACATCTTTATTTGACCTTTTAACTCTAACACTCTCTATTCTAATAAAAAACTCATCCCTTAGACTTGCACTCTATTCATTTAATGCTGGTTTTCTTTAAATAAATAAAAATAACACTAACACATATTTTTGTTTTCTTTTTATTTATTATACAATTAACAAAAGCTAAAAAGGCCTCTAACACTAGCTTGCGCTATTCTATCCGTTTCCTTTTTATTTATTATATAATAAAAAAAGACCTTGCTATGTGTACCGCGTTAGGCTAAGGCTTGCATATCATTGCTCTTTTGTTGATTTTGATTGCATCCATTCTCCTCATTTGAAATTCGCTTTGGAAAAAAACGTCTGCTAAATGACTAATGTAAATGTAATCTTTAGGGCAAACATTAAAATAGCAAGCCATGTAAAGAAAGCAAAAATCTGAAGCAATCATGTTTCCACAGATCTTTTTTTTGGTGTTTCAAGGCAGCTCTCACAAATATTGTCAAGATTTAGCTAATAAAGAGAAGAAGCTAAAGCATAAATCACTAACAATAATCTGCAAAAATGCAACAAACTGCAATGCTGGAATTAAAATGACAGTTTTTAAAGAAACCAATAACATGCTGCTTTTATGTCACATGACTAGTAGCCTACCAAAATACTCTAAGAAACCAAGATACAAAAGCTGACACTGGGGCAGTACCATTTCAAACGTTACTAATATGTTCCATTTAGGTACTAATATGTACCTTTAAGATACTATTATGCACCCTACAGGAATAAAAAAAGGTACAAGTGCCAAAGAGACAGCGAGCTTTGTACCTTTTTTCTGAGAGTGCAGCAAAGTGCAAATATAAAAAATTCATAAAGTCAATAAATGTTCAATTAAATTGAGCCATTCTGTGTCTATGTCTCACTTGCTCATCAAATTGCATTATATTACAGTACTATAAAATCTTGATCTCAATGCATCAGCAGATATTAAAAATATAATAATTTGAAAAAAGACCCCAGCACTTTTTCTTTTTACCAAGGCTGTTTTCACCCTTACAGTGTGACGGTGCACATACAGTTAACATCATACACTTAGTTAGTCCTGAGGTGTGACATGCTAAAACAAGGCTGACCTTTTTACAATCATTATGGATTATGATCCTTTATGACCTCAATCAAGAAGACATTATGAAATATCAGTAATACTTTAAGAACACAGCAAAATGGTTATTCAAAATGGTGAAAACCTGAAGGAAATTGTGAGCAGATACATCACATATGATATATACACCTTCCAGTATCTTCATTCTGTATTTTAGTCCACAGATGTGTTGCAAGTCCACTTACACCCTACTGAAAATCTTATTAAACTATGAAATGCACATTACCCCTATATAAACATTTACTGCATCTCTGATATGTTTAGTAGTCGATTACAGATCAACTAGTTGAGAAAAAAAGGTTACCATACAGCAGTTTTTTTTAAATCACATTGTACATTATCTAATTTTTGTCAATCTGATTTCAGATTCTAAAAGATCTGTTAATATGAACACTATTTTTTATATGAATGCCAGCTTTCTATATAATATCCAACTTTTATATCCGATCCACCTACATACAGAATGCTCACGTAAGGTGCAGCAATACATGCGGTAACACAAATCTTAACTTTTTTTTTTACACAACATAGGCTATAGCCAGGTGATAATATAAAGTTTGAAATAGATATTATAAATCTATTTTCATAGATATATTCAATAGATATGTCCAAATATTAAGATATTATAAACTTTAAAGGGATAGTTCACCCAGACAAAATAAACCTGTATGAGCAGCTTCCTCCTTCTGTTCAACATGACAGATATTTTGAAGATAGATATGGATAATGGAAATAGCATGGAGAATAGCTCAATTCTATGGAGGTCAATGGAGACCAGCAACTTGAGGGTGAGTTAATGATGACAGAATGATTTGTTTTTGGGGGGTTGTGAAAGTGTCCATTTAACATCTGCTTTGAATCCATGCGTATTGTGAAATCACTACAAAAATAAATTTTACAACTTGTTTATATATAAAAACTATCTAACGTGTTTTTGCAGCATTGAGGAATGTAGCCAATCAAAGACATATCTGTTGGTTTAAAGCAATGGCCAATCACAAATGTTTTCAGAATACACTCACCGCTGAAAGAGCCAGAGTTTTGCCCGCTCGTGAAACTAAGTGCAGAAAAGTTCAGAAATGAATGGTATGCTATTTATGACAGAATAGTCCCACAATTGATCGTTTATTTTTTCCCTCGCGTCTCACCACAATGAAGTGTGAGTGTCACCTCTTCAAACTTAAATGAACATCAGAAAAGCAGTGTGCACATTTCTGGTTACAAATAAAAGGCCATCAACCGACACTTAAAAGCATCGCCATTTAAAAGCATAGCCATTCAAATCAGCAGCAAGAGTCAAAGCTCCACACAGTTTAGTATACGCAGCACACAGGCAACCTCCAAGTTATTATTCACTGTGCTGTATTGACGCAATACGTTGCAATAGTAGCACATTGTTTTGATGCATAGGCTACAGCTGAAAAATACCCTCCTCCTCCCAACTTGAGAGTTAAATGTCACCCATGTATATATATATACACATTACAATTAATTTTTTCTAGCTCTGACTGAAATCACTGTACATCAACACTGCTCTGGTCTATAGCCGCATTTTGTTAAATTGCTGTCTCTGCGTTCCAGAATCTTCATGTGAATGTTGTTATTGTTCTTTAACTCTTTATGATCCCCATCAACAAAGGAGCTCAGAGAGAAAGACAGCTTTGTAGACAACACTGGCACTTTTCAAATTTCACTACCAAGCATGCATTTGCATGCACAGTTTTTAGTATTCATTCATTTTCCAGCCAGTAAAGTACGTGCCTGATGGAAATAAACTGGCTGAACGAGTCAGTTAGTAGTTTAATATCGGCCTATATTGTGAGTGGAAGGTATGTTATTGCTTTGTGCTATAACCTAGAGAATCCAGTCTTTTCAGTTAATGACAGTTGTATAAATACACAGCTTAGATGGTTAGTGTTTTGAATCCATAAATCATGTCTGTTGGTTTTGTTTGCGTGCATCTATGATGGCAAACTGCCAGACTTAATATGCCAGAATGGTTTGTTAACCAAATTAGACAATGACCAAAAATGCTCCAGACCACAGGACCTAAGGATTCAATTTCTGTTACAAGAACGTCCCTCCAAGTTGCTCAAAAAATAGCCAGGCTGAAAGAAAAGTGAATATCAGCTGGCTGGGATTCCCTTATGGCACACTCCCAAACAATGAAATCATCACTTTTTTGGCAGGTGCTTGAGGTGAACAACAGTGCACCACAGAAACGTTTTAATATGTGGCTTTTGGCAAAGGCACAGTTTGAACCCGAGCCAAGCCACTCAACTGAATCCACACAACCTCCTCCCAACACTATACTGAAGCAATGAACTCTGCCTTTTTATAGGCACATTTAACAATGTTAAAAGGCAGCATGTATCGGTGAATGCAGCACACAAAATCCAGTTCCAAACAGGGAATTTACAGCATACAAAGTATGTGACGTGCATAACGTCGACTTCTTTTCTTACCTCACAGTTTGTATAGCATTTTGGATTAATCAAAATGAATCGTTTGACAGCACTAGTTATTTGTATTAATAGCATTACTAACTAATTTTATTCATATTTTATTATAAACTAGAAAAACTAATGTCAAAAATGTATATAGCACCGAAATTGGTAACGAGAACTGTGGAATAGTACAGTTGCATCTCAATAAATTAGAATGTCATGGAAAAGTTCATTTATTTCAGTAATTCAACTCAAATTGTGAAACTCATGTATTAAATAAATGCAATGCACATAGACTGAAGTAGTTTAAGTCTTTGGTTCTTTTAATTGTGATGGTTTTGGCTCACATTTAACAAAAACCCACCAATTCACTATCTCAACAAATTAGAATACTTCATAAGACCAATAAAAAAATATTTTTAGTGAATTGTTGGCCTTCTGGAAAGTATGTTAATTTACTGTATATGTACTCAATACTTGGTAGGGGCTCTTTTTGCTTTAATTACTGCCTCAATTCGGCATGGCATGGAGGTGATCAGTTTGTGGCACTGTTGAGGTGGTATGGAAGCCCAGATTTCTTTGACAGTGGCCTTCAGCTCATCTGCATTTTTTGGTCTCTTGTTTCTCATTTTCCTCTTGACAATACCCCATATATTCTCTATGGGATTCAGGTCTGTTGAGTTTGCTGGTCAGTCAAGCACACCAACACCATGGTCATTTAACCAACTTTTGGTGCTTTTGTCAGTTTGGGAAGGTGTCAAATCCTGCTGGAAAATGAAATCAGCATCTTTAAAAAGCTGGTCAGCAGAAGGAAGCATGAAATGCTCCAAAATTTATTGGTAAACGGGTGCAGTGACGTTGGTTTTCAAAAAACACAATGGACCAACACCAGCAGATGACATTGCACCCCAAATCATCACAGACTGTGGAAACTTAACACTGGACTTCAAGCAACTTGGGCTATGAGCTTCTCCACCCTTCCTCCGGGCTCTAGGACCTTGGTTTCCAAATGAAATACAAAACTTGCTCTCAACTGAAAAGAGGACTTTGGACCACTGGGCAACAGTCCAGTTCTTCTTCTCCTTAGACCAGTTAAGACGCCTCTGATGACAACTGTAGCCAAATTCCTCGTGAAGTTCACCCAAATTCTTGAATCGATTTTGCTTTACAATCCTCATAAGCCTGCGGTTCTCTCGGTTGGTTGTGCAACTTTTTCTTCCACGCTTTTTCCTTCCACTCAATTTTCTGTTAACATGATTTGATACAGCACTCTGTGAACAGCCAGCTTCTTTGGCAATGAATGTTTGTGGCTTACCCTCCTTATGAAGGGTGTCAATGATTGTCTTCTGGACAACTGTCAGATCAGCAGTCTTCCCCATGATTGTGTAACCTAGTGAATTAAACTGAGAGACCATTTTGAAGGCTCAGGAAACCTTTGCAGGTGTTTTGAGTTGATTGGTATGTCACCATATTCTAATTTGTTGAGATAGTAATTTTTTATTTTTTATTTATTACACGAGTTTCACAATTTGAGTTGAATTACTGAAATAAATGAACTTTTCCACGACATTCTAATTTATTGAGATGCACCTGTATTGGTACCATGATAGCACTAGTTATACAGCATTTTTGTTTAAATTATGCTTTCTGTTTCACTTGAGTAAAGTGTTGCTCAACAGCTCTGTGCTGAAATGGCCACACCGAGACACGCATATGGATTAATCTAAAAACAGAGCAGTTCCCTCCTTGAGCTGCAACAAGATATCTGATCCCACTCAACACTTCCTAATAACACACAAAGCTGAAACCAGTTTGGCCAGCTCAGAGCTGAGTTTGCCAACCTGAAATTCTGTGAATAAGATGACGGCTGATACAGTTGGGTCTTTCTGATCAGGACAGGTGTGACAGGATGCAGGGCCTCATTCCTGCTTGTACTCCACCTTATCAGTTCAAACCCCACGCCCACTTATTTCTCATACAAACAACCCCAGGACTCACTACACAATACATCACATATGCAAGTCACCGACACCCCTGAAATACATAGAATGGAACTGCAAAGAATTTGTGTTTATGGTACTTGCACATTAACTGTAAGATTATAGAAACACGGAATTAGAAATAAAAACTTTTCTGACCTCTCTTGCACAAAACAAGCATTACAGTTCCTCTTCTGGTGCGGTCCCTTTCTGTTTTTGTTACAGCTAACGTCTATCCTCATGCATGTCATGCAAATCTGCTGACAAACAGACACTCTTTTACATTATCTCTACTCTAGCCACAGGACTGGTATGGAATCATATAGAAAACTGAACCACACTATTAGAAATGCACGTCTGCATTGTGAACGTTGCTTCCTGTGTACAAGTTTGAGACAATACCATCGCTTAGACTCAGCTTGTTAGGTCTTTAAGACCTGAAATATATCACCAAACACGTCTATAACATGAATCTGCTCTCCCTCTCAGGTCATAGGGCATTTAGCAGCAGTCACCGTAAACCAACACATGAGATTTTTAATAGTGCCTAAAAGCACCTGACAGCAAGAAAACAAGCCACAATATTCGTTTTTCTAAAGGAAAATAAGAGGAAAGCAGTGTAGGAGATTAAAACACCCTCCATATCATATAAAATTTGTGACCCTGGACCACAAAACTAGTCTTAAGTCACTGGGGAATATTTGTAGCAATAGCCCAAAATACATTGTATACATTCTTTTATGCCAAAAATCATTAGTATATTAAGTAAAGATCATGTTCCATGAATATATTTAGTACATTTCCTACTGTAAATATATCAAAACTTATTTTTTTATTAGTAATATACATTACTAAGAACTTCATTTGGACAACTTTAAATGTGATTTTCACAATAATTTGATGTTTTTGCACCCTCAGATTCCAGATTTTAAAATAGTTGAATCTCGGCCAAATATTTTCCTATCCTAACAAACCATAAATTCAAGATTATTTGTATAGCGATTTTATGATACAATCGTAGCAACGCTTGTTTATTCAGCTTTCAAATGTGTAAATTTAAATTAAAAAAATTTACCCTTATGGCCGCTTTTGTGGTCCAGAGACATATTTGCCCAATGTGTCCCAAGTTTCAAATGAAATGCAACAAATAACATGCACTTTGTCTTCCATCCTGCATTTGAGCACCCAAATTATGGACAATTTTCATTTATCTTTCTATGGAATCAACAAGATATTTAAGAAAATCTTGTCTCGTTTTGATATAAAAGTAAAGATTATGCATAGATTAATTCAATTTGATGTTTAGTTTGATTACGGATTTCTTCAATTAAATAATTAAGAAACAGAAATTTTTTACCATTGAGTTCTTGAAAATCTAGCGTCAGCGTTAGTTCTGGCAGGTCATGCGAGTAGGGCTGTGACGGTGGCAGATTGAACACACCCATTAAATACACCCTGTGGCCCTGTCTACCTCATGCGAGAACCCATTATAATCAGTGATGCTGTCTACACCAGATGCACAATACAACACGACAAATCCCTCACAGTAAACTGCCTCGTCCTATTTATGACGTACTTGACACAAAGTTAAAATGTCCTGTAGACAGACTCAACCTGTTGTGTTGCGACCTGGTGTCCGGTTTAGACACGGTTCACTGTTCTGCCACCGCCTAACAAACCATAAATTCAAGATTATTTGTATAGCGATTTTATGATACAATCGTACAGCTTTCAAATGTGTAAATTTCAATTAAAAAATTTACCCTTATGGCCGCTTTGTGGTCCAGAGACATATTTGCCCAATGTGTCCCAAGTTTCAAATGAAATGCAACAAATAACATGCACTTTGTCTTCCATCCTGCATTTGAGCACCCAAATTATGGACAATTTTCATTTATCTTTCTATGGAATCAACAAGATATTTAAGAAAATCTTGTCTCGTTTTGATATAAAAGTAAAGATTATGCATAGATTAATTCAATTTGATGTTTAGTTTGATTACGGATTTCTTCAATTAAATAATTAAGAAACACATTTTTACCATTGAGTTCTTGAAAATCTAGCGTCAGCGTTAGTTCTGGCAGGTCATGCGAGTAGGGCTGTGACGGTGGCAGATTGAACACACCATTAAATACACCCTGTGGCCCTGTCTACCTCATGCGGCGGCGCGAGAACCCATTATAATCAGTGATGCTGTCTACACCAGATGCACAATACAACGACAAATCCTCACAGTAAACTGCCTCGTCCTATTTATGACGTACTTGACACAAAGTTCAAATGTCCTGTAGACAGACTCAACCTGTTGTGTTGCGACCTGGTGTCCGGTTTAGACACGGTTCACTGTTCTGCCACCGAGCAAGCGTGTGCATTAACTCCTCGTCTGCTGCACCCGCTCTCTGTGTAATAGGAATCGTGGCGTATGTTGCAAAATTTCTTGTTAACATCTTCCGTTTACAGCTGTCTCGTTCGTATTTGGCCAGTTTGAAGAAAGCCTCACCAATACAAACCTGACCAGCCGGGCATTTGCGATCACGTGAACTTGAAGACACTTGTACAAACGCAGATAGGGGAGATGCATGAAAATGATTCCAGATCGGCGATTTAGTATTTGGTTTCCCAACAAGGTCCATCGCTCATCACGAAATAAATATGCTGAATGCAGAATAAACTATTTCTTTTTGTGCTCAAACCTGCCAATCTAAAGGAAACGTAGATTTATAGTCTATAGTCATAGGTTTATAGTCTAAATAAAACAATTAGCAACTATTACTATTATTACACTTGTTTACAAAACTTTGAATTATGCTTGTTATAGAGTGTGTGATGTCACGTGCACTACCGCCGGTGGCAATGTACAATCGCAGTGGCAACCGACCACCGCCGGTGACGCGGTTGTCACGGCCACCGTCACAGCCCTACGCGTGAGTCAAGCTTGCATCTACCTATAGGAATACGACCCCTATCACGGCATCCCTACACAAGCGCTATTCAGTATTATTCAGCAGCTTGCTTGCTCAGGAGCAAATTACCCTCCTCCATCCCCAACTCCTCCTTTCGCCACAGTCAGGACATGGCTTTTGACATTCCTGTTGAACCAGACTCCCTAATCTTGAGCAATGTTACACTAAATGTAATTAAGTACATTCATGATATCTGCTCAGTTCTGTTCTGTTAACCATTGGGGGGCTATTATTGCTGCTCTCCCTGCTCATTCATGACAGGCTGCATGGATGGGCAGGGAGTTTTCGCCCAGAACAGAACATACCGCCAAACCAAACTGTATGCTAAGTGTCTATCATTTGACGATAGCGGTCCTGACAGAAGTTAAAAATTGTCAAACCGATCCCATTTACTCAGATCCTGACTATAATGCTGTATTATGCCACTTTGCAAATACAAGTACAAACACAAATGAACAAGTAAAAGTCAAGTGCATGACATCACTGTTTTCACAAATTGGCATTTTATATATGTGGGTAGGTTAACAGTATCATCATGTTCAAAACTTTAACTTTTAAGCCCATTTTTTTAAGTGTGCATTTTCAAGTCCTTAAAATGCCAATAACATAAACAAACGGCCAAATTGCATCAAAATGTTTTCCATTTGTAATGTAATGTAAACACCCACTAAATGCCTATTTATACCAAGATTAAGTCTGGGTGGATACTGAATTAAATATATTTTCCAGCTGTTGCTGCAAATCATACCGTGCACATGCGCGTGTAGTGTTTCAGTACAGTGTGTGAGGAAGCTATGTGTAGTCCATGCAAACAAATGCACTTTTCTGTTTATGTGGAACAGAAATCTAATTAAGGCCGGAGAGAATCTGCTCTGCGCTAATGTAAACAGGTCATTAAGAATGGAGAGAATGAAATCAAACCAGTTTTAACCCATATTTCCAACAGGACTCTTTGGGAGAGATAAACGAGTTAAATCTCAAAATATAAAAGGTGGACGCTTATAGGCTAAATAGATAGATATTATCCATTATATATATATATATATATATATATATATATATTTATTTATATATAATATATATATATATATATATATATATATATATATATATAATAAATATTAATCAGCATTTCTTTAAATGTGAAAGTTTTAGCCAGTTGGCTTATTTTCAACTGCAGTCCTTTGGAAAGATGTTTCAGAACCCTTCAGAATATCAAGAAGAATAAACAAAAAACATCATCAGTACTAACAATCAACATGTTCACACAATCAGCCATACAAGCACAAAGTGACAATTATAAGTATGTAATAAATAAGACTCACACTTTCCTATTGTTGATTATTCAACAGTTCTAACAATAAAAGGCACCAGATCAAAATAATATTACACAGCAACACCATTATACCACTGTGTCTTCTAATAATTATTGTTATTACATAATTAAAGATTTCGTTTTGAAATTAGCAAATTGAGACATTTACAATTTAACTGTTAGATATCCTAAAATAAGGAAGACCAGTTGCGCACATTTAGAATGCAAACTACTTCACATAAATAGAATGGCATTGATTATATTAGTTAAATTATAATATTGTTACTATTTATTATTATCATTAAGAACAAAATTCACAATTTCTAATTGTGTTGTAATTGCTGTAGTCTACAACTAAGATTTTTTTTATTGTGTCAGCAGAAAAGTATAGTTCTGCATAAAAAGTTGACACTTAAAAATTGAAATTGTATAGAAAAAGTAAAAATGTAGGCCTATACAATAAAATAATATCAATACACTACTTCCATATTTACAAGATCACAGATAATCGACCTAGATACAAAAAATGTAATTAAAATATTACTTAGCCTATTACAACTACATCAAAAACCAGAGGATTTAAATTACACGTATTTGCATATACACCTCACGTGCCTGAAGGCAGTTACTGTATGTTTGTGTCGAGTGTTTATTCTGATGGCTGTAAAATACACATACATCAAAACTACTACCAGACAAACACATCATCAGATAATCCACTTCTTTAAACAACCAAAACCAGCCATTCAAACTCAATAACCCAGATTATACACCAGAGACGTAACGTTAATGTACTTCCCATACAGTCAACACAAACAGGAAAATGTGAACGCAAATTCCAAGAGGAAGAAAAGACACACTTCATTTACCAGTTTAACTTCCGTTTCGTTTTTTTCTTGGGAAGCGGAAGGCACATTCCTGATTTCCCCGTAAAAACAAGCCGCTCGCGACGCTCTCTCAGTCAATATTTGATAACAGTCACGAACACACGAGAGCCTATAAGAAACAGTATGGCTTGTGCTCTCTTTAACGTGCCTCTCTCTTCCTCGTTTGATTTCGATATAGAGGTTAATTTGGCAGTAACATCATCTGTGCGTCCAATCTAGAGGCGGTGCCGCGGTCGGCGAGTCAAACCATTGGTTGACAAACAGCAATCAGATGCAAATTCCAAACCTCTGAATCAATGGGGCTGCCTTCCCCCACTCTATAGGAAACATCTACAAATGACTATACCAAAGACTGTAAAAAACGAAGGGTCCCGCACTTAATGACCTTTGCGCTTAAGACTTGTGTTTGAGGTGATACATTTCTGTTGACGATCGAAACCCATTAAGAAAATCCGCCCATTAAGATCCCCGTCTCTCTGTGTGTGTATATGTAAGTGTATACATACGTTATATGATGCTATCTGAACATTTGGCGATGTTCCCTGCCAGGGGCCCTTCCCTTTTATTACAGGCTGCTGTTGGTGTTCTCATGCAAACATAAATAGCTGTATATCGTCGATTATCATTAATAAACAACCCGAAGTGTTGCCAGGAACAAACGACGATTAATCTCGAATTAAACTAATTTAGGTTTTTAATTTTAAACAAGTATATTTTAACAGCATTAAATAGGTGTACACACTCAATACGTTTATTATAGTCAACCTAAAAAATGCTCTAAAGATAAAATACACAGGGATATATTATGTCATTTTCTGAAATTATCTCATTAGTTATAATATGTATTGTGTATAAAGTAGTGGCCATTTATGAGAACTCAAAACTGATACATGCACGTATCAGGTTAAAGTGCAGAAACGTTTGCACAGTATTTAGTTTCCACCTACTGGACAAAGCGGGTGTTGCATTTTTGAGGACATGCAATGTTGACGTCAGACAAAAAGGTTCAACAGCTGTCATTAGGGTGGTAGTGGTACCATGAAGGTATGTGGCATTTTTAGGTAAGATGTATAACGGGGCTAAAGGCCCACCTTAAGAGAAAATGTGCCTACCAGCATGGGGTAAAAGGCACACTGTATTGACACAAATACTTCAGCTAAAATAATGTTTTTTCAAAATAACGTTAATACGTCTTCAAAACAATCACTTTAGCAAAATTTGTAATTTTTCTGCTTATTTTGAAAAATATATATATTTTTTTCAATAAATATATTATCATTAAAATATGTTATTATAAAATATATTTTAAAATACAGAAACAATCATTTTAATAAGTAAAGACTCCAATAATAATTGAATATATATTTACAGTAGTAACAACAAATTATATTTTATTAAATTATATGATTAATATCATGTTTTTAAATATGATGGCTTCATTCTAAACATGGTGATTATCTATAATATGAACACCCAACATAATATATAATATTTACCATTTGAATCTAACCATGCCACGTCAACAAATGGAAAAGTCAGCGATCTATTCATTATCATGTTAATTATTGTGGCCTTTAGCCCCAACAGCAGGGGCACTTTTCCCCCAAATCGAACAATTGATTAGCTCATATCACATCTAATCGCAAAGTGCAAAGTAATATCATTGTTATACTTAACAAATAATTAATGTTAACAACATCAGCATTGTGTGACTATGAGTATACTGTGTATTAGCGTGTAGATTTTAATTTCTGTACAGTCTAAAATCTAATTGTCAAATTTTATATTAAGAAATTCTTTAATCCAAAAAGCAAATTAATCTTCCTTCAAACTGGTTCTATTTAAAATACTAAAACTTGTGTAATCCCACATTGGCTATCTGTAATCAGAAGCACATTTAAAGCTGGAATATAATTTAATTTCATTCACATGTGTTTCATAACCCTTACAAAAAAACCTTTATGCAGTTTTCCTACAGGATTTTCAGCTCATTTTCCTGAAAGAATTCCTGCAGGAATTTTATGAAGGGAACAATTATATGCAGGAATTATGTCCTACCGGAATTACAATCAGGTCTATTTAAAACATACAGTTCCTGCAGGATTATTGGGCAGGATAGATGTGAAATTATGTAGGAGTTGCAAATTGTCTTCTGCAAGATACCTGCAGGAGAAATACCTTCACAAAGAAACAATGTATTTTCACAAATGATTTATTGAAATTGTTAAAGCAGAGGGAAGCAGAGTCCAATTCACAGCCAAAAGGTGGCATCTACTCCATTTTCCTACAAAAAGAAAAGATGCATTGCTGTTTAAAAATATGGTGTGTGTGTGTGGTCCTGGTATTCCCAATGATATGTCCCCACAAGTATAGAAATACCAGTAAATTGTTAAATCATGACATTTAACTCACACAAGATGAGCATTACTTTGTCTTGATCAAGAGCTGGCTTTGCTGTAGTGTCTTTGTTTGCATTGCCAGCCCTTCCAGACAGCCCATGAGTGTCCAATGTCTCTCGCACAAACACTGCAACTGCCAGATCTTTAACCATGGCAGAACATGATGTTCCACCCCGTCCACGACTTGCCATGACAGTTGAACTAATTTCTAGCCCCTGTCGGCAAAAAAAATAAAAAATAAAAATGGACACTAAAATTATAAGCATGTAATATAGATTACATATATGCTATAAGTGCAATGGCCTGTTAGATTCTTCATTCAAAATGTTACATCTTTTGCTTTAGTGTGCCAGCTTTTTTAAAGGCAAAAGGTTTATCATATCAAATTTGGATTCAGTTACAAAAGTAAATTGTACATGAAGTTAACATGCTTTCTACAACTGCACAGCACTGTACATGAATATATATATGAACAAACAAATATTTTATAATTCACCTTATTATATTTTCATTTTTGTGGCTTGAATTCTCTTGTGATTTTTGGTTCTTGAGAGTGTCTGTTCCAAGTGTAATGTTCTGGCCCATGGATTCAAGCATTGGAATAATTTCTTTATAAATAATAATAATTAAATTAAAAGTGATTACTAGCAGACAACCACACTGACAGAGACATTGATATATAAATGGATAGACAGAGAAATACAGATATAAAACATAATACTTTGTTGTAGAGATATATTCAGGGCACGTAGATTTTAATTTTCTTTCTGTAATCAAAATAATTTCTTGCTGTAGCTGAGTTTCCCTGCTTGACTCTTCAGCTCAACTGTCCATGCTGTTTATCTCTTGCATTGACATAATACTCTTTGAAAATTGAAATGAAATGAAAAATAATGAAAAGTAGCAACGTAGCAATTACTTGTTATTTCATTGGAGGCTCTGCATCAGATGCTGGGGACTGAGTTGGAGTGTACATTTTATTTTTCTTTGCCACTCTTTTTGCTACATTTGGCACACATGGCTGTTTTCTTCTTTTCCCCTCTAGCCTGAACATTCTCCTCCTGAGGGTTTCTTTGTTCTCTAAAGGGACAACAATACTAAAGCAGGAAATACTTATCTTCTGTCATGACTGAGTCTTATTGTTTGCAGTACATTATACCATCAATGTCTATAATTGTGGCTGGCAAACTTTTATCCTCGAAGGCAACATCCACAACATCCCCAGGTTCAAAAAATTTTCAGTATGTCTTTTTTTAGGGACAATATCATAGGTGGGTTTTGTTCATGTTCTAAGATAGTGTAAGGCCCGGCTGGATCGACCCAATGACGGCAGTCGTTCAGCGGGTGAAGGGCTTTGCGTATTACAGTCTTTCCTTTTCACGACACAACAAGAACATTAAAATGGAACGCTTTTTCTTATATATTTTGTCTCGTTATTTTATCTGACTCCATAAATGAAAAGGTTTTAATGATATCTGTGCATCATTAAAATATGAACGAATGATTGATTATTCTTATCAGCTCTTTTTTAATACTTTACCCGCCCAGATGTAGGGAAACTATATCGCTCAGAGGCCCTGTTTTTCACAGGTCTCACGGACACAATCTCGTCAGGCCCGGTCATCAGTCAGAGGTAAATTATGGTTATGTATCTAAGATTTGCCGTTAATTCACACGTACACAATCAGAGACATCGGATAACCCCCTTGGAGCCCCCTCAGAACTTGAGTTCAATCGTTTACTTCAGTAAAGGTTTTTGGCCACTATCAGATATGTTAGCAGATCAATGTACTACACTTGTAATAGCTTTGGATTGGTCAAATCTTTGTTTAAAGTAACATTAAATCAAAAGTCAGAGGTGTGGGCGTACCCGAGTTTAGTCTGATCAGACGGCGTTCGCCGTCCCTAAATGGAATTAACCCGCCCCTGCATCCAAGTACACTTAAAAGATGCCGGATATTAGCCGTCGCTAAAACTGACGCAGGCTTGCGGAAATATACGGATCCGCTAATCTAATAGGGAGAAAGCAATCTTTAGAGGCAGTTAGAATAGAATCAAACGTTACAATTTATTGACCAGGTAATCGAAGCAATAATTCAAAACTCCAATGTTACAAGAATAGAATCATCAGTTAACCATACCTGGAAATGAAACTACACACAAGTGATCTGTGTGGGCAATCAGCTTACTGACGCCCAGAACTTTGTGTCCCCTTTCCTTATATACCCAGATAATTCAATAAACCCGCCAAATGGTGGTATTATAATTAGACTTTAGAATTTGCAACCAAATGGCTCCTGATATCCTGTGGCAGGGAATGCTTATTTACATACAGGAGGTGTTTTGAATAGAAGATCAGGGGGAGGGCACACTTTTGAGTTGTACACTACGCTTCTCATACTTTAGAACTTCTTTTAGCTTTTCCTTATGATTGGGAGAATGAGACCATTTTACCAGGCGCACTGAGACATTTCAAAAGATATCAAACATGTATGGTTACTTTTTTGTACATATTACATTGCATGGATTTTTCAGTGAATTTTAGGTGATGAGGGGAGGGGGAAATGATGAGACCGTCAGTACAGGGTGTGGACCACCCAGTGTGTTGCGTCTTGGATGCTGTTGTTATATATGCAAGAGATAGTTTTTGTGGATTCTTAGGAGGGCCTTTTGTCCTCTCGAGGGGGGGGGGGGGGCAGACATGCTGGCACCAGGCTTACAATAGATTGATAAATATATAAAGAAATAAACACACACACACACACACATTTTTACACACATATCAATTATAAACAGTGAAAATACAAAACAAAAGAAAACAGCCTCTGCTTCCTTACAAGTACACACTCTTTTTGTTAACAATGCAAAAAGCTCATTTTATATAGTTACTTCTTAAAATAAGTTTTGATATAGGCGGTAGGCCTTGTACTGGTCTTATTATAATCTATCCTCATATCCTCGGCCGCAAAAAAGAAAACAAAATAACATTTTAATTTGTTAGAATTACACAGCAATTTAATGATTTAAAAAAGAACAATAATTTAGAGCACTATAACGATAAAATTATTTAATAAAAGTAAGACTTTACCTTCAGAAGACGGTTGGTGACAGTTGACTGATGTGTATTCGAATCGGCTACATGAAGCGAATAGGAGAGGATGCCAAAGAAGCATGTCATCTCAGTGAATCGAATCTTTTCTCTAAATTATGAATTTACCGCTGCTTAATATGAATTACATTGTTACACCAGTAGGTGGCGAAAACGAACATCTTTTTATGTGTGAAAGACTGTGTAAAACACATATTCATTAAAACAGAGCATTTTCTTTAAAACAAAATGCTTCGAATAAAGAGTGTTTATTTTAATGTCCCTACTCAAGTCAATTTTGTCAAATACACAGACGTTATTGACAGTAAACATTTTGAATACATTTTTTAATGAGTTTTATTTAAAATGTAAAAAAAAAATGTTTTTATAAAATGTTATGATATTACAGTTTGGATCACAAGACCCTGCAATATTGCAGAAAAATATATTATGTTTACATATAACACTACTTGTATATTTTTTAAAGGATACAAATTGAGTACAAAGTGTACTTAAATGAAGAGGCACCAGTTCCAGCTGCCACAATAAGGCCATGGACACAGAATCAAATAGGTTGCTAAATTAAGAATAATCTGCAATTAATTATAATTTAGGCAAATTGTTTCTTATTTTACAGTTACATATCAACTTATATTAATCAAATAAGCAAGAATTCTGCTCTTTCTTCTATTTCAGGTTCAAAAAAAGAGAAGATCATACAAGATATGGCTTATTCCAGAGGTAGTTGAAGTAATTCATGTTTTGATGTTAGCCTAAAAACATTTTCAGTTACAAATCCATGCCCATGTAGTCAAGAAGTGAAATGCCCCTTTATCTTTATTATTTCATACAGGAAAACATTTCCAATGATTATAGTGGTGACAGTTTCAGCAAATCAAATAGGAACTCTCCTGAAGCTCATGTGAGAATGGCCCCCGACCTTTTAAAATGCTGCTTCTTTATCATCATGCACATATAAACAAGTATGGAAACTCTTTGTTCCTTTTTCAGCCAGTACATATAACAAGTACAAATGAAAATGTTATGTATAAAACCAGAGGTCAAAATACCTGTACATGTCTCACAGGGAAACCTTTCTACTGACGATGACAATGAAGTCGTCAGTGATTCTGATGGGAACTTTTCAGATGCTGATGTGAGAATGTATTTTTTAGCTTTACTTTAAATCCCAAATGCTGTCTTTTTAAAAACCATGCTAGTTTTTATGCATACGTTTGTAAACATAGTTTTTTTTACTTTGCTATAAATACACCTTGTCCAACAGGAAAACTTTTCTGCAGATGAGGAGGGTGATGTTTTCAGCACAGCTTATGAGAACTTTCCAGAGACTATGTGAGTTAGAATACAGTACAGAACATTTGTCTAGATGATCTAGTCTCATGCTTCTTTTAAAGTACACTTCCTTATGTGTCAGCCTGTAATTAGTGCAACATCTACTTTTTAGATGCTCAGAAACTACAGTGCAGTTTGTGAGGGAAGCACAGAAGAAAGAGAGAGGAGTTGTGTGCCAGTAAGGAAATAATATATCCAAATGCCAAAATCACCAATGAAGAATCCCTATTGTGTATATTTACCTACAGCCTCAGCAAGACAACATCCAAAGTGGCTTTTAGTGACTTGTTAGATCTGATCAATATCCACTGTCCTGATTCAACTAATGGCGTTTCAGATAGTTTATACAAGTTTATCAAATCCTTTCACTGACACTTTTGAAGTATATTTGCCCGTCCTGCCAATATTTATTTGGTAATGAAATCCCCACCCATTGTGCTTCATGTGATGGTACCCCAGGGGACATTGAAAACTTGATCAAAACTGGCTCTGTCTTTATGAAGCTATCTATTTCAGATCAGTTACTATGTAAATGTAAGAATGCAGATTTTTGTCAGTCTTTGGGTTACAAATGGTCAAGGACCAAGTGCAACTCACAAAATGTTGAAGACTTCAATATTTGATGGTGCTATGTACAAATCGATCAGTGCACCAAATGACCCAAAACTGGCAAATATTTCAGTGTCATGGAATGTTGATGGTGTTCCAATTTTCAAATCTTCTCCTTTTCACATCTGGCCACTTCAAGTCACAATCAACGAGCTCCCCCCCTAATCTTAGGGCGAAACATTCTTGGTGGATTGTGGTTTGGGCCTAGAAAGCCAGAAGTGAACTCATTTTTACAATAATTTGTTAATGAGCTGCGAAGTCTTGAAAACCAAGGGTTGTCTTGTCAGTGCAAGGGAGAAAAATCAGTAGTACGTGTTTAGAGTTTGCTTTGCAAATGTGACTCTGTGGCTCATTGTGCTGTACAGAATGTCAAGCAATTTAATGGAGAACATGGTTGTAACTGGTGTTATCAAAAGGGGTGAAGTTGTAGAAAAGGGTAATGGGTTTACAAGGGTGTATCATTTGCAGTCAGTGGAGCCAGAGCTGAGGACACATGAAAAACACACTAAAGATGCTCACCAAGCTGTTGATTCTGGAACATGCATACATGGAATAAAAGGCCCATCTCCTCTAATGATGCTGACGTTTTTAACATGCTGGGTTTGCATAAGATTACATGCATGGCATATTACTAGGTGTTTGTCGCCAACTGACTACCCTATGGTTTGACTCCAAATACCATAGGGTATTTGTAGGGCCTTGGTACATTGGGAGAGATATCGAGCAAATTGAAAGAAGGTTGCTTGACATTCAACTACCTGCAAGTATAACAAGTCCACCAAGTTCAATTTCTTTGCGTAAATATTGGAAAGCTTCAGAATACAGACACTTCCTCCTATTTTACAGCCTTCCCTGTTTGTTTGGCACTTTGGCCCAAAAATATATTGACCATTTACTACTTCTAGTGCAGGCCACATACATTCTCCTTCTAGATTCAATTTCCCAAAACATTGACACAGCTGATGCCCTTCTAAAAGCATTTGTGGGACGTTTTGAGTCTCTGTATGCTAAGTGCCATGTGTCTATAAATGTCCACATACTTGTACATGCAGCAGCATCTGTAAAAAATTGGGGTCCTTTATGGAGTCACAGTGCATTCTTATATGAGACTCAGAATAGACACCTACAGAAACTCTTTCATGGCACACAAGCTGTAGCAGAACAAATTGTTAACACGTTTAACCTTTACCAGCATGTATTGTGTTATTTTACTTTATAGTATGTTATTTACTCAATATAGTATTATTTTACTCAAAATATGATGTATGTTCTAGAATGTAATCCATAAACTGACCAATATGTTGAATTATTCCAATCTATTGGGCAGTACTAGTGCTACTTAGTGAACTTAAATAACCCCATGAACTTTGGGTAATGTCCCAGAATATGACAAAAACATGTAAACAGGTTTGATGTATGTCTCATGGGACCACCCCCAACCAATTAGGGGCGGCGGAATAAAGGAGTTTTATCTCATGGGACCACTGCCAACCGATAGGGGCAGTGGGATAAAGGATTTTTTAAAAATGGCTGATTCAGACAAATTCCACCATTAAAAATGGACCAGGTGCGCTAGTAATAAATTGTGGCAAACCAGACAAGCATAACCGATAAAAAACCGGAACTACCAATTATGGGTGATAAAAAAGGTATAAAATGGATGTACGGACAGACAGAGAGTCAGATGCGGTGACCGTCATCTCGGCTTTGTTACTGTGGTAACTAGTCTTATTTTGACATCTGGAACTCTGCTTCTCGAGCTTCATTGACTAAATTGAAGGAATCCATCTCTTGCTTTTGGGCCACGACATAAACTTGGCGACCCCGGCAGGACTGGTTTGAGGTCCGGCATCTCTGAGAGCCGTCATGGGCGGAGGGCCTGGCTGGCACGCAAACTAATCAAAAACAAAGGCGCCTAAAAGGTAAGCAATTTTTTGCTTAAATTGGAGATAAGATTGTTTGCGTGGTTGGCTAAGGTCACGCCTGTGATGGTAATCTGAGACAGGGCTTCACCAATAAAAGAATCTAAGACATTGGATTGGAATTAAATTAATGAAAAGTAAATGAAAAGGCAAGTATGATCTAAGGAGTTCCAGATTTCAAAAGCTGCGCATGCGAAAGTTTGATTAAGAGATTTATATGCACAAGAAGTGTATTGCCTAAGAGGGGCATACAATCCCGTACAAGCAACTTCCTAAGTCCTCGCCAAGGAAAATATCAGGGAGCCGCTCGTGGTTGGTTGAGCGTGGCCCTGACGGGTCCCTACAGCGGAAGGGTTGCATGAGCGGGTGTCTGCAGACTGGAAAGAGTTAAATTGTTAGTCTCTGTCTGTCTGTCCGCTGTATGTTAAGAGAGATATCTGTGTGTGTGTTGAGTAGGGCTGTAGTACTCGAGTCTGGTCTCGGACTCGAGTCCGGACTCGAGACGTTTTTCTATCGTCTCGGACTTGTCTTGGACTCGTTGGTATTTGGACTCGGACTTGTCTCGGACTTGGTCATTGGACTCGCCAAATGTTCAAGTTGGTCTCGACCGAGTCCAGCAATATATGCTTTTTTTTCTCTTTCAAAACAAAGACTCGCTTGTTCCGCAAATGGGTAATGTAATTGCCATTGGTTTAACTCCATCTAGAACGGGCATTGTCATTGGTCCTTCTAGAACGGGCATTGTCATTGGTCCCCTGTTAAATGCACAGCTGCGTCATATGAGTATGCTTGGCTCTGAGAGTGCGCGCTGCCAAAAAAAAAAAAAAAAAGAGTGCGCGCTGCCTGGAGGCATAAATTATCTTTATTTTGGCCACAGACACGCTGTCGGCAAGTTGCATAATACAGTTTGGTTGTACAAAGTTCGTTGGAGTTTTCCCTCTCACTTTCCTTCGCTTTTAAATACCTTATTAATGCCCGTGCGCATTTTGCTTTCACTTTCATTTCAGGTCAATTGCTTATTAACGACACTTACACTTATAACTTACAACGACACATTTTCTGCAATAAACATGGGACTTCAATTAACAAAACGAATAAAAATACACCATTACCATGCTATAAACCTAATATAAAATTACAAACTTGCAAAATGTTTAAATGTAAAAAACAACAACTGACAATCATCAAACGCCATGGCACCAAATGAATAAGAAAAATAACGAATAAGAGCAAAACGAATAAAGCCTGGAGGCACAGAATACAACTGGATGTAAAATAAAATTAATTACACAAAAACGTAAATAAAGTAAAAAATAAGCAAACACTGCGGCAATGGCTGGGAGATTTATCAGATTTTATCGATTAATTCGAATTTAAAGTTTTGCCACAATTAGATTTTTTATAAATCGAGGAATCGTGATTTTGAATAAAAATATTACCAAACGCTAGAATTAGACACTTTGATAAAGAACAATCCAACCGCATGTCGATGCACATGATTAGCCGCTCACGTGTGATGCTCTCTAGGTGCCATTCACACAGAGTGTGTTTTTGTGTTGACGCGGGCAGTGGAATAGGAAAAATACAAGAAGATGTGAGTTAAACATCTTTTAATAACTAGAGTGCCGCGTTTTTAGATAGCCGTGAAAGCTCATGCACGAGACGCTGCAAGAGACGCGAGCGCAACAGTCAAACGCCTCCATGCTAACATAGAAAAAACAACGGAAAAGCAGCGTAATTGAATACAAAACCCGTAAAGAAACTTACTGTACATGTACTGTATATCTGATCTTTCAGGTTTGCATCAGGGTGACAGGCTGAAAACTGCTGTTCATTGTTTTACAGAGCCTTTATAGTTAATAA
This sequence comes from Gymnocypris eckloni scoliostomus, assembly GCA_027564155.1. NCBI lineage: Eukaryota > Metazoa > Chordata > Actinopteri > Cypriniformes > Cyprinidae > Gymnocypris > Gymnocypris eckloni. The sequence goes on along the minus strand of CM050431.1, from coordinate 5,788,740 downwards.
TAGCACTCTAGGTGTTATACCTTCAGTCATTTTGAATTTGAATTACTTGAGTTTTTTGGAGCATTTGTCTTGTATTATTTCAGAACATATAGCCTAATATGCACAATATACGTTTGTACAAGATGTAGTTGTAGTTCATCTTTTCTGCAAAGATATTTAGTGATTTGTTTCACATTTACATCATGAAGACAACGTCATGCGTGGTGCACTTAGAATATACTTTTCTTTAACTAGAGGGTTAATAAAGAGAAAGTTTCTTGAATCATGTTGTAGTTACATTTTCAAGTTGACTAGATAAAATCTTACAAAATCGAGAATTGGTCAAATGTTAGTGAAATTGCTAAACCTAAAATAAAAATGGCTAAACTTTGTTTAAGGATGACTCTCAACTATGTTTTAAATGTATAACTAAATGATTTGATATACCATTTTGTTTTATGCAATATGTGTGTAAAAAATTCAATAAACTGGTTTCCCATTAAACACAGTGTACCTATTCACTGTATCTAATTTGCTTATTAATGTGTTGCTGTTGGGACAGAATGTTGAAAAAAAAAATCATAATGGGAGTAATACATGGCCAGATTTTCATAATAATATATGATAGTTCATAAGCAAACTGATATATAATTTATTTCCCTATTCAATTGTTGTCTCCCAAAATGCATAATAAACATGCTTTTAGTCCTGGTGTCCTCTACATTGAACATGAATGAAATGATGTCCTGTTTCATAACAGGAAGTCATATTTGAATTTGAAAACCCATAACATTTTCCTGAGATGTTGCTTTATGACAAACAATCTGAAAATGATTCAGATTTAAAAGACATTACAGAATATAATCATATTTCCATAAGGATGTACAATGTTTCACTAAATTAAATATTGCCATCTTTAAAGGCATAGGAGAGGGTTTAAAAAACCTTTAGTATCTCTATAAAGCCCTGAATGTGCTCTGTACAGGACATCCAGGCTTATAACTGTGACATGTGAGGTCTCAGAGAAATACACTAAAATAGAATGTCCACTACAGAGGCGAAAACTCCATATCTGGGTCTCAGGAGGAGAAATAAAATAGCCTAATTTGATCCTACAGTGTTGTGCACATGCTTTAGATCATTACAAACAATAATGCAAAATTATTATATTAGAATAGAAGATATGCCGTCTCTCGTATCACATCAATTATCAATAATTAAGTATGTGGTTTTGAAGAAGATTTTTTTCTTTCTCTGTTTTGACCGTCTCATTTGGACTTGGACTTGGACTCGAACCTCTTTGGACTCGGACTTGACTCGGACTCGAACCTCTTTGGACTTGGACTTGACTCGGACTCGAACCTCTTTGGACTTGGACTTGTCTTGGACTCGACAAAGGTGGACTTGACTACAGCCCTAGTGTTGAGGCATTGAAGCATTGAATGTTTGGCTTTATCATTAACCGTGCTGGCTGCTTTGCTCTGTGTATGAAGTTGAATGTGCATGGTATATGTTTTATGTAAAGGTTTCTTGGCTTAACTGGAATGAAAAAACAATACCTATAAAAATAAATACATTGAATGGAGAATAAAGAGTTTGTTAAGGACATAATAAGAGTTGAAAAAGCAAAAAATATACCAAGAAACTGGCTTTGTCGGCTATTTGGACACCATCCAAGTTGCCGACGTTGTGATCCAAATTGTGAAACTGAATTATTGATAAAGAAAAAGATAAAAACTGATTGATTTTTCATTCCCAGAAAGAGATCGAGGCCTGTTGGTGTTTTTCTCTGTTGTTCTGTGTGTGTGTGAGACGAAGAGAGTGAGAGTGGGAGCATTGTGTGTGAGCGAATGTGTGTGAGTGAACACTGCTGAAAGTGAAATTGAAATAGAGTAGAGGAAGAGAAAAAGAGTAGAGACATTAGAGTGATCATTTTTGTGCCTATCTCATCCAAAACAGAATCAAATGTACAAAGCTGATGAATATATTTGAGAAAGTCTAACCAAATTCTAAAAAAAGTGATAAGTCCTCCGCCCAGCAAAAATCCAGGTGGAAATCAGGGGTCGGATACTTTTAGTGAGCCTCGTCTGATGAGCCTGGTAAAAATTAACAAGTAATTAAAGTGCTTGGATTAGAGAGGTAAACCACTGAAAAAAAAAAATATATATATAATAATAATAAAAGTAATAATAATTCAGTATATTAAACAGGTTAATAAATCTGACTTTCAAAGATGTCAACTCCAGTAGAGTTCTTGGCAGCTAGAAATCCAGCCTGTAACGAAACAATAAGGGAACTCTCAAGGAAGTGGGCAGAGAGAACAAACAAATTGGCTACTAAGTGGCCGGCAGGGGGAGCATTTGATGTGGCAATGTGTAAAGAAATGGAGGTCTTGATAAAAAATTACAAGACCAATGACACCTCTAAAAAGAGAAATGAAAAAAGAGAATGAGAATTAAGGGTATTAACCCTGTTCAAACAATATGGAATTAAAATTAATAAAATTGGAAAAACAAGAAAGAGAGAATTAAAAACAATGAAACAAAAGAAGAGAGGCCACCTCCAAATGCTCCTTCCTGTGATCGGGCTGTTAACCAAATGCCTGTAGTACAGGGAAAGATAGATTTAAAGGGGTCAATAGAATTTGAGGGATACCTACACAATGAAAATACAGATGTTGAAAAAGAGCAGAGCTGCACAAGAGAAGTAAGGGGAACAGTAAGCAATAGGGGAAAAACACACACTCACACAGCCATGAGGGAGGGGCTGGAGCAACCGAGGGAGAGACTGAGAACATCCACACCACTGTCACAGCCAAGACAGAGAGAGATGTATGTATGTTGTGTATGTATGAACAGGTTGATGGCTAATTTCACTGGTACTTGTGACTAGTGACAATAAAGGGCTACTACTGCTACTACTACATGGTGTATGCCACCTCTTTGGAGCAGTCTGGAAGCAAAGAGGTTTTAAGAAAAGTGATGGCACGCCTATCCAGCATGGTGACCAGATCATTGAGTTAATATCAGCCATGATGCATCCCAAAAAGTTGGCCATTATCAAATGTCAAGCACACAAAAAAGGCAAGGATTGTGTGATTAGGGGCAATAATGCAGCTGATCAATATGCTAAACAAGCCTCTGGCTGTACAACAACAATAATGGCTCCCTCAATTCTGATTTAACCCCAGCCTCAATTGGCAGACGTTGCTCAAATACAACAACAAGCCACACCATATTAAATTAGTGTGTGGCAGCACAGAGGAGCAACACGAGATGCAAATGGGCTTTGGCGTTCTCACAAAGGCCACATGATTGCTCCAACACCATTGCTTACAATCCTGCATGGTTTTGACCATTAGGCGAGGGGGGAAAAGATTAGAAAAATAAAGCATCAAGGTTATTGGTCACCTTATTTACAGGCAATGGTGGACGAGTATTTATCTCAATGTGATGTTTGTGCCCAAAATAATGTCAGAAAAGGAATATCTGCTCCAATTGGTCATATACCAGTCCCAGAAGGACCACTCAAACATCTAGTCATGGACTATGCAGACATGATAAGAACTGTTAGAGGAAAAAGATACTTGTTGGTAATAATTGACAGGTTCAGTAGATTGGTGGAAGGCTGTTGACTTATTTTAAATGTTATTGTGGTTTAATAAAGATAAGCCTGATGCTGAGGGAAGTGAGAAGAAGAAAGAGACAGGGACAGAGCCAGAGACATTGATCTTCAGTGAGACAACAGCAGCCAGGCAGAAGGTCCCTGACGAACATACCAAACTGACAGATATTTGTTCAAGACAAACAAGCATGCAGGAACTGGCGACTCAAGGTACAGTGACTATAGTCAAAAACTATAGAACAATGAGACAGTAATAAACAAAGTTGCAGAAACCAGTGCACTGCTTAGGCGGTTGTTGATGCTGTAAGGCTTTGCCATTTTCAGTTCTGAGTGTAAACCAAAACTTGTGAAGAATGATAGAAGGCCTTTCTTTCTTTCTTTCTTTCTTTCTTTCTTTCTTTCTTTCTTTCGAGATGCTTACTGATTTTCCATTTAGTTATTCATTTTACATTTATCAGACGCTTTTAACCAAAGCGACTTACATTCAGCATATACATTTATCTTGAGTATGTGTGTGTTCCCTGGGAATCGAACCCACAACCTGTGTGCTGCTAATGCAATGCTTTAACCACTGAGCCACAGGAACATAATAACTAACATATATGAATATTAATGACTGCTTGGCAGCTTTCAATTTAGAAATGAACTTTTTTTAATAATGTTACAGTTGTATCTTTTGTAGCAGAAATGTTTCATATAGTTTATCTCATTAATTGTATTTATTACATTGACATGGATATAAAAAAAACAATAGTGCAAAAAGTATATTTCTTACTGCATAACTTTATTTTTGTTTGAATGCAAACCATTATTTTCATAACGTAACAGTTGGACACTTTGTTGCAGAAAACTCAGTATGTGATTTGTTATTGATATTTATGGCCATATTTACATTCAGATTTTTTATTGAAACATGTCAATTAAGAAACAGATCTGTAATTTATCCAGATTCCACCACGGTGGGAGGGGGTTGGATGGGGATTGGTGGTGGGCTGGTCTTGAGCATTACACTCCCTGGCTGAAAATGGACCCCACTCCGGCCCTGGTGGTGAGACTTCGTAAAGTCTCAGAGGGGGGAATCAACAAATTGTTAACACGTTTAACCTTTACCAGCATGCTCCATGACTCATAGCTGCTGTATCTAAGGATGAAGAAACACAACAAAGCAAAAGCTTTGTTGAAAAAAATGTTGTGAGGCAGCAAGATTGTGACAAAGTGTATTGGTAGGTCTAGTGTGATGTTTCTTGGATGCCCACATGTATGACAGCCGACCCCAAGAGAGTCTTATCTCCTTCAAGAGTCAGGTTTCAGTGCAAATAAAACTTTCAGTTTTTATTCTAGGGCTGTGGTTAATGACAAGTGAATTCATGCAAAAGGAACAAAATCTATAACTAAAAGAATCAACAATGCAGTTCAAATCAAACATGGGTCTGTAGCATTAATATGATAATTTCTAGATGTAGGTAGTGGGCAAGGAGAGAGACATGCCTTCATTGATGTGATGAAAACAACAAGTAACAACATCAGCAAAGACAGAGAATCAGGGATAACGGCAACAAACATTTTAAAAGAAAAAGGGATAGACTCAGTTGAACTTATCACATGTACAGACATACATTCAATCTGTCTACCTCAACGACCTACCAGGTCTTGCAGACAGTTTTTTTGCATCCAGCCAAACAGATGGGAGTTGGATTAAAAATAGATAGCTGGATTGGCATTTTAATGAATGTATAGACAAAATATAAACGTGTACAGTTTACAGTTATCATATCTCTTGAATACTTCTTGGATGTTTGCATGTATGCATAATTTTTAATGGTTTATAGTAAGGTTTTTTTTCATATATACATATAATTATATATTATATTATATATTATATAGGACATACTTCAGTGCCTGTTATTAGGGCTGTAGTCAAGTCCACCTTTGTCGAGTCCAAGACAAGTCCAAGTCCAAAGAGGTTCGAGTCCGAGTCAAGTCCAAAGAGGTTCGAGTTCGAGTCCGAGTCAAGTCTGAGTCCAAAGAGGTTCAAGTCCAAGTCCAAATGAGACGGTCAAAACAGAGAAAGAAAAAAATCTTCTTCAAAACCACATACTTAATTATTGATAATTGATGTGATACGAGAGACGGCATATCTTCTATTCTAATATAATAATTTTGCATTATTGTTTGTAATGATCTAAAGCATGTGCACAACACTGTAGGATCAAATTAGGCTATTTTATTTCTCCTCCTGAGACCCAGATATGGAGTTTTCGCCTCTGTAGTGGACATTCTATTTTAGTGTATTTCTCTGAGACCTCACATGTCACAGTTATAAGCCTGGATGTCCTGTACAGAGCACATTCAGGGCTTTATAGAGATACTAAAGGTTTTTTAAACCCTCTCCTATGCCTTTAAAGATGGCAATATTTAATTTAGTGAAAAATTGTACATCCTTATGGAAATATGATTATATTCTGTAATGTCTTTTAAATCTGAATCATTTTCAGATTGTTTGTCATAAAGCAACATCTCAGGAAAATGTTATGGGTTTTCAAATTCAAATATGACTTCCTGTTATGAAACAGGACATCATTTCATTCATGTTCAATGTAGAGGACACCAGGACTAAAAGCATGTTTATTATGCATTTTGGGAGACAACAATTGAATAGGGAAATAAATTATATATCAGTTTGCTTATGAACTATCATATATTATTATGAAAATCTGGCCATGTATTACTCCCATTATGATTTTTTTTTCAACATTCTGTCCCAATAGCAACACATTAATAAGCAAATTAGATACAGTGAATAGGTACACTGTGTTTAATGGGAAACCAGTTTATTGAATTTTTTACACACATATTGCATAAAACTAAATGGTATATCAAATCATTTAGTTATACATTTAAAACATAGTTGAGAATCATCCTTAAACAAAGTTTAGCCATTTTTATTTTAGGTTTAGCAATTTCACTAATATTTGACCAATTCTCGATTTTGTAAGATTTTATCTAGTCAACTTGAAAATGTAACTACAACATGATTCAAGAAACTTTCTCTTTATTAACCCTCTAGTTAAAGAAAAGTATATTCTAACTGCACCACGCATGACGTTGTCTTCATGATGTAAATGTGAAACAAATCACTAAATATCTTTGCAGAAAAGATGAACTACAACTACATCTTGTACAAACTTATATTATGCATATTAGGCTATATGTTCTGAAATAATACAAGACAAATGCTCCAAAAAACTCAAGTAATTCAAATTCAAAATGACTGAAGGTATAACACCTAGAGTGCTATTATTAACTATAAAGGCTCTGTAAAACAATGAACAGCAGTTTTCAGCCTGTCACCCTGATGCAAACCTGAAAGATCAGATATACAGTACATGTACAGTAAGTTTCTTTACGGATTTTGTATTCAATTACGCTGCTTTTCCGTTGTTTTTCTATGTTAGCATGGAGGCGTTTGACTGTTGCGCTGCCTCTTGCAGCATCTCGTGCATGAGCTTTCACGGCTATCTAAAACGCGGCACTCTAGTTATTAAAAGATGTTTAACTCACATCTTCTTGTATTTTTCCTATTCCACTGCCCGCTAACACAAAAACACACTCTGTGTGAATGGCACCTAGAGAGCATCACACGTGAGCGGCTAATCATGTGCATCGACATGCGGTTGGATTGTTCTTTATCAAAGTGTCTAATTCTAGCGTTTGGTAATATTTCTATTCAAAATCACGATTCCTCGATTTATAAAAATCTAATTGTGGCAAAACTTTAAATTCAATTAATCGATAAAATCTTGATAAATCTCCAGCCATTGCCGCAGTGTTTGCTTATTTTTTACTTTATTTACGTTTTTGTGTAATTAATTTTATTTTACATCCAGTTGTATTCCGTGCCTCCAGGCTTTATTCGTTTTGCTCTTATTCGTTATTTTTCTTATTCATTTGGTGCCATGGCGTTTGATGATTGTCAGTTGTTGTTTTTTACATTTAAACATTTTGCAAGTTTGTAATTTTATATTAGGTTTATAGCATGGTAATGGTGTATTTTTATTCGTTTTGTTAATTGAAGTCCCATGTTTATTGCAGAAAATGTGTCGTTGTAAGTTATAAGTGTAAGTGTCGTTAATAAGCAATTGACCTGAAATGAAAGTGAAAGCAAAATGCGCACGGGCTTAAGGTATTTAAAAGCGAAGGAAAGTGAGAGGGAAAACTCCAACGAACTTTGTACAACCAAACTGTATTATGCAACTTGCCGACAGCGTGTCTGTGGCCAAAATAAAGATAATTTATGCCTCCAGGCAGCGCGCACTCTTTTTTTTTTTTTTTTTGGCAGCGTGCACTCTCAGAGCCAAGCACACTCATATGACGCAGCTGTGCATTTAACAGGGGACCAATGACAATGCCCGTTCTAGAAGGACCAATGACAATGCCCATTCTAGATGGAGTTAAACCAATGGCAATTACATTACCCATTTGCGGAACAAGCGAGTCTTTGTTTTGAAAGAGAAAAAAAAGCATATATTGCTGGACTCGGTCGAGACCAACTTGAACATTTGGCGAGTCCAATGACCAAGTCCGAGACAAGTCCGAGTCCAAATACCAACGAGTCCAAGACAAGTCCGAGACGATAAAAAAACGTCTCGAGTCCGGACTCGAGTCCGAGACCGGACTCGAGTACTACAGCCCTACCTGTTATATCAAAATAGTTCCATGAAATGTACACTACTTGAATCTAAATAAAAATACAGTATAAAATGCAGCAACTATAAGAGATTTAATCATTATATAGCCTAATCATGTAGATATTTAGATCCTGTAGGTATTTAGGTAGGTAGGCATTTCTTTCTCCCTTCCTTCCTTCCTTCCTCTCTTTCTCTCTCTCTCTCTTACTTTCTTTCTTTCTTTCTTTTTATATACAGGTGCTGGTCATATAATTAGAATATCATCAAAAAGTTGATTTATTTCACTAATTCCATTCAAAAAGTGAAACTTGTATAATGTATACATTCATTCCACACAGACTGATATATTTCAAGTGTTTATTTCTTTTAATTTTGATGATTATAACCGACAACTAATGAAAACCACAAATTCAGTATCTCAGAAAACTAGAATATTGAATGGAATATACTGTTGTTCAAGAGTGGCTTGACACAAGGAATGCGACAGCTGAAACCCATGTCTTGCATACGTCTGTGCGTAGTGGTTCTTGAAGCACTGACTCCAGCTGCAGTCCACTCTTTGTGAATCTCCCCCACATTTTTGAATGGGTTTTGTTTCACAATCCTCTCCAGGGTGCGGTTATCCCTATTGCTTGTACACTTTTTTCTACCACATCTTTTCCTTCCCTTCGCCTCTCTATTAATGTGCTTGGACACAGAGCTCTGTGAACAGCCAGCCTCTTTTGCAATGACCTTTTGTGTCTTGCCCTCCTTGTGCAAGGTGTCAATGGTCGTCTTTTGGACAACTGTCAAGTCAGCAGTCTTCCCCATGATTGTGTAGCCTACAGAACTAGACTGAGAGACCATTTAAATGCCTTTGCAGGTGTTTTGAGTTAATTAGCTGATTAGAGTGTGGCACCAGGTGTCTTCAATATTGAACCTTTTCACAATATTCTAATTTTCTGAGATACTGAATTTGGGGTTTTCATTAGTTGTCAGTTATAATCATCAAAATTAAAATAAATAAACACTTGAAATATTTCAGTCTGTGTGGAATGAATGTATACATTATACAAGTTTCACTTTTTGAATGGAATTAGTGAAATAAATCAACTTTTGATGATATTCTAATTATATGACCAGCACCTGTATATATCGGCATGAGGTGCACAGGAGTCCTGCAGGATTTTTCACTTGTGTTTGCTGGATGTTTCTGGGTCCATTCTAAAACCAGTAGGAATTTCCTGCACATACTGTCAATGTGTCCTGCAGGATTGTATAATTCCTATAGGATACCAGCAGGTATCCTGCAGAAAAAAAGAAAATCCTGCAGGATTCTTGTAGGTTATTCTGGATTACAATCCGCCATCCAAATGATACGTGTAATAATTCTAGCTGCTGTGAGAAAAGGCTATAAATTATACGCCACTTGCAGGATCCTCACATGTGATACTAGTCTAGTAGCCGGGACAACTTCTTTATGTTTACAGACATGACGTAATGACGCAGTGCCATGATGGAATCTCCCGTGAAATCCTACCCGTATAACTCAAATTAGAAAACATTATTATAAGCTAACCGTTGTGAATCGGGCTAAAGTAAGGCAATAGTTTTGAACACTGACTTGTTATGTACTTTCTCAAATGTTGATTTCGGATCATTTTTAACCAAAAACAAAAGAAGTTACGGTTTGCAGCTTTAAACACTTGTTCAAATGTTACAATAATTCAGATTGGTCTGAGTTTTTTAAGGCGGGCAGGGCAGAGTGTTACATGAAGCGTATATTGCTCAGCATCAATGAATTTGAGGGAAAAAAATGACATTATACAATCTCAGACATTAAGAATTTGTTGTGGTGGTTTCAGAACATACCCAGTGGCATCTTTACAAGTAGAAATGCCATTAGAATATAGAAGAATGCTATTAAGAATGGTGTATTGGTTTTCAGTTAAAGGTCATAGTGAAATGCATCCAGTTAAAAAAGTCCTAGAAAAATGTTGGGAGTATGAATATTAAAAGGTGGAAAGCTATTGCTGGATAGCAGATAAATGAGGCACAGAGAATGGGAATAAATTAAATTGATGTACGTCCAAAGGTAGTATTACCTACTGTCCTATGGTTCTATATGTTACCAAAGGACATACTTGAAGGATAGTGCTGCCTTTCCACTATTGAGTTTAGGGCAGTATTTAATTTTTTTGACGTAATTGCGAAAAATGTCGCCATTGTATGTCATTCATGCTTATATCATCCTTCTGAGAGAAAACTGGATAAAAAAGTATGTTTTTTGCACCTTTTTTCTATGTGTTAAAACACCAAAGGAAGCAGGTCGCGGAGAAGACACCGACTAGTAAATCTGTTCATGTCACTGATTAAACTTACTGCTTCTCACTCAATAAATGAATCACATTTCTGTGGGTTTTTGAAAGATTTGATTTTGTTGGTTTAATAATTAATGTTACCTTTGCGAGTATGGCTTGTGAATTATTAGAACTTGAACAGGGCACTTTCTAAAATGCTTAAAGTGCCTTAATGTATCAAGACAGTGATAAAGACAAAATTGTAAAGCATATACTATGTGCAGATACTCATATAAGCTTAAAATGTGAACGCAACACGTTTATTTAGGCTACGTTAAGCATTTTCCTCTCATAAGAACACGCTTAGCGCACCGAGACAGTGACAACAAAAGACCACATTAGTGTACAACCTTACTAGTAAATCATAATATGTGCAGAAAAATAGATGAGCTCAAAATATGAACATTAAATAACACTGTCTTAATCCACAGTTTTCTAAAGGGAGGAAAACGCTTAACGTCTCAACATGTCACGTTAATATTCTGGCTGCATGTCTTTTAGCATCACTGTCTTAGTACATTGAACCACCATTTTAAAATGCTACAAAACTGTTCACAAGCTCTTATGGATCTGATTTTGCTTGTCATTTGTTGAAATAAATATAAAAAGTGAGTTTGTGACTGTTCGCTGAATGTGACCCACAATCTCTGTTTATTCTCGTGGCCATGGGAAAACGATTATTTATAATAACAATAATTATACTTTGTAAGTTTCCGGGGGGCGCTACAGTAAAAACGAACGTAGGCAAAACTTCCGGTGAGGCAGTGGAAGTAGTATACTTGTTGTAAAGGCTCCTTTAAGAGAGGGCTTTTATTCTGACGTCATATGAGCCGTCTCGTTAGTTAAGCCACTGTTGCCTGCTGAAGTGTTCATCTGTTGAGTCGATCGCTGAAAGGACATTTATACTTGTTCATTTGCAATATTTCCTGCAGCTTTTACCTTAAGGTGTTAGTCATTGACCTACAAGTAAGCCTGTTTGCATTATTTTTTGTGTTTATTGAGATCGGTATTATTATTGAATCATTTATTTATAACCGCGTCATCCGTGCATGTAAAGACATGCCCTCAGCCATTGTTTCTGTTAATATATCTTAATGATGCTGCTCGAGATGTGATTATTTCTGGTTTATTGATATGTATATCACTGTTTTGTTTCCCATGATACTTCGGTGACGTGATATTGATTATTTTGAGCTGTTTATACCAAACTAGCGATCACATTCTGATGTGCAGTGATTATAGCCATATATGGAGGGACGTTTATCATGTTAGATGATCGCTTATGGCTTATAGTGCGTACTGTGATTATTTTTATTATCCCTTCTTGGATTGTAATGTTCACTGAGGAATGTTACAGATGAGGATTTAGTATACTTTGGGCTGCCTTTATGTACCAATAAATGTTTATCATTGTGTATATGCTTAATTATTGTTATTCGTGATTGTTTATTGTATTTCTTGTATTCCAGACTAATGCCTCTACTGCCTGTAAAGCAATAATCTCATATCAATACATAATCTAAACCCAATCACCTGTCTCCTCATCCTTATATAATTTTGTGCTCTAACCGGCACCCAGGGGGTTCACTCATCCAATTGCAAATCAGATCCTTACAGTCAAAAGTCTCTCTAACATTGTGGTCCTTCGAGCCGGATGAGTGTTCCTTTCTGATATGATGGACTCTGATGAGGAGATTGTAGGCGGAGCACGCCCTAAACGCTTCACTCGTCCTCCAGCCTACCTAGAGCAGTATGAAAGGCAGTATTACGGTAGTAGACCCGTCTCAGAGCCTGGTGTATCCCGCATTGTGGAGACGCCTGTCCCAGCCTGGTCCCCGTCCTTTCAGCCATGTGTTGCCCTCCCTGGTGGTGACCGTGTCCGTCCTGATCATTCGCAGATCCTGTCATCCAGTTATCAGCCTACCGAGCGTGCTGTGTGCCCTCAGCAGGTCCCTTCCCCACCTTCAGCAGCTGATTCAATTGCTTCTGCCCATCTCAGTGAGCTACAGCACCTACGTCATGAGCGTGCAGCCTTCGCAGCTGATCTGAGAGAGTTGAGAGCAGTTCGTGCAGAAGTTCGAGAGTTAGTTCAAGCAGCGCAGTCCCTTCGAGCAGACCTTAGCCAAGCCAGAGGCCAGCCTCTTTCGCCAGTGCAGCCCTTAGCATTGCGGATGTCCAGTTCTCCAGTGAAGCCCTGTGTATCCACTCCTGTAGTTGATTGTGATCCTTTCCCTGATCTACCTCCACCACCTTGGCCTGAGTCTGACAAAGCCTTAGCTAGACAGTTCGGTTCCCTCGAGTTGTCTGATGCAGTAGCTTCCTATCAGCCGATGATCTCAGGGTCTCAGCAGAATCCCGTTGTGCTCCCTACCACTCGTTCATGCCCTCCTCGGCCTAGTGTTCCTGATGCTGGTGAGTTCCCTCCGCCTCCTACTCCTCAAGACCTCAGAGAGTTTCTCACTCCTAGAGCCATGCCAGTGTCTGCCCACCGCCAAGCAGCACCTGCCTCTCCTAGTGTCCCAGCCTTTCTTCCTCAGTCAGAGCCTAGGGTGCACCCTGGAGTCCCTTCCTTTGAGTCTGTGTATCGTGGCCCCCCTCCTACCATCCCTAAGTTTATGCATCCAGATCCTAGTGAGTTTGCTCGCCTTCGCATAGGCTTAGAAAACCTGCTTCCCCGCGATGGCACTGAGCTGTTTAAATACCAGATCCTAGTAGACCACCTTAAGCTCGAGGAAGCTAAGATGATAGCTGATGCTAACTTGAATTCCCCTACCCCCTTTACCGATATTATGTCAGCACTTTGTGACCAGTACGGACAGCCACATCAGTTAGCCTTGAGGACGATAGCTAGTGTCCTGGACAGTCCTGATGTTAGACGAGGTGACATCCCAGCCTTTCAAAGATTTTCTCTCCAAGTCCAGTCCCTAGTCGGCCTGTTGAGAACCTTAGGACATGATGGGGAGTTGGAGTTAAGTTGTGGCTCCCATGTCGCACGCATTCTAAGTAAGCTTCCTCCAGAACAGAGAGCAGAGTTTCGTCGCCACATGTTTCGTCAACCTGGTTCTACGCCTAACCTTGTTGATCTTTCTAATTGGTTTCGTTATGAGACCTGGTGTCATGGTTATGATGCAGAGTTGAGGAGCTCACATGCTGGCAAAAGATCTGTTGCTATACTGCACGGAGTTGGAGCCCCATCCTCATCCTTGTCCCCTCCCTCATTTGAGACTGCCAGGCCTCGTAGAGGTTATGTTCAGCCTGCTAGAATGAAGCGATATTGTCCTTTCTGCGATGCGTCTGAGCATTACCTGAGTCAGTGCGCTTCCTTTGCCCAGCTAACCCCTGATCAAGTTAAGACCTGGATCGTCACAATCTATGTTGGCGTTGTGCCAGATCCCACCATGCTGTCCAATGTGACCTGAAGAAGCCCTGCAGTCTTTGCCGTGGCCTACATCTTCGTTCCCTGCATGAGGTGAACATCAGTCCTTCCTCTACTGAGGAATCCGCTTCTGTAGAGAAGAGTTGCTTTACGAGTTTCTCCTCGGATAGGTTCTTCTTGGATAAGCCTTCCGTTAGCGGCCGTGTGATGCTTAAAGTAGTTCCAGTGCACCTGCGTTATGAGGATCGTACACTGGATACTTTCGCCCTCTTGGATGACGGGTCTGATAGAACGACCCTGCTCTCCGCTGCCGTTGAAGCCCTGGGCATTCAGGGTGTTCTTGAAGACCTTCCGTTACGGACAGTCAGAGACGATGTTCAGGTTATTCGTGGTTGTTCCATTGCCTTCCAGATTTCTCCCATCTATCGACCGCAGATCAGTTATCAGATCAGTCATGCCTTTACTACTGATCGCCTTAACCTGTCACGCCAGTCCTATCCTGTGGAACAATTGCGGCGGAAGTACAAACACTTGAGGGGTCTTCCTATCCGTACCCTTACGGAGGTCCAGCCCTTGCTCCTTATAGGTTCTGATCAGCCCCACCTTATCCCCTCTACTGAGCCTGTTCGATGGGGCGGCCCAGGAGCTCCAGTTGCTGTTCGTACCCGCCTGGGATGGACACTTCAGGGTCCTGTTCCTTCCGTAGGTTGTCCTTCCACCCCTCGCCAGTGCATGTTTACCTCTTTGGTTCCTGTCCAGGATGAGCTCCTACACCACGTACAGAGATTGTGGCAGTTGGATACAGTTCCTTACCGGGAGTGTAAAGAAGTTACCCATTCCAAGCAAGATCAGGAATCCCTTCAGCTACTTGACCGCAAGACCCTTACCCTTGAGATTGAGGGTGTTCGCCGTCTTGCCACTCCCCTTCTTCGTCATAAAGACATCCCTTTGTTAAATGCTACGAGAGATTCAGTCTTGCCTAATCTCCAAAGCGTGGAGCGGCGACTACTGAAGGATCCTGAGAAAGCCGAGACCTACCAAGCAGAGATGAGTAGACTCCTTGAGACTGGAGCTGTCTGTGTAGTGCCTGATCCTGTTCCTGATACCTCTGAGTGTTGGTACATTCCTCACCACATTGTTAGCCACAACAGGAAATCCCATCTCGTCTTCAATTGTTCCCATCAGTACAGTGGTCAGAGCCTTAACCAATACCTATTGCCCGGACCTACCCTTGGAGCCTCGTTGTTAGGTGTCCTCCTTCGTTTCCGGGAGCATCCTGTAGCCGTGAGTGGAGATATAAAGGCGATGTTCCACCAGGTTCGCCTGCTGCCTGAAGATCGTCCTGTACTCCGCTTCCTATGGCGAGACCTGCAGATGGATAAGGCACCTCAGACCTTCGAGTGGTTGGTCCTACCCTTCGGCACCACCTCCAGCCCTTGTTGTGCTATCTACGCACTCCAGCGCCACACTCGTCAGCACCCCTTAACAGATGAGGAGATTCGTTTCTCTGTAGAAAGATGTTTCTACGTGGATAATTGCCTCCAGAGCCTACCTACCGCTAAGGCAGCCCGGAGTCTGATCGATCGCCTGCGCACTATCCTTTCTGGGTGCTGAATTTGAGATACGGCAGTGGGCCTGTAATGACCCTGCTGCATTAAGACACCTCCCTCCTGAGGCTCGAGCGACCAGTGTGGAGTTGTGGCTGACACAGGAGAAGGCCGATGTTTCTGAGTCCACGCTAGGTTTGAGTTGGAATTAGCAGTCTGATACCTTGTCCTATAAGCACAGACCCGTGATCTATGAGACCCCTACATTGCGGAACATTTACAGGGTCCTTGCTACACAGTATGACCCTCTGGGACTGCTCCTTCCTTACACAACCCATGCCAAAGTGATCGTTAAATACCTCTGGAACAAACAAAGAGGGTGGGACGATCCTAACCTACCTCCTTACCTTCTCAATTCCTGGATGCAGTGGGAAGAAGAACTTTGCTGTCTTCCTAAGGTCTCTTTTCCTCTGCCTTATGTTCCCTCGGCAGTAGGGATTGAAGATGTTACTCGCGAGGTCCACATCTTCTCAGATGCCTCTGAGCAAGCCTACGGAGCCGTAGCTTATCTGCGTACTGTTGATCCAGCTGGTCAGACCTACCTCTCCTTCCTCATCGCTCGGTCCCGCGTTACCCCTAAACGAGTACATTCTATTCCCCGATTGGAGCTTTGTGGGAGCTGCCCAGCTAGCGAAGTTGCTGGCAGACGATTTTACTCTGCCTATCCATTCTACTGTGCTGTGGACAGATTCTACTACGGTCCTTCAGTGGCTGAAGTCCGAGTCCTGCCGTTACCGAGTCTTTGTTGGCAATAGGATTGCCGAGATCCAGGAGCTTACTGATCCATGCTCGTGGCGTTATGTTGGTTCTGCAGATAACCCTGCCGATGACCTCACCAAGGGAAAATCTCTTTCCTACCTTGTTTCTCCGAACCGATGGTGCCGAGGACCCCCTTTCCTTCTCCTTGATCCTCGAGAATGGCCCGTGCTTCCGACTTCTGAGCCTAATGACAATCCAGCTGAGTTGCGGAAGTCCACCTTCTGTGGAGTTGTTACCTCACCAACCACCTCTATCCACCACGATAAATGGCGTTATCCTACCTGGATAGACCTGCTGGATGCCACTGCACGAGACCTACAAGTTGACTCGAATTCTAAAACTGTTCCCGAAGCCACAGATTATCAACGAGCCGAAGTCCATGTCCTTAAACACGTTCAACTGGAATCCTTCCCTGAGGATTACCACCTGTTGGAATCTGGGAAGACAGTGAAACCTAGTAGCCGTCTAGTTGCCTTGGCCCCTGAGATGGATCCTTCTAACGGCATGATTAGAGTGGGCGTTCGTTTGAGGAGAGTGGCTGACCTTGCAGATTCTGTTGTCCATCCTGTAATCCTAGACTCTAAGCATCCGGTTACTTGCCTGATAATCCACCATTACGACAACCAGCTGCATCATCCTGGATCAGAGCGGCTGTTTGCTGAGATAAGGAGGCACTATTGGATCCTGCGAGGCCGTGAAGCTGTGCGGCGGTTTCAGCTTACCTGTCTGGAATGTCGCAGATGGAGAAGCCAGCCTTCAGTGCCTCAGATGTCTGATCTACCCTCTGCCCGCCTTCAGCTTTACAAGCCCGCCTTCCATTCATGTGGGATGGATTGCTTCGGTCCTTTCATAATCAAGATTGGCAGACATACAGAGAAGCGCTGGGGTGTTCTCTTTAAATGTCTCACCACGAGAGCCGCACACTTAGACTTGCTCCCTAGTCTAAGCACTGATTCCTTTCTTATGGCCCTTCGGAGGTTCATTGCTAGGAGAGGCACCCCAGCGCAGTTATGGTCAGATCGAGGGACCAACTTCCATGGAGGCGAGCGGGAGTTGCGAGAAGCATATGCCGCCTTAGCTCCTGATCTGCAGCGTCATCTTACACGCCAGAAGATCACCTTCTGCTTCAATCCCCCATCAGCCCCTCACTTTGGTGGAGTTTGGGAGAGGGAGGTGAGATCTGTCAAGTCAGCCTTGTACACCATTTTGGGTTCCCAGTCGGTACCTGAGGAGGTCCTGATGACGGTCTAGTTGGAAGTCGAGGCTATCCTTAACTCAAAACCTTTGGGTTACGTATCCTCCGATGTGGCGGATGCTGACCCAGTGACCCCCAGTAGTCTCCTAATGGGGTGGCCTGATGGATCCTTGCCTCAAGTCATTTACCCAGAATCAGAGATGTTAAGCCGCAGAAAATGGAGACATTCCCAGGTCCTAACCGATCGATTCTGGTCTCGATTCATCCGGGATTACCTTCCTAGCCTGCAGACCAGGCAGAAATGGCAAGCCTCACCTCCTGACCTCCGAGAGCACACTTACGTCATGATTGTTGACCCTCAGTTGCCCCGAGGATTATGGCCTGTAGGTAGGGATGGGTACCGAAACCCGGTATTTAATCGGTCTCGGGGCTAAATTATGAAATACCGGAGTATCGATAAGCTCTGACGTTAACGGTTCTGTTATCGGTACTGGAGAAATTATGAAAACACACATACATTTATTATTATATATATATATATATATATATATATATATATACACACACAGTATCTTGCAAATTCTATCCCGCCAGAGTCACCAGCTGTTTTTATATGCAATAATATTCAAACTCTTGTCTATGATGCATTTTTGCTATTCGCAATTCAGATCGCGCTCACGTGGATGAGTTCAGCACGCGCCACATGAAAGCCCTGTTTATGATAGAAGAGAGAACTAACAATTAAAACATGCTTACACTTTAGGCCTGTGGCTGTTATATTAAACTGAGTTTATTTAATGTTTTTTTTAGCTTCTAAAGATTATAGCCGCGTTGTTTCTAGAACAACTTCCTTCCCTTCACAGCGGCGCGCATTAGTTCCTCCCTGACCAAAACTTAACGTCAGAATCAGATCAATCGTCTGTCGATTGTTGTAAAATGCCGTCTTTACAGTTGCTAAATTGCTGGACATGTTTGATAATAAAACGTTGAAAGTACAATCCACACGAGAGACGCTGTTCCTCAGGCTGAAGTGTGTGTGCGTGTATGCGTGTGTGTTTGCGCGCGCGTGTGTGTGTAGGTGTGTTTGCGCGCGTGTGTGTGTGTGTGTGTGTGTGTGCGCGGCGCGCTCCAAAACAGACAAGCAAAGTACACTTTGAGCTTCGGTCGCGTCCAAACGATCAAATACACACACAATATGTAAAAACGGACGGCTTGTAGAGTATTCACTTAAAACAGTTTATATCTTAAAGTGAACGAGAACATAGAAAATTGTGTGTCAATATTTTGTCTCAGTGACAGATTGGAGCTTCTTCAATGTTAATCAAAGAACAAAATACAAAGACAAAATCACTCACAGCTCTTAATCTGAATAAAGTAATAGCTTTAATAAGCATTAATCTATCAATATATACAGTGAAAACTATGCAGTGTTAATTTATATTTGATCACTTTTAGATTTATTTTGTAGCTATTACTTATCTGAACATTAATGTTAGTAGACCATCATAGATAAATGAAAGTACTGTTTTTTTTTTTACATTTGTACATTTGTTTTATGGTATAACAAATGGTATATTTGTCAGTTTATTTAACTTTGTTTCTTTGTTCATGTTCTTACTCTATCTTATCTTATGTATATAAAACACTAAAAATGCCTGCACACTGGTGCATTTACAAATTGATGTTTTATATTTATTTAACATTTCAGAATATAAAGCCATGTTAATTAAGCTGCTAATCTATCATAGAAATATATATTTCATACATATATGTGTATGTATGTATGTATATATGTATGTATATATATAAATAACAAAAAGTACCGATAAGAATACCGTTAAAGTACCGGACCGATAAGCAGTATCAATAAGAGTAGTAATACCGTTAAAACCTTAACGATACCCATCCCTACCTGTAGGTAAAGTAATTCAGATCCACCTCAGTCCCGATGGCCACATTAGATCAGCAGATGTGCAGATCAAGGATCATATCTATACTAGACCAGGGGCCCGCCTGGTTGTCCTACCAACCTTGCCTTCAGATGATCCTGTAGTTCCGAACCCTCCAGAATAAAGTCGCCTTTCCTGACTACAAAGATGCTTTTCATCTTTGGGGGCGGCTGTTGTAAAGGCTCCTTTAAGAGAGGGCTTTTATTCTGACGTCATATGAGCCGTCTCGTTAGTTAAGCCGCTGTTGCTTGCTGAAGTGTTCATCTGTTGAGTCGATCGCTGAAAGGACATTTATACTTATTCATTTGCGATATTTCCTGCAGCTTTTATCTTAAGGTGTTAGTCATTGACCTATAAGTAAGCCTGTTTGCATTATTTTTGTGTTTATTGAGATCGGTATTATTATGGAATCAGTTATTTATAACCGCGTCACCCGTGCATGTAAAGACATGCCCTCAGCCATTGTTTCTGTTAATATATCTTAATGATGCTGCTCGAGATGTGATTATTTCTGGTTTATTGATATGTATATCACTGTTTTGTTTCCCATGATACTTCGGTGACGTGATATTGATAATTTTGAGCTGTTTATACCAAACTAGCGATCACATTCTGATGTGCAGTGATTATAGCCATATATGGAGGGACGTTTATCATGTTAGATGATCGCTTATGGCTTATAGTGCGTACTGTGATTACATTTACTATCCCTTCTTGGATTGTAATGTTCACTGAGGAATGTTACAGATGAGGATTTAGTATACTTTGGGCTGCCTTTATGTACCAATAGATGTTTATCATTGTGTATATGCTTAATTATTGTTATTCATGATTGTTTATTGTATTTCTTGTATTCCAGACTAATGCCTCTACTGCCTGTAAAGCAATAATCTCATATCAAAACATCATCTAAACCCAATCACCTGTCTCCTCATCCTTATATAATATTGTGCTCTAACCGGCACCCAGGGGGTTCACTCATCCAATTGCAAATCAGATCCTTACAGTCAAAAGTCTCTCTAACGATACTAATGGTATTTTGTGTGCTAATTAGCGAAGTGGAGTGTTTTTTTTGGGGGGGGGGGGTCTTTTACACTGTTGGGCCAGTGCGAGCCAGTGCTTTGAACGGACCGGGCAGGGCTAAAAGCCTCGGACCTGTAGCACCGAGCCCAAAATCATGCTACGATTCCACCGTCAGGCCAGAAGCTCTGCTGCTCTTCACTAAAACCCGCCCTTTACACGCCTCGCAACCCCATCTTTTCACTAACAAAGTTATCAGAAATAAATCACTGGAACTAACGTTAGAGAGATCACAAAACGAACGCGATTAATGTTGTTTTCTTAAAGATTTAAATCCAAAGCGTTTTACCAGTTTTACAATAATAAGTGCTACATTGATTAGTTTGTGTCAGGATTGATAATTAGTCACAGAAATACAGTGGTATTTACCATATTTTACAAAAGAAAGACACAAACATCATATTATTCAGTCGCGTCTGTTTCTGTTTATTTGTAGTCACAGACAGTTTAGGTCTACATCACATTTAGAATTAATGATAATTTCTTACCATTTTCCATAAAAAATACGGCCATGAGTAGCTTTAGCACTCTCTCTAGTCCCAATACATTGTTATATGTTCAGTCAGAAAAACAGAGGGCGCTCCAGAAACAAAAACTGGGTTCATGATTTATGACAAATCATATATGTATATTCAAGCAATATATGAACCTCGGGTATAAAGAGAGGAGACTTATTGACATATAAAATATGTAAATAAATAAATACATCACTTGTCTGATTATTTCAGGCTGTCATATTTACTATGTTTACCATGGAAGTGCGTGCATTGTTTTTTGCATTGCATATTTCTGCTTTGTTGATCATAATCTACATCGGATCTCAAACAGAAGTTATTTAAAACACTCGATGCAGTCTGAAAGTGAGTTTTGAGCAAAAATTAATTCATGTTTATGTTAGCTGGTAACTAGATGAAATGGTCCGTGGAACTGACGCTCTCCAGACGTGGAGACAGTGTTCCCAGATCGGGTTGACGATTTCCAGCCCAAAAGCTCACCAAAACCCGCCCACTTCAACAAAAACCAGCCCAAAATTTTAACTGCCAAAATAATGTGATATGATTTTATTACCATGTCAATCAAGATTAATAACGACCATTTTTATCTCCTCAAAATAAAATAATGATGAAAAAAAGGTAATAAAACAGGGCAAATGCGTTAAAGATAGTCAGAAAATATGCTTAAAATGATCAGGAACCTTTTTCAAAATGGCAAACAAGAAATTAACTGATAACCCCCGGGGGAACACATGCATCATTTGCAATGTCCACAGTAAGAAAAAGCTAATTTTTGTGCAAAAAAAGTGCACAATAAAGTGATCAGAAAGCAATGTTAATTCACACCCACAACAGCCAAACATGTTATTCATGTATGATAATCTGACAGCAAAAATAAAATAATAATAACAATACCCCTTTCTCTTGTGCTTTATCTTCAGACAGAACTACAGCACGTATTTCATGAAGTAAACATTTTAGAACATAATGCAGAACTTAGCACAGTCAAAACTGTTCAAGTCCAGCAGCTGTCAATGCCAAGTATACAAGAGTTTGGACCAGGGGCGTAGCCACGGGTGTGCCAGGGTGTGCCGGTGCCACCCACAGTGGCAGCTACCTAAAAACAGATGCATAATTATTATTTTTTTAATCGTAATAAACATAGGCAGCGCAAAGGAGGGGCTAGCAGATGCTTCAGCACCCCCAAGAAAGACCAAAGCACTGCCATTGCACCCATAAGAAATGAAATAAATTAAAAACATTTTACTTATTAATACGCATTCATAACTCTGCATTGCAATATAACGTGACGTGATTAGCAGGCGCACTTTTCGAATTGACAGCATTTTATTAAAAAAATTGATCGGTTCCTTGTGCCAAGAAGGCCTGTCCCCGACTAAAGATTTAACTAGTCACACATAAATTGATTAATATAATAACTTGGGCTACTAACCATCCTTTAATATATAGGCGTATAGCCTATTCCGCGCCCAAGCGCACGTCCAAAGCTTGCAACGACAAAAGTAGGCGAATGATTATGAATGTTGGGGGAAAGGCAAAATAAAACATTTAAATTATTCGTTAATAAACTAGTGATTTCTTCTCAGTCAGTGTCGGCTGAAAATATAAAGTTGCAGAATGCGACGCTGACTTTAAAAAAGAAATGTACCTTTTCATTCCGACTACATAATTAAAGATTTTAATTTTTTCGTTCCTTCGTTCGTTTAATAAAGTAGCCGGTTCATTGCTGTGACGCGCTCCATTTCACGGAGACTGCATGAGACGGCAGAAAGCGCATCTTGTTTCTCTATGTATTGTTTCTCTGTGTAGCCTACATAAATAAAAGCATATATATATATGAACTTGCTGTTGAATTTTGTATTTTTGAAAGTTCAATAATAATATAAAAAAAACTTGCCGGACGGATTCATTACCCCGCTTTGTTCCGGGACCTCACAATTTACAGATTAAGCAGTGCTTACAATATTTGTTAATTTAAAATTTAATTAAAATTTTAAATTATTTTCTAAAAAAATAAAATAATAATAACATAATTGAGGCATTCAAGGCCAGACCACGCCGTCTCGCCCTTTGAGCAGCTAACAGGCACCATTAAATGTACTCTGCTATGTTGTTGGCGATCCTGAATGTAATGTATAAAAAATATTTTACTGCTTTCTCTAATGTGTCTTGCAAGACATCTATTCAAGATTGTTTATTGCACCAAAAGTAATTTAAAAGGAACATTATATGTAGGCCCATGTACAGTTTAAGTCGCCATTGCAGGATGTTAATGATTTAATAAAAGGAGGGATTATTTAAAAGCATTTTGTTTTTATTTAGTACAGCAGCTACAGCTGTTTTTACATAATAGATTTTTATATAGCCTTAGTCACTGAAGTCAATGATTATTCTTTGATAAATTAAATGTGCTTTGCTCACTGTATAATTTGTTCGTTGTTTGAATAACCGTGTTATAATTAGAAACTTAAAATGTATTTTTATTAAACCTGTGATCATCAGGTTAAATAGGAGTTTAGTCTTATTAAAATATGTGACATAAATTGTACTTTCCTAAAAGGGGTTTATGATGTGTGTAGTTAATGATTAGGCTACAGTGAGCGCGTTTGACTAGAGCGCAGTTAAAGAGCTGTTGTAGGTTGTATGTGATTGTCGGTGACCCTCTTGAGCGAGAAAGCTTCGGAAAATGGAAAAAAACTACAACAACAAAAATATAGCTGCAAGCAGCGATAACCAGGGTTCAAGAATTTGAAGGCCTAAGGTGGTATGCTTTTAGGGTCTAGGCCAACATAGCTGGATGCATAGCTGACAGTGAAACTCATCGAAAATGGACAATAGGCTCACAGAAACACACACACACACACACACACACACACACACACACACACACACACACACACACACACACACACACACACACACACACATATAAATGAAATGGTTAAACTATCATATTAATAATCATTAAGCTTGCTTACACAGATACACACACACAGAATAGGATAACAGACACATGTAGCCTACACAAAAATGAAATGGTTAAACTAACATATTAATACCCAATAAGCATGCTTTATTTTATTTTATTTTTTTGCATTAATCTGACAAAACATGTGGCACACCCAGTTTTTCTGATGCACATCCACAGTCTCCTTTCTGGCTACGCTCCTGGTTTGGACGGTTTAAAATATGTTCTGATGCAGGACAGCATTGTATAGTCCCATGTTCAGTTTAGATTTTTATTAAATCATTCAACTGTTAACTTATTTCAGTTACAATTACATTTAGAAGTGTTCTATTCATTTAATCCACGTTGTGAGATTTGAGTTACTCTTAGATTCTTTATCGTGTAACTTATATTTAAGCCACTTTGCCATGAATCACTTAATTTAAATCAAATTAAAGAGTAAATATATAGCTGCACATTTAAATTTAGCTGTTTACAGTGCCAAAACCCAATCACTCACGAGTCATCACATCTCACCAACATAAAAGATGGTAAATTGATTGACTCTGTTAAAATAAACCAAAAAGGGTTGCGTTAAGTAAAAATGAGTTGATGACTGCACTAAACATTATTTTGCTGTGATACTTTGAGCTCGAGCATATTAAGATAACGTGACTAAGATAAAAGTGAAGAAAAAAGCAGCTGATTGGGCGGTTTTTAGTTTTTTAAAAGCAGCCCAAATTTGGTCTACCCGTCCAATGCATTATTCTCCGGTCCAAGCCGATCAAAAGAAGCCCAATTGGCCGGCAACCCGCCCAATCTGGCAACACTGGGTGGAGAAACTCCGACAGACTTCGAACAGGAAAACACTCCCACTTTTGACGCAAGGCCTCATGGGGCGTAGGAAACTTGTGGATAGAGAATGAGAAGTAACCATGGGAACGAAAAATGCTTTCTCTGGTAACTCATCAGAGGACTTTCCTCATACATTTTCAACATTATGGCTATAGTTTTAAACACTTCACTCATTCTTACTAATCCAAGCAATGATGTGACACAGTTGTTATATGTATCTCTTAAAGTTTCGATTGCATTTCAACTTTATCTGATAAAGTGGAGTTCATGAGCGCAGCTGCTTTGTTAACAGCCGTTTCTGGGGAAGCCGTCAGGCTTTATGTTTGATGGCTTAATTTTCAATAAGCCATTAGACATTCTTTTCGTTTGTCTTTTAAAACTTTTTTATAATGAACATGCTGATTGATAACTAAGAGAAGAACAGAGTATACCTTATAGTTACCTACACAATGTGTGATTGACGTGAATAAATACCGTCATCATATGTTTGAAAAGCTGTTTTCTCTGATATTATTATTGATAAACATAAAATGTATGCATCGCTATTTTGCATTTATCATCAGTTGTTCAACAAATTGTTATAATGTATGATTTTTTTTGTTAGAATAATGTACAATTCAGGGGCGTAGCCACGGGTGTGCCAGGGTGACACCTAAAAACAGATGCAGAATTATTATTTTTTAATCGTAATAAACATGGGCATCGCAAAGGAGGGGCTAGCAGATGCTTCAGCACCCCCAAGAAAGACCAAAGCACCGCCATTGCACCCATAAGAAATTAAATAAATTAAAAACATTTTACTTATTATTACGCATTCATAACTCTGCATTGCAATATAACGTGACGTGATTAGCAGGCGCACTTTTCGAATTGACAGCATTTTATTTAAAAAATGATCGGTTCCTTGTGCCAAGAAGGCCTGTCCCCGACTAAAGATTTCACTAGTCACACATAAATTGATTAATATAATAACTTGGGCTACTAACCATCCTTTAATATATAGGCGTAGCGCCCACGCGCACGTCTAAAGCTTGCAACGGCAAAAGTAGGCTAATGATTATGAATGTTGGGGGAAAGGCAAAATAAAACATTTTAATTATTCGTTAATAAACTAGTGATTTCTTCTCAGTCAGTGTCGGCTGAAAAGTTAAAGTTGCAGACGCTGACTTTAATAAAGAAATGCACCTTTTCATTCCGACTACGTAATTAAAGATTTGTATTTTTTGGTTCGTTCGTTCGTTTAATAAAGTAGCCGGTTCATTGCTGTGACGCGCTCCATTTCACGGAGACTGCATGAGACGGCAAAAAGCGCATCTTGTTTCTGTATTGTTTCTCTGTGTAGCCTACATAAATAAAAGCATATATATATATGAACTTGCTGTTGAATTTTGTATTTTTGAAAGTTCAAAGTCACCATTGCAGGATGTGCAAAAAGTTAATGATTTAAAAAAGGAGGGATTATTTAAAAGCATTTTGTTTTTATTTAGTAGAGCAGCTACAGCTGTTTTTACATAATATATTTTTACATAGCCTAGTCACTGAAGTCAATGATTATTCTTTGATAAAGTAAATGTGCTTTGCTCACTGTATAATGTGTTCGTTGTTTGAATAACCGTGGAAATGCGGTGTTATAATTAGAAACTTAAAATGTATTTTTATTAAACCTGTGATCATTAGGTTAAATAGGAGTTTAGTCTTATTAAAATATGTGATAAATTGTACTTGCCTAAAAGGGGGTTATGATGTGTGTAGTTAATGATTAGGCTACAGTGAGCGCGTTTGACTAGAGCGCAGTTAAAGAGCTGTTGTAGGTTATACTGTATGTGATTGTCGGTGACCCTCTTGAGCGAGAAAGCTTCGGAAAATGGAAAAAAACAACAACAACAAAAATATAGCTGCAAGCAGCGATAACCAGGGTTCAAGAATTTTAAGACCTAAGGTGGTATGCTTTTAGGGTCTAGGCCAACATAGCTGGATGCATAGCTGATAGTGAAACTCATCGAAAATGGACAATAGGCTCACAGAAACACACACACACACAAATAGAAATGAAATGGTTAAACTATCATATTAATAATCATTAAGCTTGCTTACACAGATAAACACACAGACACACTCATATACGGACATGCACACATATTTTGTTGCAGATATAGATATTTGAAATAAATGACAGGTGACAATACTCTTTGCAAGTCTTCTCTTTTTAAGAGTTTATATCAGAGATCTCCAACCCTGCTCTTGGAGAGCTACCATCCTGCAGATTTCAGTTACAACCCTGCTCCAACACACCTGTCTGAAATTAACAAGTAGCACAGTGAAGACTGTGTTTAGCTGGTTCAGGTGTGTTTGATTGGGGTTGGAGATGAAATCTGTAGGACGGTAGCTCTCCAGGAGCAGAGTTGGAGACCCCTGGTAGGCCAATGTGAAATGCAGGGCTGACAATAGAACACATTCACAATGGAGAATTCATTAAATCGGTCTCTCTCTCTGTCACATACACACACATGCACACACACACACACACACAGAAATGAAATGTTTAAAAATTCTTAATAAACAGTAAGCATACAAACACACACACACACACACACACAGACATACGCAGAAATGAAAGGTTTAATAATACTAAATATACAGCACGCATGCTAACACACACACACACACACACACACACACACACACACACACACACTCACTTTGTTGCAGATATAAAATAGTTATTTTCAAAGACATCCAAAATGGAGAATAGGTTAACAGACACATATAGCCTACACAAAAATGAAATGGTTAAACTAACATATTAATACCCAATAAGCATACTTATTGTTTTTTTTGTTTTTTTTTGCGCATTAATCTGACAATAAATGTGGCACACGCAGTTTTTATGATGCACATCCAGAGTCTCCTTTCTGGCTACGCTCCTGGTACAATTGTAGCAATATAAAGTATTATAATAAATGTGTATATTGTTATTATAAAAGATTGTATATTAAGAAAATTAATCACATGACGGATACATAATAAGTATAGTTTGATGTAAATAAAACCTTTACTCCATTCTGGTACCCACCTCTGCTAAATATGTTTCTGACCTGCACAGCTGGATTTGCTACAGCTGAATGTCACACATCTCACTGGAGAACCATTTGAGCAGGCAATTAACTCTCCTCAACTTATAATTGGAGGGAAAAGATGGTCATCAAAAAACACTTTTGAAGCAGGAAAACACTGTTTAATGTTTCAAGGCAGTCAGATAAATTAAAGGGGTATTTCACCCAAAAATGTAAATTTCATTTACTCTTCCTTATTCCTAACAATTATGATTTTCTTTCTTTCATGAAACAAAAAATAAAATGTTTTTTTTTGCCCACTGCAACGGAAAACAAATCAAGCTGTATTTTGATTATAGGACTGTAGTACTCGAGTCCGGTCTTGGACATTTTTTCTATCGTCTCAGACTTGTCTTGGACTGGTTGGTATTTGGACTCGGACTTGTCTCGGACTTGGTCATCGGACTCGTCAAATGTTCTAGTTGGTCTCGACCGAGTCCAGCAATATATGCTTTTTTTCTCTTTCAAAACAAAACCATTAATCTGGCTCGCTTGTTCCGCAAATGGGTAATGTAATTGCCATTGGTTTAACATCTAGAACGGGCATTGTCATTGGTCGCCTGTTAAATGCACAGCTGCATCATATGAGTGTGCGCTTGGCTCTGAGTGTGCGCGCTTGCGTGGAGGCATAAATAATTTTATTTTGGCCACAGACACGCTGTCGGCAAGTTGCATAATACAGTTTGGTTTTACAAAGTTTGTTGGAGTTTTCCCTCACACTTTCCTTCACTTTTAAATACATTTTCCTCTGCCCTACATCTTTTTTTGGATTCCTTCCAAATCTTCCTCAATTCAGTTTGTCTCTTCCTTCCTAGTGCTTTAATGTTGAATGTATCCAATTCCCCGAGAGCCTTCTTTTCATGATATCTGTTTGAAATAATGATGGATCAACAGATAAATTAATGTAATGTATACTCAATTATGAACTCATGACCTACTGTGTTTTCCCTACAAATGTAACCACTTACTTGTCAATTTCTTATAAAACACAATATAGATTATTATTCTGTAATAACAAGCTTATTATGTAACTATTGTTGAACCTGAACCTCACACAGGTCTATTCTGATACTGAATAATAAGCAGTCATTCAGTCACTCAGCAAGATCCCTGAATTATTTTAAGATTGATATGGCAACATTTCAGTTTGATTTACTTTCTCCGTCGTTCTCTTAGGATCGCCTCCTTTCTCTGTGGATCCTTTTTAATTCGCTCCCTATACTGTCTGGTCCTCTCTTTTGCACTCATCTCTCCCTCAGTTCTTTCTGTTCTAAAAAAAAGTTAAGTAGCATTATAAGTAGTAGCACTGTATTTATGTACTTTATATTCGTACATTATAGTTGTTTTAGTAACACTTCAGAACATTTTATGTGCCATGAATCTGGTTGCCACTCACCACAACTGCACATCACCCTTGGACTACATCTCCCATCATGCACTGCACACACACATTCCCGTCCACCATTACACCAATTACACAGCTGTCACCATTCACTCATTAGTCTTGATTGCCTCCCCACACCTGCACCTCATTCTCACACTCACATATAAGCAGCACACATACACTCACCCATTGCGAAGTCTTGTTTTCCCCTGGCTAACATTTCCGAGCGTTTTTCCTAGTTTGTCTTTCCGTGTACTACCTGGACTGTTGACTTCCTCTCCTGATCGTTTGCTGCCTGCCTCTCTGACCTCGCCTGTTTACTGGTAATCCTCTCTGTCTGCCGCCTGCCCTGACCCATTGCTCTGCCTCTGATTTCGACTCTGCCTTATCTACGTTGCCCTCGATACCACTGCTTGATATTTGCCTGTTTGACCATTTCCTTGTACTAATAAAGCTGCAAGTGGATCTACTCTCGCCTCTGACCTGTCATTCGTTACATTATGTAGTCTCCAAAAAAACGGCAATAAACATTAAAATGTAAGTCATTATTGAATTTAAAATCATCAAAACTGGTCAAAAAATAATGAAAAGTATGTTAACAAACTTTATCTATTTGCTTTAATAGCTTCTTAAGGAGGTCTTGTCCTATTGTGTGACATCTGTGTCCTATGGTGTGACAGGCCAAAGTGTCACACCAAAGGACATTTCCTGTCACACCATAGGACATTTGAGCTTTTGTGGCAGTTAATAACAATGTTAATACTAGCTGAATTGTCATTAGCAATTAGCATGATACATTTGCATAATATTACATAGTCCTGCTGTTAAAAATACAAATTTGAATCAAAAAATGAAATTTAGGGGTGTCACACCAAAGGACGAAAAAACTTAACAACTTCAGTGGTCTAAAAACATAGTTAAATATTTGAACAATTCTGAGAGAAATACTTACCATGTGCACTGCTCACGGCCTTCATAGGGGTCTTCAGTCACATGAACTTGAATGGGGTCTTTTAACTAAAGGTAGTTGTCCATGATATTGCCCAACTTAATATCAGGTTTTTGCATAACACCAAAGGACATTTTTTTCTGTGACAAACTTTATGAAATTCCTACACTTTTAGAAATGTATGTATAGGAAAAGTGATGGCCACTTAGTGAAATAGACACTTGCACAATTATGCCAGGAGTGTTCATTAAGATTTTTAAACATTACCGTCACACCATAGGACGATTTTGAGATTTGGCTCAAAGTTGTAAAAAAATTAAACAATTACTTGGGTATTAAAACAACAAATTCATGTAAAACAAGAAAATGTTTAACCATTTACAGTATTCTAAATGATGAAAATGTGAAATAAATTATTTTTTATCTTCTGTGACGGTGAAAAAGCCACGTCACGTCAACTACCCAAATGTTTTTTAGGTACTATATTACTGTAAAGACTGTTGGGCATTAGGGAGTGTAGTAAGCTTAGTCATCAGCTAAACAGTACAACGTTATGTGTATATATTTTATTTTGCTTTGTAGGACAGACTGTCAAACAAGGACCAAGCTCTAAACCGAGCTCCAGATATGCTTGTAAATCAAATGTATTTGTACATATTTATCATTAGAATAATTAACAAACAATTTATATTTTTTTCATAACATTTTATATTAAAAAGCTTTTGGTATTTGCTCAAAAAATTTAATGTTATCGAATACATTTACAAAGGTTTTGTGTCCATTTATGCAGTGTAACATTTTAACATAGCTGAACTTGAAACAATTAATTTAAACAAACTATGGTTGTGATTTTTATAGCAAGAACCAAGAAAAGGAAAATTGACCAGTTGCAGTTCGTGCTGGATGACTGGGGCTAAAATTAATGGATGCCTCCTCAAAGGAGTTAGAGGAAATGACAAGAAGAGAACAGGAGATGGACGAAGAAGAACGACAGGAACGGCAGTGTAGGATGACACTCATGAGGGCCCTAACAAACTCCCTGCAGAAACATGTACTCGCACACATCACAACAGAGCATGTACATGCATGCACCACCACAGAAAATTCTTTTTCAAATGTGTTAATTTGATTAGTCCCACGTTTAAATTTTTGACTCAAATAATAGCGAGTGTGGGGCGGACTGAAGAGGGTCGCACATGTAGCAGAAATTATACTTTGCAGCTTTATTGTTTGTAGCGATCTTTTGTACAAGTGTTGCGTCAGTGCGAGTCGGATGGTTTGCGCTTCCTCTCTAGACTCTGGCTCAACTTCATCGGGGTGCAGCTGGTGTATTTCTGTCACGCGTTCACAGAAATTGTGCAGAATAACGCAAGCTACCACCACACGACAGATTGCTTTGATCGTGTACTCAATACGGTGTTCAAGGCTCCTTCACCTTCTTTTTAAGCCTACCAAAAGCCATCTCAACTGCCATCCTCTTTTGACTCAATTTAAAATTGAAGTGCCTCTGAGCATCCGTCAGATAGCCATTGTGTGAAAACGGCTTTTGTATCCATTTGAGAAGGGGGTATGCTGGATCAGCTAAAATTAATAGGGGAATGTCGACTCCTTCAATGTATTTTTCTGGGATGGATGGAAACAGAGTGCCATCCTCTGCTTTTCTGAACAATCCAGAGTTTTCAAAAACCTGGGCATCATGAACACTACCTGGCCATCCTATGCACACGTCTCCGAATATTCCTTTGTGGTCGACTACTGCCTGCATCACGATGGAATAAAACCCTTTCCGGTTATAGTAGGCTGTTGCATTGGGACCATCGGGTCGATCTATTTTTATGTGTGTACCATCCAGGCAGCCAACTACTTGTGGAAAACCCCAATAAAGGAGAAAATAATCTACAATTTGTTCAGCCTCACTGGCATTTGGAAAGCGCACAAAGATGGGTTGTTGGCAGACATTTTTGGTCAAGATCTTGTATTGACAATGCAAAGGTCAGGCACTGTGTAAAATCTCCTCCAGCACATCCCAAAGCCTTTCCCTGGGGTTAAGGTCAGGACTCAGAGGTGCCAATTCATGTGTGAAAATGATTGTTCATGCTGCACGTCCTGATTCTGCCGAGTTCGACGCGTTCCTGGGTCAACAAGGGAGGTGCTTAGAGTAAAATTGATCAACCAATCAGATGAATCACGTGACATCATCCAGATTGAGCGCCACTTTTTGAGTTTCTCCCTTCAACGTCTCCTTCATCTCACAGAGGTAAGTGTATTTTATTTAAAATGTGCATTTCAGATGTGTCCGTCCCTGCTCAGCATAATATATTAATTTCAATTTAACTGGATTCATAACTAAACATTAGCTAAACTGGTCATAAATGGCGCAAATCGCCGAACCCCTTTTCTATCGGGCAGGAAGGCGCCCACGATTGTTTTGCCGCCCGACCCAGTGTAGAGCTTCCCCCGTGATCCCGTCGTCGGATCTTTTCGTCTCATGATTTATAACACTTTTTCCATGCATTTGTTTAGCAGACGCTTATAGCCTATGAATACTTTTGCAAATGAGAAGCAAAACAATTTCGCGAATGGATTGGGACCAATAATGCAGTAAATAATAAACAAATAATCTTTGTTTTCGCAGAGACATAGGCTACTTATAAATCATCTAATATAAGTCAAATATTAATCAATAACTGTATTTAAATAATAATAATTACGAAATATCTTGAGTTGACCCAGGGACTTCAAATTCTTATGTTGACCCAGGGACGTCATTCCTTACAGTTCATCTAATATCAGACAAACGATAATCAAATCACTGTGTTTTATTAATAATAATAATAATGATATATCTTGAGTTGACCCAGGGACGTCATTCCTTACAGTTCATCTAATATCAGACAAACGATAATCAAATCACTGTGTTTTATTAATAATAATAATAATGATATATCTTGAGTTGACCCAGGGACGTCATTCCTTACAGTTCATCTAATATCAGACAAACGATAATCAAATCACTGTATTTTATTAATAATAATAATAATGATATATCTTGAGTTGACCCAGGGACGTCATTCCTTACAGTTCATCTAATATCAGACAAACGATAATCAAATCACTGTATTTTATTAATAATAATAATGATATATCTTGAGTTGACCCAGGGACTTCATTCCTTACAGTTCATCTAATATCAGACAAAGCGATAATCAAATCACTGTGTTTTATTAATAATAATAATAATGATATATCTTGAGTTGACCCAGGGACGTCATTCCTTACAGTTCATCTAATATCAGACAAAGCGATAATCAAATCACTGTGTTTTATTAATAATAATAATAATGATATATCTTGAGTTGACCCAGGGACATCATTCCTTACAGTTCATCTAATATCAGACAAACGATAATCAAATCACTGTATTTTATTAATAATAATAATAATAATGATATATCTTGAGTTGACCCAGGGACGTCATTCCTTACAGTTCATCTAATATCAGACAAACGATAATCAAATCACTGTATTTTATTAATAATAATAATAATGATATATCTTGAGTTGACCCAGGGACGTCATTCCTTACAGTTCATCTAATATCAGACAAACGATAATCAAATCACTGTATTTTATTAATAATAATAATAATGATATATCTTGAGTTGACCCAGGGACTTCATTCCTTACAGTTCATCTAATATCAGACAAACGATAATCAAATCACTGTATTTTATTAATAATAATAATAATGATATATCTTGAGTTGACCCAGGGACGTCATTCCTTACAGTTCATCTAATATCAGACAAACGATAATCAAATCACTGTATTTTATTAATAATAATAATAATGATATATCTTGAGTTGACCCAGGGACGTCATTCCTTACAGTTCATCTAATATCAGACAAACGATAATCAAATCACTGTATTTTATTAATAATAATAATAATGATATATCTTGAGTTGACCCAGGGACGTCATTCCTTACAGTTCATCTAATATCAGACAAACGATAATCAAATCACTGTGTTTTATTAATAATAATAATAATGATATATCTTGAGTTGACCCAGGGACGTCATTCCTTACAGTTCATCTAATATCAGACAAACGATAATCAAATCACTGTATTTTATTAATAATAATAATAATGATATATCTTGAGTTGACCCAGGGACGTCATTCCTTACAGTTCATCTAATATCAGACAAACGATAATCAAATCACTGTATTTTATTAATAATAATAATAATGATATATCTTGAGTTGACCCAGGGACGTCATTCCTTACAGTTCATCTAATATCAGACAAACGATAATCAAATCACTGTATTTTATTAATAATAATAATAATGATATATCTTGAGTTGACCCAGGGACGTCATTGCTTACAGTTCATCTAATATTAGACAAACGATAATCAAATCACTGTATTTTATTAATAATAATAATGATATATCTTGAGTTGACCCAGGGACTTCATTCCTTACAGTTCATCTAATATCAGACAAACGATAATCAAATCACTGTGTTTTATTAATAATAATAATAATGATATATCTTGAGTTGACCCAGGGACTTCATTCCTTACAGTTCATCTAATATCAGACAAACGATAATCAAATCACTGTGTTTTATTAATAATAATAATAATGATATATCTTGAGTTGACCCAGGGACGTCATTCCTTACAGTTCATCTAATATCAGACAAACGATAATCAAATCACTGTATTTTATTAATAATAATAATAATGATATATCTTGAGTTGACCCAGGGACATCATTCCTTACAGTTCATCTAATATCAGACAAACGATAATCAAATCACTGTATTTTATTAATAATAATAATAATGATATATCTTGAGTTGACCCAGGGACTTCATTCCTTACAGTTCATCTAATATCAGACAAACGATAATCAAATCACTGTATTTTATTAATAATAATAATAATAATGATATATCTTGAGTTGACCCAGGGACGTCATTCCTTACAGTTCATCTAATATCAGACAAACGATAATCAAATCACTGTGTTTTATTAATAATAATAATAATAATAATGATATATCTTGAGTTGACCCAGTGACATCATTCCTTACAGTTCATCTAATATCAGACAAACGATAATCAAATCACTGTGTTTTATTAATAATAATAATAATGATATATCTTGAGTTGACCCAGGGACTTCATTCCTTACAGTTCATCTAATATCAGACAAACGATAATCAAATCACTGTATTTTATTAATAATAATAATAATGATATATCTTGAGTTGACCCAGGGACGTCATTCCTTACAGTTCATCTAATATCAGACAAACGATAATCAAATCACTGTGTTTTATTAATAATAATAATAATGATATATCTTGAGTTGACCCAGGGACATCATTCCTTACAGTTCATCTAATATCAGACAAACGATAATCAAATCACTGTATTTTATTAATAATAATAATAATGATATATCTTGAGTTGACCCAGGGACGTCATTCCTTACAGTTCATCTAATATCAGACAAACGATAATCAAATCACTGTATTTTATTAATAATAATAATAATGATATATCTTGAGTTGACCCAGGGACATAATTCCTTACAGTTCATCTAATATTAGACAAACGATAATCAAATCACTGTATTTTATTAATAATAATAATAATGATATATCTTGAGTTGACCCAGGGACGTCATTCCTTACAGTTCATCTAATATCAGACAAACGATAATCAAATCACTGTGTTTTATTAATAATAATAATAATAATAATGATATATCTTGAGTTGACCCAGGGACATCATTCCTTACAGTTCATCTAATATCAGACAAACGATAATCAAATCACTGTATTTTATTAATAATAATAATAATGATATATCTTGAGTTGACCCAGGGACATCATTCCTTACAGTTCATCTAATATCAGACAAACGATAATCAAATCACTGTATTTTATTAATAATAATGATATAGATTTTTTTTCTCTCATTTGAAGATGATCACTGGTTGAAACCAATTCAAATTCCTAACAAAAATGTCTTCTTTGTACAGATAGTGCTCATCTATGGAGAAAGATAAAGGGTAAATATTCATAAAAATATTCTCTGTTCTACAAGAAATTTGACTTATTGTAACATTTGTACAAAAATGTGTTTTTGTATGTTTTCCTTTGAGGTCCTCTGGTGTGCCTTTATTGACAGAAGAGTCACTTGCAACATTAGATGATGGAATGTGGCTGGATGACATTGTCATGGACATTGTATTGAGGTAATTCTTTTGAAGCATCATAAAACTGCAAATCATAATATTCTCAGCAATAATTTTCTCCGAAATCTTTCTAGGTCTATTCTTGATGAATTAGGGCGTCATAAAAGGAGGAAAACTTTGATCTATCCAGTGCATTTTTACACAAAATTAAAAAACAGGTAGGAGTTACTGATATGTTAATAAGGATCAATAAATTCATAAAGGGGCTCAATAAATTAATTTTAATTAATCTCTTTATATATTTTAAGAAACTCATTCTGTAGTTTCTAGTCTTGCATGGCCTTTGAAGAAGCCATGAACTGTCATAGTTATATATTGTATTATAGAAAATGTATTGTAACCACATGATTTATCTTGTCATCTATGCAATTACAGTGGATTTTCAGGTGTCATAAACTGGACAAAACATGAGGACATTTTTCGCAAGGACTATCTTTTGATAGTTGAAAATTATCTTGGGTGAGAACATTACATTATTTAATTACTGGTTGTTACTTATTACACATCTCTCTGGAAACCTCAAATATGACTGGTCAGTCTCAACTTCTAGGTGACTGTTGATTCTCAGTAACAACACCTATACGGGTGTATTATGCAATTACAAATGTAATGTACTTTTCATATTACTTATTAGATGTCCATGTAAATGTTTATAATAAAGTAAGTGATAGTGCCCCTTAAGAAATAGCTCTGTGTATGGCACACATTCAATTATCAAAACTCATCTTACTTATATTGTCTGTTAATTATTTCTTCAGAAACCATTGAGACTCACGATTGTGTGCTTCCTGGAAACGAAAAGAAGAACACACATCAAAGGGGCGAAAACTGGTGCAAATAAGGAGGTAGATATGTATATTGCATTGGGGTAATTCAATTTGGGTAATCATATTTGGCGATGTTGCCCCTACAATTAAATAATGCTTCTACTTTTAGTCCCTTATCAAACATTTATATTATTAGATTTCTCTGTTTTTAATCAGTTGTGTTTTACATTTAGGCCCTGCATTTTAATGCTAGACTCCCAGTCTGAGCAAGTGAGTGACAGCATGGATGTGTTCCAAAACATTCAAGGTTGGTTCTGTTGTATATTGGCACACATTTTATGTAAATACAGCACATATTTTGAATTATTTAGTTTTAAGCATGCATGACTTTCTTCTATGGAACACAATGGAGGACATTGAAATGGTTACCGGGATTAGTCATTACCATACAGTGACAATTATAAGTATAGTGGCTTTTGAACTCCATGTAGCATGTAAAAGGACCTTGGGATAAGTTGTGATGAAAAGTTTCAAACTAAGTAGCAGCCATTACCCATGTATTATATTCTAAGCCTTCTAAATGCATACATCAATTTTGTAACAGTAAGAGAGTAAAATTAACATTTAATTTGACATCAGCAAACTTGAAAATTCGTTAATGATCAGTGAATAATCTTAGATTCCTAACTGTCCTGTTATTGTTATGAAGTAACAGCTGTCCTGTTAAAGTGATACAAAATTTCCTTCTGTTTGGCTAAACCGAGAATTAGACAGTAATCCACATATACTTGTATTAGTCTAGGGTAGTCACAGAGATAGATGTAATTTCAGGACTGTTCATTCTCCATTTAAAATATTTAAGCTTTATAGTGACAATTGTTAATCTGAGAAGGACAATCTTCAAAGATGGCAATGTTCTCATGTTGTGTTTATAGATCAATTATAGGTTTTTCATTTTAGGGCAAACTATCCCTTTTAGATATGAGTAAGCGTAATGCTGCAAAGCTAGGACAAGGTATGCTTTAACAAAAAGTTCAATAAAATGTGGCTGTCATTAGAAATTAACCTTTAATAAGTTTTTTTCTTCATTTCAGTTACTTGACAGAAATGTGGAAACACACAAGAAAAACGCCACGGATATTTTCTGCAGAGTCCATGCCAGCCCTGAACGTGAAGGTACCTGGACAGCAAGGAAACTCTTCTGAGTGCGGCATATTTGTGTTACTATATGCCGAGCACTTTCTGAAGGTAAGTTCTGAAAGTAAAATGTATTGGTAGATGTTGACTACCACTAGGGTCTTTGTTTCTATAATGGGACAGTGCATGTCACTAAAAGAAAACAAATTATTAATGTTTCAATTCCTTCCTCTAGGATCCTCCCAAAGAACTAAGCGATGAGTTTGACTGTACATCCTGGTTTACACTGGCCGATGCATTTTCAAGTGCACAGATCAGGGACAAAATGCGAGTAGTTTAGAAGGTGTATTTTGTTTATTTTTTATGAACAATAAATAATACTGATTAAATTAAATCAGTTAAAATATATAAAATGATGTGTCAATATTTTCTAAAGTTATTTTAAATACAGCATAGGGTGCACAAGCATAACTTTCTGTTGTTTTGATATGGCAGATAATATGTATTTAACTTGTACTACATTACTCTTGTAATACTGCTGATTGACAATGAGTTTTGCTTATGCAGCACAGGAAGTGAAGCAGAGGAAAACAAAGCAGAAGAAAGAGAAAGTGAAGAAGAGCAAAAGGTTGTTGAGAGAGGGCTGGAGGAAAACATAGCCAAGAAAAGAAAAATAGAAGACAGAGAGGAAGACAACATATCTGAGGAAAGAGAAGATGACAAAACAGCTCAGGGAAGAAACTATACAGTTCTGGGAAGGCTGTCAGTGCCAGGCACCAAAAGAAAGTACACAGTCACCCAAGATGAACTAAAGAGAAGGATCATGGCAGAAAACATGTCAAACAATATGTTAAGAAGCCTGATTAGGGTTTGTATATGCTCTGTGTAAAACATTTAGCTATTTGTTTACTTTTAATTTAGAAAAAAACATTTATAAAACCGTAACATATTTGTTTTACCAAAGGTTCAGAAGAGGATCTCCCCGAGGAGCTGAGAAAACAGCGACCGATAAAAGCAAAGACAAAATAAGCATGTTCTCTGCTCTCAGTGAAGGGAGGCCACAGATTTAGCCCAGGAGCTCGGAGCCATGCTTGGGCGACATGTCAACCTCGCACAATTGCAAGTGTTCCCAGTGCTGAGGCAGACGTTGCAAAGTAAGTTGCTTTCTGCATATGCTTTTTAAAACTTGCACTGAAAAAGTTACACTTTGGACCCAAAAATAAATAATAATTATACCAAATATCAAAAAATTTTCTTTTTTTTCACAAATTATATTTCCAATTTAAGATTTTACATTTAATTAGAGACAAACTAAACAATTTGGCTGTAACAAATTAGAGTAATTGTTTTACATTAGTCCAACTATCATGTTTTCAGTGATTCTTGCTTACAGATCTGTTCATTTATATTTACAGGAATACACTGCTCTCTCCAGTGCTTGCTCAGGGAGAAAATGGAAAGGAATAGTCTGCTGACTCACATTTGGTCCACAAATTTAGATGTTGTCATCTCATTTTTAATCAGTCAGTGCAAGTAGTGGTACCCTCAGCCAGAGCACAAAACAATGAATGTTAAATTAAAACAAAAACTGTTATCTCAGTTAAGTAATGTTACATTGAATTGATTTAAATATACCACATATCACGTTAGCTTAGCGAACACAGACAGCGGAGTAATGTTAAACGCTCATGGTTTACTTAGCTTAATGTACAATTGAAAATGGCATACATTTTGTTCTGATTTGTTTTAAACAGTACATGTAAAATATATATAGAAAAATAAAAATAACTAAAAAACATCAGCCTCTTTCACTTCATTTATTATATGCACACATACATGTAGCAAGTTAATTTAATTTTTAAAAGTATTACATTACAGTGCCTTAGCTGTTTGTTTTTTCATATCTACATTCATTTTTAGAATTTGGTTAGTCGTCTTTTGAAATTCTTTCTATACTTTCGTTTCATGTTTTTTTGCTCTGTGTGGAAACAATGGTCTTATCTTTCTTGTCAAATCTGTAGTTACTGCTGTAAATGCCGCTGTTCCAGCTATGCTAGCATTTGTTACACTGTCATGCAGGTTTTCAATTTGCTGGCTAATGCTGAGGAATTTTCTGCAATTTCTGCACAGTCTCCATTATTTCATTTAACATCTGCACTTCAGTTTTTGAGTGGTTTGCTGCAATGTTCACATTTAACTGCATTGACGTATCTTGTGACAGAGTTGGTACATCTCTTGCTAATATGACATCGAATAATTCACATGCCAGTAGAAGGCAAGCGATTTTTCATTGTAAGAGTATGTACAACAGGTACACTGAAATGTTGTAGCAGAAGTGTGGTAAATCCTCTCAGTACATAAACTTTGTACATCTACCTCTTTGTGTCAAAGCAGAGAATGGAGTAAAGCTTCTTTTGCTTAATTACTAGCATGTGCGCTCATTTGATAATCCAAAGCAGGAAACTTCTGAAAAATCATGTTCACTCAGCAAATCAGTAAGTACAAGATGTTTACAGCGATGTCCTCTGATTCCTATTGGGCAGCTACAAAAACTTTCAGAAGGACAAACTTTGTAGGATAGACCAGGGTTTGTTCTGATGGAACTTCATAAAGGAACATGTCGTGGATATAAGATTAATGCTATCTAGCCAACCTTTTTCCACCAATCTTGATGACTTAAGTATTTCTCCTGACTTCAAAGAGGCATTTTTCATTCTTCCAACTGTATTCAATCGTGAATGACCTGGAAGTATCCATCTGTCTTCTTGATGAGAATGCTGATAAGATCATCCAGTCTACGGTTCCTAATGCCACCCAAAACTGATATTTTCGATGGAAAATCTAATTGGACAAGCAAAGAAAACACAATAAAGCTTTTAATGTGATTGTGTGAGTTATATATTTTTTTTTAATGATAACTACATTTCAAATGCTTGTAATTCTATAACATTAATTTGTGTTATCTCATAATCAGTCAGTTGCATAAGTTTAATTTCAAATACCTTTCAACAAGATTGTTTGTATCGAATCGGCATGGATGGTTGTAGCACCGCCCAAAGTCAGACCATGTATGTCCTATTTCCAGCCAGTGATCCTTGAAGTATGAGCAAAGAGCTGGGAAATCTTCAAATCTTCGAGGAACTGCTCAGCAGTTGACTTAAAAACATGTTGCTATTTTAACAAAATGAAAAAAAGATTTAGTGATTTAATATTACATTAAAATGATCGGATGTTTGCTTTTAAAATAGTTACATAATAGTAAAAGTACAACTAAGAAAGCAAAACTGAATTGTGAAATTGCACGCACTGTTGCACAAAGCTTCATTTTTGATGAAGGAAATGATTTGTGTTCTAACATCAGTATTTGATGGTCCACTGACTCCAGAGTGTAAGTCTGTTTTGACAGCCAACGAACAACAACATGATAACAGAGACATCAAATTATTTTGGTACATTTGTAAAATATAATATGAAAATTGATATATACTAGTGATTTGGGCATAGATTAATATCTAGATCTAGACAAGAGTTTTATTAATCTAGATTAGAAAATGGCTCATTTGAATGAGATAGAATTCAGAATATAATGTGATGAAAATATGAATAAGATGTATGTGTGTTTTCAAGATTCTCCAATGATAGCAGTCCAGGAGTTTCCAATTGAAATAAAGCTATTAAATACGATTTTAAAGTTAGTAAACAGGTTTGCTTGTGTTTTAACTGTTATTCAGTTAAAAAAACATTTTAAAACCGTAACATATTCATCTGTATGACAAAGGTTCGTAAGAGGATAGCTTCTTAAAGAAAACCTCATAAAAGCAAAGACAAAATAAGTGTTCTCTGCTGATGTTTACACAGAGAGCTGAGCTACCAGCTTGACAGTCAACGCACAATTGCAAGTGTTAGTGCTGAGGCAGACGCTGAAAGTACAGTTGCATTGCTATGTTTTAAAACTTTTCACTGAAAGCAAGTAGCACTTTGACCCACTTAATTATATCAGTAATTCTTTTTTTATCACAAATATGACCAAAAGATACGGAGATGTAGACAACCACAAGCAATTTGGTAAATTTAGAGGTTTTACATTAGTCCAACATCATGTCAAATTAAACATAGGAAGAAGAAAAAACGGTATTCTT
Organism: Gymnocypris eckloni scoliostomus; assembly: GCA_027564155.1. Taxonomy (NCBI): domain Eukaryota; kingdom Metazoa; phylum Chordata; class Actinopteri; order Cypriniformes; family Cyprinidae; genus Gymnocypris; species Gymnocypris eckloni. The sequence goes on along the minus strand of CM050431.1, from coordinate 5,746,059 downwards.
GTAAGTTATAATGAAATATTTAAATTACAATTTAAAATAACTGTTTTCTATTTGAATATATTTTAAAATGTAATTTATTCCTGTGTTGGCAAAGCTAAATGTCCAGCATTATAACTTCAGTGTCGCATTATAATCTTCAGTGTCGCATGATCTTTGAGAAATAATTTTAATATGCTGATTATAAAACGATTACATCCGGTCAAACACAGCTATGACCGCTTATCCGCTGCAATACCTTGTCCTTTCGGTTGCTGTTCACGGTCAGGGACATTATTATTTATTTTATATTTTTTTTACAGTGGAAGGAAGGGTTTTAGCGATTTTATTTATATATATATATATTTGCAGTATATATATATATATAGTTGTTTGAATATTTTTATATATGGAATAAAGGTGTTCACGTCGCCTCGTAATTTGTGAAATTTCAAGATCCCAGCTTGTAAAAAGCATTCACATCCTCTTACAGCTCATTATTACAGCTTGTAGGCTGGGATTTTTCTGAGCATAACTGTAACACGTGATCGCTGCACCGCACGCAGAACCAGTGTAAACAGCTGCGCTTTCAGTGGTAGTAGTAGTAGTAGTAGAAAAATTTATATAAGCATTTATTTCGTAATATTTATGTTTTAAAAAATCTTGTAATTGACTTTTGCCAATGTAGACTAATGTCTTAACACAGAAGTAATGTGAACATAATTGAAAGGCATGTAGCACAGAGTTGAAACACATAATTCCCAGTTTAAGGAGTGAACAGTTCCGAAAATATTGTCACGTGTTGTCGTCTCAAGATTTCAGGAATTAAGAGGTGACTTGAATGTAGCATAAACATCATGCTTAACAACACCCCTTAGCTGTTATAAATTCATTGTCAACCACAGCTTCTTAGGGCTTATTGCTTTAAAATAGATGTTTTTGAGCATCAAATCAGCTTATTAGAATGATTTCTGAAGGATCATGTGACACTGCAGACTGGAGTAATGATGCTGAAAATTCAGCTAATAAATTAGAGTTTAAATATATATTCAAATAGAAAATAGTCTCTGGTATCTGGGGCCAGACCAATGATTCTACTACAAATATGTTGATTTAAATAAAATAAAAATATATACATATATAGTATATACATACCTTGGGGCAGAAGGACACACTCTCCTTAATTGCTGTAAAGCTATTTCTAGAGTTGCCTCTTTCTCATTGCTTGTTACTATAAAAGCAACTGAACTCCATGGCCATAGTCATCTCTTATAGCCAGGGTATAAAGTGGAAAATTATATTGGTTGACACAATGAGTGGCATCCAAAAAATATAACGTTCTTTCCATGTCTGTGTAGATTCTCTCATGTTGGGAGTCTGAAGGATAATTATGAGATCCTTCTCATGGGAAAAAGGCTGGAAAACAACATTGTCCTTCAGGTGACCGGTCAATAATTTGGCTGAACTAACAGCATCATCTTTATCCAGATGGCTTCGACGAACAAAGCATGTGTGTATATTCTCAATGTCCTTTGGAGTGACAAAGTTCTGACGGTTGTTCAAGTCAGTGTGTCCACGAGATCTGGACCATTTGTGCGCTTCCAGTAGAATGATATCTGGCTTGACACCCAATTAGATCCATTCTTCAATTTGTTTGCCTAAATCAGGACACACTGTTTGAAAGTGTCCTTCTTGTTCAACAGTTGCATTGTGCTCTTTGCTGGTGCGTTGTACAATGACTTTGTGACTCAGCCAATCATTTTTATCCTTAAAGGATGTGTAAGCCATACATCCTGAGGTCTTGTAACTTCCATCAACGGGGTTCCCTGACCGGATACAGTAGAAGAGGTAGTATTCTTTATCCTTGTCCTTTTGACTTGCTGAATTTGTGTTTCTAAAGTTAGTCAACGTTTTAAGTTTTTCTTGAATGAACGTCTCATGATTTTCTTCTTTATTCAGGACATGCACATCGACTGTAATATTTTTGTTTTTTCCTCTTTGTCTTTCTTCCCAACACTGTTTTCTTAATACAATCCTCCATTTCTCTTTACATTCTGGGGAGAAAACATGTATTAACATTTATTATCGTTGCCTTAGGATGAAGCTCTTAGTAAAAATAATAGGCTAATAATAGTAATAATAAATATTAACAATTATTATATTCTTAAGATGTTCTCAACATTATTATAACATTTAATACAACTTTAAGATGTTCCTAGCCAACATTAGACTGAAAATGTTCTACAAAATATTTGAATTTAATAAATAATGCCCTGAGTCAGCACAATATATTTCATTATTATCATTATTATTAATAATTTTATTATTAATATTATTAATAATAAAATAAAGTGATTTGATTATCGTTTGTCTGATATTAGATGAACTGTAAGGAATGACGTCCCTGGGTCAACTCAAGATATATCATTATTATTATTATTAATAAAATACAGTGATTTGATTATCGTTTGTCTGATATTAGATGAACTGTAAGGAATTAAGTCCCTGGGTCAACTCAAGATATATCATTATTATTATTATTAATAAAATACAGTGATTTGATTATCGTTTGTCTAATATTAGATGAACTGTAAGGAATTATGTCCCTGGGTCAACTCAAGATATATCATTATTATTATTATTAATAAAACACAGTGATTTGATTATCGTTTGTCTGATATTAGATGAACTGTAAGGAATGACGTCCTGGGTCAACTCAAGATATATCATTATTATTATTAATAAAACACAGTGATTTGATTATCGTTTGTCTGATATTAGATGAACTGTAAGGAATGACGTCCCTGGGTCAACTCAAGATATATCATTATTATTATTATTAATAAAATACAGTGATTTGATTATCGTTTGTCTGATATTAGATGAACTGTAAGGAATGATGTCCCTGGGTCAACTCAAGATATATCATTATTATTATTATTATTATTATTATTAATAAAACACAGTGATTTGATTATCGTTTGTCTGATATTAGATGAACTGTAAGGAATGACGTCCCTGGGTCAACTCAAGATATATCATTATTATTATTATTAATAAAATACAGTGATTTGATTATCGTTTGTCTGATATTAGATGAACTGTAAGGAATGACGTCCCTGGGTCAACTCAAGATATATCATTATTATTATTATTAATAAAATACAGTGATTTGATTATCGTTTGTCTGATATTAGATGAACTGTAAGGAATGACGTCCCTGGGTCAACTCAAGATATATCATTATTATTATTATTATTAATAAAATATAGTGATTTGATTATCGTTTGTCTGATATTAGATGAACTGTAAGGAATGAAGTCCCTGGGTCAACTCAAGATATATCATTATTATTATTATTAATAAAATACAGTGATTTGATTATCGTTTGTCTGATATTAGATGAACTGTAAGGAATGACGTCCCTGGGTCAACTCAAGATATATCATTATTATTATTATTAATAAAATACAGTGATTTGATTATCGTTTGTCTAATATTAGATGAACTGTAAGGAATGACGTCCCTGGGTCAACTCAAGATATATCATTATTATTATTATTAATAATAAAATACAGTGATTTGATTATCGTTTGTCTGATATTAGATGAACTGTAAGGAATGATGTCCCTGGGTCAACTCAAGATATATCATTATTATTATTATTAATAAAACACAGTGATTTGATTATCGTTTGTCTGATATTAGATGAACTGTAAGGAATGACGTCCCTGGGTCAACTCAAGATATATCATTATTATTATTATTAATAAAACACAGTGATTTGATTATCGTTTGTCTGATATTAGATTAACTGTAAGGAATGACGTCCCTGGGTCAACTCAAGATATATCATTATTATTATTATTAATAAAATACAGTGATTTGATTATCGTTTGTCTGATATTAGATGAACTGTAAGGAATGAAGTCCCTGGGTCAACTCAAGATATATCATTATTATTATTATTAATAAAATACAGTGATTTGATTATCGTTTGTCTGATATTAGATGAACTGTAAGGAATGATGTCACTGGGTCAACTCAAGATATATCATTATTATTATTATTATTATTAATAAAACACAGTGATTTGATTATCGTTTGTCTGATATTAGATGAACTGTAAGGAATGACGTCCCTGGGTCAACTCAAGATATATCATTATTATTATTATTAATAAAATACAGTGATTTGATTATCGTTTGTCTGATATTAGATGAACTGTAAGGAATGAAGTCCCTGGGTCAACTCAAGATATATCATTATTATTATTATTAATAAAATACAGTGATTTGATTATCGTTTGTCTGATATTAGATGAACTGTAAGGAATGTCCCTGGGTCAACTCAAGATATATCATTATTATTATTATTAATAAAAATACAGTGATTTGATTATCGTTTGTCTAATATTAGATGAACTGTAAGGAATGACGTCCCTGGGTCAACTCAAGATATATCATTATTATTATTATTATTAATAAAACACAGTGATTTGATTATCGTTTGTCTGATATTAGATGAACTGTAAGGAATGAAGTCCCTGGGTCAACTCAAGATATATCATTATTATTATTATTAATAAAACACAGTGATTTGATTATCGCTTGTCTGATATTAGATGAACTGTAAGGAATGAAGTCCCTGGGTCAACTCAAGATATATCATTATTATTATTATTAATAAAACACAGTGATTTGATTATCGTTTGTCTGATATTAGATGAACTGTAAGGAATGAAGTCCCTGGGTCAACTCAAGATATATCATTATTATTATTATTAATAAAATACAGTGATTTGATTATCGCTTGTCTAATATTAGATGAACTGTAAGGAATGACGTCCTGGGTCAACTCAAGATATATCATTATTATTATTATTAATAAAATACAGTGATTTGATTATCGTTTGTCTGATATTAGATGAACTGTAAGGAATGACGTCCCTGGGTCAACTCAAGATATATCATTATTATTATTATTAATAAAATACAGTGATTTGATTATCGTTTGTCTGATATTAGATGAACTGTAAGGAATGACGTCCCTGGTTCAACTCAAGATATATCATTATTATTATTATTAATAAAATACAGTGATTTGATTATCGTTTGTCTGATATTAGATGAACTGTAAGGAATGACGTCCCTGGGTCAACTCAAGATATATCATTATTATTATTATTAATAAAACACAGTGATTTGATTATCGTTTGTCTGATATTAGATGAACTGTAAGGAATGACCTGGGTCAACTCAAGATATATCATTATTATTATTATTAATAAAATACAGTGATTTGATTATCGTTTGTCTGATATTAGATGAACTGTAAGGAATGACGTCCTGGGTCAACTCAAGATATATCATTATTATTATTATTATTAATAAAATACAGTGATTTGATTATCGTTTGTCTGATATTAGATGAACTGTAAGGAATGACGTCCCTGGGTCAACTCAAGATATATCATTATTATTATTATTAATAAAATACAGTGATTTGATTATCGTTTGTCTGATATTAGATGAACTGTAAGGAATGAAGTCCCTGGGTCAACTCAAGATATATCATTATTATTATTATTAATAAAACACAGTGATTTGATTATCGTTTGTCTGATATTAGATTAACTGTAAGGAATGACGTCCTGGGTCAACTCAAGATATATCATTATTATTATTATTATTAATAAAATATAGTGATTTGATTATCGTTTGTCTGATATTAGATGAACTGTAAGGAATGAAGTCCCTGGGTCAACTCAAGATATATCATTATTATTATTATTAATAAAATACAGTGATTTGATTATCGTTTGTCTGATATTAGATGAACTGTAAGGAATGACGTCCCTGGGTCAACTCAAGATATATCATTATTATTATTATTAATAAAATACAGTGATTTGATTATCGTTTGTCTAATATTAGATGAACTGTAAGGAATGACGTCCCTGGGTCAACTCAAGATATATCATTATTATTATTATTATTAATAAAACACAGTGATTTGATTATCGTTTGTCTGATATTAGATGAACTGTAAGGAATGAAGTCCCTGGGTGTCACGGTTCATGGGTTCCCGGTCCCGTCCTCACCGTGTCTTGTCTGTATGCGTGTGCGTATGTGTGAGCAGGTGTCTGTGGGTGTGTGTGATTGAGGCTATTCGCTCCAGCTGAGAGTCATCACCATTGGGCTATATCAGTTCCTGTCACGCCTCCCTCTTGTCAGATCCTTGCAGTTTGCGGTCGCGCCACGAGGCGCTTCTGGTTCCTGGTTTCGCGATTCCTGAGCCCTGCTGCTTTCCTGGACTCCGATCGCCGGAGACCTCGCCTGCCCATTGCTTCCCTGCGCTACCCGCCTCAGCCCCTCACGGAAAGCTCCGCTTTCTGCCCACGGAAAGCTCCGCCCGCCTCACGGAAAGCTCCGTTTCTGCCTCACGGAAAGCTCCGCCTCTGCCCCACGGAAGCTCCGCCTCCGCCTCACGGAAAGCTCCGTTTAGTTTCTCGCTGTGTATTACTTCTTGTAATAAACTCTTTTTCCGCAACTGAATCCTCCGCCTTCATTGTGACAGAAGGATCTGACCAATCTTCATGGATTCAGCGGAGACTCGTGGTTTGCAGGAACTGATATCCGCAACAACGCCGTATGGATCTCCAGGAGGAGAATATGCTGAACACCGGACGAGCTGTGCAGGTGTTAGTAGCGCAGGTGTCCGAGCTCACTACCCAGGTACATTTATTGAGATCACCCGCTGCGCCACCCACACTGCCTAGCTTTTCCATCCCGGGAACCACAGCCCTCAGCACGAGCCTAGACTCCCTGCACCGGAGATGTATGCCGGAGATCCTAACCTCTGTAGAGCGTTTCTGACGAAGTGTTCTCTGTTTTTCTCGCTCCAGCCACTGACGTTCGCCACAGAAGTTTCCAGGGTGGCACTAGTGCTTACGTTGCTGTCAGGAAAGGCAGCATTGTGGGGAACGGCGTGTGGGAAAATTGCCATCCTTGTTGTTCCTCGCCCGCTCACTCTCAGGAGATGAGGAGGGTGTTCGATCGCGCTGGTCGGGCGCGAGGCAGCGCATGCTGGCCGACCTCCGCCAGGGGAGCAGTCCGCTTCGACTATTCCATCCAGTTCAGGACCCTGGCAGCGGAGTGTGAGTGGAACGAGAGGGCGAGGGACATGTTCCTGCATGGGCTGGCTGACCGTATCCAACGGGAGATCGATGTGGTGGAGTTACCTCCCGGGTTGGATGAACTTGTGGACCTGGCCTTACGCGTGGATGCACGGCTTCAGCAACGCGATCTACGCGGTCGACGCAAGTTAACACCGGGACATCCTTTCCTCAACACCGGCGATACGGTCAGTCACTCGTCGGTTGACGAACCCATGCAGGTGGGTAGAGCTCGGCTCTCCCGGGAGGAGAGAGATCGTCGGAGGACGAGGGGACTATGCTTGTACTGTGGCGCGGCTGGCCATTTCCTGGTGAAGTGCCCCGTAAAAGACCAGGCCCGACAGTAGGTCTGAGGCTACTGTCGGGTGGGGTATCTCTCAACAAAGCCTCATCCACCACCCTCCTCCCGTGAGGTTGCAATGGGCGGCCGAACGTCATGAGGGGACGGCTGCTAGACTCGAGCCGAGGGTAACCTGCTGGACATTTCCTGGCCCAACTCCTTCACATTCCTTGGTTCCCTCCGTCACAAGATCTCTGTCAGCGCCTTAATGGACAGTCACTTCCTCCGATCAGTCTCTCCACGGTACCTATCACCCTCGTCACCTCAGGCAACCACTGGAGACCATCACGTTCCCTCGTCACCCACTCACCCCTGGCCCCGTGGTGTTGGGTCACCCTGGCTCACTCAACACAATCCTCGGGTGGATTGGGGTCATAACACCGTGTCGGAGTGGAGTCGAGCCTGCTATGCCTCTTGTCTTGTGTCTGCTGGGTTTTCTGTGTGTGATTCTGTGTTGCAGGAGGAGATGGGGAACCTGTCTAACGTGCCCGAGGAGTATCTCGACCTGAAGGAGGTGTTCAGTAAGTCCAGGGCCGCCTTCTCTCCCTCCTCATCGTCCCTACGACTGTGCTATAGACTTAGTACCAGGTATGTCTCCGCCTAAGGGCAGATTATACTACCGCTTGTTCCGGAAAGGGAGGCCATGGAGAAATATATTTCTGATTCTCTGACAGCCGGGTTCATCCGCCTCTTCTTCTCCAGCGGGGCAGGATTTTTTTGTCGCGAAGAAGGATGGTTCTCTGCGACCTTGTATTGACTACTGGCTTGAACAACATCACGGTAAAGAATACCTATCCTTTGCCGTTGATGTCTTCAGCCTCGAGAGGTTGCAGGGAGCGCCCATCTTCACTAAGTTAGATCTTAGAAACGCTTATCATTTGGTTTCGCATAAGAGAGGGGATGAGTGGAAGACCGTTTAATACCCCCAGAGGGCATTTTGAGTATTTGGTTATGCCTTTCGGGCTCTCTAACTCTCCTCACAGTCTTCCAGGCACTCGTCAATGACGTGTTGAGAGATATGGTCGATCAGTTCATATATGTCTACCTGGATGACATATTGATTTTTTCTTCTTCTCCAGGAACATGTTCAACACGTCAGACGAAAGTGCTCCAGAGGTTGTTAGAGAATGGGCTTTTTGTCAAGGCGGAGAAGCGTTCCATGCACAGTCGGTTCCTTTCCTGGGTTTCATAGTGTCGCCGGAGGGGTTCGCATGGATCCTGACAGGGTTAAGGCTGTGGTAAATTGGCCAACCCCTGATTCCGCAAGGCCCTGCTGAGGTTTCTGGGGTTCGCTAATTTTACCGGCGTTTCATTGCAATTTCAGCCAACTAGCCGCTCCTCTGACTGCCTTGACCTCCACCAAGATGACGCTCAGGTGGTCGAATGCAGCCGAGGCCGCATTTACCAAACTCAGAGGCCGCCTGCTGGCTCCCATTCTCCGGGCCCCTGATCCCACACGCCAGTTCGTGGTGGAGGTCGACGCCAGAGGTGGGGTAGGTGCAGTGTTATCCCAACGGGCCACCTCGGACGACAAAGTGCATCCTCGCTTTTTCCCATCGACTGTCTCCTGCCGAACGCAATTACGACATCGGTAACAGAGAGTTGCTGGCCGTCTTAGCGTTGGAAGAATGGCGCACTGGTTAGAGGGTTCGGGGGTTCCTTTCATAGTTTGGACCGACCATAAGAATCTTGAATATATTCAGTCCGCCAAACGTCTTAACTCCAGGCAGGCTCGTTGGGCACTATTTTTCGGACGTTTTGAATTTTCCATCTCCTATCGGCCGGGTTCTAAGAACATCAAACCCGATGCCTTGTCACGCATTTTTGACATTTCGGACCGCCCGGTGTCTCCCGAGTGCATTATACCTGAGAGATTGGTTGTCTCTGCAGTCACTTGGGAGATCGAATCGAAGGTCCGCACTTGAAGGGTAACGCCCGCCTGGATGCCCAACGGGCCGGTTGTTTGTGCCGGAGGGGTTACGGTCCAACGTCATCCAATGGGGTCACTGTTCCAACGTGGCTTGTCATCCAGGAATCGGTCGCACCATGTTTCTGATTAAACAACGATTCTGGTGGCGGGCCATGGCTCGCGATATCCGAGAGTTTGTTTTGGCCTGCTCAGTCTGTGCTCGGGTAAGACTTCCAATCGACCTCCAGAGGGGTTACTTCAGCCGCTGTCGGTCCCTTCGAGACCCTGGTCCCATATCGCGCTAGATTTCGTCACTGCCCTCCCACCCTCCCTGGGTATGGTTGTTTTAACCGTAGTGGACCGGTTCTCGGCGGCCCATTTTATTCCCTTGCCCAAATTGCCCTCAGCCAAGGAGACAGCGGCTACGGTAGTTGATCACGTCTTTCGCATTCATGGCCTCCCGCAGACGTGGTTTCCGACAGGGTCCCCAATTCGTGTCCAAATTTTGAGAGAGTTTTGTCTGTCTTCTGGGTTTCACCTCAGACCAACGGTCAGACTGAGCGGGCCAACCAGGATCTCAGAGGGTGTTGCGATGTTTGGTCACTCAGAATCCCACTTCCTGGTGTCAGCAACTTTCATGGGTTGAGTACGCTCACAACTCGTTACAGGTGTCGCCCACGGGCCTCGCCGTTTGAGTGTAGTTTGAGGTTACCAGCCACCTCTTTTTCCTAGTATGGAATCCGAAGTCGCGGTCCCTCTGCCCACGCCTTAGTCCAGAGGTGTCACCGTACCTGGGACGAGAGCCGAGACTCTCCTCCGGTGGGCGTGCACCAAGGCTAAGGCTGATCGCCACCGTCGAAGCCTCCCGTCACGTCGTTGGTCAAAAGTGTGGCTTTCTACCCAGAACATTCCGCTCCGGTCCGTGTGTAATAAGTTGGCTCCCAAATTTATTGGCCCGTTTCCTGTCACCAAGATTATTAGTCCGGTGACAGTCCGCCTCAAACTCCCTCCTGCGCAGGAGAATTCATCCCAGCTCCATGTTTCCAAAATTAAACCCGTTTTGGTCTCCCTTAATCCGCCTACTCGTTCCTCCCCGCGACTCGTAGATGGGAACCCACCTATTCGGTCAATCGATTCTGGACTCGAGGCGGAGGGGACGAGGTTTTCAATACTTGGTGGACTGGGAAGGTTACGGTCCGGAGAGAAGTTGGGTTCCGGCCAGGGACATATTGGATCACTTTATTGATGATTACAATCAACAGGTAGGTCGGCTGGGAGAGAGGCGCCCTAGAGAGGGGTACTGTCACGGTTCATGGGTTCCCGGTCCCGTCCTCACCGTGTCTTGTCTGTATGTGTGAGCAGGTGTCTGTGTGTGTGTGATTGAGGCTATTCGCTCCAGCTGAGAGTCATCACCATTGGGCTATATCAGTTCCTGTCACGCCTCCCTCTTGTCAGATCCTTGCAGTTTGCGGGTTCCTGGTTTCCGCGATTCCTGAGCCCTGCTGCTTTCCTGGACTCCGATCGCCGGAGACTCGTCTGCCCATTGCTTCCCTGCGCGCCTCAGCCCCTACAGCTCCGTTTCTGCCTAACGGAAAGCTCCGAGCTCCGCCTCTGCCCTCCTTCTTGTAATAAACTCTCTTTTTCAACTCAAGATATATCATTATTATTATTATTAATAAAATACAGTGATTTGATTATCGTTTGTCTGATATTAGATGAACTGTAAGGAATGACGTCCTGGGTCAACTCAAGATATATCATTATTATTATTATTAATAAAATACAGTGATTTGATTATCGTTTGTCTGATATTAGATGAACTGTAAGGAATGACGTCCTGGGTCAACTCAAGATATATCATTATTATTATTATTAATAAAATACAGTGATTTGATTATCGTTTGTCTGATATTAGATGAACTGTAAGGAATGACGTCCCTGGGTCAACTCAAGATATATCATTATTATTATTATTAATAAAACACAGTGATTTGATTATCGTTTGTCTGATATTAGATGAACTGTAAGGAATGATGTCCCTGGGTCAACTCAAGATATATCATTATTATTATTATTAATAAAACACAGTGATTTGATTATCGCTTGTCTGATATTAGATGAACTGTAAGGAATGACGTCCCTGGGTCAACTCAAGATATATCATTATTATTATTATTAATAAAATACAGTGATTTGATTATCGTTTGTCTGATATTAGATGAACTGTAAGGAATGAAGTCCCTGGGTCAACTCAAGATATATCATTATTATTATTATTAATAAAACACAGTGATTTGATTATCGTTTGTCTGATATTAGATGAACTGTAAGGAATGACGTCCCTGGGTCAACTCAAGATATATCATTATTATTATTATTATTAATAAAATATAGTGATTTGATTATCGTTTGTCTGATATTAGATGAACTGTAAGGAATGAAGTCCCTGGGTCAACTCAAGATATATCATTATTATTATTATTAATAAAATACAGTGATTTGATTATCGTTTGTCTGATATTAGATGAACTGTAAGGAATGACGTCCTGGGTCAACTCAAGATATATCATTATTATTATTATTAATAAAATACAGTGATTTGATTATCGTTTGTCTGATATTAGATGAACTGTAAGGAATGACGTCCCTGGGTCAACTCAAGATATATCATTATTATTATTATTATTAATAAACACAGTGATTTGATTATCGTTTGTCTGATATTAGATGAACTGTAAGGAATGAAGTCCCTGGGTCAACTCAAGATATATCATTATTATTATTATTAATAAAATACAGTGATTTGATTATCGTTTCTGATATTAGATGAACTGTAAGGAATGACGTCCCTGGGTCAACTCAAGATATATCATTATTATTATTATTAATAAATACAGTGATTTGATTATCGTTTGTCTGATATTAGATGAACTGTAAGGAATGACGTCCCTGGGTCAACTCAAGATATATCATTATTATTATTATTAATAAAATACAGTGATTTGATTATCGTTTGTCTGATATTAGATGAACTGTAAGGAATGACGTCCCTGGGTCAACTCAAGATATATCATTATTATTATTATTAATAAAACACAGTGATTTGATTATCGTTTGTCTGATATTAGATGAACTGTAAGGAATGATGTCCCTGGGTCAACTCAAGATATATCATTATTATTATTATTAATAAAACACAGTGATTTGATTATCGCTTGTCTGATATTAGATGAACTGTAAGGAATGACGTCCCTGGGTCAACTCAAGATATATCATTATTATTATTATTATTAATAAAATATAGTGATTTGATTATCGCTTGTCTGATATTAGATGAACTGTAAGGAATGAAGTCCCTGGGTCAACTCAAGATATATCATTATTATTATTATTAATAAAATACAGTGATTTGATTATCGTTTGTCTGATATTAGATGAACTGTAAGGAATGAAGTCCCTGGGTCAACTCAAGATATATCATTATTATTATTATTAATAAATATAGTGATTTGATTATCGCTTGTCTGATATTAGATGAACTGTAAGGAATGAAGTCCTGGGTCAACTCAAGATATATCATTATTATTATTATTAATAAAATACAGTGATTTGATTATCGTTTGTCTGATATTAGATGAACTGTAAGGAATGACGTCCCTGGGTCAACTCAAGATATATCATTATTATTATTATTAATAAAATACAGTGATTTGATTATCGTTTGTCTAATATTAGATGAACTGTAAGGAATGACGTCCCTGGGTCAACTCAAGATATATCATTATTATTATTATTAATAAAATACAGTGATTTGATTATCGTTTGTCTGATATTAGATGAACTGTAAGGAATGATGTCCCTGGGTCAACTCAAGATATATCATTATTATTATTATTAATAAAACACAGTGATTTGATTATCGTTTGTCTGATATTAGATGAACTGTAAGGAATGACGTCCCTGGGTCAACTCAAGATATATCATTATTATTATTATTAATAAAACACAGTGATTTGATTATCGTTTGTCTGATATTAGATGAACTGTAAGGAATGATGTCACTGGGTCAACTCAAGATATATCATTATTATTATTATTAATAAAACACAGTGATTTGATTATCGTTTGTACCTTATTAGATGAACTGTAAGGAATGACGTCCCTGGGTCAACTCAAGATATATCATTATTATTATTATTACACAGTGATTTGATTATCGTTTGTCTGATATTAGATGAACTGTAAGGAATGATGTCACTGGGTCAACTCAAGATATATCATTATTTTATTATTAATAAAACACAGTGATTTGATTATCGTTTGTCTGATATTAGATGAACTGTAAGGAATGACGTCCCTGGGTCAACTCAAGATATATCATTATTATTATTATTAATAAAATACAGTGATTTGATTATCGTTTGTCTGATATTAGATGAACTGTAAGGAATGATCCCTGGGTCAACTCAAGATATATCATTATTATTATTATTAATAAAATACAGTGATTTGATTATCGTTTGTCTGATATTAGATGAACTGTAAGGAATGACGTCCTGGGTCAACTCAAGATATATCATTATTATTATTATTAATAAAATACAGTGATTTGATTATCGTTTGTCTAATATTAGATGAACTGTAAGGAATGACGTCCCTGGGTCAACTCAAGATATATCATTATTATTATTATTAATAAAACAGTGATTTGATTATCGTTTGTCTGATATTAGATGAACTGTAAGGAATGAAGTCCCTGGGTCAACTCAAGATATATCATTATTATTATTATTAATAAAACACAGTGATTTGATTATCGTTTGTCTGATATTAGATGAACTGTAAGGAATGAAGTCCCTGGGTCAACTCAAGATATATCATTATTATTATTATTAATAATACAGTGATTTGATTATCGTTTGTCTAATATTAGATGAACTGTAAGGAATGACGTCCTGGGTCAACTCAAGATATATCATTATTATTATTATTAATAAAATACAGTGATTTGATTATCGCGTTTGTCTGATATTAGATGAACTGTAAGGGAATGATGTCCCTGGGTCAACTCAAGATATATCATTATTATTATTATTAATAAAACACAGTGATTTGATTATCGCTTGTCTGATATTAGATGAACTGTAAGGAATGGATTTCGTCTAAATCAACTCAAGATATATCATTATTATTATTATTAATAAAACACAGTGATTTGATTATCGCTTGTCTGATATTAGATGAACTGTAAGGAATGACGTCCCTGGTCAACTCAAGATATATCATTATTATTATTATTAATAAAACACAGTGATTTGATTATCGTTTGTCTGATATTAGATGAACTGTAAGGAATGATGTCCCTGGGTCAACTCAAGATATATCATTATTATTATTATTAATAAAATACAGTGATTTGATTATCGTTTGTCTGATATTAGATGAACTGTAAGGAATGACGTCCCTGGGTCAACTCAAGATATATCATTATTATTATTATTAATAAATACAGTGATTTGATTATCGTTTGTCTAATATTAGATGAACTGTAAGGAATATTTGTCCCGTCCTAATCAATCTCCAAGATATATCATTATTATTATTAGAATAAAACACAGTGATTTGATTATCGTTTGTCTGATATTACGAACTGTAAGGAATGACGTCCTCAAGGTCAACTCAAGATATATCATTATTATTATTATTATAAAACACTTACAGTGATTTTGATTATCGTTTGTCTGATATTAGATGAACTGAGGAATGACGTCCCTGGTCCTAGATTAAATTTAGTCCCTGGGTCAGCTCAACTCGTAATTATTATTATTTAAATACAGTTATTGATTAATATTTGACTTATATTAGATGATTTATAAGTAGCCTATGTCTCTGCAGGTTGGAAAACAAAGATTATTTGTTTATTATTTACTGCATTATTGGTCCCAATCCATTAGCGAAATTTTTTGCTTCTCATTTGCAAAAGTATTCATAGGCTATAAGCGTCTGCTAAACAAAATGCATGGAAAAAGTGTTATAAATCATGAGACGAAAAGATCCGACGACGGGATCACGGGGAAGCTCTACACTGGGTCCCCTTTCCCTTCCTTTTGTCTAATTTATTTTATTTCGGATCCCATCCTCGTCGATAGATGCAAATAGCAGTGGTTTTTAACAAAGGACCAGGGGACCCCACTGCGGTAAATGCACCTGTTGTGACAGCCTTGTCTGACATGCTCAATTAAGATCTTTTAGCGCTCTACTAAAGAGCTGTATTGTTGTACAGTGTGACAAAATCATGCTGTATTAGTGTGCGCATGCCCAGCAGCACCATGCACATTCAATCTAGCCTTTACCGTCTGCTGCCCGCATCTGCACAACCTGTTTTAGGACACGTCACAGTGAGCTTTAACTGCCCTGGAGTCTATTGACAGCTGCAGAAAAAAATCACCTTTATGTCTGAGAACAAGCCCACCGGCTCCCATTGAAAGAGAACCAAAAACATGCACATGAAAAAGACAGAGGCAAGCATACTTTTCACAACCAGATGTTAAGCCTTCGATGAGGCCGAAAAAAAATGCCAACGCTGACTGTATTTCAAGTCATCCAGGTTGGGTAAAGTTTTCAACCAGCAATGATCGCGCCTCGGAAGAACCTCATAGGCTACAATATTTCCTCTGCAAAAGAATGCCAGCGAGGGTCGCGACCTCTCCCGTGCACCTATGTGGACGTGGACCGACAGGGTGGTAACATGCTTCAAACTGCCATGCAAATCAGCCTTCTGGCTAGGGTGACCACACGGGCCATTTTTACGGGACGCACACTTGCCAGGATTTCTATATTGCCTAAAATATAAAAAAATAACTTTGGTGTCATACAATGATCGGTGCGCAGCTTCAAGTCGAATGAACGAACAAACACGTGCGCATATTTGCATTGCTTTGATCGTTCTCACCTTCTTAAGCACCACGATTGGTTGATTATGTAAAATTCCTGCATGTTATTGGTCAAATTACTCTGGATGTTTTAGCCAATATAGAAATCCTGGCAAGGGTGCGTCCCATATAAATGGCACAAATGGCCACCCTACTTCTGGCACGGGTGGCTGCGTGGTGTGTTTACGGAACAGGTTAGCGTCACGTACAAGAAGGCTTATTCGCTTCTCTCTTTACTCAAGGTTCAAGGTTCAAGGTTTCTTTATTTGTCACATGATAAATTATACAGGGTATAATCAAAAGTGAAATGTAGGTCAAATCAGGTCCACTCAGTGGACAGTGCAAAGAATAAAAATAAAAAATAAAAAAATATAAAAGTAACACCACACAAGAGCATATATATATATAGGTAAAAAAAGAAATAACAAGTAAAATGTGCAATAGAATAAAGAAAAGTGCAAAACAGTAAGATGTGCAAAACAAATAGGATGTGCAAAAACAGTATATGGGACTTAATAAATATTAGTATAAACAGGAGGGAGAGAGGATGTGCAACGGTTGTACTGGGTATGCACACATAGCGGCAATACGGATGATGAGAATATGAATGTTTTTGTTATTTTTTTTACAGATAATAATGAGTCTTGTGAAAGTTTATGGAACAGAGTTTGTGTTAAGGAGCATGATGGCCTGAGGGAAGAAGCTCTTCCTCAGTCTCTCTGTCTTTGCCATCAAGCTCCTGAAGCGCTTGCCAGATGGCAGTAAACGGAAAAGATGGTTACCGGGGTGGTTTGAGTCTTTGATGATTTTAGCAGCTCTGCTTCTGCAGCGTTTGAGGTAGATGCCCTGCAGAGAGGGGAGAGCAGACCCTGAGATACGCTCAGCTAAGCGCACGACTCTCTGTAGAGCTTTGCAGTCCTGGTTTGTGGCATTATTATACCACACTGAGATGCACTGAGTCAGAACACTTTCTATGGCCCCTGAGTAGAAAGTTTTCAGGATAGCTGGTGAGACCCTGAATTTCCTCAGCTGTCGCAGATGGTACAGCCTTTGCCTGGCTTTCTTCACCTGTGTTTGGATGTGTGCAGTCCATGTCAGGTCCTCGGAGATGTTTACACCGAGGTACTTGAAGCTGCTCCTCTCCACAGGGGTCCCACTGATCATAAGAGGGTGTAGGGCCGCTGCTGTCTCTTCCTGAAGTCCACGATCAGCTCTTTGGTTTTGCTCACGTTCAGAGAGAGACAGTTGTCCTGGCACCATGATGTAAGTCTCTCCACCTCATCCAAGTATGCGGTCTCGTCATCATTGTTAATGAGGCCCAGGACCACAGTATCATCAGCAAATTTAATGATAGATGTGGAGCTGTGAGAGGACACGCAGTCGTGGGTGTATAGAAAGTATAGCAGGGGGCTCAGGACACAGCCCTGTGGGGCTCCTATGTTCAGGGTGATGGAGTTGGAGGTGAACTGGCCAACTTTCACCACTTGTGGTCTGGCGGTGAGGAAATCTTGAATCCAGTCACAAAGTGAAGTGTTTAGGCCGAGGTCTGAGAGTTTAACAGCCAGCTTGGTGGGGACTATAGTATTGAAAGCGGAGCTATAGTCAATGAATAGCAGCCTGACATAGTTGCCATTTTTGCTGTCAATGTGAGTGAGGGAGGAGTGCAGTACCTGAGAGATGGCATCATCAGTAGACCTATTTGGCCGGTAGGCAAACTGAAGAGGGTCCAAAGTAGCAGGGATGGAGGAGCAAATGTGTTTCTTTAAAAGTCTCTCAAAAACCTTCATGACTGTCGATGTAAGGGCAACTGGACGATAGTCATTCAGGCAAGAGGGTTTACTGTTCTTGGGCACAGGGATAATGACAGATTTTTTAAAGGGGGTGGGGACCACAGAGGTAGCGAGGGACTCATTAAATATGGATGTAAACAAACCAGCAAGCTGATCAGCACAGGACCTCAGAACGCGGCCAGTAATCCCATCGGGTCCTGCTGCTTTTCTGACATTCACTCTCCTTAGTTCCCTCCGAACGTCATCCTCTGACACGGTGAATACATGATCATCGCTGCTCTGTCTGCTGCTTGCTGACACGCTGATCGGCAGAATCGCGCCGCCATTACATTCAAAGCGGCCGTAGAAGTTGTTTAGCTCTACGGCTAGCAACGGGTCTGCTCTCACCTCCACAGAGTTGTTGTTTCCAGAGGAACAGATGGTCTTTAGTCCCTGCCACATGCGTCGAGAGTCATTGAGCTGGAAATGTGACTCAATTCTCTCACTGTATCGGCGTTTAGCGGCTCTTACTGCACGACGGAGAGCATAACAAGATGCCTTGTACTCACTCATGTTTCCTGACAGAATACCGGCATTGTATGCGGCAGTTCGATGGTTAACCGTCACGAATTGTTCTGTCCACCCACGGCTTCTGATTTGAGAAAGTCTTTATTGTTACCGTTTCAGTGGCCTGTTCGGTTAGTGTGTTTACGAAGCTTAATGCTACCTCCGTGAATTCGCTGACGCCAGATGAACTCGCCCGAACATGTCCCAGTCGACGCCATCAAGAGACGCCTGTAGCGTAGCCGAGGGAGGACCAGCGTCACTTCCCTCTCCACCGGGGTTCTTGAAGGATCCGTTGTTTATAATCCGGTGTGAGGAAGATGGCGGCATGGTCTGATTTTCCAAACGCCGCAGTGAGTGGGCTTTGTAGGCATTTTTGAATTGGGTGTAGCAATGATCGAGTGTATTCAGTCCTCTGGTTGGACAGGATATGTGCTGATGAAAGTTAGGGATGACCTTTTGAGGTTAGCTTTGTTAAAGTCCCCGCGACGATACATGCAGCGTCAGGATGTATGTTGATATATCCGCTGAGTTCATCGTGTAGTTTAGACAAAGCCAAGCTGCTATCTGCCTGTGGTGGTATATACACGGCAGTAACGACGGTTGATGAGAATTCCCGGGGCAGATAAAATGGGCGGCAGATAATGGAGAGATGTTCTAGATGAGGCGAGCAGGAGCGCGACAGAATGGAGATGTTCCTGGGGTCACACCATTTCTTGTTAATGAAGAAACACACTCCACCACCTTTGGTTTTTCCGGCCTCGGCTGTTCTGTTCATCCGTAAAACAGAGAAGTTGTCAGACGGCGTTACAGCGTTGTCCGGGACCGAGGGAGTGAGCCATGTTTCGGTCAAACAAATGATGTTACAGTCTCTAATGTCCCGTTGGAAACTAATCCTGGTTCTAAGATCGTCCATCTTATTATCCAAGGATTGAACATTGGCGAGCAAAATAGAGCAAAATGAGCCCTTTTCCTCAGTCTGTTGCGGATTCCAGCACGTTTCCCGCGGTGTTTCTTTCGCCTCCTGGTATTATTGAGGCGGTTTTGTCAGCTGCGTTCAAGAATCTCCAATGGCCACGCTGGATCTGTGTATAAAGTGTCCTGGATCAGGTTAGTGTAACGCTGTCCAATATCCAAAAGTGTTCTCTTGTCGTACATAATCATTGCAGACGTTACACGTATAAAAAGAGAGGTAAAAATAGAAAAAAACCCACATAAAAACACAATTTTGAGCGGAGCTAATTCACAGGCGACTGAACTCAGCAGCGCCACCGGAAGTCAATCACGAGAGCACGGTGACTCAAAGAATAGTGTGCGTTGCTTTCCTGAACCCTGAGGAGAGAGATATATGAGTGTCCTGGCGTAAAAGGGGTGAAGTCATAAAGCACAGTCTCCGAAGACACTGTCGAGGTCGGGATCGATTCGACGAGCCCCCTTGGGGTGTTGGGTAGGATAATGAAGAGCGCGAGGAGACTGAAAACATATTCTGAGGGAGGTCCAGTGCCAGCTATGCTACCTTTTGTTAGGCTGAGGCGTTCTCTCCATATTCTTTCCTGCAACACAGAAACAGCGCATAAAAAAGAAGCCCAAGCACATCTCCCTCTTTCAATAGCATTGCGAGCCCCCTAACCCAGAGAACCCAGTGCTCCTCGCAGCTTAGTCCAAGAGTTACCTCTCGCATGCACTCTCTTATTTACAACACGTTATGTAGAACCTGGTCTTCGTCGTGTTAACGAGTGTGGCTGAAAAGCACCATAGCAGAGCATGGAATGAGAGGAGGTGGCCGAGTGGTCACTGCTAATCTATTGTGTTATGCATGAGTGCCATCCTCGTCGGTCGATGCCTTTGAAAGTGGTTAGCGCTAATGCCAAATGATTGACACTCTTACCTAACTGGGTACATTAATGGTAAACTTTTACGACGTCCTATTGAAACGAACTGCAAGAAAAACGACACCGTCCAGCTTCTGATCAGACAGGCCAGAACTAGACGAGGTGGCCGAGTGGTTAAGGCAATGGACTGCTAATTCATTGTGCTCTGCATGCATGGGTTCGGACCCCATCCTCGTCAATACATGCAAATAGCAGAGCATTTTAACAAAGGAACAGGGGACCCCACTGCTCAGCACCTTTTGTGCATCTTCCTTGTCTGACATGCTCAATTCAGATCCTTTTGCGCTCTACTAACGAGCAGTATTGCTGTCCAGTGTGACAAAATATACGCTGTATTGATGTGATCATGCCCAGTAGCACCATACGTATTCATTCTAGCCTTTACCGTCTGCCGCCTGCATCTGCACAACCCATTTTAGGACACGTCACTGTGAGCTTTAACTGCCCTGGAGACTATTCTTCTTTGGCACTCAACGGAGGCGGTCGCATTTTTCACTCCCCGTCCTCCCTTATTTTCCCTGCTTGCTCTCCAGTATTGTCTGATCTATTGAGAGACTCTCTCTGCACTGCTCTTCAAACGGAGAAATTATGGATTTGATCAACTGGTCTCTCAACGCTATTGACACCATCTTGAAGATATCTACCTATTCGGAACCATGATAACAGGTCTTCTGCTGATTGGATTAGGCTTTGCCCTGGGTTATCGAAAAATTCAGAAGACGGGAACAGCTGTTCAAAGCCTCACAAGGCTGCCCGTCTTGATTGAAGCTGTGGGAAGAGCGGTCAGCATTGAGACTGAGACTATCAATCGCAATATGGATTCTATCAAGGAGTAGCTCACGGCTTTACAAAGGAAAATGAATTGATATTCGGGATCAGAATGGACAAAGAGAGTAGCTGTGGAATTGGAATGCGGCTACTCGCCTAAACAATTGCAATCTTATCTTTTTTGGCTCCCCCGTACCAGCACTGGTCCGGCAAGTTCGCTGTTGGAAATGTATCCTGGGAAAGAACACTGCAGTGAGACGCCTTATGCTCCTCCCCATTCTACAGACATTGATTATAAACTACTACACACACACACATATGCACTCACTTCCTCCCCATCCCTCGCCTCCGTCGCTTTTGAACCGCCAGCCTGACAGGCGGGTCTGTGGCCAGCGCCGAGAATGGCTGCGGGTCCGGACGGCTGCCTGGTGGAGCTGGATTACTTCCCCTGTTGCAATAGTCGTGTGTCTATGGTTTATGTGCTTTTGCTGAGGTGTTTTTCCTGTTCTCACACTGTACTCCCCAAGGAGCAAAGTCTGGGGGTTATTTTTTTCTCCTCACTTTCCTCCTGTTATGCTGTAATTTTCTTCAATTCCCTGTCTTCCTGTCCTGTCTACCCCCCTTGTCATATATGTATGTTATGTATGGGCAGGTTGATGGCTTATTTCACTGGTACTTGTGACTAAGTGACAATAAAGGGCTACTACTACTATTGACAGCTGCAGAAAAATGTCACCTTTATGCCTGAGAACAAGCCCACCGGCTCCCGTTGAAAGAGAACCAAAAACATGCACATGAAAAAATCAGAGGCAAGCATACTTTTCACAACCTCGCGGTCTACGCTGTCTCAACACAGCCTGAGACAGAATCACCTACACAGGTGACCATCGCCGGGTTCAATGCACAAATTCAACAGATCTTGAGTGAGGCGGATGCCCTCCACAATGAAGTGGATCGCCAATGACTCAAAGAGGTTCTGCACAAGTACAAGGACTCATTTCAAAGGATTCCTTGGATTGTGGCCTGACCAACATCCACACTGTGCGCATCCCAATAAACCCAAATGCACCACCCATATTTGTGCGCCAGTACAAGATTCCATTAGCATCATATGAGCCAGTGCAAGAAATTGTTGCCTTCAGGTGGAAAGGGAAAGGTGGTCATCCAGCCCTCTAACAGTACATACTCTGCCCGATATGGCCAGTCCTAAAACCCAATGGCAAAATAGCGTCCCTCCATCAACTATCGCAAGTTGAATCAGCAAGTACCATTGTCCTGATGGCCTATGACCCAATTCGACTAAGAAATTCCAAAGATCAAAGGCTCAACGATTCTGTCCACACTGGACGTCGCCTCTGGGTTCTGGACAAACCCTGTCCACCCTGATGACCAACATAAGCTGGCATTCACCTTTGGCAATCGACAGTACACCTTCACATGGTGTCCCTTCGGCTATGCCAACTCACCAGCAGAATTCAAAATTTTCCTTAACAAAGCATGCCCTGATGCCAGAGTCAGAGGCAACCTCGTCTACGTTGACAATGTCTCAATGAAAAGCTCAAGTGTGGAAAGACCACCTCAAGGAAATTTATCATGTCCTAAAGCAGCTGACAACAGCAGGAGCTAAAATCGCCCTTCACAAAGGACAATGGTGCAAAACAAAGGTGAACTATGTCAGACTGCTTGTCGGAAAGAAAGGGCATCGAGCCACAATCTAACTGTACCCAAGCAATCCAAAACATAAATACACTAACTAACGTCTCTGAGCTGCGAAGCTTTCTGGGAGTGTGCAATTACTCACGACAGTTCAACGAAAACTATGTTGAGGCACGACCATGAACTTCCCTCTTGAAAAAGGATGAACCCTTTCGTTTGGACGAAAGCCCAGGACACAGCTATTAGCCAGCTAAAAACAGCGCCTGTCCTCTACTACGTGCCTGGCCTACCCAGACCCAGGAAAATTATTATATCTGAATGCTGGATTCTCTAATCAGTACCTCAGCGCAGGCCTATACCAGCTCCATGACAAAGACAAGCGAGTGGTCACTTATCCCAGCAAAACGCTGCTTCCCCCAGAATACAAGTATTCAAACTGCGAAAAAGCTTTGCCTTGCACTGTGTGGGCCATCCAGCGTTTCTCTAATTACATCGGTGCACAAAGTCATCATCGAGACTTGTCACCAGCCAGTCACCTTCCTCAACAGTCAACGAGTCAGAGATGGCGTGGTCACCAATGCACACATAGCTACCTGGCTAATGACACTCCAAGGACGGAACGTTGAGGCAAAATATGCCCAAAACTACAAATCCTCACTTGGAAACGGCTGGCGGCCTGCCAAAACTGTTCAACGGACACGCTGCACACAACCAGCGGAACCTAAAGAACCACCACAACCTCAACTGACGAATCACAGATACTTTGAGGAGAATGTGTGTGAAGGAATGCCCACAGCATATGTCGATGGTTGCTGTTACAACCACAAGGGCAATTTACAAGCTGGAGCGGGAGTGGTCTGGCTCAACAACGACCCTTGTCCACCCCGACAATTCAACTTAGGCCCTTGCTCATCGCAATATGCTGAAAAAGCAGCCGTCCTCATCACACTACAAATGGCTGCATCACACAACATCAAAGAACTCCTCATCTGTACCGATTGGAACTATGCCCGTCTATGCTTCACATGCCATTTAGTCGGGTGGAAACAGAATGGATTCAAGACAGCTAACAATGAGCCTGTCAAGCACCAGGAACTCTTCCAAGCAGGTGATGCCATTGTCACTGAACACGACATTATCGTCTATTGGAAAAAGGTTTGAGGTCATTCACGTAAACCAGGACAAGACAAAGACTTCAATGACCAAACCGATGCCCTCGCCAAAGCAGGTGCATTACACTGAAAGTCCTGGACATTTCAAGCCCTCCCACCCAACCCCTCAGTAGCGGCCATAACCCGCCGCCAAAATGCCACTGGTGTACAAAAAACCCGCCTCCACCCACATTGCCCTTTCACCTCAGTATGTTGCTGACAATCTCCTCACCCTCCAAACAGCGGATTCGTCACTACGAACTATGGCAGCTCACATTTCCGACCCATTAACTCATCCCATTTTCACCTCTGACCTGAACACGTCCTCCGAGCTCCGCACGCTCCACTCTATCAAGCACATGCTGCATCTAAGAGACGGTGTTCTCACTTATGCCCCTGAGCCACTCACTGGATTATGACTGCCTTTAAGTTTTCATTTGTGCCGGACACATCCTGGCCACGATTTGTATATTTTCTAAAACATCCAAAGAAGTTTGAACAATAACATGCAGGTATTTTACATAGTCAACCAATCGTTGCGCTTAAGAAGGTGAGAACGATCAAAGCGCTGCAAATATGCGCACGTGTTTGTTTCGTTCGTTTGACTTGCATTGTCATTCGACATCTGTCATTGTATGACACAAGATATATTTTTATATTTTAGGCAATATAGAAATCCTGACAATGGTGCGTCCCTTAAAAATGGCATGTGTGGCCCCCCTAGCCAGAAGGCTGATTGCATGGCAGTTTGAAGCATGTTACCACCCTGTCGGTCCACGTCCACATAGGTGCACGGGTGAGGTCGCGACCCTCACTAGCATTCTTTCGCAGAGGCAATATTGTAGCTTATGAGGTTCTTCCGAGGCGTGATATTTGCTGGTTGAAAACTTTACCTAATACCCCACCTGGATGACTTGAAATACAGTCAGCTTTGGCAATTTTTGCCAGCTTCTTCGAAGGCCTAACATCTGGTTGTGAAAAGTATGCTTGCTTTTGTTTCTTTCATTTGCATGTGTTTGGTACTCTTTCACTGGTAGGCGGTGTGCTTGCTCTCATATACGTATGGTGCTACTGGGCATGTGCACACTAATGATGCTTTTCAACTGCATGGTACAGCATGGTACGGTACGGTACGGTTCACTTTTGGGGGGTTTTCCACTGAGTACTGTACCTGGTACTTTTTTAGTACCACCTCGGCTGGGGTTCCAAGCGATCCGTACCGTTACCAAAACGTGACGTGTAAACGCTACTGATCACTGATTGGCCGGAGAAAATCGTCATTACCGCGTCACTGAACTTGCGACACTAGTTCCAACAATAGACCCGCTAGATTTAAATCAGCACAGCCAGCGAGGGATCGGATGCACCATTTGTTTGAACAAACGCAACTTTTCAACCAAGAAATGGCTGTTTCGTGGTCTGTTGAGGAAGTACAGATGTTCCTCTCGTTGATCGCCGAGGAGCGGATCCAGCAAGAGCTTGATGGTGCGACGCGGAATGAAAAAGTTTTTCAGGAGGTCGCTAAGCTCTAGGCCACACACGGCTACCGCCAGACATACAAACAGTGTAGGGACAAGTTAAAAAAACTGAAGAGCGACTACAGAAGCATAAAGGACCACAACAGCCGGAGTGGTTCAAACAGACGATCGTGGAAGTGGTTCGACCAAATGGACTTAATCTATGGAGGTAGACCAACGAGTATTGGGAGGGAGGGTGTCCTGGACTCGGCCACGCCAATGTTGGAGAACACGATCGCAAATGGTACGTTGTGTAATTTTATCTAAATATAATGCTATAAATCTTAACTTTAATGATTTTATTTACCGTAAATTCCTATTTTATTTCACTGTAAACTCATGGCGTAATGAAGCACAATGTCCTAGTTGCTAACAGTTATTAGCGGTCGTGCTATTGTTCAGGACTTGTTGTTGTTGTTGCTGAGCATCATGCAGGCTTCCAGGCAGTCCTGGAAAACATTCCAGAAAAGTCCCTTTCCATCCACAACACCTTGAAGGATGATGGAGTGCCAGCCTTTACGGTTGAAATAGTCACAGTGATATTCCTCTGGTGCTATGATGGGGATGTGCGATCCATCAATAGCACCAATACAGTGTGGGACACCCCACTTGTTCTCAATATAGGCAGCCATTTCTTTAAACTTTTCTTGATCTGGATAACGAATTTGCTCTGGTACCAACATGACGTTTAGGATGATGTCACGGAAGTAGAGGCGGCGCAACTATAATGACACGTGAATAATCCCGCCCACTCTAAAGCGGTACTAAACTGCAATGGAAACGCAAACCGACCCGAACGTACCGTACCGTACCGAGCCGTGCCGAACCGTACCATGCAGTGGAAAAGCGCCATTATACAGCGTGATTTTGTCACACTGTTCAACAATACAGCTCATTAGTAGAGCGCTAAAGGATCCCAATTAAGCGTGTCAGAAAAAGGCAAATCCACAAAAGGTGCTGAGCAGTTGGGGCCCCTGGTCCTTTGTTAAAAACCACTGCTATTCGCATCTATCGACGAGGATGGGATTCCAACCCACGCGTGCAGAGCACAATGGATTAGCAGTCCATCGCCTTAACCACTCGGCCAAAGATAGGGCAAAAGGGACTGCTTCAAGGGGGAAAGAAAGAGAAAAGGGAGGGAGAAAGGGGGGGAAGAAAGAGAAGGAAAGGAAAAAAATATTATATCCATCACATTTCATGAACAAAGGTTTTCTTTGATTTTTGAAAATGTATAATAAACAATTAATAAATAAAACTGATCTGACAAACACTCCAGACACTCTTGTCAGGACTTGCACTTGGAATCTTCCACCCAAAGGATGGATGTGTTACTCTTACACCACAAGAGTTGTGCCTTTTTTTGTGCCTTTCTTTTTTATAAACACTGCAAATTAAGCACTGCAAACAGCAATTAAAAACAAAATGTTCACAGCACAACACACACAGCACAGCAAATACACATAAACAATGAAAACTAAAAAACAAACAAACAACTATATTAAAACCTAACTTTTTTTAAAGACCTTTTTTTTAAAGACCTCCCTGTACATTCTCCCTACACTGTGCAACAGAGAGTCCTGAGGCTGGACAATACCACCGGCTCTTAATCTGAGTGTGGCAAGTTGTCTTATTTTTTGCCAGCCCACACTGCTTGCAGATATAGTGATATATATCCTTTGCTAGCCATTTCTATGGTGGTTCACCCTTAGCCACTAGGATGGACTGGGCCGTGGGGATGGACTGGGCCGTGGGGATGGAGTGGGCCGTTGGGATGGAGTGGGCCGTGGGGATGGAGTTGGTCGTGGGGATGGAGTTGGCCGTGGGGAGATGGAGTGGGCTGCGGGGATGGAGAGGGCTGTGAGAATGGAGACGGAAAGTGCTGCGGAGGTGGTGCCAGCCGTGGAGATAGTGAGGGGCACGGAGATGGTGAAAGAGTTTTTGAAGGGCTGACACGTGGAGCTGTAAGGCCCGGCTCGATCGACCCAATGACGCAGTCGTTCAGCGGGTGAAGGCCTTTGCGTATTACAGTCTTTCCTTTTTCACGACACAACAAGTTTAAATGGAACACTTTTTCTTATATATTTTATCTCGTTATTTCATCTGACTCCATAAATGAAAAGGTTTTAATGATATCTGTGCATCATTAAAATATGAACGAATGATTGATTATTCTTTTCAGCTCCTTTTAATACTTTATCCGCTCAGATGTAGGGAAACTATATCACTTAGAGGCCCTGTTTTACAGGTCTCACGGACACAATCTCGTCAGGCCCGGTCATCAATCAGAGGTAAATTATGGTTATGTATCTAAGATTTGCCGTTAATTCACACGTACACAATCAGAGACATCTAATAACCCCCTTGGAGCCCCCTCAGAACTTAGTTAAATCGTTTACTTCAGTAAAGGTTTCTTGGCCACTATCAGATATGTTAGCAGGTCAATGTACCACACTTGTAATAGCTTTGGATTGGTCAAGTCCTTGTTTAAAGTAACATTAAATCAAAAGTCAGAGGTATAGGCGTACCCGAGTTTAGTCTGACCAGACGGCATTCGCCGTCCCTAAACGGAATTATTTACCCGCTTCTGCACCCAAGTAGACTTGAAATGACGCCGGGTCTTAGCCGTCGCTAAAACTGACGCAGGCTTGCGGAAATATACGAATCCGCTAATCTGTTAGGGAGAAAGCAATCTTAGAGGCAGTCAGAATAGAATCAAACGTTACAATTTATTGACCAGGTAATCGAAGCAATAATTCAAAACTCCAATGCTACAAGAGAAATTACTACCTGGCAATGAAAATTACACACAGCGATTTGTGTGGGCAGTCAACCTACAGACGCCTAGAACTTTGTGTCCCGTTTCCTTATAAACCCAGATAATTCAATAAGCCCACCAAATGGTGGTATCTTTGTTATTATAATTAGACTTTAGAATTTGCAACCAAATGGCTTCTTGATATCCTGTGGCAGAGAATGCTTATTTACATACAGGAGGTGGTTTGAATAGAGGATCAGGGGGAGGGCACACCCTTAAATTGTACACTATACTTCTCATATTTTAGAACTTCTTTTAGCTTTTCATTATGATTGGGAAAATGAAACCATTTTACCAGGCGCACTGAGACATTTCAAATGATATCAAACATGTACAGTTACTTTTTTGTACATACATTACATTGCATGGGTTTTTCAGTGAGTTCTAGAAAGGGGGGGCAAGGGAAGATGATGAGAGCGTAAGTACAGGGTGTGATGCTGCTGTTACATATGCAAGAGATGGTTTTTGTTGATTCTCAGGGGGGCCTTTTGTCCTCTCGAGGGGGGGGGGGGGCAGACATACTGGCACCAGGCTTACAGTTCCTCCCTCTGGCACTGTTTTGGGCCACTCACAGGGTTTCCTGCAGTGTCACTTCAGTCGTTGTAAGGTGGGCAGTTTTAAGGGGCTGAGGGTTAGGATAGTGTTGGTGGATGCTTTTACTGATCTGATGAGGTGTCGGAAATAGCAACATTGGAATAGCGTGAAGGAGAAGATGAGTGCGCTTCCAACTGCGCAACCTCGAAGTACCCAGTCCCACCAGGTATATGCAGTCTGTGCCGATCGGGTAGATGAGCTAGACAGAATCTGTGCAGTCTTTCGCGCCAAGTTTGTCTCCACTTGCGCTTGAGAAAGGTGGTACTCTGTTTGGAGGATGACGTTCTGTACCAGGTCCATCATGTCGATAAAGGCTTGTGTTCCGTGTTCATAAAAGGTGTCGTCCCACCATGGGGAGACCTCTGCATCCTTTGGCATCCTTCCGAGGATGTCGATCTGGCCCATAGAAAAGTCCTCTGTCACTTCGAAGCAAAATGAGTGATCAGCAGGACAGGTCAGTCCTCCATATGTGAACGAATTCATCTCACTGATGACACACCACTGTGTATGAGACACTTGAATAGCATTTGAATGGCCATGCAAAGATTCAACATTTATGAGTTTGCTATCATTGGGAGAGAAAGGTTGTAATGTGTTACATGTACAGACAACATAATTGTGAGTTTCATGACAACAAGTGCGACTGGTAAATAAGGTCTCAGTACCCTTCAACGTCATATATCCAGTGAGGTGATCCCATTTAATTACCTGATCTTTAACTACCATGCCAATGGATCGAATATTAGTGGAATTTGGATAAACTTGATCTGGGTGGATTAAAGGAAAAGTGGCAAAAAATCCAATGCAACCAATACATTCGTTTCCAGTATACATCATAATTGTGGATAATAATTCTGAATACTTTACATTTTTCATTTTTTCCGAAGAGAACCATCTATGTAAATCTAAAACCTCAATTAAATCGTTCAAAACATGTCTCGTCAAGTCACGTTCGATGGTACGGGTCTGATTGAACAATGTGTGGCTGATCGTTAGAAGCGCCTGCGCCTCGGAACGAACCGCTTTGATAATATTATCATTGCTATTGGTGATGTGTTGGAAACCAGTGGCCATCTGATCTGTCAACCATGTGGAGAATTGAGATTGTTTGGTTATTTTATAAGTGTTGGCTGCTGAATTAATTGATCCGAACAGGCCGGCTATACTGCTGAGCAGGTCTCGTTTTGAGCAAGCAGGTGGAATTTGGACGGCAAGTCTGTCTTTGTAATCAGAAATTAAATCATCGATTCGTGACTGTAGCCATGCATACGACTCGTCATTAGTATTACAATGTTTTGTATAGGCAGAGAGTATATTGGAAATGTTATAAGTTACATGTGTCATTACCAAATTTACATCATGTAATAAAGTCTTGTTGATGTTTCCTCTAATCAGTCCACCAGGAGGAATTGAGTGCAATTCTGGACACTTTTTGGGTTTAGTGTATCCACAGGTGGTCAAATTAAAACAGTACTTAACAGTCCATGAACAGTTGTGTGGATTGGTGAAATTGTCTATGCTATGCGAACATTCCCCGACACAATACATTCCTTCCTTTCGGTTGGTCCAGACAAAAGTTTTTGGTTTTGGCTCGTTAGGTGTGTACGACGTGAGATCGTACATTAGCTCGGTGAATCTCATATGTGTGTCATTATGTGTTTCTGTATGTGTGCACCTATATGTTGCAGGTTCCAAATTTTTAACATAGTAGCACAATTTTGGGTCTATGCAATTGTTTTTGTTTTCGTGTAGTGTGTACATGTTATCTATTTTAAGTTGATACCAGGCAGTGAGGTTGTGCATGAATTTTGGTGTTCGAGTGTGTCCTGAAATATTTCTTGTAGGTGGGTGGGTGTTACCTGAACTACAACAAATTTGTGGTGTGCAATTTGGATCCGGTACTAATCCGGGAGGCCATGTAACTGTCTCTTTTGACGACGATTTTTGTGTGGATGGCCCTTGGAGTATTTCCACACCCACCTCCCACATTTCAGGTTGTGTGTGAGTGAAATCCTTTGGCCCAGTCTGATGCACGTGGGCCCAGACACTTTCCTTTCATCTGGTCTCCATTGGATCGCTGCAGTCGACCTGGAAGGCAAGAGGAGAAGACAGTGACAGTTATTTATTTATTCTGAGTACTTTTGAATGATTTGCACTGAGACATGTGGTACCATCGCAGTTTCCCTTTCACAGTTGTGGCCACACAGCTGTTGCATATAGCTTTAACTTCATATGGGCCATGCCATCAGGGTGTGCGGTTGGCACGTTCCACCATGCCTGAGCTTTGCGGTCGATACGGTATGTGAAACCTTTGTTTGATGTTCAGCATCTGGCATATTTGTTTCATCACCTGACCTGTGAAGTGTGTGCCCTGGTCAGATTAAATTTGGATTGGTGCTCCCCAGAGTGGGAGGATTTGGTTCGCTACTACTCGTGCCACTGTGTTTGCACTGTTATTGCGGGTGGGAATCGCTTCGACCCATTTGGAAAATTTGTCAATTATCACAAGGCAATAACGATACCCCCTTGGCACTAGGTAGTGGGCCTATGAAATCAATTGGAGTAACTCCCAAGGTCCCTTGGGTGGCTCTGGTCTACACAGTTTTGTACGGCCAGGCTTGCCTTGGTTAATGGTGGCACATACGATGCATGTGTCACACCATCTTTGAATGTCTGATGCCATTTGTGGCCACCAGAAGTTCTTTTGGATCAGCTGTTGTGTTTTTGGAGCTGATACGTGTGCATAATCGTGGTACAACTTTATCACTGGTTTCTGGAGGGCTTCTGGAACAATGTATTTATCGTCTCTTAAAATCATGCCTTCAGTGACCTTGACTAGTTGGTCCTGCTGCAGGTGCGGTGTCAGCTCTCCATCAGAACTCCACAGTTCTTGTTGGTACTGTTTCAAGTCAATAGGAATAGTTTGAATCGCACTCACGGCAGGAACAACCAGTCTGTCAGGCTTCCATTCATCTCCCTTTTGTGCTGCTAATTTGGCTAATTGATCTGCGATGTTGTTGTTTTTCGTTTTCATCTGGATTTTTGATGATGTGCGCGCACTTTAACGACGGAGAGTGAGGAATCGCGTGCTCTAATCTCCTGCCAAATCAAGTTATGATGTTAAAATGTTTGAATTGTTTCAACAGCTCAGAGTCGCGCTAGAGGGCGTTTTTGGTAATGCTTCGCTTGTTCTTTTAAATCTTTTTCTCTTCTTTGACAATCTCGCATTACATGGTTAGTCTTTCTGCAATAATGGCATATCATTTTATTTGGAGATCTTTGGCTAAATTTATCTGTGCTGTTCCTTCTGTTAACCATTGTGCGGACGCAACGCTGCGAGGTTTTAATCGCCATCTGTTTTCTATTCTTGAACCCCAGTCTACTATTGCTCTGAACGTGTTTCGGCCGGGTCGACGCCATTTGATAACGCTTTTTGAACGGGATGCCGGCATTGTTTTTAACAAGCTGCAGTAGCGTCATGGTTGCGGTCTGCATTTTCAAGGCCTGAGTGTTCTCTGTATGTTACCCATAACCGTTCAGCGACGTTTCAAATGACTCATTACCTGCTTGTTTGATTTCTAATATTTTGCTCCAATCTGCATGTGACAGTCCCTCATGTCTAATAATGCCTGTTTTAGGCGTTTTAGACGTAAATCCTTCGTTGGTTTCGTCATTTACTCTGTTCATTATGTTGCGGATTTCATTTCTGTGTTTAGTTTCGGTCTGAGCTCCTCAGGGATAGTGAGAAGAGCTATTTGCCATACGTCTCTAATCTCTAGTTTGTAAACATTAGCCTGTAGCATCAATGCTTCCCAGTAGGGTTGAAATGGTCCTTTTCTCGGCATAATTCTTACGACTTGTTTGTGTCTAGAGCATTCTTCGCATGTTAACGGGCGGCTGATTGTTGTGATTTCATCATCCGCATTTGTCATGGTTTTTAACACTGCGATTTTAACTGCTTTCTTTGGCGAGTCGTTTGATTTTGCTCGAGTCTTTATCGGGCTCGGGCTCGGCTTTTCTGGCCACAGGCTCACAAGAGCTCGGTTACGAGTTTCTCTGTGTGGCCTATTGTTACACGCTAACGCAGTATCATCATCTTCGCTTTCAGTTTGAGTCTCTAACTCGGTTTCATCCAGTGCTGCTTGTTTAACTCGGCAACTGTAAAACCTGTTTTATCGCAACAATCTTGACGCGCAGATATGTAATTACTATATGTAATTAGTTTCCTTGAACGTGATCAACTTTTGTGGCCATTTCTTCGTTGTCTAGCCCACCCCTGTTGCTCGTATGCAAACACTTCGACTTGTTTTCTTAACTTTTGTAATTCGTCAGATCGCACTCTTTCAATTTCTTTGATATTTGTTATTGTTTTTTCGTTCTCGGTTATGGTCGCGAGGTCGTTGCGGCGAAGCAAATAAACAATTGCAGCGGGAATTTTCTTGTATTTTGATTTTTATTTTAGTCTCGCACCCTCGGCAGAATACCAGGATATTATTTCGTTGTTGTTCCACTTCAAATTGAATCCCTTGTCGCTTAACCGAACAAGGAGTTTTTGTAATTGCAGTCCTAAAACCTCCATTATCTCCTCATCTACTCTGCTGTTGTGCTTTCCCTGAAAAGACATGTTGTTTCTCGTCTAATTCTTATCACCACCGGGTTTTTTTGGTTCCGGTCTCAAAAGTGAGTATTCCGACCCGTACTACAAATGTGTCTATATAGTGTAAACAATATTTCCCTCAACTTCTAAAAGGCAAAAAAATACACTTACCACAGCAGCTGGATATTGATGAGAAGGATATCAAACCTCATGTCCCAAGGAGAATTCAAGTTGAATGTCGCGGCTGTCGCGGCTGGAATGACGTTCTCATCTGCGCGAGATCACGTCGGGGTCACCACTGTAAGGCCCGGCTCGATCGAGCCAATGACGACAGTCGTTCAGCGGGTGAAGGCCTTTGCGTATTACAGTCTTTCCTTTTTCACGACACAACAAGTTTAAATGGAACACTTTTTCTTATATATTTTATCTCGTTATTTCATCTGACTCCATAAATGAAAAGGTTTTAATGATATCTGTGCATCATTAAAATATGAACGAATGATTGATTATTCTTTTCAGCTCCTTTTAATACTTTATCCGCTCAGATGTAGGGAAACTATATCGCTTAGAGGCCCTGTTTTCTCACAGGTCTCACGGACACAATCTCGTCAGGCCCGGTCATCAATCAGAGGTAAATTATGGTTATGTATCTAAGATTTGCCGTTAATTCACATGTACACAATCAGAGACTTCTAATAACCCCCTTGGAGCCCCCTCAGAACTTAGTTCAATTGTTTACTTCAGTAAAGGTTTCTTGGCCACTATCAGATATGTTAGCAGGTCAATGTACCACACTTGTAATAGCTTTGGATTGATCAAGTCCTTGTTGTTACGGACCTGCTGGCTCCTCCTCGTTTTGCCTGTTGATTGTTTCTCCCCTACAGGTGAGTGGAGCACAGGTGTGGCGTGTTGCATCTAATTGCTTCCAGGACTGCGTGGGATTGCTTCCAGTATCTTGGGTGTTAAAGGCTCTCCAGACCTGGTTGAAAGGAGGCCGCTGCTCCTTCTCTCCCGCACCGTTTTGCTTTTTGTTTCCTTTTGCTTGACTCTTCACATACCCTGATTGCATACGTTTTCGTTTCTCTCAAACATTTATACTGACTTTATTTACTTTATGTTGTTCATTCTTTATCTTTAATAAATATATTTTCTTTAAAATCAGATGATCCGCGTGGTCTTCCCTCTCTGTTACATAGCCCGGCACAGGCTGTATGTAACAGATTGGTGGCTTGTCCGGGATTTGAACGATCGGGATTTGAAATGAAACAGATTGAGGGGGCTCGTCAAAATAAGGATCTGAAACGACATCGGTAAATATATATTTTTGATGCTTATAACTAGGTTTTGAATAGCCTAGGTGTTAGAAAGCTTTAAAAATATTGGGACCGTTTTTGTTTAAGTGCGTTTTGATTTGGAAAGTTCATTGAGTTGAACGTTTTTTGTTTTGGATCATTGGGGAGACGCTTGTGGATTAGTTTGAAAATTAATTGCTCGAATTATTTGTTTATTTATTTTCATTGTTGGAGCGGAGAGGAGGAGAATATTTTGTTAATTTGTCGGCTATTTGTTTGGTAGGTGTGGGTCTGCACTGCCGTTCAAGATTGAGTTTATTGATAAAGTATTCGATAAAATAATTATCGGAGCTTTACAAGTGCCCAACAAGTGTTAATGTTTGTTATTTTAGTTTGTTATTTTTGTGCTATCCTGGGCAGAGGGCACCGTCGTGGAAGCCTGCTTTAACGGCATTTTGTCGGGGGAGTTAAGGCTCCGCTGATATCGTGTAATAAAAATCTCTGTCCTTGGGATATGCATGAAGAGGATCGCTGTTTTTCTTGTTTTTTTTTACAGGGCAGCTCCATTTTGTCTCGTCTGATGCGCAGTGTTGTGGCCACATTTGCATTTGGGAAAGGTGAGCTCGTTTTTCTTTAGTAAAAAATAAAATAAAAAATAATAATAAAATAAAATAAAAGTATGCTGTAGAATTCGTTTAATTTATATGGCTAGTTTGGAGGATTTTTTTGTAGCTCCATCTGTGGATGTTTTGAATAATTTGACAAAGGATCAGTTGCGTCAAGTTTGTGAACATTATGATTTTGATTTGGGTTTACCCAGAACAGCGAAATTAGCCCAAATTAGAGTGTCAGTTCAGGCGGAATTGGTTGTTAGGAATATTCTTTCGTCACCAGCATCTCTAATCATGGATGAGTCAGAGTTAGGAGCATCGTTGACACCTCTTTCGACAGAGTTTTCTAAAATGTCACTTACGTTTGAGCAACAAAAAGTGTTGATAGAAATGCAACAGAAAGAGAGAGAAGCTCAACGTGAGGCAGAGCGGAAAGAAAGAGAAGCTCAACGTGAGGCAGACCGAAACGAAAGGGAAGCTGAGCGTCAATTAGAAATGGAAAGAATAAGAAGTGAACGTGATGTGGCTTTAGAACGGCTGAGACTGGTTGCTGAAGGTAGGCTTTCAGTTGATGAGGGTGAGGGTACTGCTCCTATGGGGTTTGTACGTCCCTCTGATATATCTAACATGGTGAGGTTGCTGCCGAAATTCAATGAGAGAGATCCAGATATTTTTTTTTCGTTATTTGAGAGTGTGGCTGACGACCGTGGTTGGTCTGACTCCGAGAGAACGTTGTTACTCCAAAGTGTTCTTGTGGGTAGAGCACAAGAAGCGTTTATTGCATTGCCTGTGCTAGATAGGAAAAAATATGTCAAAGTAAAAGAGGCAGTGCTTAAAAGTTATGAATTAGTTCCGGAAGCTTATCGTTTGCGGTTTCGTAGTTGGAGAAAAGGAGACAAACAGACGTATACAGAGGTAGCGAGGGAGTTGAACAGCCACTTTAATCGTTGGTGCTCTGTGGTGGGAGTCACTACTTTTGAAGATCATTGTATGACATCAAAGTTATATTTTTATATTTTAGGTAATATATAAATCCTGGCAATGGTGCGTCCCTTAAAATGGCCCGCTTTAGCCCCCTAGCCAGAAGGCTGATTGCATGGCAGTTTGAAGCATGTTACCACCCTGTCGGTCCACATCATTGTATGACATCAAAGTTATATTTTATATTTTAGGTAATATATAAATCCTGGCAATGGTGCGTCCCTTAAAAATGGCCCGTTTGGCCCCCCTAGCCAGAAGGCTGATTGCATGGCAGTTTGAAGCATGTTACCACCCTGTCGGTCCACATCCACATAGGTGCACGGGTGAGGTCGCCTCATAGGCTCAATTGTAGCCTATGAGGTTCTTCCGAGGCGCGATCTTTGCTGGTTGAAAACTTTACCCAATACCTGACCTGGTTGACTTTAAATACAGTCAGCTTTGGCAATTTTGCTGGCTTCTTCAAGGCCCAACATCTGGCTGTGAAAATATGCTTGCTTTTGTTTCTTTCATTTGCATGTTTTTGGTACTCTTTTAATGGGAGGTGGTGTGCTTGTTCTCAAGCATACAGGTGCTTTTTTTTTTGCTGCTCACTAGTCTCCAGGGCAGTTAAAGCTCACTGTGACGTGTCCTAAAATGGGTTGTGCAGATGCGGCGGCAGACAAGAAGAGGCTAGAATGAATACGTATGGTGCTACTGGGCATGCGCACACTATGTACCTACCCTTTAACTTTCTGATGCAAAAAATAATTTACGCAACCTATTATAAGTGTTATAGTGATTATATGATTGAAGAAAATGACAATTATAAAGTAACATTAAAAAAAAAAAAAAATGTTGAACCATGCGTGTGTGTTTAATTAAACTGCGCGTCTCTTTCATTCACTCATACAGAGGCGATGACGTAATTTGAGTTAATGCTCATCAGATTGCGTTAATAAGTGGATATTGAATAGAAATGATGATTCTGTGTAAAGAAATATCAAGTAAACTTATATAAAATATCTGTATTTTTGCAAATATGAATTAAATGCTCTAATGGATGCTGTTTAGTGATGCTTGCACTGACTGCCTGCCTGAGTTTTGTCACAACCAGAGGCGGCACAAAAATTTGGCAGAGGCAGCTGCCTCATAATTCTCTATGCAGGAAAAAAAACCTGAACTAGGTTAAGTTTGAACTTAACAAGCTGCAGGAAGATAATCTTGAGAGAGATACATGTATGCTATGTGGCACATAAAAATGATTTATTACCCTCATAAAATATCCCCCAAACTGGACACCTGTTTGTACAGCCCCCACCCTTCCGTCTAGTCTCCCCACGTGGGGATCTTAGCTGGGTAATCCCACGTGGGGATCTTAGACGGCTAACCCACGTGGTTATCTGATGCGGGGGAGGGTGGGGTGTGGTGTGGTTTGGAATGCTTTTCAAAAAACGTTGTGTTTTGTGAGTTTAAATAAAAATGTGAAACTGTGTAAAATAGGGAGAAAGGGTAGTTTTTATTCAAGTTTTTTCATACACTTACATGTGAAGAAAATACACCGTATATACACGTAAAATTAACAATATCTATTTTTTCCAGAAAGCATTGTTTAAAAATAGGTAAAATGTAGTGTAAGAATACAAATAAAAATCTAGGTTTAGTCTAATCTTACAAATGAGAAAATAAATAAAAATGTGTCAGACGCGTTTGTTAAAACCTAGTAATATTGTAATTCAAAAAGCAGTTAGTTCGACATAGTTAAAGAAAAAAATACAAAATCAAAGTAAATAGACAGAAGTGTGTTACAAGGAAAACGGGTAAAACGAAGGTAAAAAGTTTAATACATTTACCAAGAATCTAAAAGAAGACAATCTCAGAGGCGTTTGTTAAAACGCCCCCGCAGTCAAAAGATAGTCTCGGGGGCTCGCTGTACGGAAAGTTAAACGAGAGACTGAGTGTGGGTCAGGTCCACGCGTGTCCGTAGAGAGGTCCATGCACGACAGCAGCCAAGGTCGAAATGAGCTCCCAAACACAGCGGGGGCAGACCACGCCTACGTCCCATCCCCTAGATCCGCAGGAGGAGGGGGCACCAAAACGGAGATTTAAAGATTTAAAGTAAAACATTAAAGTTATTTTTTAAGTCTTTTACATGTCTTAATTAGCGCTGTAAGTCACTTTGGATAAAAGTGTCTGCTAAATGCATAAATGCAAATCTTTTCACTTTAAAAATAGTTTAGACTAATTGTTCTTTTAAACAAACAAACAACCCCCATAGGTTGCAGAAAATGTTTTATTCAACCTACGGTATTGTCACAGGTAAGACTTCTAGGGTTATATAATGTGTTATATAGAGTGCGTGCGTGTGTGGAGACATTGAAATGCGAAACCGTGTTAAATGGGGGAAAAAGTTTTTTATTAAAGTTCTTTTTTCATACACAACAATGTCACGGAAAAACTTCAAAACAAGAAAGTCCGAGTATAGATTACAATTAAAAATAATAATTAAACAATTTAAAACTAGTTAGTTTGACAATGAAAATAAAAAATATCTAACTTTTAAGAAGACAGAAGTTGTCACATGAAAAGGTGGGAAACAAGGAAAAATAACAAACGCACATTTAGCCGTTGTCCAAAAAGAAGGTAATCTCAGAGGCGTTTGTTAAAACATATCTACTGAAATGAAATCTAGCTTGTAGTTTATCAATCGGTTCGCTGAACGGAAAATTTAAACAAAATAAAAAAGTCCCAAATGGTGTCGGTCGACATGTCCACGCGTGTCCGTTTCAAAACTCCGAATGGCGAGACATACGGTTCCAGGCAAATCAAGCCTACATCTCGCCTCTAACACCGGAGGTTAAAGTAAGGTAAAACTTCAAAACAAGAAAGTCTGAGTATAGCATTTATAAAAGAGTGCAAAAATAGATGACGTAAACCAAATAATGGTCAAAACCACGTAATAGGAAACAATAAAGACAAAGAAAACTAGGATTCGAATGTGGATAAGCTAACAAAGGTTAACTTGGTTTATATTAAACAAGTTTTAATATAAAGAAAATGCAACGTATATACACGTAAAAATAAGCAATGTTTTTATTTTCCAGAAAGCGTTGTTTAAAATTAGGTAAAATACAGTGTAAGAAAACAAATAAAAATGAAGACAGGTTATTTAAACAACTGAGACAATATTAACATTAAATAATATAGAGTAACCTTACTTACTGTGGTATAAAATAAATATCAAGCCGTTAAAAAGATACGTTTGTCAGAAGTTTGTAATATTACAATTTAAAACTAGTTAGTTTGACAAAAAAAAAAATCAAACTTTTAAGAAGACAGAAGTTTTGTCACAAGAAAAGCTGGGAAACAAGGAAAAAATTACAAACGCACATTTAGCCGTTGTCCAAAAGAAGGTAATCTCAGAGGCGTTTGTGAAAACACAGCCGTCAAAAGATAGTCTATCATAACTTATCTGAGCGGAAAAGTTAAACAAAAGAAAAAGTCCCCAAACGGCGTCCGGCGAGAAGTCCGCGCGTGTCCGTTTCAAACTCCGAATGGCGAGACATCCGGTTCCAGGCAGATCACGCCTACATCTCGCCTCTAACACCGGAGGTTAAAGTAAGGTAAAGTAAAACATTCAACCTAAATCTATGTATAATCTATTCGACAATCAATCTAAAACATGTATAGCTTGAATGCTCTGTAAGTCGCTTTGGATAAAAGCGTCTGGTAAATGCATAAATTTAAATGTAAACCATTTCACTTTAAAAATAGTTTAGTACGACTATAGTTAACTTTTAAACAAACAGATCCTAACCCCGGGGAAAGTATGTTTTATTTTCCTTTATTTACTCGTTGCTTTTTGTCAATCTTATGAAACACACACACACACACACACACACACACACACACACACACACACACACACACACACACACACACACACACACACACAAACAAACAAACAACCTCTATAGAGTTAAACATTTAGACTTTTATGATGTCTCATACAAACATTTTACAAATAGAAACACTTCTTGGAATCACACCGGTATCTCTAAAAACAAAGATTAAAAGCAGTCAATCGATCCTCTGATGAATACAAGGTGGTTACAGAGGTTTTCTTTACGAATTAGAGCTAAATAAGACTGAAAATGAATAGTCATAAGATTGCTTGCAACAAAAGTGATTCCTAAACAATGTGTCACAAATGTGTCACAAAATCTTTACAACAAACATATTAGACTTTCTTTCTCACTTTAAAATTGTATTATTAGCCGACGTGTTTAAAAGTATGTTTATTTTTCACAGCATAATGTTTAATTTTATTAAAATAAAAACAACTGATCTATATAGGTTTATTTTACTAAGTTTATTTTTTACAAAGGTTGATTAAATAACTGGTATAAGAAACATAAATATTCGACAAATCCAACTTATCAACCACCGCCTGATGTGTCTGACGGTTTGTGACAAATATCTTACTGATAAAGATGAGTTAAGATATTAAATATGTGTAAAACGTGTAAAGTTCAATATTATTGTTACAATAGTGTAATAAAACCCAAACATAAAAGCAAACACACACATACGCACACGCGATTGACACATGCCCGATTGACATGACACATGCCCGATTGAACCTTGTTTTATGACAAACATCTGCTGAATTAAAAAATTAGGTTACGTTTTAGAAAATAAAGTACATTTACTAACGGAGTCATGTTTGCATAACTGGTGAATGTGACATTAAGTTGAAATTTAGGATGAGATGAGTCAGATAAATAATGAGATGATATACAAAACATTTAAACATTTAAACATTTACACACACACACACACACACACACACACACACACACACACACACACACACACACACACACACACACACACACACAAATAAACAAACACAAACATGGATATAAACACCCTCTACGGTTAAATATTTAGACTTTTATGAAGTCTCATACAAAACTTTTACAAATAAAGAACTTTCTTAGAATCACACTGAATATCTCTACAAGATGACGAAAGAAGTATGATTAAACAATGATATAACTATTGTTTAACAAATATCATTCTAACAAAATGTAAAACCTAAAACCATGAATCTCTAACCTAACTAATCTTTACAACAGATTAGACTTTCTTTCTCACTTAATAAACTATGTTATTAAGGGTTAAATGCAGCATGTTTTATCGCATTAAAATAAAAACAACAACTGATCTATATAGGTTTATTCGACTGAGGTTTGATAAAATAACTGATGTAAGAAACATGCAAATATTCAACAAGGTTTATCAAATTGGTGTGTCAGGTGATTTGCGTTGTTGTACATATCTCGCCGATACAGATATGTTAAGATGTTTAACATCTGTAAAAAATAGTCTAAAAAGTAATCTTTTTAGCTTTCACATAGGAGCCATGTCCACACTCAACGGTTTTGTGTAACAGAGTCCTGAGACAAATGAAAATAAAATGTGTGAAAGACTGACGACAGGAAGAGCGACAGACTAAAAGCTTCAGATTTATTAAAACAATCGAGGCGTGTGCATTTTTCTCTTGAATATGTATGCATACAGTAACCAGTGAGTACACAAATCTGTATAATACATAACCGCATAATTCAGTGATTCTATCAAATGAATCATTCATTTTAAAGTCAGATTTGATTTCTCGTCAAAACACAATAAAACTTTTTAAAAACATTAAAACTTTCTTACGACTTTTTAATTATGTTGAACAAAATGAATATAGGGTTATGTTTTTAGTTTGAGATGTTTGTAAGTTAATCACATCTTTAACCTAAAACATTTTTCATTCAAACTCTCTCTTGCGCACACGGCGCACAACTGCCAACAACATCCTTAACTTGGTTTTATCATTCAGCTGTAGCTGAAACTCTATAACGCGTTCAATTTATGCATCAATGCAGCTATAGATGTTGGAAGAGCTCATTGAGCTGTTTAACTGTAGAAAATGTAAACAATGACGTGTAAAACTAGATCGACAGACCGAGTGTACGCTCCTAAAACAAGCCTGGAACCATTTCGAACCATTCTAATTCTAAGTGCGACCGCGGCAGAAAATGTGTTATAGCACAGCAGTAAAACACTGGACGTGCGAACGACCAAATAACTACAAGTCCTACTTAAAATCTACGATGAAACTAGAAAATATACGTGTGACCTAACAGTGTTTAAAAATACTGGACGCGTTCGGTTAGATGAAGACACGCAGAGTTGGCTAACACAACGAAACATGTCGTGAAGCAAACGTGTAACACGACAAATGTTCTCCAGGACTGACTGACTGACTTTTTTTTCTTAAGATTTGATTTCAAGAACACACACACACACACACACACAAAACCAAATCCTTATGCTATTTCACGAAATGACGCAACAACGGGATGGTCAATTTCGACATATACACGTCAAGTCTGTTTACCATAAGCATATTCTTCTTATACATTTTAACAATTATTTTAACAAATATTCTCGTTTTCACAAAGATACAAACGCTGTCGTACAAATGTTGCAGGCCTTTCAGGTCAACTACAATACCAGCATATACCTCAGACTACAAACATGGTTGCCAAGGATCCATATCCAAAAAGCGGTCTATACGACAGATCTCTAAATCCTCAGACTTCCGGTTATCGTACATCCGGATACCCTATATAGAAAGACTTTTATTACCAACGCTTTTACAGTATAAGCTTCTTTAAGCCTTGCGATGTTACAAACCCCATTTTTGCGAGATCTACACGTCTGAAGTATAAGTCTTTAGAAAGAATTAACATGTCTTATAAAATCGTTGATTTGACTTAACAACTTTAAAACATAATCCGAACGAACGATAAATCAGACACTCTTAAAATCGATAGTGCACTAAAAAGTGTGTAAAAGGACGGATGATCGCAGGAAATCACAGGAAAACAAACTTATTGTGGGATACTGTGTGCACATAATCCCACAAAAGACTGATTGTAATATACGACTGATATATGTATGTTTACAGGCCCGCGCACCGCAAATCACCCTACACTGTTCCCCAGCCAGCTGCTTGAATATCTCTCTTTTTAGTTTATTTACAGGTAACCATTTTATATATATAGCATCTGTATAGTCAAAGCTGACAGTAGGTTAGTTGTGTATAGGTTTATACTGTTTTACTTTATGTTGTATATCTGTATTCATGTAGCACCGTGGTCCAGTGTGGTACGACATCTCGCCCCGCTGTATGTCCACAGATGTAGTGGAATGACAATAAAGCTCAACTTGAACTTGAACTTGAAAACTCCTTCCAACTATCTTCCTACAGTCCTCCGCTCTACCAGCTTAACTATTCAATGGAGAAGGAGTTTGAATTGGATACGTTGCTGATTATTTGTTTGCTCGGTTTCATTTAGTTTACAACTTTTTCTCAGTGCTCAGGTGGCAGTTAGGAATAAGGCTACAAAACATCTGTAAAAACAAACAAACAGAGGAACAACAATAACAACAAAGACAGGCTGGGCGCTATCTTGTCTGCGGTTTGCTGCGGAGTGACGTAAGACGCAAAAACTGCAGAACAAGCCAGCCAGGAGTCAAACCTAGAATCTTTTGATCCGTAGTCAGATGCATTATCCATTGCGCCACTGGCCCACCAGTGGCTGGATCTGTGCTTTCACAATTCTTGTCTGTTTTGGACGTGCCAAAGGCCTGAATTGTTATTTAATTATGTTCATTTTATTGAGAGGCTAGCAGGCGGACAACACTTCCCTGGTAGTCTAGTGGTTAGAATTCAGCGTTCTCACCCGTAGGCTGGGTACGATTTCCAGTAAGGGAAAGTCCTTTTGCCCTCCGACAGCGGACCGTTAAATCAAGCTTTGATTTATTTTTGAGAAGCCAGGCCCAAAAAAACTGGTGGGCGCATGAAAAACTCCTTCCTTCGAGCCGGAATTGAACCAGCGACCTAAGGATTTCCAACTATCTTCCTACAGTCCTCCGCTCTACCAGCTAAACTATTGAATGGATGAAGCTGAAGGGCAGAACCTCAGTCTATCATGTTTCTGTAGCTCGACTGCTGTCAAAAAGCTTCTTGACAGTAAGATGCACTTGCCGTTTGAGGAGGGATGCAAGGAGGAGCCTGCGTTCCCATACCGGAAGTCCAACCAAGGCCGCCTGGGTGAAAACCAGGAATCCTGATAGCTAGACCTTATGGGAACTGCTTAAAAAACAGGGATGGGCTTCTGGGCCACTTTTCATGTGCGTGGCCGGTGTGAGATCAGAGTTGTGTAGCGGGCTATGGCTTTTGATATCTGACTTTATCAATGTGAGAATAATTTAGCAAGACGAGAATCACCCAAAGGGATCCTGAGATCGCTGATTAGATACAATGAACTGGACATTAAATCTTGTTCATGTGAAAAGACACACGTCATGCTTTAG
Source organism: Gymnocypris eckloni scoliostomus (assembly GCA_027564155.1). Taxonomy (NCBI): domain Eukaryota; kingdom Metazoa; phylum Chordata; class Actinopteri; order Cypriniformes; family Cyprinidae; genus Gymnocypris; species Gymnocypris eckloni. Next base: position 5,701,103 of record CM050431.1, on the reverse strand, counting down.
AAAACATGCATGGTGTTGCATGTTAACTGTTATCTTGAGGACAATCAGTCTATCGTTGGTCTATCAAGGTAAAAAATTGACAAACTGTGAAATTAACAATGACTCTGAGAAGGAGTTTGAATTGGATAAGTTGCTTATTATTTGTTAGCTCGGTTGCATTTAGTTTACAACATTTTCTCAGTGCTCAGGTGGCAGTTAGGAATAAGGCTACAAAACATCTGTAAAAACAAAACAAACAAACAGAGAAACAACAATAACAACAAACACAGGCTGGAACGCTATCTTGCCTGCAGTTTGCTGTGGAGAGACGGAGACGCAAAAAAACTGCAGAGCGAGCCAGCCAGGAGTCGAACCTAGAATGAGATGTGTTATCCATTGCGCCACTGGTCCACCAGTTGCTGGTTCTTGTGCTTTCACAATTCTTGTCTGTTTTGGACGTGCCAAAGACCTGAATTGTTATTTACTTATGTAGATTTTTTTGAGAGGCCAGCAGACAGACAACCCTTCCCGGTAGTCTAGTGGTTAGAATTCAGCGTTCTCACCGCCGTGGGCCGGTACGATTTCCAGTCAGGGAAAGTCCTTTTGCCCTCCGACAGCGGACCGTTAAATCAAGCTTTGATTTATTTTTGAGAAGCCAGGCCCAAAAAAACTGCTGGGCGCATGAAAAACTCCTTCCTTCGAGCCGGAATTGAACCAGCGACCTAAGGATTTCCAACTATCTTCCTAAAGTCCTCTCCTCTACCAGCTAAACTATTGAATGGATGAAGCTGAAGACCAGAACCTCAGCCTATCATGTTTCTTTAGCTCAACTGCTGTCAAAAAAAGCTTCTACCACAGTAAGATGCACTTGCTGATTGAGGAGGGAAGCAAAGAGGAGCCTGCGTTCCAAGTCCAACCAAGGAAAACCAGGAATCCTGATGGGAACTGCTTAGAAATGGGCATGGGCATCTGGCTCACATTCCATGTGCATAGCCGGTGTGAGATCAGGGTTGTGTAGCGGGCTATGGCTTTTGATGTCTGACTTTATCAATGTGAGAATAATTTAGCAAGACGAGAATCACCCAAAGGGATCCTGAGATCGCTGATTAGATACAATGAACTGGACATTAATTCACGTTCATGTGAGAATACACGTCATGCTTTAGAAAACATGCATGGTGTTGCATGTTAGCTGTTATCTTGAGGACAAACAGTCTATCGTTGGTCTATCAAGGTAAAAATATGACAAATTGTGGAATTAAGCAGTTCCCTGATGGGAACTGCTTAGAAATGGGCATGGGCATCTGGCTCACATTTCATGTGCATAGCCGGTGTGAGATCAGGGTTGTGTAGCGGGCTATGGCTTTTGATGTCTGACTTTATCAATGTGAGAATAATTTAGCAAGACGAGAATCACCCAAAGGGATCCTGAGATCGCTGATTAGATACAATGAACTGGACATTAATTCACGTTCATGTGAGAATACACACGTCATGCTTTAGAAAACATGCATGGTGTTGCATGTTAGCTGTTATCTTGAGGACAAACAGTCTATCGTTGGTCTATCAAGGTAAAAATATGACAAATTGTGGAATTAACAATGACTCTGAGAAGAGTTTGAATTGGATAAGTTGCTTATTATTTGTTAGCTCAAATACGTGGGACATCAGCTTCCGTTGCGAAGAGTCCAGTTGGTCTAGGGGTATGATTCTCGCTTAGAGTGCTATAGGTCCCAGGTTCAAATCCCGGATGAGCCAGACTCTGTCTTTGGAGCCTCTTTTCTTGAGCAATATCCATCCATGCTACCTTTTCTGGGCCATCGCATGCCGCCGTCAACTAAGCATAGAGCTGTGTCTGTGCATTTTCAAGCCTGTATCTCGCCGATCTTCTTAGTTCCTCATCTGCAATTTATACTTGGTCGACCACTTAGCTCGGTGGATTAGAGTGCATGCGCTGAAAGTTGGTGTTCGTTTTTAGATGTTTCCTTTTCACCTACCCCGTTTGAGCATTTAGCTCAGTCGGTTAGAGACTGGTGCCCCAGGGCCAAAATAGCTCAGTTGGGAGAGCGTTAGACTGAAGGTCTAAAGATCCCTGCTTCGATCCTGGCTTTCAGCAGAGGGGAGCCTGTATTGCTTTTTGGACACCAAACTGATGCTAGCGGATCAGCTGCTTTTCTTAGAGCCTCCTTATGAGTAATTTCTACACTGAAAACAGAAGGGCACTCACCCTTGATGCTGCTTGGTTCCATGGTGTAATGGTTAGCACTCTGGACTCTGTATCCAGCGATCTGAGTTCAAATCTCAGTGGAACCTGCTAGCTTTTGACTGGCAGTACTCGGCAAATAGGAGCCTACTTCACAACCTTCTCTGTGGCAGCGTGTTTTGAAAGGGAGTGCTATAGTTGACCCAGCGATTCTCAATTCCAGTCCCCCCCCCACTCTGCACATTTGTATGTTTCTCTCATCACTTCAGGCGTTTGTTCTATTTGAACGTAAGTGCCCTGCGAAGCGGACATCACAGGATATTCCGCCAAGATTTCAGTTCGAAACGAACATATGTTCCATTCAAAGAGCATTGATGTGTGCGAGACGTGAATTTAAATTGTACATATTTACAGAGGTATATTATGTCACACTCGTCCTTGTTTGAAGATGTTGCACAAAGCAAATCCAAGAATGAATGTGCTGAAATGAAGTAAACTTCAACAGATTTCCCCTGCTCAGGGAGTAGGGAGCAATGAACACTGTGTAGGGACCATGTCAATCGGAACACAGTTCATGCACGGAGCTCACTTCTAATGGTCAGATTATCTGTATCAGGTGTGTTAACAAAGAGAGACATTTAAAATATGCAGAGCGTTTGGTGCTAGGACTGGAATTGAGAACAACTGCTTTAACCATGCCCCTGTGAGCAATCTGACATGGTGAGTGTTCCCAAAGAATCTAGAACACACATTAAACTGAACAGGAACAACGTTGAAAAATTGAGCAGACTGGTTTCACCGTTACCTTCTGTTAAGAAGCATTAGCGACCTAAAGGCAGTTTCATTTAAGCGAAAACAGCATGATGTGTGGGGCAATGGCATAATGTGGCCTTGCCATTTAATTCAGCTAATGTATTTTGTTCTTGATGTTTAATCAAAAATATACTGCTAATGCAGGCCATGCTGCGCAGGCACGGCAAAATCGAGTTTCTCAGAAATCAGACCAGTGGCTTGAGCCCTTTTTTTGCACGTTACAGCCGCAGAGGCAGAATGTCTGAGTGACTGAAAATCGAGTTTCTCAGAAATCAGACTAGTGTCTTGAGCCCTCTTTTTGCACTTTACAGCCGCAGAGGCAGAATGTCTGAAGCATCGAGCATAGTGAAATACGTGGCACATCAGCTTCCGTTGGGAAGAGTCCAGTGGCTCGTCGCTTAGGATGCGAGAGGTCCCGGGTTCAAATCCCGGACGAGCCCACCTCTGTCTTTGGAGCCTCTTTTCTTGAGCAATATCCATCCATGCTGCCTTTTCTGGGCCATATCTCTAAGGATAGCCAGCTGTGTCTAGTTTCAAGCCTGTATTAGGGATCTTCTTGTTCCTCATCTGCAATTTATACTTGGCTCGACCATAGCTCGGTGGATCAGAGTGCATGCGCTGACAAAAGGTGGTGTTTGTTTTAGATGTTTCTGTTTTTCACCTACGGCTTTCATTTGAGCGTTTAGCTAAAGGTTAGAACTGGTGCTTCAAGGCCAAAATAGCTCAGTTGGGAGAGCAGACTCCATTCTGTCGGTCCCTGCTCGCCCCATCTAGAACATCTCTCCATTATCTGCCTGTAGTGCTTTATCTGGGAATTTACAACTGATGCTAGCGGATCAGCTGCTCTTCCTCCACAAGCAGCCTCCTTCTGAGTCAATTTCTACACGATGAAATCAGGGACTATATCAACAAACATCCCGGCTGCTGCATGGTTCCATGGAGTAATGGTTAACAAAGCTAACCTCAAAAAGGTCATCTAACTTTCATCAGCAATCTCCTGTCCAACCAGAGGACTGCTAGCTTTTGACTGGCAACTTCGGCAAATGCCTACAACCTTCTCTGTGCAGCGTGTTTTGGAAAATCAGTTGACCCAGCGATTCTCAATTCCAGCCTCCCCACTCTGCACATTTGTATGTTTCTCTCATCCTTCAAGGCGTTTGTTCTATTTGAACATAAGTGCCGCTGGTCCTCCCACATCACAGGATATTCCACCAAGATTTCAGTTCGACGGGACATGTTCCATTCATTGATGTGTCCAGCGAATTTAAAATTGTATATATTTACAGAGTATATTACACACTCGTCCTTGTTTGAAGATGAAACAATAACAATAAAGACTTTCTCAAATCAGAAGCCGTGCTGAAATGAAGTAAAATTCAACAGATTTCCCTGCTCAGGAGTAGCAACTAACACTGTGTAGGGACCATGTTAATCGGAACACAGTTCATGCACAGCTCACATCTAGTGGGCAGATTATCTGTATCAGGTGTGTTAACAAAGATACATTTAAAATATGCAGGCGTTTGGTGCTAGGACTGGAATTGAGAACAACTGCTTTAACCGTGCCCCTGTGAGCAATCTGACCACATCTGTTCCTCCAAAGAACAACAACATTAAACTGAACAGGAACAACGTTGAAACAAATTGAGCAGACTGGTTTCACCGTTACCTTTTGTTAAGAAGCATTAGAGACCTAAGGCAGTTTCATTTAGCGAAAACAGCATGATGTGTGTGGCAGAGCAGCAATTCATGTATTTAATTCAGAGGATGTATTTTGTTCTTGAGGGAATCAAAAATATACTGCTAATGCAGGCCATGCAGCGCGATGGGATTAAATCGAGTTTCTCAGAAATCTGATCAGCTTGAGCCCTGGGTTGTTGCATCCATATTTAATGAGTCTGAGTCTGTGGTCCCCACCCCTTTAAAAATCTGTCATTATCCCTGTGCCCAAGAACAGTAAACCCTCTTGCCTGAATGACTATCGCTTAGGATGCCCTTCAAATCGACAGTCATGAAGGTCTGTCTTTGAGCCTCTTTTCTTAAAGAAACACATTTGCTCCATCCATGCTGCTACCTTGGACCCTCTTCAGTTTGCCTACCGCCAAATAGGTCTACTGACTGATGCCATCTCTCAGGTACTGCACTCCTCCTCACTCACATCGACAGCAAAATGGCAACTATGTCAGGCTTATTCATTGACTATAGCTCCGCTTTCAATACTATAGTCCCCACCAAGCTGGCTGTTAAACTCTCAGACCTCGGCCTAAACACTTCACTTTGTGACTGGATTCATTCTGATTTCCTCACCAGACCACAAGTGGTGAAAGTCCAGTTCACCTCCAACTCCATCACCCTGAACATTTAGGAGCCCCACAGGGCTGTGTCCTGAGCCCCTGCTATACTTTTATACACCCACGACTGCGTGTCCTCTCACAGCTCCACCTCTATCATTAAATTTGCTGATGATACTGTGGTCCTGGGCCTCATTAACAACGATGACGAGACCGCATACTTGGATGAGGTGGAGAGACTTACATCATGGTGCCAGGACAACTGTCTCTCTCTACGTGAGCAAAACCAAAGAGCTGAACTTGGACTTCAGGAACAGCAGCGGCCCCACCTCTTATGATCAGTGGGACCCCTGTGGAGGTGAGCAGCTTCAAGTGACCTCGTCTCCATCCGACCTGACATGGACTGCACACATCCAAACACAGGTGAAGAAAGCCAGGCAAAGGCTGTACCATCTGCGACAGCTGAGGAAATTCAGGGTCTCACCAGCTATCCTGAAAACTTTCTACTCAGGGCCATAGAAGTGTACTGACTCAGTGCATCTCAGTGTGGTATAATAATGCCACAAACCAGGACTGCAAAGCTCTGCAGAGAGTCGTGCGCTTAGCTGAGCGCATCTCAGGGTCTGCTCCCCTCTCAGGACATCTACCTCAACCGCTGCAGAAGCAGAGCTGCTAAAATCATCAAAGACTCAACTCACCCCGGTAACCATCATTTCCGTTTACTGCCATCTGGTGCTTCAGGAGCTTGATGGCAAAGACAGAGAGACTAAGGTGCTAGCTTCTCATGGCCATCAGGCTCCTTAACACAAACTCTGTTCCATAAACTTTCAAGACTCATTATTATCTAAAAAAAAAAATATAACAAAAACATTCATATTCTCATCATCTGTATTGCCGCTATGTGCATACCCAGTACAACCGGTTGCATCCTCTCATCCCTCCTGTTTATACTAATATTTATTAAGTCCCATATACTGTTTTTGCACATCCTATTTGTTAAGTCATGTTACTGTTTTGCACTTTTCTTTATTCTATTGCACATTTTACTTTTTATTTCCTTTTAACTATATATATGCTCTTGTGTGGTGTTACTTTTATATAATTTTTTATTCCTTGCACTGTCCACTGACAGACCTGCTGACCTACATTTCACTTTTGATTATACCCTGTATAATTTATCATGAGACAAATAAAGAAACCTTGAACCTTTTCTGGGCCATCGCATGCCGCCGTCAACTAAGGATAGAGCTGTGTGCGCATTTTCAAGCCTGTATCTGCCGATCTTCTTAGTTCCTCATCTGCAATTTATACTTGGTCGACCACTTAGCTCGGTGGATCAGAGTGCATCGCTGAAAGGTGGTGTTCGTTTTAGATGTTTCGTTTTCACCCTACGGCATTCATTTGAGCGTTTAGCTCAGTCGGTTAGAGACTGGTGCCCCAAGGCCAAAATAGCTCAGTTGGGAGAGCGTTAGACTGAAGGTCTAAAGGTCCCTGCTCTTGCAGGATCCTGGCTGCAGAGGGAGCCTGTAGTGCTTTCTGGACACCAAACTGATGCTAGCGGATCAGCTGCGTTTCTTAGAGCCTCCTTCTGAGTCATTTCTACACTGAAAACAGAAGGGCACTCTCACTTGCTGCTGCTTGGTTCCATGGTGTAATGGTTAGCACTCTGGACTCTGAATCCAGCGATCTGAGTTCTAATCTCAGTGGAACCTGCTAGCTTTTGACTGGCAGTACTCGGCAAATAGGAGCCTACTTCACAACCTTCTCTGTGGCAGCGTGTTTTGAAAGGAATGCTATAGTTGACCCAGCGATTCTCAATTCCAGCCCCCACTCTGCACATTTGTATGTTTCTCTCATCACTTCAGGCGTTTGTTCTATTTGAACATAAGTGCCCTCTGATGGACATCACAGGATATTCCACCAAGATTTCAGTTGAAACGAACGTATGTTCCATTAAAGAGCATTGATGTGCGAGGCGAATTTAAAATTGTATATATTTACAGAGGTATATTATGTCACACTCGTCCTTGTTTGAAGACGTTGCACAAAGCAAATCCAAGAATGAATGTGCTGAAATGAAGTAAATTCAACAGATTTCTGCTCAGGAGTAGGGAGCAATGAACACTGTAGGGACCATGTTAATCGGAACACAGTTCATGCACGGAGCTCACATCTAGTGGGCAGATTATCTGTATCAGGTGTGTTAACAAAGAGATACATTTAAAATATGCAGAGCGTTTGGTGCTAGGACTGGAATTGAGAACAACTGCTTTAACGAGCAATCTGACACGGTGAGTGTTCCCAAAGAAGCAAGAACTCACATTAAACTGAACAGGAACAAGGTTGAAACAAATTGAGCAGACTGGTTTCACCGTTACCTTTTGTTAAGAAGCATTAGAGACCTAAGGCAGTTTCATTTAAGCAAAAACAGCATGATGTGTGTGGCAATGGCATAATGTGGCCTTCTGCCATTTAATTCAGCTAATGTATTTTGTTCTTGATGTTTAATCAAAAATATACTGCTAATGCAGGCCATGCTAATCGAGTTTCTCAGAAATCAGACCAGTGGCTTGACAGAATGTCTGAGTGACTGAAAATCGAGTTTCTCAGAAATCAGACTAGTGTCTTGAGCCCTCGGCAGAATGTCTGAGTGACTGAAGCATCGAGCATAGTGAAATCGTGGCACATCAGTTTCCGTTGGGAAGAGTCCAGTGGCTCGTTGGTCTAGGGTATGATTCTGAGGTCCCGGGTTCAAATCCCGGACGAGCCCACCTCTGTCTTTGGAGCCTCTTTTCTTGAGCAATATCCATCCATGCTGCCTTTTCTGGGCCATGGATAGAGCTGTGTCTGCGCATTTTCAAGCCTGTATCTCGCCGATCTTCATAGTTCCTCATCTGCAATTTATACTTGGTCGACCACTTAGCTCGGTGGATCAGAGTGCATGCGCTGAAAGGTGGTGTTCGTTTTTAGATGTTTCGTTTTTCACCTACGGCTTTCATTTGAGCGTTTAGCTCAGTCGGTTAGAGACTGGTGCCCCAAGGCCAAAATAGCTCAGTTGGGAGAGCGTTAGACTGAAGGTCTAAAGGTCCCTGCTTCGATCCTGGCTTTCGGCAGAGGGGAGCCTGTAGTGCTTTCTGGACACCAAACTGATGCTAGCGGATCAGCTGCTTTTCTTAGAGCCTCCTTCTGAGTCATTTCTACACTGAAAACAGAAGGGCACTCTCACTTGCTGCTTGGTTCCATGGTGTAATGGTTAGCACTCTGGACTCTGAATCCAGCGATCTGAGTTCAAATCTCAGTGGAACCTGCTAGCTTTTGACTGGCAGTACTCGGCAAATAGGAGCCTACTTCACAACCTTCTCTGTGGCAGCGTGTTTTGAAAGGGAATGCTATAGTTGACCCAGCGATTCTCAATTCCAGCCCCACTCTGCACATTTGTATGTTTCTCTCATCACTTCAGGCGTTTGTTCTATTTGAACATAAGTGCCCTGCAGTGGACATCACAGGATATTCCACCAAGATTTCAGTTCGAAACGAGCGTATGTTCCATTTAAAGAGCATTGATGTGTGAGACGTGAATTTAAAATTGTATATATTTACAGAGGTATATTATGTCACACTCGTCCTTGTTTGAAGGCGTTGCACAAAGCAAATCCAAGAATGAATGTGCTGAAATGAAGTAAAATTCAACAGATTTCCCCTGCTCAGGGAGTAGGGAGCAATGAACACTGTGTAGGGACCATGTTAATCGGAACACAGTTCATGCACGGAGCTCACATCTAGTGGGCAGATTATCTGTATCAGGTGTGTTAACAAAGAGATACATTTAAAATATGCAGAGCGTTTGGTGCTAGGACTGGAATTGAGAACAACTGCTTTAACCGTGCCCCTGTGAGCAATCTGACACGGTGAGTGTTCCCAAAGAAGCAAGAACTCACATTAAACTGAACAGGAACAACGTTGAAACAAATTGAGCAGACTGGTTTCACCGTTACCTTTTGTTAAGAAGCATTAGAGACCTAAGGCAGTTTCATTTAAGCGAAAACAGCATGATGTGTGTGGCAATGGCATAATGTGGCCTTCTGCCATTTAATTCAGCTAATGTATTTTGTTCTTGATGTTTAATCAAAAATATACTGCTAATGCAGGCCATGCTAGCGCAGGTACGACAAAATCGAGTTTCTCAGAAATCAGACCAGTGGCTTGAGCCCTTTTTTTGCACGTTACAGCCGCAGAGGCAGAATGTCTGAGTGACTGAAAATCGAGTTTCTCAGAAATCAGACTAGTGTCTTGAGCCCTCTTTTTGCACTTTACAGCCGCAGAGGCAGAATGTCTGAGTGACTGAAGCATCGAGCATAGTGAAATACGTGGCACATCAGCTTCCGTTGGGAAGAGTCCAGTGGCTCGTTGGTCTAGGGGTATGATTCTCGCTTAGGGTGCGAGAGGTCCCGGGTTCAAATCCCGGACGAGCCCACCTCTGTCTTTGGAGCCTCTTTTCTTGAGCAATATCCATCCATGCTGCCTTTTCTGGGCCATCGCATGCCGCCGTCAACTAAGGATAGAGCTGTGTCTGCGCATTTTCAAGCCTGTATCTCGCCGATCTTCTTAGTTCCTCATCTGCAATTTATACTTGGTCGACCACTTAGCTCGGTGGATCAGAGTGCATGCGCTGAAAGGTGGTGTTCGTTTTAGATGTTTCGTTTTCACCTCGGCTTTCATTTGAGCGTTTAGCTCAGTCGGTTAGAGACTGGTGCCCCAAGGCCAAAATAGCTCAGTTGGGAGGCGTTAGACTGAAGGTCTAAAGGTCCCTGCTTCGATCCTGGCTTTCGGCAGAGGGGAGCCTGTAGTGCTTTCTGGACACCAAACTGATGCTAGCGGATCAGCTGCGTTTCTTAGAGCCTCCTTCTGAGTCATTTCTACACTGAAAACAGAAGGGCACTCTCACTTGCTGCTGCATGGTGTAATGGTTAGCACTCTGGACTCTGAATCCAGCGATCTGAGTTCAAATCTCAGTGGAACCTGCTAGCTTTTGACTGGCAGTACTCGGCAAATAGGAGCCTACTTCACAACCTTCTCTGTGGCAGCGTGTTTTGAAAGGGAATTCTATAGTTGACCCAGCGATTCTCAATTCCAGCGATTCTCAATTCCAGCCCCACTCTGCACATTTGTATGTTTCTCTCATCACTTCAGGCGTTTGTTCTATTTGAACATAAGTGCCCTGCGAAGTGGACATCACAGGATATTCCACCAAGATTTCAGTTCGAAACGAACGTATGTTCCATTTAAAGAGCATTGATGTGTGCGAGACGTGAATTTAAAATTGTATATATTTACAGAGGTATATTATGTCACACTCCTTTTTGAAGACGTTGCACAAAGCAAATCCAAGAATGAATGTGCTGAAATGAAGTAAAATTCAACAGATTTCCCTGCTCAGGAGTAGGGAGCAATGAACACTGTGTAGGGACCATGTTAATCGGAACACAGTTCATGCAGAGCTCACATCTAGTGGGCAGATTATCTGTATCAGGTGTGTTAACAAAGAGATACATTTAAAATATGCAGAGGCGTTTGGTGCTAGGACTGGAATTGAGAACAACTGCTTTAACCGTGCCCCTGTGAGCAATCTGACACGGTGAGTGTTCCCAAAGAAGCAAGAACTCACATTAAACTGAACAGGAACAACGTTGAAACAAATTGAGCAGACTGGTTTCACCGTTACCTTTTGTTAAGAAGCATTAGAGACCTAAGGCAGTTTCATTTAAGCGAAAACAGCATGATGTGTGTGGCAATGGCATAATGTGGCCTTCTGCCATTTAATTCAGCTAATGTATTTTGTTCTTGATGTTTAATCAAAAATATACTGCTAATGCAGGCCATGCTAAGCGCAGGTACGACAAAATCGAGTTTCTCAGAAATCAGACCAGTGGCTTGAGCCCTTTTTTGCACGTTACAGCCACAGAGGCAGAATGTCTGAGTGACTGAAAATCGAGTTTCTCAGAAATCAGACTAGTGTCTTGAGCCCTCTTTTTGCACTTTACAGCCGCAGAGGCAGAATGTCTGAGTGACTGAAGCATCGAGCATAGTGAAATCGTGGCACATCAGCTTCCGTTGGGAAGAGTCCAGTGGCTCATTGGTCTAGGGTATGATTCTCGCTTAGGGTGCGAGAGGTCCCGGTTCAAATCCCGGACGAGCCCACCTCTGTCTTTGGAGCCTCTTTTCTTGAGCAATATCCATCCATGCTGCCTTTTCTGGGCCATCATGCCGCCGTCAACTAAGGATAGAGCTGTGTCTGCGCATTTTTAAGCCTGTATCTCGATCTTCTTAGTTCCTCATCTGCAATATATACTTGGTCGACCACTTAGCTCGGTGGATCAGAGTGCATGCGCTGAAAGGTGGTGTTCGTTTTTAGATGTTTCGTTTTTCACCTACGGCTTTCATTTGAGCGTTTAGCTCAGTCGGTTAGAGACTGGTGCCCCAAGGCCAAAATAGCTCAGTTGGGAGAGCGTTAGACTGAAGGTCTAAAGGTCCCTGCTTCGATCCTGGCTTTCGGCAGAGGGGAGCCTGTAGTGCTTTCTGGACACCAAACTGATGCTAGCGGATCAGCTGCGTTTCTTAGAGCCACCTTCTGAGTCATTTCTACACTGAAAACAGAAGGGCACTCTCACTTGCTGCTGCTTGGTTCCATGGTGTAATGGTTAGCACTCTGGACTCTGAATCCAGCGATCTGAGTTCAAATCTCAGTGGAACCTGCTAGCTTTTGACTGGCAGTACTCGGCAAATAGGAGCCTACTTCACAACCTTCTCTGTGGCAGCGTGTTTTGAAAGGGAATTCTATAGTTGACCCAGCGATTCTCAATTCCAGCGATTCTCAATTCCAGCCCCCCCCCCCACTCTGCACATTTGTATGTTTCTCTCATCACTTCAGGCGTTTGTTCTATTTGAACATAAGTGCCCTGCGAAGTGGACATCACAGGATATTCCACCAAGATTTCAGTTCGAAAAGCGTATGTTCCATTTAAAGAGCATTGATGTGTGCGAGGCGTGAATTTAAAATTGTATATATTTACAGAGGAATATTATGTCACACTCGTCCTTGTTTGAAGACGTTGCACAAAGCAAATCCAAGAATGAATGTGCTGAAATGAAGTAAAATTCAACAGATTTCCCTGCTCAGGGAGTAGGGAGCAATGAACACTGTAGGGACCATGTTAATCGAACACAGTTCATGCACGGAGCTCACATCTAGTGGGCAGATTATCTGTATCAGGTGTGTTAACAAAGAGATACATTTAAAATATGCAGAGCGTTTGGTGCTAGGACTGGAATTGAGAACAACTGCTTTAACCCGTGCCCCTGTGAGCAATCTGACACGGTGAGTGTTCCCAAAGAAGCAAGAACTCACATTAAACTGAACAGGAACAACGTTGAAACAAATTGAGCAGACTGGTTTCACCGTTACCTTTTGTTAAGAAGCATTAGAGACCTAAGGCAGTTTCATTTAAGCGAAAACAGCATGATGTGTGTGGCAATGGCATAATGTGGCCTTCTGCCATTTAATTCAGCTAATGTATTTTGTTCTTGATGTTTAATCAAAAATATACTGCTAATGCAGGCCATGCTAGCGCAGGTACGACAAAATCGAGTTTCTCAGAAATCAGACCAGTGGCTTGAGCCCTTTTTACGTTACAGCCACAGAGGCAGAATGTCTGAGTGACTGAAAATCGAGTTTCTCAGAAATCAGACTAGTGTCTTGAGCCCTCTTTTTGCACTTTACAGCCGCAGAGGCAGAATGTCTGAGTGACTGAAGCATCGAGCATAGTGAAATACGTGGCACATCAGCTTCCGTTGGGAAGAGTCCAGTGGCTCGTTGGTCTAGGGGTATGATTCTCGCTTAGGGTGCGAGAGGTCCCGGGTTCAAATCCCGGACGAGCCCACCTCTGTCTTTGGAGCCTCTTTTCTTGAGCAATATCCATCCATGCTGCCTTTTCTGGGCCATCGCATGCCGCCGTCAACTAAGGATAGAGCTGTGTCTGCGCATTTTCAAGCCTGTATCTCGCCGATCTTCTTAGTTCCTCATCTGCAATTTATACTTGGTCGACCACTTAGCTCGGTGGATCAGAGTGCATGCGCTGAAAGGTGGTGTTCGTTTTAGATGTTTCGTTTTCACCTCGGCTTTCATTTGAGCTTTAGCTCAGTCGGTTAGAGACTGGTGCCCCAAGGCCAAAATAGCTCAGTTGGGAGAGCGTTAGACTGAAGGTCTAAAGGTCCCTGCTTCGATCCTGGCTTTCGGCAGAGGGGAGCCTGTAGTGCTTTCTGGACACCAAACTGATGCTAGCGGATCAGCTGCGTTTCTTAGAGCCTCCTTCTGAGTCATTTCTACACTGAAAACAGAAGGGCACTCTCACTTGCTGCTGCTTGGTTCCATGGTGTAATGGTTAGCACTCTGGACTCTGAATCCAGCGATCTGAGTTCAAATCTCAGTGGAACCTGCTAGCTTTTGACTGGCAGTACTCGGCAAATAGGAGCCTACTTCACAACCTTCTCTGTGGCAGCGTGTTTTGAAAGGGAATGCTATAGTTGACCCAGCGATTCTCAATTCCAGCCCCCCACTCTGCACATTTGTATGTTTCTCTCATCACTTCAGGCGTTTGTTCTATTTGAACATAAGTGCCCTGCGAAGTGGACATCACAGGATATTCCACCAAGATTTCAGTTCGAAACGAACGTATGTTCCATTTAAAGAGCATTGATGTGTGCGAGACGTGAATTTAAAATTGTATATATTTACAGAGGTATATTATGTCACACTCGTCCTTGTTTGAAGACGTTGCACAAAGCAAATCCAAGAATGAATGTGCTGAAATGAAGTAAAATTCAACAGATTTCCCCTGCTCAGGGAGTAGGGAGCAATGAACACTGTGTAGGGACCATGTTAATCGGAACACAGTTCATGCACGGAGCTCACATCTAGTGGGCAGATTATCTGTATCAGGTGTGTTAACAAAGAGATACATTTAAAATATGCAGAGCGTTTGGTGCTAGGACTGGAATTGAGAACAACTGCTTTAACCGTGCCCCTGTGAGCAATCTGACACGGTGAGTGTTCCCAAAGAAGCAAGAACTCACATTAAACTGAACAGGAACAACGTTGAAACAAATTGAGCAGACTGGTTTCACCGTTACCTTTTGTTAAGAAGTATTAGAGACCTAAGGCAGTTTCATTTAAGCGAAAACAGCATGATGTGTGTGGCAATGGCATAATGTGGCCTTCTGCCATTTAATTCAGCTAATGTATTTTGTTCTTGATGTTTAATCAAAAATATACTGCTAATGCAGGCCATGCTAGCGCAGGTACGACAAAATCGAGTTTCTCAGAAATCAGACCAGTGGCTTGAGCCCTTTTTTGCACGTTACAGCCGCAGAGGCAGAATGTCTGAGTGACTGAAAATCGAGTTTCTCAGAAATCAGACTAGTGTCTTGAGCCCTCTTTTTGCACTTTACAGCCGCAGAGGCAGAATGTCTGAGTGACTGAAGCATCGAGCATAGTGAAATACGTGGCACATCAGCTTCCGTTGGGAAGAGTCCAGTGGCTCGTTGGTCTAGGGGTATGATTCTCGCTTAGGGTGCGAGAGGTCCCGGGTTCAAATCCCGGACGAGCCCACCTCTGTCTTTGGAGCCTCTTTTCTTGAGCAATATCCATCCATGCTGCCTTTTCTGGGCCATCGCATGCCGCCGTCAACTAAGGATAGAGCTGTGTCTGCGCATTTTCAAGCCTGTATCTCGCCGATCTTCTTAGTTCCTCATCTGCAATTTATACTTGGTCGACCACTTAGCTCGGTGGATCAGAGTGCATGCGCTGAAAGGTGGTGTTCGTTTTTAGATGTTTCGTTTTTCACCTACGGCTTTCATTTGAGCGTTTAGCTCAGTCGGTTAGAGACTGGTGCCCCAAGGCCAAAATAGCTCAGTTGGGAGGCGTTAGACTGGAAGGTCTAAAGGTCCCTGCTTCGATCCTGGCTTTCGGCAGAGGGGAGCCTGTAGTGCTTTCTGGACACCAAACTGATGCTAGCGGATCAGCTGCGTTTCTTAGAGCCTCCTTCTGAGTCATTTCTACACTGAAAACAGAAGGGCACTCTCACTTGCTGCTGCTTGGTTCCATGGTGTAATGGTTAGCACTCTGGACTCTGAATCCAGCGATCTGAGTTCAAATCTCAGTGGAACCTGCTAGCTTTGACTGGCAGTACTCGGCAAATAGGAGCCTACTTCACAACCTTCTCTGTGGCAGCGTGTTTTGAAAGGGAATGCTATAGTTGACCCAGCGATTCTCAATTCCAGCCCCCACTCTGCACATTTGTATGTTTCTCTCATCACTTCAGGCGTTTGTTCTATTTGAACATAAGTGCCCTGCGAAGTGGACATCACAGGATATTCCACCAAGATTTCAGTTCGAAACGAACGTATGTTCCATTTAAAGAGCATTGATGTGTGCGAGACGTGAATTTAAAATTGTATATATTTACAGAGGTATATTATGTCACACTCGTCCTTGTTTGAAGGCGTTGCACAAAGCAAATCCAAGAATGAATGTGCTGAAATGAAGTAAAATTCAACAGATTTCCCCTGCTCAGGGAGTAGGAGCAATGAACACTGTAGGGACCATGTTAATCGGAACACAGTTCATGCACGGAGCTCACATCTAGTGGGCAGATTATCTGTATCAGGTGTGTTAACAAAGAGATACATTTAAAATATGCAGAGCGTTTGGTGCTAGGACTGGAATTGAGAACAACTGCTTTAACCGTGCCCCTGTGAGCAATCTGACACGGTGAGTGTTCCCAAAGAAGCAATAACTCACATTAAACTGAACAGGAACAACGTTGAAACAAATTGAGCAGACTGGTTTCACCGTTACCTTTTGTTAAGAAGCATTAGAGACCTAAGGCAGTTTCATTTAAGCGAAAACAGCATGATGTGTGTGGCAATGGCATAATGTGGCCTTCTGCCATTTAATTCAGCTAATGTATTTTGTTCTTGATGTTTAATCAAAAATATACTGCTAATGCAGGCCATGCTAAGCGCAGAATGCGACAAAATCGAGTTTCTCAGAAATCAGACCAGTGGCTTGAGCCCTTTTTTTGCACGTTACAGCCGCAGAGGCAGAATGTCTGAGTGACTGAAGCATCGAGCATAGTGAAATACGTGGCACATCAGCTTCCGTTGGGAAGAGTCCAGTGGCTCGTTGGTCTAGGGGTATGATTCTCGCTTAGGGTGCGAGAGGTCCCGGGTTCAAATCCCGGACGAGCCCACCTCTGTCTTTGGAGCCTCTTTTCTTGAGCAATATCCATCCATGCTGCCTTTTCTGGGCCATCGCATGCCGCCGCGTCAACTAAGGATAGAGCTGTGTCTGCGCATTTTAAGCCTGTATCTCGCCGATCTTCTTAGTTCCTCATCTGCAATTTATACTTGGTCGACCACTTAGCTCGGTGGATCAGAGTGCATGCGCTGAAAGGTGGTGTTTGTTTTAGATGTTTCGTTTTCACCTCGGCTTTCATTTGAGCGCTTAGCTCAGTCGGTTAGAGACTGGTGCCCCAATGCCAAAATAGCTCAGTTGGGAGAGCGTTAGACTGAAGGTCTAAAGGTCCCTGCTTGATCCTGGCTTTGGCAGAGGGAGCCTGTAGTGCTTTCTGGACACCAAACTGATGCTAGCGGATCAGCTGCGTTTCTTAGAGCCACCTTCTGAGTCATTTCTACACTGAAAACAGAAGGGCACTCTCACTTGCTGCTGCTTGGTTCCATGGTGTAATGGTTAGCACTCTGGACTCTGAATCCAGCGATCTGAGTTCAAATCTCAGTGGAACCTGCTAGCTTTTGACTGGCAGTACTCGGCAAATAGGAGCCTACTTCACAACCTTCTCTGTGGCAGCGTGTTTTGAAAGGGAATGCTATAGTTGACCCAGCGATTCTCAATTCCAGCCCCCCCCCCACTCTGCACATTTGTATGTTTCTCTCATCACTTCAGGCGTTTGTTCTATTTGAACATAAGTGCCCTGCGAAGTGGACATCACAGGATATTCCACCAAGATTTCAGTTCGAAACGAACGTATGTTCCATTTAAAGAGCATTGATGTGTGCGAGACGTGAATTTAAAATTGTATATATTTACAGAGGTATATTATGTCACACTCGTCCTTGTTTGAAGACGTTGCACAAAGCAAATCCAAGAATGAATGTGCTGAAATGAAGTAAAATTCAACAGATTTCCCCTGCTCAGGAGTAGGAGCAATGAACACTGTGTAGGGACCATGTTAATCGGAACACAGTTCATGCACGGAGCTCACATCTAGTGGGCAGATTATCTGTATCAGGTGTGTTAACAAAGAGATACATTTAAAATATGCAGAGCGTTTGGTGCTAGGACTGGAATTGAGAACAACTGCTTTAACCGTGCCCCTGTGAGCAATCTGACACGGTGAGTGTTCCCAAAGAAGCAAGAACTCACATTAAACTGAACAGGAACAAGGTTGAAACAAATTGAGCAGACTGGTTTCACCGTTACCTTTTGTTAAGAAGCATTAGAGACCTAAGGCAGTTTCATTTAAGCGAAAACAGCATGATGTGTGTGGCAATGGCATAATGTGGCCTTCTGCCATTTAATTCAGCTAATGTATTTTGTTCTTGATGTTTAATCAAAATATACTGCTAATGCAGGCCATGCTAGCGCAGAATGCGACAAAATCGAGTTTCTCAGAAATCAGACCAGTGGCTTGAGCCCTTTTTTTGCACGTTACAGCCACAGAGGCAGAATGTCTGAGTGACTGAAGCATCGAGCATAGTGAAATCGTGGCACATCAGCTTCCGTTGGGAAGAGTCCAGTGGCTCGTTGGTCTAGGGGTATGATTCTCGCTTAGGGTGCGAGAGGTCCCGGTTCAAATCCGGACGAGCCCACCTCTGTCTTTGGAGCCTCTTTTCTTGAGCAATATCCATCCATGCTGCCTTTTCTGGGCCATCGCATGCCGCCGTCAACTAAGGATAGAGCTGTGTCTGCGCATTTTCAAGCCTGTATCTCGATCTTCTTAGTTCCTCATCTGCAATTTATACTTGGTGACCACTTAGCTCGGTGGATCAGAGTGCATGCGCTGAAAGGTGGTGTTCGTTTTAGATGTTTCGTTTTCACCCTCGGCTTTCATTTGAGCGTTTAGCTCAGTCGGTTAGAGACTGGTGCCCCAAGGCCAAAATAGCTCAGTTGGGAGGCGTTAGACTGGAGGTCTAAAGGTCCCTGCTTCGATCCTGGCTTTTGGCAGAGGGAGCCTGTAGTGCTTTCTGGACACCAAACTGATGCTAGCGGATCAGCTGCTTTTCTTAGAGCCTCCTTCTGAGTCATTTCTACACTGAAAACAGAAGGGCACTCTCACTTGCTGCTGCTTGGTTCCATGGTGTAATGGTTAGCACTCTGGACTCTGAATCCAGCGATCTGAGTTCAAATCTCAGTGGAACCTGCTAGCTTTTGACTGGCAGTACTGCAAATAGAGCCTACTTCACAACCTTCTCTGTGGCAGCGTGTTTTGAAAGGGAATTCTATAGTTGACCCAGCGATTCTCAATTCCAGCCCCCACTCTGCACATTTGTATGTTTCTCTCATCACTTCAGGCGTTTGTTCTATTTGAACATAAGTGCCCTGCGAAGTGGACATCACAGGATATTCCACCAAGATTTCAGTTCGAAACGAGCGTATGTTCCATTTAAAGAGCATTGATGTGTGCGACGTGAATTTAAAATTGTATATATTTACAGAGGTATATTATGTCACACTCGTCCTTGTTTGAAGGCGTTGCACAAAGCAAATCCAAGAATGAATGTGCTGAAATGAAGTAAAATTCAACAGATTTCCCCTGCTCAGGAGTAGGGAGCAATGAACACTGTAGGGACCATGTTAATCGGAACACAGTTCATGCACGGAGCTCACATCTAGTGGGCAGATTATCTGTATCAGGTGTGTTAACAAAGAGATACATTTAAAATATGCAGAGCGTTTGGTGCTAGGACTGGAATTGAGAACAACTGCTTTAACCGTGCCCCTGTGAGCAATCTGACACGGTGAGTGTTCCCAAAGAAGCAAGAACTCACATTAAACTGAACAGGAACAAGGTTGAAACAAATTGAGCAGACTGGTTTCACCGTTACCTTTTGTTAAGAAGCATTAGAGACCTAAGGCAGTTTCAGGGTTTGTACGTCCCTCTGATATATCTAACATGGTGAGGTTGCTGCCGAAATTCAATGAGAGAGATCCAGATATTTTTTTTTCGTTATTTGAGAGTGTGGCTGACGACCGTGGTTGGTCTGACTCCGAGAGAACGTTGTTACTCCAAAGTGTTCTTGTGGGTAGAGCACAAGAAGCGTTTATTGCATTGCCTGTGCTAGATAGGAAAAAATATGTCAAAGTAAAAGAGGCAGTGCTTAAAAGTTATGAATTAGTTCCGGAAGCTTATCGTTTGCGGTTTCGTAGTTGGAGAAAAGGAGACAAACAGACGTATACAGAGGTAGCGAGGGAGTTGAACAGCCACTTTAATCGTTGGTGCTCTGTGGTGGGAGTCACTACTTTTGAAGATCATTGTATGACATCAAAGTTATATTTTTATATTTTAGGTAATATATAAATCCTGGCAATGGTGCGTCCCTTAAAAATGGCCCGTTTAGCCCCCCTAGCCAGAAGGCTGATTGCATGGCAGTTTGAAGCATGTTACCACCCTGTCGGTCCACATCATTGTATGACATCAAAGTTATATTTTTATATTTTAGGTAATATATAAATCCTGGCAATGGTGCGTCCCTTAAAAATGGCCCGTTTGGCCCCCCTAGCCAGAAGGCTGATTGCATGGCAGTTTGAAGCATGTTACCACCCTGTCGGTCCACATCCACATAGGTGCACGGGTGAGGTCGCCTCATAGGCTCAATTGTAGCCTATGAGGTTCTTCCGAGGCGCGATCTTTGCTGGTTGAAAACTTTACCCAATACCTGACCTGGTTGACTTTAAATACAGTCAGCTTTGGCAATTTTTGCTGGCTTCTTCGAAGGCCTAACATCTGGCTGTGAAAATATGCTTGCTTTTGTTTCTTTCATTTGCATGTTTTTGGTACTCTTTTAATGGGAGGTGGTGTGCTTGTTCTCAAGCATACAGGTGCTTTTTTTTTTGCTGCTCACTAGTCTCCAGGGCAGTTAAAGCTCACTGTGACGTGTCCTAAAATGGGTTGTGCAGATGCGGGCGGCAGACAAGAAGAGGCTAGAATGAATACGTATGGTGCTACTGGGCATGCGCACACTATGTACCTACCCTTTAACTTTCTGATGCAAAAAAATAATTTACGCAACCTATTATAAGTGTTATAGTGATTATATGATTGAAGAAAATGACAATTATAAAGTAACATAAAAAAAAAAAAAAAACTGTTGAACCATGCGTGTGTGTTTAATTAAACTGCGCGTCTCTTTCATTCACTCATACAGAGGCGATGACGTAATTTGAGTTAATGCTCATCAGATTGCGTTAATAAGTGGATATTGAATAGAAATGATGATTCTGTGTAAAGAAATATCAAGTAAACTTATATAAAATATCTGTATTTTTGCAAATATGAATTAAATGCTCTAATGGATGCTGTTTAGTGATGCTTGCACTGACTGCCTGCCTGAGTTTTGTCACAACCAGAGGCGGCACAAAATTTGGCAGAGGCAGCTGCCTCATAATTCTCTATGCAGGAAAAACCCTGAACTAGGTTAAGTTTGAACTTAACAAGCTGCAGGAAGATAATCTTGAGAGAGATACATGTATGCTATGTGGCACATAAAAATGATTTATTACCCTCATAAAATATCCCCCAAACTGGACACCTGTTTGTACAGCCCCCACCCTTCCGTCTAGTCTCCCCACGTGGGGATCTTAGCTGGGTAATCCCACGTGGGGATCTTAGACGGCTAACCCACGTGGTTATCTGATGCGGGGGAGGGTGGGGTGTGGTGTGGTTTGGAATGCTTTTCAAAAAACGTTGTGTTTTGTGAGTTTAAACAAAAAAATGTGAAACTGTGTAAAATAGGGAGAAAGGGTAGTTTTTATTCAAGTTTTTTCATACACTTACATGTGAAGAAAACACCGTATATACTAAAATTAACAATATCTATTTTTTAGAAAGCATTGTTTAAAAATAGGTAAAATGTAGTGTAAGAATACAAATAAAAATCTAGGTTTAGTCTAATCTTACAAATGAGAAAATAAATAAAAATGTGTCAGACGCGTTTGTTAAAACCTAGTAATATTGTAATTCAAAAAGCAGTTAGTTCGACATAGTTAAAGAAAAAATACAAAATCAAAGTAAATAGACAGAAGTGTGTTACAAGGAAAGCGGGTAAAACGAATGTAAAAAGTTTAATACATTTACCGAGAATCTAAAAGAAGACAATCTCAGAGACGTTTGTTAAAACGCCCCCGCAGTCAAAAGATAGTCTCGGGGCTCGCTGTACGGAAAGTTAAACGAGAGACTGAGTGTGGGTCAGGTCCACGCGTGTCCGTAGAGAGGTCCATGCACGACAGCAGCCAAGGTCGAAATGAGCTCCCAAACACAGCGGGGGCAGACCACGCCTACGTCCCATCCCCTAGATCCGCAGGAGGAGGGGGCACCAAAACGGAGATTTAAAGATTTAAAGTAAAACATTAAAGTTATTTTTTAAGTCTTTTACATGTCTTAATTAATTAACCCATTCAACATCATACACCTAAAACATGTATAGCTTGAATGCGCTGTAAGTCACTTTGGATAAAAGTGTCTGCTAAATGCATAAATGCAAATCTTTTCACTTTAAAAATAGTTTAGACTAATTGTTCTTTTAAACAAACAAACAACCCCCATAGGTTGCAGAAAATGTTTTATTCAACCTACGGTATTGTCACAGGTAAGACTTCTAGGGTTATATAATGTGTTATATAGAGTGCGTGCGTGTGTGGAGACATTGAAATGCGAAACCGTGTTAAATGGGGGAAAAAGTTTTTTATTAAAGTTCTTTTTTCATACACAACAATGTCACGGAAAAACTTCAAAACAAGAAAGTCCGAGTATAGATTACAATTAAAAATAATAATTAAACAATTTAAAACTAGTTAGTTTGACAATGAAAATAAAAAATATCTAACTTTTAAGAAGACAGAAGTTGTCACATGAAAAGGTGGGAAACAAGGAAAAATAACAAACGCACATTTAGCCGTTGTCCAAAAAGAAGGTAATCTCAGAGGCGTTTGTTAAAACATATCTACTGAAATGAAATCTAGCTTGTAGTTTATCAATCGGTTCGCTGAACGGAAAATTTAAACAAAATAAAAAAGTCCCAAATGGTGTCGGTCGACATGTCCACGTGTCCGTTTCAAAACTCCGAATGGCGAGACATACGGTTCCAGGCAAATCAAGCCTACATCTCGCCTCTAACACCGGAGGTTAAAGTAAGGTAAAACTTCAAAACAAGAAAGTCTGAGTATAGCATTTATAAAAGAGTGCAAAAATAGATGACGTAAACCAAATAATGGTCAAAACCACGTAATAGGAAACAATAAAGACAAAGAAAACTAGGATTCGAATGTGGATAAGCTAACAAAGGTTAACTTGGTTTATATTAAACAAGTTTTAATATAAAGAAAATGCAACGTATATACACGTAAAAATAAGCAATGTTTTTATTTTCCAGAAAGCGTTGTTTAAAATTAGGTAAAATACAGTGTAAGAAAACAAATAAAAATGAAGACAGGTTATTTAAACAACTGAGACAATATTAACATTAAATAATATAGAGTAACCTTACTTACTGTGGTATAAAATAAATATCAAGCCGTTAAAAAGATACGTTTGTCAGAAGTTTGTAATATTACAATTTAAAACTAGTTAGTTTGACAAAAAAAAAAATCAAACTTTTAAGAAGACAGAAGTTTTGTCACAAGAAAAGCTGGGAAACAAGGAAAAAATTACAAACGCACATTTAGCCGTTGTCCAAAAAGAAGGTAATCTCAGAGGCGTTTGTGAAAACACAGCCGTCAAAAGATAGTCTATCATAACTTATCTGAACGGAAAAGTTAAACAAAAGAAAAAGTCCCCAAACGGCGTCCGGCGAGAAGTCCGCGCGTGTCCGTTTCAAACTCCGAATGGCGAGACATCCGGTTCCAGGCAGATCACGCCTACATCTCGCCTCTAACACCGGAGGTTAAAGTAAGGTAAAGTAAAACATTCAACCTAAATCTATGTATAATCTATTCGACAATCAATCTAAAACATGTATAGCTTGAATGCTCTGTAAGTCGCTTTGGATAAAAGCGTCTGGTAAATGCATAAATTTAAATGTAAACCATTTCACTTTAAAAATAGTTTAGTACGACTATAGTTAACTTTTAAACAAACAGATCCTAACCCCGGGAAAGTATGTTTTATTTTCCTTTATTTACTCGTTGCTTTTGTCAATCTTATGAAACACACACACACACACACACACACACACACACACACACACACACACACACACACACACACACACACACACACACACACACACACACACACACACACACACACACACACACACACACACACACACACACACACACAACACCTCTATAGAGTTAAACATTTAGACTTTATGATGTCTCATACAAACATTTTACAAATAGAAACACTTCTTGGAATCACACCGGTATCTCTAAAAACAAAGATTAAAAGCAGTCAATCGATCCTCTGATGAATACAAGGTGGTTACAGAGGTTTTCTTTACGAATTAGAGCTAAATAAGACTGAAAATGAATAGTCATAAGATTGCTTGCAACAAAAGTGATTCCTAAACAATGTGGCACAAATGTGTCACAAAATCTTTACAACAAACATATTAGACTTTCTTTCTCACTTTAAAATTGTATTATTAGCCGACGTGTTTAAAAGTATGTTTATTTTTCACAGCATAATGTTTAATTTTATTAAAATAAAAACAACTGATCTATATAGGTTTATTTTACTAAGTTTATTTTTTACAAAGGTTGATTAAATAACTGGTATAAGAAACATAAATATTCGACAAATCCAACTTATCAACCACCGCCTGATGTGTCTGACGGTTTGTGACAAATATCTTACTGATAAAGATGAGTTAAGATATTAAATATGTGTAAACGTGTAAAGTTCAATATTATTGTTACAATAGTGTAATAAAACCCAAACATAAAAGCAACACACACACATATCGCACGCCGATTGACACATGCCCGATTGACATGACACATGCCCGATTGAACCTTGTTTTATGACAAACATCTGCTGAATTAAAAAATTAGGTTACGTTTTAGAAAATAAAGTACATTTACTAACGGAGTCATGTTTGCATAACTGGTGAATGTGACATTAAGTTGAAATTTAGGATGAGATGAGTCAGATAAATAATGAGATGATATACAAAACATTTAAACATTTAAACATTTACGCACACACACACACACACACACACACACACACACACACACACACACACACACACACACACACACACACACAAATAAACAAACACAAACATGGATATAAACACCCTCTACACGGTTAAATATTTAGACTTTTATGAAGTCTCATACAAAACTTTTTACAAATAAAGAACTTTCTTAGAATCACACTGAATATCTCTACAAGATGACGAAAAGAAGTATGATTAAACAATGATATAACTATTGTTTAACAAATATCATTCTAACAAAATGTAAAACCTAAAACCATGAATCTCTAACCTAACTAATCTTTACAACAGATTAGACTTTCTTTCTCACTTAATAAACTATGTTATTAGCCGTAAGGGTTAAATGCAGCATGTTTTATCGCATTAAAATAAAAACAACAACTGATCTATATAGGTTTATTCGACTGAGGTTTGATAAAATAACTGATGTAAGAAACATGCAAATATTCAACAAGGTTTATCAAATTGGTGTGTCAGGTGATTTGCGTTGTTGTACATATCTCGCCGATACAGATATGTTAAGATGTTTAACATCTGTAAAAAATAGTCTAAAAAGTAATCTTTTTAGCTTTCACATAGGAGCCATGTCCACACTCAACGGTTTTGTGTAACAGAGTCCTGAGACAAATGAAAATAAAATGTGTGAAAGACTGACGACAGGAAGAGCGACAGACTAAAAGCTTCAGATTTATTAAAACAATCGAGCGTGTGCATTTTTCTCTTGAATATGTATGCATACAGTAACCAGTGAGTACACAAATCTGTATAATACATAACCGCATAATTCAGTGATTCTATCAAATGAATCATTCATTTTAAAGTCAGATTTGATTTCTCGTCAAAACACAATAAAACTTTTTAAAAACATTAAAACTTTCTTACGACTTTTTAATTATGTTGAACAAAATGAATATAGGGTTATGTTTTTAGTTTGAGATGTTTGTAAGTTAATCACATCTTTAACCTAAAACATTTTTCATTCAAACTCTCTCTTAGCACAGTAGCACAACTGCCAACAACATCCTTAACTTGGTTTTATCATTCAGCTGTAGCTGAAACTCTATAACGCTGCTCAATTTATGCATCAATGCAGCTATAGATGTTGGAAGAGCTCATTGAGCTGTTTAACTGTAGAAAATGTAAACAATGACGTGTAAAACTAGATCGACAGACCGGTGTACGCTCTCCTAAAACAAGCCTGGAACCATTTCGAACCATTCTAATTCTAAGTGCGACCGCGGCAGAAAATGTGTTATAGCACAGCAGTAAAACACTGGACGTGCGAACGACCAAATAACTACAAGTCCTACTTAAAATCTACGATGAAACTAGAAAATATACGTGTGACCTAACAGTGTTTAAAAATACTGGACGCGTTCGGTTAGATGAAGACACGCAGAGTTGGCTAACACAACGAAACATGTCGTGAAGCAAACGTGTAACACGACAAATGTTCTCCAGGACTGACTGACTGACTTTTTTTTCTTAAGATTTGATTTCAAGAACACACACACACACACAACCAAATCCTTATGCTATTTCACGAAATGACGCAACAACGGGATGGTCAATTTCGACATATACACGTCAAGTCTGTTTACCATAAGCATATTCTTCTTATACATTTTTAACAATTATTTTAACAAATATTCTCGTTTTCACAAAGATACAAACGCTGTCGTACAAATGTTGCAGGCCTTTCAGGTCAGCGAACTACAATACCCAGCATATACCTCAGACTACAAACATGGTTGCCAAGGATCCATATCCAAAAACGGTCTATACGCGACAGATCTCTAAATCCTCAGACTTCCGGTTATACGTACATCCGGATACCCTATATAGAAAGACTTTTATTACCAACGCTTTTTACGAAGTATAAGCTTCTTTCGCCTTGCGATGTTACAAACCCCCATTTTTGCGAGATCTACACGTCTGAAGTATAAGTCTTTAGAAAGAATTAACATGTCTTATAAAATCGTTGATTTGACTTAACAACTTTAAAACATAATCCGAACGAACGATAAATCAGACACTCTTAAAATCGATAGTGCACTAAAAAGTGTGTAAAAGGACGGATGATCGCAGGAAATCACAGGAAAACAAACTTATTGTGGGATACTGTGTGCACATAATCCCACAAAAGACTGATTGTAATATACGACTGATATATGTATGTTTACAGGCCCGCGCACCGCAAATCACCCTACACTGTTCCCCAGCCAGCTGCTTGAATATCTCTCTTTTTAGTTTATTTACAGGTAACCATTTTTATATATATAGCATCTGTATAGTCAAAGCTGACAGTAGGTTAGTTGTGTATAGGTTTATACTGTTTTACTTTATGTTGTATATCTGTATTCATGTAGCACCGTGGTCCAGTGTGGCACGACATCTCGTCCCGCTGTATGTCCACAGATGTAGTGGAATGACAATAAAGCTCAACTTGAACTTGAACTTGAAAAACTCCTTCCAACTATCTTCCTACAGTCCTCCGCTCTACCAGCTTAACTATTCAATGGAGAAGGAGTTTGAATTGGATACGTTGCTGATTATTTGTTTGCTCGGTTTCATTTAGTTTACAACTTTTTTCTCAGTGCTCAGGTGGCAGTTAGGAATAAGGCTACAAAACATCTGTAAAAAACAAACAAACAGAGGAACAACAATAACAACAAAGACAGGCTGGAATGCTATCTTGTCTGCGGTTTGCTGCGGAGTGACGAAGACGCAAAAAAACTGCAGAACAAGCCAGCCAGGAGTCAAACCTAGAATCTTTTGATCCGTAGTCAGATGCATTATCCATTGCGCCACTGGCCCACCAGTGGCTGGATCTTGTGCTTTCACAATTCTTGTCTGTTTTGGACGTGCCAAAGGCCTGAATTGTTATTTAATTATGTTCATTTTATTGAGAGGCTAGCAGGCGGACAACACTTCCCTGGTAGTCTAGTGGTTAGAATTCAGCGTTCTCACCGCCGTAGGCCGGGTACGATTTCCAGTAAGGGAAAGTCCTTTTGCCCTCCGACAGCGGACCGTTAAATCAAGCTTTGATTTATTTTTGAGAAGCCAGGCCCAAAAAAACTGGTGGGCGCATGAAAAACTCCTTCCTTCGAGCCGGAATTGAACCAGCGACCTAAGGATTTCCAACTATCTTCCTACAGTCCTCCGCTCTACCAGCTAAACTATTGAATGGATGAAGCTGAAGGGCAGAACCTCAGTCTATCATGTTTCTGTAGCTCGACTGCTGTCAAAAAAAAGCTTCTTCGGCAGTAAGATGCACTTGCCGTTTGAGGAGGGATGCAAGGAGGAGCCTGCGTTCCCATACCGGAAGTCCAACCAAGGCCGCCTGGGTGAAAACCAGGAATCCTGATAGCTAGACCTTATGGGAACTGCTTAAAAAACAGGGATGGGCTTCTGGGCCACTTTTCATGTGCGTGGCCGGTGTGAGATCAGAGTTGTGTAGCGGGCTATGGCTTTTGATATCTGACTTTATCAATGTGAGAATAATTTAGCAAGACGAGAATCACCCAAAGGGATCCTGAGATCGCTGATTAGATACAATGAACTGGACATTAAATCTTGTTCATGTGAAAAGACACACGTCATGCTTTAGAAAACATGCATGGTGTTGCATGTTAACTGTTATCTTGAGGACAATCAGTCTATCGTTGGTCTATCAAGGTAAAAAATTGACAAACTGTGAAATTAACAATGACTCTGAGAAGGAGTTTGAATTGGATAAGTTGCTTATTATTTGTTAGCTCGGTTGCATTTAGTTTACAACATTTTTCTCAGTGCTCAGGTGGCAGTTAGGAATAAGGCTACAAAACATCTGTAAAAAACAAAACAAACAAACAGAGAAACAACAATAACAACAAACACAGGCTGGAACGCTATCTTGCCTGCAGTTTGCTGTGGAGAGACGGAGACGCAAAAAAACTGCAGAGCGAGCCAGCCAGGAGTCAAACCTAGAATGAGATGTGTTATCCATTGCGCCACTGGTCCACCAGTTGCTGGTTCTTGTGCTTTCACAATTCTTGTCTGTTTTGGACGTGCCAAAGACCTGAATTGTTATTTACTTATGTAGATTTTTTTGAGAGGCCAGCAGACAGACAACCCTTCCCGGGTAGTCTAGTGGTTAGAATTCAGCGTTCTCACCGCCGTAGGCCGGGTACGATTTCCAGTCAGGGAAAGTCCTTTTGCCCTCCGACAGCGGACCGTTAAATCAAGCTTTGATTTATTTTTGAGAAGCCAGGCCCAAAAAAACTGGTGGGCGCATGAAAAACTCCTTCCTTCGAGCCGGAATTGAACCAGCGACCTAAGGATTTCCAACTATCTTCCTAAAGTCCTCTCCTCTACCAGCTAAACTATTGAATGGATGAAGCTGAAGACCAGAACCTCAGCCTATCATGTTTCTTTAGCTCAACTGCTGTCAAAAAAAGCTTCTACCACAGTAAGATGCACTTGCTGATTGAGGAGGGAAGCAAAGAGGAGCCTGCGTTCCAAGTCCAACCAAGGAAAACCAGGAATCCTGATGGGAACTGCTTAGAAATGGGCATGGGCATCTGGCTCACATTCCATGTGCATAGCCGGTGTGAGATCAGGGTTGTGTAGCGGGCTATGGCTTTTGATGTCTGACTTTATCAATGTGAGAATAATTTAGCAAGACGAGAATCACCCAAAGGGATCCTGAGATCGCTGATTAGATACAATGAACTGGACATTAATTCACGTTCATGTGAGAATACACACGTCATGCTTTAGAAAACATGCATGGTGTTGCATGTTAGCTGTTATCTTGAGGACAAACAGTCTATCGTTGGTCTATCAAGGTAAAAATATGACAAATTTTGGAATTAAGCAGTTCCCTGATGGGAACTGCTTAGAAATGGGCATGGGCATCTGGCTCACATTTCATGTGCATAGCCGGTGTGAGATCAGGGTTGTGTAGCGGGCTATGGCTTTTGATGTCTGACTTTATCAATGTGAGAATAATTTAGCAAGACGAGAATCACCCAAAGGGATCCTGAGATCGCTGATTAGATACAATGAACTGGACATTAATTCACGTTCATGTGAGAATACACGTCATGCTTTAGAAAACATGCATGGTGTTGCATGTTAGCTGTTATCTTGAGGACAAACAGTCTATCGTTGGTCTATCAAGGTAAAAATATGACAAATTGTGGAATTAACAATGACTCTGAGAAGAGTTTGAATTGGATAAGTTGCTTATTATTTGTTAGCTCAAATACGTGGGACATCAGCTTCCGTTGAGAAGAGTCCAGTTGGTCTAGGGGTATGATTCTCGCTTAGAGTGCTATAGGTCCCATGTTCAAATCCCGGATGAGCCAGACTCTGTCTTTGGAGCCTCTTTTCTTGAGCAATATCCATCCATGCTACCTTTTCTGGGCCATCGCATGCCGCCGTCAACTAAGCATAGAGCTGTGTCTGTGCATTTTCAAGCCTGTATCTCGCCGATCTTCTTAGTTCCTCATCTGCAATTTATACTTGGTCGACCACTTAGCTCGGTGGATTAGAGTGCATGCGCTGAAAGTTGGTGTTCGTTTTTAGATGTTTCCTTTTTCACCTACCCCGTTTGAGCATTTAGCTCAGTCGGTTAGAGACTGGTGCCCCAGGGCCAAAATAGCTCAGTTGGGAGAGCGTTAGACTGAAGGTCTAAAGATCCCTGCTTCGATCCTGGCTTTCAGCAGAGGGAGCCTGTGAGTTCAAATCTCAGTGGAACCTGCTAGCTTTTGACTGGCAGTACTCGGCAAATAGGAGCCTACTTCACAACCTTCTCTGTGGCAGCGTGTTTTGAAAGGGAGTGCTATAGTTGACCCAGCGATTCTCAATTCCAGTCCCCCCCCCCACTCTGCACATTTGTATTTTTCTCTCATCATTTAAGGCGTTTGTTCTTTTTGAACGTAAGTGCCCTGCGAAGCGGACATCACAGGATATTCCGACAAGATTTCAGTTCGAAACGAACATATGTTCCATTCAAAGAGCATTGATGTGTGCGAGACGTGAATTTAAATTGTATATATTTACAGAGGTATATTATGTCACACTCGTCCTTGTTTGAAGACGTTGCACAAAGCAAATCCAAGAATGAATGTGCTGAAATGAAGTAAACTTCAACAGATTTCCCCTGCTCAGGGAGTAGGGAGCAATGAACACTGTGTAGGGACCATGTAAATCGGAACACAGTTCATGCACGGAGCTCACTTCTAATAGTCAGATTATCTGTATCAGGTGTGTTAACAAAGAGAGACATTTAAAATATGCAGAGTGTTTGGTGCTAGGACTGGAATTGAGAACAACTGCTTTAACCATGCCCCTGTGAGCAATCTGACACGGTGAGTGTTCCCAAAGAATCTAGAACACACATTAAACTGAACAGGAACAACGTTGAAAAAATTGAGCATTCTGGTTTCACCGTTACCTTCTGTTAAGAAGCATTAGCGACCTAAGGCAGTTTCATTTAAGCGAAAACAGCATGATGTGTGGGGCAGTGGCATAATGTGGCCTTTTGCCATTTAATTCAGATAATGTATTTTGTTCTTGATGTGTAATCAAAAATATACTGCGAATGCAGGCCATGCTAGCGCAGGTACGGCAAAATCGAGTTTCTTAGAAATCCGACCAGTGGCTTGAGCCCTCTTTTTGCACTTTACAGCCGCAGAGGCAGAATGTCTGAGTGACTGAAAATCGAGTTTCTCAGAAATCAGACTAGTGTCTTGAGCCCTCTTTTTGCACTTTACAGCCGCAGAGGCAGAATATCTGAGTGACTGAAGCATCGAGCATAGTGAAATACGTGGCATATCAGCTTCCGTTGGGAAGAGTCCAGTGGCTCGTTGGTCTAGGGGTATGATTCTCGCTTAGGATTCAAGAGGTGCCAGGTTCAAATCCCGGACGAGCCCACCTCTGTCTTTGGAGCCTCTTTTCTTGAGCAATATCCATCCATGCTGCCTTTTCTGGGCCATCGCATGCCGCCGTCAACTAAGGATAGAGCTGTGTCTGCGCATTTTCAAGCCTGTATCACGCCGATCTTCTTAGTTCCTCATCTGCAATTTATACTTGGTCGACCACTTAGCTCGGTGGATCAGAGTGCATGCGCTGAAAGGTGGTGTTTGTTTTTAGATGTTTCGTTTTTCACCTACGGCTTTCATTTGAGCGTTTAGCTCAGTCGGTTAGAGACTGGTGCCCCAAGGCCAAAATAGCTCAGTTGGGAGAGCTTTAGACTGAAGGACTAAAGGTCCCTGCTTCGTTCCTGGCTTTCGGCAGAGGGGAGCCTGTAGTGCTTTTTGGACACCAAACTGATGCTAGCGGATCAGCTGCTCTTCTTAGAGCCTCCTTCTGAGTCATTTCTACACTGAAAACAGAAGGGCACTCTCACTTGCTGCTGCTTGGTTCCATGGTGTAATGGTTAGCACTCTGGACTCTGAATCCAGCGATCTGAGTTCAAATCTCAGTGGAACCTGCTAGCTTTTGACTGGCAGTACTCGGCAAATAGGAGCCTACTTCACAACCTTCTCTGTGGCAGCGTGTTTTGAAAGGGAATGCTATAGTTGACCCAGCGATTCTCAATTCCAGCCCCCCCCCCACTCTGCACATTTGTATGTTTCTCTCATCACTTCAGGCGTTTGTTCTATTTGAACATAAGTGCCCTCAAGTGGACATCACAGGATATTCCACCAAGATTTCAGTTCGAAACGAACGTATGTTCCATTTAAAGAGCATTGATGTGTGCGAGACGTGAATTTAAAATTGTATATATTTACAGAGGTATATTATGTCACACTCGTCCTTGTTTGAAGATGTTGCACAAAGCAAATCCAAGAATGAATGTGCTGAAATGAAGTAAAATTCAACAGATTTCCCTGCTCAGGAGTAGGGAGCAATAAACACTGTGTAGGGACCATGTTAATCGGAACACAGTTCATGCACGGAGCTCACATCTAGTGGGCAGATTATCTGTATCAGGTGTGTTAACAAAGAGATACATTTAAAATATGCAGAGCGTTTGGTGCTAGGACTGGAATTGAGAACAACTGCTTTAACCGTGCCCCTGTGAGCAATCTGACACGGTGAGTGTTCCCAAAGAAGCAAGAACTCACATTAAACTGAACAGGAACAACGTTGAAACAAATTGAGCAGACTGGTTTCACCGTTACCTTTTGTTAAGAAGCATTAGAGACCTAAGGCAGTTTCATTTAAGCGAAAACAGCATGATGTGTGTGGCAATGGCATAATGTGGCCTTCTGCCATTTAATTCAGCTAATGTATTTTGTTCTTGATGTTTAATCAAAAATATACTGCTAATGCAGGCCATGCTAGCGCGAACGACAAAATCGAGTTTCTCAGAAATCAGACCAGTGGCTTGAGCCCTTTTTGCACGTTACAGCCGCAGAGGCAGAATGTCTGAGTGACTGAAAATCGAGTTTCTCAGAAATCAGACTAGTGTCTTGAGCCCTCTTTTTGCACTTTACAGCCGCAGAGGCAGAATGTCTGAAGCATCGAGCATAGTGAAATACGTGGCACATCAGCTTCCGTTGGGAAGAGTCCAGTGGCTCGTCGCTTAG
This sequence comes from Gymnocypris eckloni scoliostomus, assembly GCA_027564155.1. NCBI lineage: Eukaryota > Metazoa > Chordata > Actinopteri > Cypriniformes > Cyprinidae > Gymnocypris > Gymnocypris eckloni. Next base: position 5,667,717 of record CM050431.1, on the reverse strand, counting down.
GATGCGAGAGGTCCCGGGTTCAAATCCCGGACGAGCCCACCTCTGTCTTTGGAGCCTCTTTTCTTGAGCAATATCCATCCATGCTGCCTTTTCTGATGGACTATCTCAGAGCCAGGATTAGTTTCCAACGTGACATTAGGGACTGTAACATAATTTGTTTGACCGAGACATGGCTCACGCCAACGGTCCCGGACAACGCTGTAACGCCGTCTGACAACTTCTCTGTTTTACAGATGGACAGAACAGCCGAGGCCGGGAAAACTAAAGGTGGTGGAGTGTGTTTCTTCATTAACAAGAAATGGTGTGACCCCAGGAACATCTCCATTCTGTCGCGCTCCTGCTCGCCCCATCTAGAACATCTCTCCATTATCTGCCGCCCATTTTATCTGCCCCGGGAATTTACATCGATCCTCGTGTCTGCCGTTTATATTCCTCCACAAGCAGACACTAGCGTGGCTTTGTCCAATCTCCACGATGAAATCAGCGGATATATCAACAAACATCCCGACGCTGCATGCATCATCGCTGGAGACTTTAACAAAGCTAACCTCAAAAAGGTCATCCCTAACTTTCATCAGCACATATCCTGTCCAACCAGAGGACTGAATACACTCGATCACTGCTACACCCAATTCAAAAATGCCTACAAAGCCCACTCACTGCCGGCGTTTGGAAAATCAGACCACGCGGCCATCTTCCTCACACCAGATTATAAACAACGGATCCTTCAAGAACCCCCGGTGGAGAGGGAAGTGACGCGCTGGTCCTCCCACTCCGAAGCTACGCTACAGGCGTCTCTTGATGACGTCGACTGGGACATGTTCCGGGCGAGTTCATCTGACGTCAGCGAATTCACGGAGGTAGCATTAAGCTTCGTAAACACACTAACCGAACAGGCAACCGAAACAATAACAATAAAGACTTTCTCAAATCAGAAGCCGTGGGTGGACAGAACAATTCGTGACGCAGTTAACCATCGAACTGCCGCATTCAATGCCGGTATTCTGTCAGGAAACATGAGTGAGTACAAGTCATCTCGTTATGCTCTCCGTCGTGCAGTAAGAGCCGCTAAACGCCGATACAGTGAGAGAATTGAGTCACATTTCCAGCTCAATGACTCTCGACGCATGTGGCAGGGACTAAAGACCATCTGTTCCTCTGGAAACAACAACTCTTTGGAGGTGAGAGCAGACCCGTTGCTAGCCGTAGAGCTAAACAACTTCTACGGCCGCTTTGAATGCAACGGCGGCGCGACTCTGCCGTACAGCACGTCAGCAAGCAGCAGACAGAGCAGCAATCATGTATTCACCGTGTCAGAGGATGACGTTCGGAGGGAACTAAAGAGAGTGAACGTCAGAAAAGCAGCAGGACCCGATGGGATTACTGGCCGCGTTCTGAGGTCCTGTGCTGATCAGCTTGCTGGGTTGTTTACATCCATATTTAATGAGTCCCTCGCTACCTCTGTGGTCCCCACCCCCTTTAAAAAATCTGTCATTATCCCTGTGCCCAAGAACAGTAAACCCTCTTGCCTGAATGACTATCGCCCAGTTGCCCTTACATCGACAGTCATGAAGGTTTTTGAGAGACTTTTAAAGAAACACATTTGCTCCTCCATCCCTGCTACCTTGGACCCTCTTCAGTTTGCCTACCGGCCAAATAGGTCTACTGATGATGCCATCTCTCAGGTACTGCACTCCTCCCTCACTCACATCGACAGCAAAAATGGCAACTATGTCAGGCTGCTATTCATTGACTATAGCTCCGCTTTCAATACTATAGTCCCCACCAAGCTGGCTGTTAAACTCTCAGACCTCGGCCTAAACACTTCACTTTGTGACTGGATTCAAGATTTCCTCACCGCCAGACCACAAGTGGTGAAAGTCGGCCAGTTCACCTCCAACTCCATCACCCTGAACATAGGAGCCCCACAGGGCTGTGTCCTGAGCCCCCTGCTATACTCTCTATACACCCACGACTGCGTGTCCTCTCACAGCTCCACCTCTATCATTAAATTTGCTGATGATACTGTGGTCCTGGGCCTCATTAACAACGATGACGAGACCGCATACTTGGATGAGGTGGAGAGACTTACATCATGGTGCCAGGACAACTGTCTCTCTCTGAACGTGAGCAAAACCAAAGAGCTGATCGTGGACTTCAGGAAGAGACAGCAGCGGCCCCCACACCCCTCTTATGATCAGTGGGACCCCTGTGGAGAGGGTGAGCAGCTTCAAGTACCTCGGTGTAAACATCTCCGAGGACCTGACATGGACTGCACACATCCAAACACAGGTGAAGAAAGCCAGGCAAAGGCTGTACCATCTGTGACAGCTGAGGAAATTCAGGGTCTCACCAGCTATCCTGAAAACTTTCTACTCAGGGGCCATAGAAAGTGTACTGACTCAGTGCATCTCAGTGTGGTATAATAATGCCACAAACCAGGACTGCAAAGCTCTGCAGAGAGTCGTGCGCTTAGCTGAGCGCATCTCAGGGTCTGCTCTCCCCTCTCTGCAGGACATCTACCTCAACCGCTGCAGAAGCAGAGCTGCTAAAATCATCAAAGACTCAACTCACCCCGGTAACCATCATTTCCGTTTACTGCCATCTGGCAAGCGCTTCAGGAGCTTGATGGCAAAGACAGAGAGACTAAGGAGGAGCTTCTTCCCTCAGGCCATCAGGCTCCTTAACACAAACTCTGTTCCATAAACTTTCACAAGACTCATTATTATCTAAAAAAAATATAACAAAAACATTCATATTCTCATCATCTGTATTGCCGCTATGTGTGCATACCCAGTACAACCCGTTGCACATCCCTCTCATCCCTCCTGTTTATACTAATATTTATTAAGTCCCATATACTGTTTTTGCACATCCTATTTGTTTTGCACATCTTACTGTTTTACTGTTTTGCACTTTTCTTTATTCTATTGCACATTTTACTTTTTATTTCCTTTTTAACTATATATATGCTCTTGTGTGGTGTTACTTTTATATAATTTTTTTATTCCTTGCACTGTCCACTGAGCGGACCTGATTCGACCTACATTTCACTTTTGATTATACCCTGTATAATTGTAATAAAATCACAGTTTAATATAGAGCTATTGTTTCAGCTCCGGGAATTAGTTATTAAATATTTAATATGGCTTGATTAAAGTCATATTAATATTTAACCTACAGTTTACACCTTATTAAGTGCTTGTCCAGCAATCACTAAAAGGTACATTCTGTTACTCTCAATTACAATCTCGCTTCCATTCCGTGGCCCCGGTAGATAAACGAGATTAATAATTTCTCAAGTTTGAGCTAGGTTGCGTTATCTTTAGGGCAAATAAGGATAAAAATACTTAAAATCACATTCCAGAGACACTTGTTTATAAAATGGAAAAGGTTTATTCGTGATATTGCTATTCTAACATAAATGGATTACCTAATAAAGCATAGACATACACACACATAGAGAGTTTTGAGGTTAAGGTTTAAAGAATGACATTCTTTACTATTTCATAACTTAACCAACCAGCCAAAAGATCACGAACGAATACGTATGTTTCGTTACTGCATTCAGATCAAAATTTTAACCAGTTCAGTCAGGATTAGGAATTCAGTTTGTACTTGCTTGGATGGGTTTAAAGCAGGCTCGAAGTTGGTTCGTTTTCCCGCGTGAGTTCTTTGTTTCGGGCGTCACGTGTTCAGCTCGGGCTCCTTCGGTTGCTCTCGTGTGGAGACTTGAGACGGCTGCGTGACGTCACCGGGAAAGCTCTCCTCCGCAATCGTTGAATTCGTGGCTCCGTTACGGCTTTGGCACAGTCTTAGACCCCCTCCGATGGTTGGTTTCGTCGTGAGAGTCCAGCGGGCCGGCTTCCAGGTCAGCCTTGCGCGCGTTTGAGCGCGCAGTTACGAGTTCGGGAGCACCAGAGAGTTGCAAGAGGGAAGAGAAGAGAGAGCACGCGGACGCGCCTCGTCTTTTCAACTGTCCGGTTTGGACGCCGCCCACCGGCGGCTGATCGAATCAGATTGTCCGTATGGGGTGGAGCCCCACCCATGTCCATGGTTTTCTGGGGCCATGCCCACTCGTCATCTGATATTTAATTCAATGTGAAAGATAACGTACAGATATTTTATGTCTGTTGTAACATACATTAGGATGCCAAAGCTTAACGGTCATCCACACATTTTTGACTTACGACACTAGCTTCTTTTAGAGACTAAACATTGCATTTGGCACAACCTACACACTACAGTTTATGCAGTTGAAGGCACAAAGGAAAGTCATCCCACATTTCTTATGTAATTCATATTCAAAATCACCACATCAAGCCTATGAGGGAAAGAGTACATATTAATATCCATATATTTCTTGGGTAGATAGTTTTAATAATCGTGAGTGGAATAAATGTCAGTAATCCTATATGTGGATCGCGTTCCTTTTGTCTGTCTTGATGCAAAGGGAGCGGTCTTGTGCTGGATGAGGGGGGTGTCTTAAAGTATGCAGACACTGAGTCGCCGTGGAAGAGTTAGTGATGGGGGTCAGATGACCTTTCCCTTTCTGAAAGTAACCAAATTCCCCAACGATGTGCTGTTTTTCCATCGCATTTCTCTACACATTCCCCCTCTTGCTTGGTGATGTTCCCGATGGAACATCGTCAGGCACTGGAACAAGAAGCAGGGAGAACAGGCACATACAAGACACAAACATCATTCCTATCACTGACTAAAGCCTGGTGCAGGGTAATTTGGGAAGGAACAGGTTAGAAACTTGAGAAGACATAGGGATGCATTGTTTATCATTATTGACAATTGGGTCATTTTTGACTGTTTTAATTGTCAGGGGCTCGACGAGGCGGTATAGGCATGATCTCAGTCAGGTTGTTCAAATTCTCGGGTTCGGGTTCTAGGTCGGGATTACCACGTCGAAAAAGGCGAGGGACGCCTGACGTGCATTTGTTGAGAGACTCTTGGACGACGTTCACTCGCTTGTGTAGGAGGAAGGCCAGTGTCAAATTCATAACATATCCTACGATAGTAGAGATACAAAGCGCCGTGTCAGCGCAGACCAGGACCGAATAATTGGCGCGCGGCGGGCGAAGGCGGCGATAGCTTCTAGCGCTGTCAGCCGGTGTCAATTCAATAAGAGATTTCGATTTCAACCTGACATTCATCGTCGGTGAGGTGATACAATGCTAACTCGTCAATATGGAGGATCGCGCCCTTCGGGGCAGTGATCCATAACATTTGGTTGGGCAAATTAATGCGCGTGGCGTCGTGTTAATCGCATGTGAGGGTGGCTGTTCGTGCTGGGGTACTGACCAGCCAACGGTTTCTGATGATTTCGGCTTGCGTTACCTCAACTTGAGAACGTGGTGTTGTTTCGGCGGGGCAGCTAGTGTCGGGTTTAATGGATTCTAAACCGCAGATGCCCTTGGTATTATCGCGTACGCAGAGTTTACTCGGGTAGGGGGGGAGTGAATGTCCTAAGTGAGCGTGCCCATCTTTAAGTTTGGGGCCAGATACAACTGTTCGTTGTTCTCGTAATACGCAGCGACTTTAGGAGTTTGGATTTTTACATAGGTTTTCCCTTGCCGTAATCCCACATTCACAACGTCTTTGAGCCGGTAAACATTATTAACGTCGATAATGGGCAAACTGAAAAGACAACTAAATCACCTGTTTCCGGGTTTGCGTATATGGTAATAGCGCTACCGGGAAAGGGGCGAGATGGGTTTGGATGAGACTAGCGGGGCCCGCAGTGGCCGAAGTTACAACGTTTGAACAAGGCTAAGAGGTATCGTGTAGCACAGAATCCTATTCATGGCTACGTTGTCAATCAAGAAACTTACATCGTGTATCATGTCGTTCATGATTTTGGCGGGTGGCCTCGATCGGTCGACAACGGTTCTCACAGCGAATTACAACGACTTTACTGACGGAAGTCGATCTCAATTTCAGGACCTGGATTCAAGGTTTGGTTAAGGGGTTCAAAGTGAAAGAGAGGAAAGGAAACACAAAGTGAGACACGCGATAAAGAACCCAAACGATAAAGTAAATAAAAAAAAATAAAAAATAGTTTTAAACTAAAAAAAAAAAAAAAAAATTTAAAAAAAAATTTAATACAAAAAAATTTCTATAATAATGAAAAAAAAAATTTGAGAGTAACTCCTCTCTACTAGATTGGTCCTAGCAGTGCTGCGGAGGAGAGAATATGGGTTGTGTCTAAGCATGGTTGCTATATGTTTTCCTAAAATGACAATAGTTATGCTTGTGTGGTGCATATGGTTGTCGGTCTGTGTCAGTGGGTCGGATCTTCCCCCTTTTCCTGTCGGTGGTTTGGATTTGCCGGTTGGCACTGGCAACCCATCATGGTGCATCGTGTGCGTGTGTCAGCGTACTCCCCCTCTGGCCGTGAGGTACTACGAGCTGTGGCGCAGTGAGTGGCTCAGGGACATACGTGGACACCGTCTTGCAGATGCAGCATGTAGTCGACAGAGTGGAGCTCGTGGAGCTCGGAGGAGGTGTTCAGGTCCGTATAGGAAATAGAATGTTCAAATCGGTTTGACATGTGAGCTGTCAAGGTTCGTAGTGACGAATCCGCATGTGAGGGTGAGGAGATCAGCAGCGAACTGAGGTGGTATGGTAATGCAGGAGGGCAGGGTGTGCTCGCCAGTGGCGTGCTGGCGGCGGGTTACTGCTGCCACTGTAGGGTTGGGTGGGAGGGCATGAAAGGTCCAGGACTCTTCATGTGATGCACCTGCTGTGGTGAGGGCATCGTTTTGGTCATTTGAGGGGCTGGAGTTTGGGAGGAAACGTTTGGATGTCAGACCTGATCTGGTGTTCTCCGGAGGAATGGCAGGTGACTGAGACAGCACTTTCAGGAACTTGGAGTTTCATCAGCAGGTGTTTGTTGGACGCTGCTGTGATTTGGAGTATTGGTGTTGAGTTAGTGTTTAACTCTGTTGCTGGGTTTTCAGGTGGGGTTTCATGTCCATCTGAAGTTAGGGTGTTTACTGTCCTCTGAGAGCAAGGTGAAGCGGTGCTGTTTTCTGGGGCTGATTTGTTCAGCTTGTCACTGCCGTTCCGCCTGACAGCTAGTCAGGCTGACTCTGGTTCGTCTTCCTTTTCCCACTGATTCTCATGAGACCACTTCTCCCAGTGTCGTCCAGGTGAGCGTTGACGTCCACGCGGTTCATCCCATCGGTCATACCTCTGTTCAGGTCGAGTGTCAGCGTGTGGGTCTCGTTCTCTGTGCATTCCATTCTCTGTGTGGTGGCTTAGCGCTGTCTTGGCGTTGGGTGCCCTCTAGAGCCAGTTCATGGTGTTGCGTGTTGAAATCAAGAACTGCTGGGGTTTTTGTGCTCTTTTCTGAGGCCATCTTTTGTTTGTAGTAGGCCTTTTGCACCAAGTCTCGCAACTGTTGAGTGTTCATCGTTCGTGGACATGCGAGAACGCCAAGATGGTGGCTTATGCCAGGATGAAGATTCCTGAGGAAGAGAGTTTTAAAGTTCAGTTCATCTTCCATGTCAGAATCATTGCGAGTTCCAAAATATGCTTGTCTGAGTCGACTATAGTAAGCTTGAGGAGTGTCGTGACGTCCTTGTCTCGTCTCCAGGGCAGCCACTAAGCCTTGATCGGACTCAGGGTCGGCGAACTCTTTAATAAGGGCTTTTCGCCGTTGGTAATCAGTCTTTGTGTTAACAGGCTGCCGGTCCAGGAAGCTGCGTACTTCAGGGCTGGATGTCGTTCGGAGTAAATAGAGTTTATCTTTGTCCGTAACGTTAGGTCGCATTTCAGATGGAAATCAATATCTTGCAGATACGCCTGGACCGTTTGGCTGTTTGGCACGCTGGGGTTGAATTTGCTAACGTTTGGCGAGCTTGTCAAGGTCTTTTAGGTCCGTTGTGCGACGATCTGCGGCTGGCTGCAGCAGATTCTTCTGGTTCTGTCGTGATATAAAGTTCTTCACGGCGCTGGTGACTGTTTTAACATCACCCCTCTGTCTTATGTTCACGTGTCAGTCCAGGCACAGGTGACTTGGTCCTGCTTGGCAGGTGCGGTTGGTGCACGTCCCTGTCCTTGACGGCTCATGGCGTGGTTCGTAAGCGTGCTTGAGTTCCTCTTGGAAACTTTCAGACTCCTCTGTGACGTAGTCGAGCTGTTGTGTTAGGCTGATCTCGTTTCTTGATTCAGCCAAATGAGCTTCGAGGGCCTTGATTCTGCTGTTTTTGTCCCTGAAGTCAGTCTTTGCCTTCTCTAGTAGCTTCTCTGCATACTGTAGCTTGTCTGCACGATCAGCGAAGTCCTCTTTGAGTTGCTGCATTTGTGGCGGTAGCTTCTAGAGTTTCTTTTAGCCTGTTGATTTCCTCATCGGCGCCTTGCTCCACCTCATCGGTCCCTTCCGTCGTCACCTGAGCTTCACGTTCCAGCTGCTCTATGCGTCGTTGCGCTTGTCAGCTCCTGCTGGCGTTGTGCGCGACTTGTCGCTCAGTTTGAGGGTGGCGATGAGTGTGTGACTTGAGGTGATCTTGGCTAATTCTTTGTGATTGTAGTTTTGACTTGGGTCTTGTCTCATGATGCTTGTGATGTTGTCATCTAGTTGGTCCTGTGTCTGATGTTGGAGTGCTTCAGCAGCTTTAGGGAGGATGCTGTTTGTTGTAGCACTTAGCCACATTTCCAGTCCTTCCCAGTGACCGACATGTTCTGGCTGGTGATACATGTTCTGGCGGTGATGGGATCTTGGACCGAACTGACACAGACCTTGGATGGGAAACAAAGCAAAACAAAAACACAAACAAAACAACAGGGGTGTGAATGTGCACAGTGTAGTGTATGCTAGTGTTGAGTGTGATTCTGTTTCTGTGGTCCTCTGTGGTGGGGTGCGTGTAATTTGCAGCTTCTGCGTAGAAATTGCGCCCGTAGAGGCAGCACTGTTGGGAAACAGAAAGAAAAGCACACTAACAGAATGAGTACACAGGGACAATAACACTAGACCGATCTCTCTTTTAATAGCAGATTCTCTCTTCGCTTTGTTAAGTCTGATTTAGAAGGACGCTTCTAATCAGAGGATTGTAGGCGAGTTTTCTCTTTTGTAATAAGACTGGTATTGCTATTTCAATTTTCTCCTTGATGGAGGAAAATAACAGCAATGACAGTACTTGTCCCTTAATGGCAGGATTTTACACCGCAACGCTGGTCAGCGTGTTTCGTGTTTAAAAATGTTGCCGATGTCTATCTTCTCATTGCACCTGCTTTAACTGGGAGGGGTAGGATTTCACAATAGAGGGTAAATGATAAACAGTTTGAATGTGGTTCTCAAGTTTCATACACATCTGTTCAATTGTGACATTTCTCTATTATCTTCCCTGGTTAGCTTTAAGCAAACAAGTCAAATTAGAAGTTAGTAACAGGGAGAAAAGAAAGAGAAATTAAGATTTATTCCCAAGATTTAAAACTAATACGTTGGCACAAGGTGGTGCTGTTGAGTCGCTATGCTAAGGTTACGTTTTATGCTCCAGATTGGTGAGAAATGACTTTGACGGTATGGTGTCACTGTCACTTCTCCAACACAGCACTAGGGGGAGCACTATCTACTCTCAGGCCTAAGTAAAGAGGACTAATTTTAATTTAATAAAATTATTTTAATTAAATTATTATTAATTTTACTTGAGTTAATCAGATCACCTAAGGAAATGAAGTGTGGCCTACAGATAGAGCCAGACTTGTATTTAAGTTTGGAATTAGAATTAAAAATTAGAATTTGGTTTCTAATTAAATTTATGATGTTATAATTAAAATTAATAGGATTCACTTAGGATTAGAATTTACAAATGCAATCTGCAATTGAGTTGATAAACCAATATTGTTGCAAAATGTAAACAGGAAGTGTAATTAATTATTAAATGTAATTAGAATTTTCGAATTCATAATTAATTATTAAATTAATTTACAGCTTCTAAATCACTAGTTTTGGATTCCCATAATAGTAATCAAAATAATTTCCAAACTTAAGCATTCCTCATTGTGTCATTACATCAAAATAAAGAATTTAATAATAATAATCTGTATCCTACTTGTAAATGAAATTTAATTTCTGGCCCTCTTGATAATACTTAAGGTTTTATTGTAGTGGTCAAATTATAAGAGCGTTTATGGTTCATAAATGGATGCTGTTGTTGGAAGCAGGAATTGAAAATTTTATTAAATTAAATTAATTCAAAATTAATTTGTAATCAATTGTGACATTCAATTAACAATTAAAAATTCCTAACAATAGCGCTCATCCATTGATGTGTTATGAAATCATAAAAAGCCATTATAATTGAACTAAATCAACCTCACTATGTTATCAAAGTAATACTGAATTATCTTCTAATAACCCACCAGTTATTAAGCTGGTCCCACAAAAAGTAAAAAGACTTTAATCAGCTGTTATATTAAACCAACCTGTGAAATTGTTAACACTGATGATTGGGAAACATTAACACAGCCAACTTAAAACGTACGTTAGTCTTTTAAATGAGAGAGGGAAAACGTGAGTGGCTTTTTCACACACACCCACTGCATTCAAGCTTTAACTGCTATGTGCTAATCGCTAGCCGTAATGCTACCAGCATGGCTTTTGCTACAATGCTACAGTCTCCTTGTTAGCTTAGCGCTAATGCTATTAGTTTTACACGTGGCTAAACTGGTCGCTATGGCAACTCAGTGCCTATAGGAAAAGGGAAAATGTGCTTCACGCTTCAGAAACAAGCAACATTGTTCAGACTTGAATTTTCTATAGCACATATAATCTCACTCATTTAGGGCGAGATAAATTTATCTACGGGTTACTTATAAACCAACAAAGCCTCAGCGGGCTATTATGTGAATATTTGTCTGTTCAGACAGCACACATAACAAACAATCGATTGCACAATCTCTCCCTTTCTCAAAAACGACTGGCCACTCCTTTGAGCGCCGTGCGTTTGAATTCACTCGTGAACTCAAAAATGGGCTGAGAATTACTTAAATAGCTACTTTAATATTCTACAGCGGGAGTCAGGTGGCTGGGTTTGCAGTGGAACACGCACTAACAAAAGCATTACCACGAAGGCCTTAAGAGAGGGGCAACAAGGGACACGCTCGTTCGCCTCTCATGCGCTTTAGAGCGACTTTTTATTAATTATTTACTGCAGTTTAATTTCTCGAACTCGAGTTAACAGTTACACTCTCTTTCATTCCAACTCACTGTGTTTCACAAACAAGAATGCAATATCACAAATAACCGTTTGTTTCTCTATATTTACTCAATTCTTCCGGATAAAAGTGAGAAATATTTATATTGTCTCTGGTTTGATTTATCAGATCTTAGTCCTTAATTGCCCGCATCCTCCACCATTTATGTAATAAAATCACAGTTTAATATAGAGCTATTGTTTCAGCTCCGGGAATTAGTTATTAAATATTTAATATGGCTTGATTAAAGTCATATTAATATTTAACCTACAGTTTACACCTTATTAAGTGCTTGTCCAGCAATCACTAAAAGGTACATTCTGTTACTCTCAATTACAATCTCGCTTCCATTCCGTGGCCCCGGTAGATAAACGAGATTAATAATTTCTCAAGTTTGAGCTAGGTTGCGTTATCTTTAGGGCAAATAAGGATAAAAATACTTAAAATCACATTCCAGAGACACTTGTTTATAAAATGGAAAAGGTTTATTCGTGATATTGCTATTCTAACATAAATGGATTACCTAATAAAGCATAGACATACACACACATAGAGAGTTTTGAGGTTAAGGTTTAAAGAATGACATTCTTTACTATTTCATAACTTAACCAACCAGCCAAAAGATCACGAACGAATACGTATGTTTCGTTACTGCATTCAGATCAAAATTTTAACCAGTTCAGTCAGGATTAGGAATTCAGTTTGTACTTGCTTGGATGGGTTTAAAGCAGGCTCGAAGTTGGTTCGTTTTCCCGCGTGAGTTCTTTGTTTGGGCGTCACGTGTTCAGCTCGGCTCCTTCGGTTGCTCTCGTGTGGAGACTTGAGACGGCTGCGTGACGTCACCGGGAAAGCTCTCCTCCGCAATCGTTGAATTCGTGGCTCCGTTACGGCTTTGGCACAGTCTTAGACCCCCTCCGATGGTTGGTTTCGTCGTGAGAGTCCAGCGGGCCGGCTTCCAGGTCAGCCTTGCGCGCGTTTGAGCGCGCAGTTACGAGTTCGGGAGCACCAGAGAGTTGCAAGAGGGAAGAGAAGAGAGAGCACGCGGACGCGCCTCGTCTTTTCAACTGTCCGGTTTGGACGCCGCCCACCGGCGGCTGATCGAATCAGATTGTCCGTATGGGGTGGAGCCCCACCCATGTCCATGGTTTTCTGGGGCCATGCCCACTCGTCATCTGATATTTAATTCAATGTGAAAGATAACGTACAGATATTTTATGTCTGTTGTAACATACATTAGGATGCCAAAGCTTAACGGTCATCCACACATTTTTGACTTACGACACTAGCTTCTTTTAGAGACTAAACATTGCATTTGGCACAACCTACACACTACAGTTTATGCAGTTGAAGGCACAAAGGAAAGTCATCCCACATTTCTTATGTAATTCATATTCAAAATCACCACATCAAGCCTATGAGGAAAGAGTACATATTAATATCCATATATTTCTTGGGTAGATAGTTTTAATAATCGTGAGTGGAATAAATGTCAGTAATCCTATATGTGGATCGCGTTCCTTTGTCTGTCTTGATGCAAAGGGGTCTTGTGCTGGATGAGGGGTGTCTTAAAGTATGCAGACACTGAGTCGCCGTGGAAGAGTTAGTGATGGGGGTCAGATGACCTTTCCCTTTCTGAAAGTAACCAAATTCCCCAACGATGTGCTGTTTTTCCATCGCATTTCTCTACATAATTTATCATGTGACAAATAAAGAAACCTTGAACCTTTTCTGGGCCATCGCATGCCGCCGTCAACTAAGGATAGAGCTGTGTCTGCGCATTTTCAAGCCTGTATCTCGCCGATCTTCTTAGTTCCTCATCTGCAATTTATACTTGGTCGACCACTTAGCTCGGTGGATCAGAGTGCATGCGCTGAAAGGTGGTGTTCGTTTTTAGATGTTTCGTTTTTCACCTACGGCATTCATTTGAGCGTTTAGCTCAGTCGGTTAGAGACTGGTGCCCCAAGGCCAAAATAGCTCAGTTGGGGAGGCGTTAGACTGAAGCTCTAAAGGTCCCTGCTTCGATCCTGGCTTTCGGCAGAGGGAGCCTGTAGTGCTTTCTGGACACCAAACTGATGCTAGCGGATCAGCTGCGTTTCTTAGAGCCTCCTTCTGAGTCATTTCTACACTGAAAACAGAAGGGCACTCTCACTTGCTGCTGCTTGGTTCCATGGTGTAATGGTTAGCACTCTGGACTCTGAATCCAGCGATCTGAGTTCAAATCTCAGTGGAACCTGCTAGCTTTTGACTGGCAGTACTCGGCAAATAGGAGCCTACTTCACAACCTTCTCTGTGGCAGCGTGTTTTGAAAGGGAATGCTATAGTTGACCCAGCGATTCTCAATTCCAGCCCCCACTCTGCACATTTGTATGTTTCTCTCATCACTTCAGGCGTTTGTTCTATTTGAACATAAGTGCCCTCAAGTGGACATCACAGGATATTCCACCAAGATTTCAGTTCAACGAGCGTATGTTCCATTTAAAGAGCATTGATGTGTGCGAGACGTGAATTTAAAATTGTATATATTTACAGAGGTATATTATGTCACACTCGTCCTTGTTTGAAGACGTTGCACAAAGCAAATCCAAGAATGAATGTGCTGAAATGAAGTAAAATTCAACAGATTTCCCCTGCTCAGGGATTAGGGAGCAATGAACACTGTGTAGGGACCATGTTAATCGGAACACAGTTCATGCACGGAGCTCACATCTAGTGGGCAGATTATCTGTATCAGGTGTGTTAACAAAGAGATACATTTAAAATATGCAGAGCATTTGGTGCTAGGACTGGAATTGAGAACAACTGCTTTAACCGTGCCCCTGTGAGCAATCTGACACGGTGAGTGTTCCCAAAGAAGCAAGAACTCACATTAAACTGAACAGGAACAAGGTTGAAACAAATTGAGCAGACTGGTTTCACCGTTACCTTTTGTTAAGAAGCATTAGAGACCTAAGGCAGTTTCATTTAAGCGAAAACAGCATGATGTGTGTGGCAATGGCATAATGTGGCCTTCTGCCATTTAATTCAGCTAATGTATTTTGTTCTTGATGTTTAATCAAAAATATACTGCTAATGCAGGCCATGCTAGCGCAGGTACGACAAAATCGAGTTTCTCAGAAATCAGACCAGTGGCTTGAGCCCTTTTTTTGCACGTTACAGCCGCAGAGGCAGAATGTCTGAGTGACTGAAAATCGAGTTTCTCAGAAATCAGACTAGTGTCTTGAGCCCTCTTTTTGCACTTTACAGCCGCAGAGGCAGAATGTCTGAGTGACTGAAGCATCGAGCATAGTGAAATACGTGGCACATCAGCTTCCGTTGGGAAGAGTCCAGTTCTATTTGTTCACAACCTTCTCTGTGGCAGCGTGTTTTGAAAGGGAATGCTATAGTTGACCCAGCGATTCTCAATTCCAGTTGGTCTAGGGGTATGATTCTCGCTTAGGGTGCGAGAGGTCCCGGGTTCAAATCCCGGACGAGCCCACCTCTGTCTTTGGAGCCTCTTTTCTTGAGCAATATCCATCCATGCTGCCTTTTCTGGGCCATCGCATGCCGCCGTCAACTAAGGATAGAGCTGTGTCTGCGCATTTTCAAGCCTGTATCTCGCCGATCTTCTTAGTTCCTCATCTGCAATTTATACTTGGTCGACCACTTAGCTCGGTGGATCAGAGTGCATGCGCTGAAAGGTGGTGTTCGTTTTTAGATGTTTCGTTTTTCACCTACGGCTTTCATTTGAGCGTTTAGCTCAGTCGGTTAGAGACTGGTGCCCCAAGGCCAAAATAGCTCAGTTGGGAGAGCGTTAGACTGAAGGTCTAAAGGTCCCTGCTTCGATCCTGGCTTTCGGCAGAGGGGAGCCTGTAGTGCTTTCTGGACACCAAACTGATGCTAGCGGATCAGCTGCGTTTCTTAGAGCCTCCTTCTGAGTCATTTCTACACTGAAAACAGAAGGGCACTCTCACTTGCTGCTGCTTGGTTCCATGGTGTAATGGTTAGCACTCAGGACTCTGAATCCAGCGATCTGAGTTCAAATCTCAGTGGAACCTGCTAGCTTTTGACTGGCAGTACTCGGCAAATAGGAGCCTACTTCACAACCTTCTCTGTGGCAGCGTGTTTTGAAAGGGAATGCTATAGTTGACCCAGCGATTCTCAATTCCAGCCCCCACCACTCTGCACATTTGTATGTTTCTCTCATCACTTCAGGCGTTTGTTCTATTTGAACATAAGTGCCCTGAAGTGGACATCACAGGATATTCCACCAAGATTTCAGTTCGAAACGAACGTATGTTCCATTTAAAGAGCATTGATGTGTGCGAGGAATTTAAAATTGTATATATTTACAGAGGTATATTATGTCACACTCGTCCTTGTTTGAAGACGTTGCACAAAGCAAATCCAAGAATGAATGTGCTGAAATGAAGTAAAATTCAACAGATTTCCCCTGCTCAGGAGTAGGGAGCAATGAACACTGTGTAGGGACCATGTTAATCGGAACACAGTTCATGCACGGAGCTCACATCTAGTGGGCAGATTATCTGTATCAGGTGTGTTAACAAAGAGATACATTTAAAATATGCAGAGCGTTTGGTGCTAGGACTGGAATTGAGAACAACTGCTTTAACTGCCCCTGTGAGCAATCTGACACGGTGAGTGTTCCCAAAGAAGCAAGAACTCACATTAAACTGAACAGGAACAACGTTGAAACAAATTGAGCAGACTGGTTTCACCGTTACCTTTTGTTAAGAAGTATTAGAGACCTAAGGCAGTTTCATTTAAGCGAAAACAGCATGATGTGTGTGGCAATGGCATAATGTGGCCTTCTGCCATTTAATTCAGCTAATGTATTTTGTTCTTGATGTTTAATCAAAAATATACTGCTAATGCAGGCCATGCTAGCGCAGGTACGACAAAATCGAGTTTCTCAGAAATCAGACCAGTGGCTTGAGCCCTTTTTTGCACGTTACAGCCGCAGAGGCAGAATGTCTGAGTGACTGAAAATCGAGTTTCTCAGAAATCAGACTAGTGTCTTGAGCCCTCTTTTTGCACTTTACAGCCGCAGAGGCAGAATGTCTGAGTGACTGAAGCATCGAGCATAGTGAAATACGTGGCACATCAGCTTCCATTGGGAAGAGTCCAGTGGCTCATTGGTCTAGGGGTATGATTCTCGCTTAGGGTGCGAGAGGTCCCGGGTTCAAATCCCGGACGAGCCCACCTCTGTCTTTGGAGCCTCTTTTCTTGAGCAATATCCATCCATGCTGCCTTTTCTGGGCCATCGCATGCCGCCGTCAACTAAGGATAGAGCTGTGTCTGCGCATTTTTAAGCCTGTATCTCGCCGATCTTCTTAGTTCCTCATCTGCAATATATACTTGGTCGACCACTTAGCTCGGTGGATCAGAGTGCATGCGCTGAAAGGTGGTGTTCGTTTTTAGATGTTTCGTTTTTCACCTACGGCTTTCATTTGAGCGTTTAGCTCAGTCGGTTAGAGACTGGTGCCCCAAGGCCAAAATAGCTCAGTTGGGAGAGCATTTAGACTGAAGGTCTAAAGGTCCCTGCTTCGATCCTGGCTTTCGGCAGAGGGGAGCCTGTAGTGCTTTCTGGACACCAAACTGATGCTAGCGGATCAGCTGCGTTTCTTAGAGCCACCTTCTGAGTCATTTCCACACTGAAAACAGAAGGGCACTCTCACTTGCTGCTGCTTGGTTCCATGGTGTAATGGTTAGCACTCTGGACTCTGAATCCAGCGATCTGAGTTCAAATCTCAGTGGAACCTGCTAGCTTTTGACTGGCAGTACTCGGCAAATAGGAGCCTACTTCACAACCTTCTCTGTGGCAGCGTGTTTTGAAAGGGAATGCTATAGTTGACCCAGCGATTCTCAATTCCAGCCCCCACTCTGCACATTTGTATGTTTCTCTCATCACTTCAGGCGTTTGTTCTATTTGAACATAAGTGCCCTAAGTGGACATCACAGGATATTCCACCAAGATTTCAGTTCGAAACGAACGTATGTTCCATTTAAAGAGCATTGATGTGTGCGAGACGTGAATTAAAAATTGTATATATTTACAGAGGTATATTATGTCACACTCGTCCTTGTTTGAAGACGTTGCACAAAGCAAATCCAAGAATGAATGTGCTGAAATGAAGTAAAATTCAACAGATTTCCCCTGCTCAGGGAGTAGGGAGCAATGAACACTGTGTAGGGACCATGTTAATCGGAACACAGTTCATGCACGGAGCTCACATCTAGTGGGCAGATTATCTGTATCAGGTGTGTTAACAAAGAGATACATTTAAAATATGCAGAGCGTTTGGTGCTAGGACTGGAATTGAGAACAACTGCTTTAACCGTGCCCCTGTGAGCAATCTGACACGGTGAGTGTTCCCAAGAAGCAAGAACTCACATTAAACTGAACAGGAACAAGGTTGAAACAAATTGAGCAGACTGGTTTCACCGTTACCTTTTGTTAAGAAGCATTAGAGACCTAAGGCAGTTTCATTTAAGCGAAAACAGCATGATGTGTGTGGCAATGGCATAATGTGGCCTTCTGCCATTTAATTCAGCTAATGTATTTTGTTCTTGATGTTTAATCAAAAATATACTGCTAATGCAGGCCATGCTAGCGCAGGTACGACAAAATCGAGTTTCTCAGAAATCAGACCAGTGGCTTGAGCCCTTTTTTTGCACGTTACAGCCACAGAGGCAGAATGTCTGAGTGACTGAAGCATCGAGCATAGTGAAATACGTGGCACATCAGCTTCCGTTGGGAAGAGTCCAGTGGCTCGTTGGTCTAGGGGTATGATTCTCGCTTAGGGTGCGAGAGGTCCCGGGTTCAAATCCCGGACGAGCCCACCTCTGTCTTTGGAGCCTCTTTTCTTGAGCAATATCCATCCATCCTGCCTTTTCTGGGCCATCGCATGCCGCCGTCAACTAAGGATAGAGCTGTGTCTGCGCATTTTCAAGCCTGTATCTCGCCGATCTTCTTAGTTCCTCATCTGCAATTTATACTTGGTCGACCACTTAGCTCGGTGGATCAGAGTGCATGCGCTGAAAGGTGGTGTTCGTTTTTAGATGTTTAGTTTTTCACCTACGGCTTTCATTTGAGCGTTTAGCTCAGTCGGTTAGAGACTGGTGCCCCAATGCCAAAATAGCTCAGTTGGGAGAGCATTTAGACTGAAGGTCTAAAGGTCCCTGCTTCGATCCTGGCTTTCGGCAGAGGGGAGCCTGTAGTGCTTTCTGGACACCAAACTGATGCTAGCGGATCAGCTGCGTTTCTTAGAGCCACCTTCTGAGTCATTTCCACACTGAAAACAGAAGGGCACTCTCACTTGCTGCTGCTTGGTTCTATGGTGTAATGGTTAGCACTCTGGACTCTGAATCCAGCGATCTGAGTTCAAATCTCAGTGGAACCTGCTAGCTTTTGACTGGCAGTACTCGGCAAATAGGAGCCTACTTCACAACCTTCTCTGTGGCAGCGTGTTTTGAAAGGGAATGCTATAGTTGACCCAGCGATTCTCAATTCCAGCCCCCCCCCCCACTCTGCACATTTGTATGTTTCTCTCATCACTTCAGGCGTTTGTTCTATTTGAACATAAGTGCCCTGCGAAGTGGACATCACAGGATATTCCACCAAGATTTCAGTTCGAAACGCGAGCGTATGTTCCATTTAAAGAGCATTGATGTGTGCGAGGCGTGAATTTAAAATTGTATATATTTACAGAGGTATATTATGTCACACTCGTCCTTGTTTGAAGATCGTTGCACAAAGCAAATCCAAGAATGAATGTGCTGAAATGAAGTAAACTTCAACAGATTTCCCCTGCTCAGGAGTAGGGAGCAATGAACACTGTGTAGGGACCATGTTAATCGGAACACAGTTCATGCACGGAGCTCACATCTAGTGGGCAGATTATCTGTATCAGGTGTGTTAACAAAGAGATACATTTAAAATATGCAGAGC